>OX578145.1:98788887-99988887 GCA_951213105.1 Amaurobius ferox | reverse complement strand
CTTGAGAACAATTTACTGAGTGTAATATTGGTACTAATTTAATTTCGAAAAGCTCAAGTTTGGAGAACGCCCTTTTAGGCGGATTCTATGAGTATGAAATCGACCATCTAACCTTGAGCTCAGTCATTTGTCTGAAATTTGATGCCACCCGTAGGGTAAAACTGAATTTGTCTGTCTTTATAGAGATTCCTGAGGTTCATAAAAATTGTGCTACATTACAACTTTTGTTGCTGCCGTTGCAAATCTCGGCCATTCCACTATGAAGAGCTCATAAAAACCGATCCATGGATTTCGGTACTATCTGCAATAAGAGTGCGATCCTAGTAACGTTTTTACGTCACTTCCGTTTCATGCGATTTCATTACTTATAGAACGAACATTACTTATATACGAATAAATGAATTACTTATTACTTATATACGAATAAATGAATTACTTATTACTTATATACGAATAAATGAATGCCTTTTGCCAACGCATATGAATGAATTTACTGCGCCTCTGAATTTAACAGGATGTACAAAAATGTATTTCACAGGGGAGAAAAAATTTGTACTGATTAACAGTTTCATAATTCAATTCTATGAAATAAAATCTACTGCCTTAAGTACGGATCTAGTGGGCTTCTAGTGGGGTACGGATCTAGTTCCTCATTGCTGGCGAAACTGAATATGACAAACTTCAATATCGACTCAAGGCCAGTGGTATAACTAGACTTTTAGGGCTCTGGAGCAAATAATTCCAGGGTACTTTTTATTATAATTTAGTCTTTGGCATAGGGAGAACTTGGGTATGCTAGCCATCCCGAAAAGTTTTAATTGCACCTCTAGCCATTTTTCATATTTGTATTGATGTGATACATTGCAACTGAATTTGTAAGACTTTGGGCTTTAGCACCCCAAAAGAAGCTTCAGCACTACCAAACTGAAAATACTAGCTCCGCCTACTGTTAGCTCCAGTCGCCAATTCTCGTTTGGCGCTCTGGAGCGATCGCTCCGTCCTGCTCCATGAAGGTACGTACGTTACTGCCCTGATGATTCCATAAGATAATGAGATGGACTTAATCAACCCTTCTCAAAGGTTTTTTTTTTTTTTTTTTGGTCGGATCGAGGTAATCATGTCATGTTCTTTTTAAATTAATCTTTGGGGGAATATATATATATATATATCGTTTACTTACAGAGGACTGATGGGAGATTAAAAAAGCTGAAGGCTGCAGTTATTAATCTGGCTCAAAAATTCAAGCTATCTCAAACTAATCCTTCTGGAACATAATCTACGTTAAAATCTACTTCAGAAACCTCCTGTTTTGAGCGACCATCTATTTAAAGTAACCCCAGCTATTCTTGGCACTGAAAAATTTACCATTATGCACAAAAAGTACCTCTTCCGATCAAATAAAAGTGATTGCAATGCAATAAACTCTGCAACAAAGCGAAATGGACGAAAAAAAAGCCAATTATAAAGCTGTAGAGCATTGTCTAATGAGTAAGTATCGACAGTAAAATTGTTGCAGAAGGCATTTTTTTTTTCTCACAATAAGGTTATTGACGAATGGTTATCGTATTTAGGAATGCTAAAATAAACAACACTTACATGAACAGGGAGTCTAATGTACAGTCTGTTTAAAATGCCCTTCGTCTGCAACAATGCGCATGGGAATTCGAGAAAGAATATGACCTCATATTTTGACAAGCATTGCAGATGTCACTGTGTTACAGTTCCTGATGACACGGCCTTTGAATAAGTATTTATTGCCTTCCATATATGCGTTTCGTACTTCCCGATATCGATTCCTACTCATTATATAATCCTCTGCAACTTTGCAATCAATATTTTCTTCTATTCCGTTTTATTGCCGGGTTTTTCATCCTAACTTTTAACGTCCTCCACTAGGGGGCGCTCAAAGCACTTTTATTCGATCAAGCATGGTATGGTCATTTGACCATATAGTGCACAGACTAATATATAAATAATGATGCACGGTATTCTGTGATATAATGTATACCTAACATGTACATTCATAGACCTTTCCGTACAAAGTTATTGGTGTGGACCAGGTTTTTCTTAGAAAACCTGTATTCACATCAGATTGCATTTATAATCAGAATATTGAGTTTTTCCTAAAATTTGCGAGTGAATAAAAACCTTACGAAGATTTTATTCTAAGGCAAGCATTTTCAATTTTTTTGAAAATTTTAAAAATTCGAGATTTTGTGGGGCTTCTAGGCATACCTACATTCAGCTTGAATACATGTAGAATATTGATTAGAGGTTATCCATCTGCATGTCAGTGCGCGCGTTTGAGTTCTAAACACGATAACACAAGAATGAGTGCGCATGTCGTCGTGAAATTGTAGGCTATGATGAATTATGTTGAAAACTAGAACCAGATAGAATATTTTGAAATTCACCTGATTAGAACACAAATTATTTAAACTTTCAGGTTTTGAGAGCAGTGTTTGTTTCGTATTGGAAAACATCACTATTTTTAGAATAATAATAGTAGTATGAAGAGAAATGAAAGTTTAAAAAGCCATTGGATGTACGTAAATGGTACTACTTAAAACAAAAAATTCTCAAATATTAAGATTTCATTTTTGATGTAATAAGTTGCGATCCAGGGTCAGTAAATAGAACTTACTTTATAAGCCTTGTATGTGTTGTCCAATTTTAAATATTAAAATTACTAATACTCTAACGTGTAGTTTAATAAATTAAAAGAAATTCTGTAATAATAATTCCCTAGATTAATATTAATTTCCTTATTTTTTTAATTAAAAAAATCTGATGTGGGCAACACATGACTTTCCTTATATAATGAAATGAATTTACTACTTTTACATTAAAATAAATAGGTTTTTCTTCTAGTAGATACTAATATCCTTTCTAAGATATTGAATTTTCGACAATTAGTCGTCATTTTCATTGATTTATCGTCATTTTTATCCATTTGGCGAGATTTTCGTTAATTTGCCAACATTTTAAAAAGTCGCCAAGTTGGCGACATTTCGCCAATTTCGTCGCCAAAATTTCGCCAAGCGTTATGGACGAAGAAATAAGTTATATATATATATATATATATATATATATATATATATATATATATATATATATAACTTATTAGATATTGAATTTTCGACATATATTATATAACTATTATTATATATTTATATATTATATAACTTATTAGATATTGAATTTTCCACAATTAGTCGTCATTTTCATTGATTTAGCGTAATTTTTATCTATTTGGCGAGATTTTCGTTAATTTGGCAACATTTCAAAAAGTCGCCAAGTTGGCGACATTCCGCCAATTTCGTCGCCAAAATCTCGCCAAGCGTTATGGACGAAGAAATAAGTTATTCTTACAGCAGATAAATTGGCTTTCAAATGCAAAAGTATTACTCAAAGTATCTTTTTTCATGAATGGAACGAGCTAAATCCACGAGAATGATGTCATCCAATTTATCGCATGATATTATATATGAAAAATGAACATGTTTTTCAATAGGAAATATTTTTTTTTTCTATTTTATATGACTTTTTGATAATTTTTTTTAAAAATGTGCAATATCTCGAGAACGGTTCATGTTAGCGTTCTAAAATTTATGTCAATCGTTTTCTAATGAAAAATTACATAAGAAATGTCTGTTTACGTAACTTTATTATTGATTTTGATTTTTTGACGATTTTTTCAAAATTTCATTCGAAAATTTAGGAGGATTCTGAACATTCGATTGCGTTTAAAAACAATAGGCTTCCAGTGTTTACAGATTGTGATTTTTGTACCAAATTTGGTTCGAATCGGTCCATTCGTTCGTCAGTTATCGTCTCCACAGACCCACTGACACACACACACACACACACACACACACATACTTTCACACACACACGCACACACACACAGACATCCCTTCAAAAATGTTTGATTCGTGATCAGGGATGCTTGAAACGTGCTCTCCCGTCGAAAACTCGAATTCGAATTTTCGACCCCGTCACAATACTTTCCTTATACATTATGTATATAAGGAAAGTAAAAATTATAAAACGAATTGTGAAAAAAAAAATGGATTGCAACATACTTGCATTTTTACAGTATTTAAGTATTTTTCAAAACTCTAAATGAAATTTATTTATATTTTAATACGTATTTTTTATATTTTCATATTTGTTCACGTTTTCAATAGTCTTTGTTTACATTCTCTAATAATTCTGAATCTCTTTGCAATATCGCGACACAATTTAACGCTTTCAACCAAGCGAAGAATATTCCTTTTTTTCGACATTCGGAAGTAGAAGTATGATAGTACGTAATACTCCTACGTAACACTCTTGACGAATTACGCAAAAGTGCGCACACCCCCACCCACGCAGACACACCTCCCTTTTCACCACCTACAGCTTTATTTTTCCGTTTTGTTATGCGCACGTGTTTTCACGCAGACTTTTCCTTGTTCGCTTTATGTTCGTTCGATCACTATTTTGTAAAAATGTAATGTCTTCAGCATATGGACTTCACTACCAATCAACAAATTTAAATTTGAACAGAAAGATATGAGTCCAATATAAAAATCCCCCCCCCCCCCCCCCAAAAAAAAAAAAGCATTTATCACGCTTTCCACAGCATTATCAATGTGTCAATGGCTTTTTCTGGAAATCCCACAAAAAATATATGTTGAACTTGAAGACATATATCTTCAGAAAATATATCGGAAATTATATATTGAAATAAATGTAAAAATGGAATTTATTTTTTTCAGCCTCTTTTCTGCCTATTTGATTACACAAACTAAACCATTCTAAACTCAATAAAAATATGGTTTTAAACAAAAATAAATTTAATGAAAAACTCTTTAAAGTTAAGCGCGATTCGTGAGTCAACTTTAAGCAGAGAAATGGAGAAATGAATGTATTTTTCAGCAGCTGGAATCTGGCAACGAGACAGAAAAATAAATGACATTCAAAACATTCATTTCAGACGATTCTACCGAGTCAGGTAGCTCAATTGTACCTTATATTCTTTAAGACAGGAATGCATTCTTTTGATATTGTTTCATGAGTCACAGTTCCAGATCTGTCTGAGGTCATATGGAATAGGGGAAAAAAATGAGTTTGTTAAAAGACTTTCTGCAGTTTACTTCGGAAACCTGTTTTCATTTTGCAGATATTAGATATTTTGCAAAATTTTAAAAGCTATGCTTAGAGATTAAGTGGGAGTTAGTAAATATTCTTAGACTAGAATTTCATTGGAAAGAAGAGGTTGACAGCATTGGATTTACTGTCTTAGGCATTCTTAGTGGTAATGAGTTTGAGGACCAACACATTATATATTTTTACTTTCTCATAGTATTGGGTAGAAAAAGTAGTGTTTTAGGAAAATTTTCGAATTAGAGATTTTGACAGTAAAGCACATTTTAAGACATGAATTGGACACATGTCGAACGCTTTCTGAGATATGTCTACCTGTGTGTGTATGAATGTGTGCTGCATGGAGTTAGAAAGAAGGAGATAAAACTCCTATGAATGAAACGCTTGAAAATGCCATAATGCTTTGAGAATTATATCTAGGTGTCGCTAGTGTTGGTAAAGTAGCTGCTATTGTTAGTTGACGCAACAGAAAGGCAGTATTTAGAATATGTATTTTTGGTTATTTTTAAATTAAGTGTTCCCTATTTATGAGTATAATTAACCAGTATTTTTTCATAGTTGTAGGATAGAGTACAGAAAATATGGAGATAAAAATAAATTGAAAGGTAAAATAATTTTGAATACGTAGGAATATTCCTTGTTGTTTCAGTTCTACTCTGCGTTGAGCTAATAATTTATTCTTACAAAATGGACAGTTTAAATAAATATTTTAGGCCTTTCGCGCCATTGAAATGTATACAATGCAGAACTACTTATCTTATCCCAGCGCCACCTGAATGATTGTCTCAAACGACCTTGGCGCTTTCTTTATGAACTTTCAACTCCTTACTTTTACCTCCATGGTCTCAGAGGTGTTGCCACGTCTTAGAAGGAATGCGGGAATAAAACAAAACAAAAAAAGAAATAATCCATAGGTAAATAGATACATTTTAAATTATCAGAGTTGATGTTTTAATAGATGCTCTCTCTCTCTCTGTCTCTCTCACACACACACACACCACCGTAGGAGATATCTCCTACGGTGAGGAGACTAGGAGATATCTGCCGACTAGGAGATATCTGCCCACACCACCAATGGGGTAATTGGAAGGATAGACACACCCACAGAGTTCTAGTATATTAGTTTATGGATATACATCCAACTCTATAGTTCAGTACCGACTTAATTAAGAAAGCGCAAAATTCGACAATCTGTAATTTCGAACGCTATCCAAAGAAAATCTCCTTTAACGAAATCGTACATTTTTCTATGAAAATACTGATATATAGTTTTGATGTAATATAATCCCATGATTAAAAAAAAAATAACCGTGAAATTCAAACAGGTTTTTTCTTTTTACTTTCTTTCGAAAATTCCCTCCTTTAGAGACAATACACATTTGAATTAAAAAATATATATCACCATGTACTTTTACTAGCATTAGATGTGACCGTGTTAGAGGTCCTGATGATACAATTTTAACAGGTATTTATTGCCTACCGTATACGCGTTTCTTTCGTTCCTTGTGTTAATTCCTCTTTAATAGACAATACTACAACTTTGAAAGTGGGCTTTTTTTTCGTCTATATCGATTTTTTGTCGAGTCCGCTATAGTAACTTTTTAAATTTTCTTCTTGGCGCCTGCAATATAATCACTTTTGTTTGATCGGGTCTGATCATTTTACTATGATCAGAAGCTTTTCTTTCGTCCCTTGTGTTGATTCCTCTTTAATAGATAATACTACAACTTTGAAAGTGGGCTTTTTTTTTTCGTCTATATCGATTTTTTGTCGAGTCCGTTATCGTAACTTTTTAAATTTTCTTCTTGGCGCCTGCAATATAATCACTTTTGTTTGATCGGGTCTGATCATTTTACTATGATCAGAAGCTTTTCTTTCGTCCCTTGTGTTGATTCCTCTTTAATAGATAATACTACAACTTTGAAAGTGGGCTTTTTTTTTTCGTCTATATCGATTTTTTGTCGAGTCCGTTATCGTAACTTTTTAAATTTTCCTCTTGGTGCCTGCAATATAATCACTTTTGTTTGATCGGGTCTGATCATTTCACTATAGATAGATTGAACGTGTACACTCATAGACCTTTGCTTACAAAGTTATTGGGGTGCTTACGGACTTTTCTCGAGAGCCCTGTATATATTCGCATGTGCTGTGTATATTGAAGATGAAAGTAATAGTAACCCTATCTTATCGCATTGTGTACATTCATCTTATTACTGGTTTCAATTTTGTTATCATATTTGCTTGTGGTGACTCGCTCGCCGAGAGCAATTTCTCTAAAATTCTGTCAGAATTGATAAGTGTGATTCGCAGATGTCCAGGTCTTTAATCCTTATCTCCCACAAAAAAGTGCAATGATGTGTCAACAAGGTGAAACTCTTTGCTGTGTGGTTTGTTTGCTTTTTATTTAAACTTTCACTTTCATGATTTTTTTTTTTTTTTTTTTTTTTTTTTTTTTTTTTTTGCGAAATGGTCTTCAAAATTCGTTAAAATCTAAAATGAAAGACTACGTATGCTCAAATGTATCCATTAAATGCTTGTTTTATTCATAATTCGGACGACGAATAATACAAAAAGTAAGACCAACCCCATAATTCTAGGACGAACCGTTCTAGAGAGATTTTATGTTTTTCCAATTTTTGAAACGTCGCCTTTGAAAATACGCCCAGTCGCCAAATGGAAATAAAAATTGAATTAAAACTGCACATTGAGTGTCATTTCAAATATTTATTCGTGTTATTTCGTACAATTAAATTCAATTTAATGAATTATGGAAGAAATAAAAAAAAAAATTAATTTGAGTCTGGAGGGAAATATGCATTCATTGACCCACTATATAACTTAGCAAAGATTTACAGTTCTTCCTATACTTCTGTAGTATCAAATTTAGTTTGTCGCATGTATAGTTGGCAAATTGGTGGCTCGGATTTATTATTTCATGTATGTACTGAATCAGCGGGTTCCCGGCTTTTTTTCATCCAAGCATTCCCTGACTGTCACTTTCTTTCAATTGTAACCTCCTCTCTCAATAGTCTGTTTCTTTGCAATATACCCCTTATCTTTTCATTTCTTTAAATTAAACACCTTGATTGAACTGTACATATACAAGGTAGGATTAAAAAGTTCGGAGACTGTGCTGGTATCACCAACCCTAATTGAAGGAGAGGGGAACCTTGGCGTAGAGGCACATATGACGCGAGATGTGGAAAAGAAGAAGCAGGTCCGCAGTGCACGGTTTTTCCAGACAATGCGTGTCAGTGAACTGTAGTCGTTCGTATTCGTCGAAAACGGAAATGGCATTTGAAGAACAACATGCAAATATCAAATTCTGCCAGCGTTCGGGGAAATCGCCGACAGAAACATTGCACCTGCTGCAGCAGGTGCAATATTTCTGTCGGCGATAGTCCAATCACAGGCTTAAACAATCACATGTGTGGACTATCGCACTGTTGTGTGTCACAGGTTAGTCTAATCACAATGTGGGCGGTTCAGCCGCTATGCGGGTTTTGCTGCCTTTTAGCAGCTACATAAGTAGCTTGGTCCAACTTTTATAATCCTGGTACACTTGTAAAACGGGTCCTAAATAAACATATTTGGTCAACTGCGCGATTCTGCCGCCAAGCGTCTACTAATAAGCCATTCAGTCCATTGATGCAATCCGAGTAAACCGCTATAAATAGACATCTCCGGTGATACGCCCCTAATAAATGTCTTTGGCGCACTGTAGAGTGGCGCTGATGGCTACTAGTCGCATCGGCGACTACGCGATCCTCGTTGATAAGCAGCCATGTAGTAGTCACATGGACAAATCGGTTTGCTTTTCCAATCCGAGTACACCCGCACAGATCGAGTTATAAGCTTAAATAAGTCTATTTCATTGCACAGGGGCAGGACGCTTCGACCGCTAAGCATCCCTTGTAAATAAACTTTCGCTTAGTGTGCACATAATCCACTCAGTTGACTTGTACAATCCGAGTACACCCACTCAGCGGGCGTGATACATTTTAAATAACGATCTTTGGCACACTGTGCAATCGCTTCGACAGCTCACGATCTTTGTTAATAAGCGGCCGCTTAGCACCCACATAAGCCGCTCAGTCCACTTTTGCAATACGGGTACATCCGCGCAATGGGTGTGATATGCTCTAAATAAGTCTCTTTGGCCCGCTGCGTAGGCGCAGAGCACTCCGTCTGCAAATACATTTTATTAATAAGCCCTCTCGTAGCATGCACATAGAACGCTCAGTGCACTTAAGCAATACGGATACTTTCACTCTGCGGGAGTCATACACCCTAAATAAACGTCGTTAGCGGACTGTGCCCGCATAACGGGCGTATGAAGCCAAATTTTCGTACAATAGGCGTATGAAACAAAAACACTCGCAACGTTCATAGTCATGTTAGCTGAGCGTGAAATATAGTTTTAATTTTGTGGAAGAATAGAAATTGCTATTTTACTAATATATTATCAACTCCTATATACTCTGTGCCGCCGACAGAATTTTTCGGACCCTATGTAGCAAATGTACAATTTCCCTACTCCAGCATATTTGACAAGTTACTGACCTTTTTCATAAACTACAAGCTGCGGAATTCAGCTCTGCAGAATGCAGCTATGTTATCACGTTTTAATGCACTTTCTGCAAAAAAATATATTCACCCATAAAAAAATGAGCTACAGCCGTGAAACTCGGAATATAAGTGTCGTTTTAAGAGTTATGTAAAGGATCAACGTGTCAGCGCCAATGTATATTATAAGTCTCATGCAGCGAGCATGAGAACGATACATCGTGCAGTATTTAAAACGGCTGGTGTTCTCACTCATAGGCAACTGGAACTGAATTTTCTACTTTGATACTGCAAGCTGTGTACAAAATGCCTTTGAAACGTACTCGACGGTGCGACGAATAATTGTTGGATTTAAAGAGACGTTGTATCATAGACTAAGGGAAGTTGGTTGGCCCAATAGACGTATCAGTCACCATCTTGGCCAGAGCGATAGGATAGTTGCTCGGTGTTGGCAACAGTTGATCAGAAAAGACACTTGTAACCATTGCAGATGCTATGGACAACTGATCGAGACGATCGACAGACAACTGATCGAGAGGATCGACAGACAACTGATCGAGAGGACAGACAACTGGCAACTGATCGAGACAGACAACTGATCGAGAGGATCGTGTAGTCGAGATAGAAGCCACATCGACACCAATAGCGTTGCTATCAGCCATTCAAAGGCATTTGCTACTCTCCATGCATTTTGTATTAAGGGATACTGTTCGGAGACGACTGACAAAAGGTGAGAGTAGGTGTCTACGCCCATTAAGGCGCCTACCACTGAACCTTCTACATAGGCAGAGCCGTCTGGATTGATGCCAAGCCCGGTCAGCCTGGGCAGTGTTCGATTGGAGGCATGTTGTCTTAGCGACGAATAGAGCTTCTCTCTCAGTGCTGATGACCATACGCGTGGGGAGGAGGACTGGACAGCATTCCGATTCCGCATTCGTTGTCGAGCGGCACACGGCCATCACATGCGGTGTAACAGTCTAGGGAGCCAATAAGACACCACTTTTGCAATGCAACAAGACATCACCACGCTGGGACGGCAATTGCAGTCTTCTCAGAATACCACGGAAATCCGTGATCAGTGCAATATTTGTGGCAGAATCTTCCGCAGACGGACATAAACAACTTGATAGACTCTACGTTGCACCGAATATCGGCTTGTATAGCTGACAGAGGAGGATATACCAATTATTAAAGCACCATCTTCTTGTTACCACCATTTCTTAATAAAACGCTTTTATTTTCTCCCAAATTCTAATAATTCGCATATCTCCTCCAACAAAACATGCATGCCGAATTTCTTGGCTGTAGCTCAATTTCTTATGGGTGCATACATTTTTTTGTAACAGAGCGCAGTATAGATTTATGGTTTCGACTCCAAAGGCTCTCAAGCCTCCATGCAATGCATTTTTTACCCAATCCCTCCCCATTCATATCGATGGTTTTTACTAGACTTATAGAAAGTAAAAATTTACTCGCAATACAGAACAAAGACTGATCTTACAAGAAAATTATTGGTAAAAAAAAAGGAATATATAAAGATCAAACAGACACTTTTAATTTTAAAGTTGCTTATATAAGTAATAGAACAATTTAGCTTCAAGAGAAATGCTGTTAAAATTTAGTGAAATAAAAAGTATATTTTTAAAGAAGTGTTTCTTAATTTATGTATCAACCATTTTCATTTCTATTATAATTTTGTTATCTAAATAATAACTGACTAAGGTGGTTCTATCTTTCCAGACCTTCCAGAAGCCCCCGATGATCTACAAGACTAAATATTTACATATTTATTGTATCCACCACGAGACAGAATCTAACGGAGCCGAATATTCGATTCCTTCCGTCGCGAACGGAAAATGGGTTTTTCCAAAAAATCATTCCGGGCTCTTCAGAAGCGCTCCCTTCCCCCACATTGTTGTCCTAGAAGGCTTAATATCTGCACACTTTTAGTATCGTCTATAGAACAGAACCTAATATTTGGAGTTAGATTTTTTTTTATCTCTCTCCCGAGGCCAGGCAAAATAGGGTTGGAAGGATCTAAAAGTCTTTCCAAACCACTCAGTAGGCCCCCACGATGAACTGGAAGACTGAAACATAGCATACTTATAATATCTACTATGGAACAAAACATACACGGACCAGTTTTTGATTGTCTACTTTCGACGCTAAGTGCCATACAAAATCAATAAAACGTATAAAAATGTTACATCTTATTGCTAAAGGTTAGTTTCCTTGTCTTTGACAGGCTTAAATACTAGTTCTATTATAATTTTTTAATTCTTATTTTAGTTTATGTAGAACGTTTTGAAAGAAAGTACAAAGCAAACTTATATGTTCTTTATTTGTGATCTCCGGTACTATGCTACTGAACACAAACTGAATGCGAACTTCCCTTCTTCACATTCCTGGTATTTGAAATTGTTCTATTACAATGTAAAAGTGTTACCCAAAATTGTGTAATAACCAATTGTACGCTATAAGTGAATTCTTTATAAGCGAGTTTCGCTGTTCTTCATTTCTGGGTACTTGTAGCAAACACTCTATGACTTCTAACCTCAATGGTGCGTAACAAGTTTATTGCATCATGCTTTCAAACGCAACTTCTACTTTCACTCTGGAGACAGGATCAAATCTTGTTTTAAAGGGCATTTGACTTGGTTTGTGATTTCCTTTAGATCGTGGACCTGCGCCCTTGAAGTACACTCTTTTAGAAACTTAAATTACCTCTATTGATCCCCCAAAATATGTCTGAAAACCGCAAAAAGGTAAGTTTTTTTTAACTATTTATATATATACTTAAAATAAATTTAATGAGTTTTGCAAATGGTAATTTTGTTAAAATTTAATAAATTATTTTCGCGGGTCAATTTTTCTGATGAGATAAAACAAACACTTGCTGTATAATTCTCTTTCGAAAGGACGTAAAAATGTTAATCTATTTAAGATTATTATCTGTTTTGTTGTGGTTCGGCGTTTAGTAGCGTTTGTGTTGCTGCCGCGGCATCTTGTATTGCTTGAATTTGTGATAATTGAAAAACAATTGTTGGCGCGGGTTTTAAAAGTACTCTTTAAAGTTTTGTTTTTCTCCAGGATGTTTATTGGTAAGGTAATTATTTTGCAACTTTTGTCTGTCGAAAAAATGCTATAATTTTCTTGCTTTGTTTACTTTAATCACACTTGTGCTTTTTTTTAAAATAAAAGTTTAATTCTTTAATACTATATATTTTCATTAAAATTATCATGAATTTTTGTTTTTGTTCAGTTAATAAATTTCAAACCAATTTTTATGTGTAGGAATTAATTTTAAATTTAATTATTTTATTGAATGGTATTCAGCTGCATCTTGATTCATGTACAATAAAAACATTCTTTTCTCTTAAAACTTTGTTTTAAAAATGCCTTCTTAAAAGTTAGTTTAATTAACATTTTCAAGCATAATTTTGTGTTGATGTTTTCTTTGGCCATTTTTAATATATATACTGCAACATATAATTTTCAGTTATGTGTAGAGTTTCACTGTGCTTTGCATTTGATCTGGAATATAAAGAAATGACTCAGAGATATGCAAAATTTGCAGAAACATCAAATTATTCATCCTATAATAGTTACATAAGCTCATAACTGATAAACTTTTCATTTGTATTCATGCCTTATTTTAAAACATCACATTTCCAAACATGCTTTAAAATAAGATTTGAATGTGGTTTTACAAATATTCAAATCTCTGAATATCGAATATATACTGTATATGTATCACTGCAACTGTATTATTTGTATATGTATAATGGAACTAACTGCAAACAGTGTTATTTATGAATTGTTTGACATTTTAGTTGGAATATTTTTGCAGTTAGTAAAATTCTGCAGAAAAATGTCAAGCCCTAAACAGTGGCAATTCTAATTATATCCATGACTTGAAGAAATAAATTTTTTTTTTAGTCTTCTGTAAGAAACTGATGCAACCTTTGCTATGTTTGCCAGCTATAAAATGTATGTTTTATGCTCATAAATGAGCTATTGCAAATGTCATTTTATACTTTGATTTTTTGTTTTAGCCCCATGAAATGTCTGAACTTGATCTTAGAGAGACCCATTTTTAAGCTATATTTTCCATACAATTGGAACATTTACTAACAAAAATATACAACTATTCAAAGCAACTTTAGCATACAAGATATAGCTTAAAATCTTGAAACTGTTGTAGAGACCAAGACTGTCCAACCTACCAGAAAGGTGCAAGGTAACAGCTTGGATGGCCGGGAAGAGCCACCCAATTTAAATCGGAACCCAGTGGGGGAAGCATCCACAGGGACTGTACCCTCCTTCCCCTACCACCAACCTCTCGGAAGAACTTACGGGTCTACAGAGTGCAATTCATGCGTGCTAACCACTGGGTTACCGCACCCAACTTAAAACTGTGACTGATTTCCGTAATTTTCTAATCCTATGATAGTAGGTGCTAAATCGGTGATCAAAGGCAAACAAGAATAAGAAATGAAACATCCAGCATAGAAATTTACTATGTATGACATATAGTCTAATTGAATTTTGTTAAAACTTAAGTTGGCATTCCCAAATATATGAAAGTAATTTTATAAATGGTAAAGTTTAATTGCTGTAATTGAGTTCAATTTTTCTATTGGCAAGTCTTAAATTGAGACACTTTAAAAATAACTTTTTGTCAATGCTTGCTTATAAATGATGCTTTTTAATATATTTCAATGTATATGTTAAAAGATATATATATATATATATATATATATATATATAAATTTTAATGAAAATGTTTATTTTGTATTATAATTGTGCAAAATATATAAAATTTTTTCACAAGTCAAGGGAGCCCTATTCTATTCTTTCACTTCCGCTTTCAAAATTTATAGAACCACCAATAGTGCAGGTTAGAGCACTGATATTTTGGGCCCTCTTAGCAAGTTTTTGTGTGTATCCCTTTAACAAGTTCTATATTTCAGTTGGTGAGATCTTTCAATATCAATCATTATTGCAGTATGCTTATTTTAATCTTTTGCAGTGATCAAAGTTAATCTTTGACAAATTTATTATTTTCATGTTTCGATTTCTGATTATTTTAATTTTTGTGTTTAGGCAGATGCTCTTTTAAAAGATTTTATTCTTACTGATGATGTACTTCTTAAAGTGTCTGCCCTTTTATTACAAGAGTTCAACAAAGGGTTAGGTAAAACCAGCCATGATTCTGCTACTGTTAAAATGTTTCCTACATTTGTCAGAGATGTTCCTGATGGTTCAGGTAATTGCAGATTTGTTGATTTTTTAAATGAAACGTGACAATTAGACTTATTTTAATGAATAAAATGTGTGGAATTCAATATGCATATTAGTTTTGTTTATGAAGACACATTTATAATAGAATCCTGTTTAGAGATCATATATACAGGACTAATATCAGACTGATTCAATAAATTCTATAAATAGCATAATTAATATTAATGCATCCTTTAATTTGTAGAATGACATATCTTATTAAATATGGATGAAAAAGAAATTAAGTTTTAAGCATCATGAGAAGGCTAATTTTAAGCAACATAAGATACAATCAGTATCATATGTACTTGGAGAAAATTTGACCATGTCATATCTAAAATATTTTTCAATAACAAATATGTAATTTGGACTGTTATAACAAGTTATCAATATTTTCTTAAAATTAAAATATTTCACTAGAGAAAAAAAGACTATTTTCCCTCACAAAAGGATTTTAATGCAATATCAAATTTTTGTGAATTATGTATAAAATGTATTTTCCGTTTAAATATTTATTTTCCCTATGTTAGCCTATAGAAAATAGTCCTTAATTTTTAGTTTGTTCAGTTTTTAGAATATTTTCTTGTTCTTTACTGAGCATAGATTTTGAGATAGGAAGGTTTATACTAACAAAAACTATAAAACAATGTTTTTATAAAATTAACGTGTTACTTTTCAATAAACATAAAAAATTATTCTAATTTTTTACCGACTTAAAAAAAAGCACAAATCTTTCTTTTCAGTATCTATCCTTGTCAAAAAAACAGTGGGGAAAAACCTAAAAAATAAACAATCTAGAAATTAGGGACTATTTACATATTTTCCACAGGTTAACATTGAAGAAATGAAACAAGGTGCTGGAGGGAGAATATCCTCTTAACCAATACAGCAGCTAGCATCACATCAAATATATTTTCTTTTATGTGATTAAATGAATAATAATAATTAGATGTGTTTTTTTTAAAAACAATTAAATCTTTGTTTTTAATAAGTTAATTGCCATTTTAATTTGCTCTCTTACAATTTTCTGTATGGAGGAAAATGATCATTTAGATTTTTTGTGTGGATGCATTCTTTACATATTTGATTTGTGCCAAGTTTGTTATATAGCATTCAATTATTCTTCAAAATTAGAACAACTGTTTGCAGTTTTTAATATTTTAACTAATTTACAGATTATTGAATATTAGTAGAAAATATACCCAGTGTTGCCTGGGATTTAATATAAAAATGGTTGTGGTGTAGTCACGTGTGCACCCACATAGCATCCTTTAATTTTATTTTTGTTATAGAAAATGTACCTGGGATTGTGTAGGAAGATGCAAACCTCTGATAAATACTATACCAGAACTCTGAGAATTCTTGAAAACTAAATAACATTTAAACAATATGCTCATTTATAACAAACACAAAATAAATTGTTATGCGGGTGTACATGGCTATGTTGCACAACTCATTTTAAATCCTGAGCAATGCATGTATGTATGAATTAAAATGTTAGAGCAAAAAAAAAAGAAAAAGAAAGAGCATTTTTATTAATGGTGGTCTTTTTATTTTTTTATTTCAGAGCAAGGAAAATTCCTTGCTCTTGATTTAGGTGGCACTAATTTCAGAGTTTTGTGTATTGATTTAAATGGTGATCAATTCAACATGATGAATGAAATCTATGAAATTCCCCAATCTATTATGCTTGGAACTGGTGAGGAGGTGAGTATGATAAGACTCTAAAAAACTTTATTGGTATTGGAACTTAATTCATTATATTTTTATGCCTGTTATAAATAATTAAAATTTTTATTTTATTTTTAATTTATTAATTTTTCAAGATGCATTATTTATATAAACTAATAATAAATAATTGCATATTACCTTTAAAATCAGAGATGCTTTAAGAAAAAAAAATTGCTTAATTTATCTGTATAACTGATAAGATTTTAAGCTATTACTGAATCCCATTAATAAGTTTGGCTGCCTCTATAAGTTTATAAATCTATTGTCTACCATGGCAAAATCGATATACATCACATGGTGAGTTCTTCTAAAATTTTTATATCATATAAAATATTTTCATAAATTTGTTCTGAAGGGATTCGGATAATTGCATGTTATAATAAACTTATGGAAATATTTCTTATTTGATCTATTTATATTTAGTACTTATTAAAATTAGAATTTTTTAAAGTTTTAAAATTAATCTCCAAAAGACATGATTTAAAAAAAAGTTTGAAAATGAATACTTTCATTTACGCATGATTGCTCGAAACATTGTTTCATTTGCAGAAACTCTTCAACAACTATTAAATCTGTAGCTGCTGTCAGTTTATTTAGTGTATTCCTTATCCATTTGTTTTCTAGTAGATAAAAAAATCAACAGAGACGTTAATTATAAAACCGTGGTTAATTAAATATTTATTGAATGTAATTACACATCAAATTTGGAGCATTTGCTTATAGTAATAAAATGGGTATGTGTGAAAGTTGTCAAAATAGAAATTAAAGTTGTGTAAAAATTAAAATATAACTCATTAAAATAGAAATTCAAATTAGTAATTTTCACAACGATAAGTAAAAAATGTGCAAAAATTTTTGAAACAAAACAAAATATTTTGTCAGAAGCAGGATTACAAAAAACTCCTGCCAATCATTATTCAGCCACTCAGTACAAATCAGAATTTCTGCTCAGCATTACACAGGTAATTAGCGAAATATACAAGAGATCGAAATTCCTCTCTTTAACTGATTTCTTTCTACTATGCATGCTCTCTATAAGGGGAGAGAATAATGACGTGTGAAGATAGCTTAACAGTCACTAGTAGAATAATAGTATTTACTTGTTTTAAAGAGTAGTGTTCTTTAATAATTATTTTATTTAGTGTATCCTGTTAGAATTTGAGTTCTTGCTTATAGTAAGTTATTAAAGAACCTTGCATTATGGTACAGTTTATTTTTAGCTTTTGAACATATCTAAGTTATTTTTATTTTTCAAGTTATATTTATTCCTGATTATATTTTCTAGCTTTTTGACCATATTGCAGACTGTATGGAACATTATTTAGAATTTCTTGGCCTCTCTCACCGTACACTACCTTTGGGCTTCACATTCAGTTTTCCTTGCTTACAGAAAGGCTTGACAAGTGCAATACTAGTTCAGTGGACAAAAGGATTCAACTGCTCTGGAGTGCAAGGAAATGATGTCGTTCAAATGCTGCGTGCAGCTGTTCTTCGTAGAGGAGTAAGAATCGGTTACTGTTTTTCATTGCTCTTTATGAATTGGAAAGGTTCTTTTTATAAGCATTTTGCAGCCTTTATTTGTATTGAATGTTTTCTTCAAGCTTAAGTTCATCTTTGCCAACTTGTTCTTGATGATTCATTTTTAATATGAAGTATAAAGTATATGGAAGTTTTAGTAATTTCAACTTAAATACCTCTTCTTAGTGGCAGATTTACTGTAAAGCTTAAGCAGTGAACGCCCAGAAACTCAATTTTTTAGTTCATGAATTTTTCATATAAAGGAATCTGGTATTACATAAGTATTTTTATTTTTTATTTTTCCAATTTTTATTTTACTGATTGTCAGTGTGTGGTGTATTTACATTTTATTGAAGTAAAAACTTTTTATAAAAAAATCATTAAACAGCTGACTCAAATAATTTGTAAATTTGAATACTTTGTTAGTTACAGCATAAGACGGTTAATTAAAGTCATCAATTTTGAAAGCAAAAAAGAATCCTCTATTAAGATTGAGACAGTAGTCGCATCAGATCCGCAAAAGCAAATATATTCCCCTCCCTTTGCTGGTGACTGTTTCCTCAATAATCCTGATGAAAGAGGCTCTTTATTGTTATCAAAATAAATTGATGCCTTTAATCAGCTATCTTATGCTATAAATAACAAGTGTTTTGATTAAAAAAAAAATTCTTTAAACACACAAACTCTGTTGTCCCTAAGTCCCTGCAAAAGCAATATATTTTTTTAAACCTACAAATTCGAATTATGAAGAATCATTTTACATAGGAACGAGTCCGGTCGTCCATTTTATTGCTCTAAGTCCTCTGGACGAGCCGGACGGCCTGGGGCTTTCACATAAAAACGAGTGCTTTAATCTTGCATAATAAAGGAAGATATGTGCTGCCTGTAACGGGAAATTCAAGCTTCGTACGGCCATGAAATTTGGTACACAGGTATTCCAGGACCCAGAATGGTGCACTTTAGTATTTTTTTCTAATTCAAATTAGTTTTTTAGTTATGATTTAGCCTGATTTTCACACATCTAAAATTCTTTACAAGTAGTTTGTGTGGAAACTTCTGTGCATCTTTCACTATAGCTAAAAAGATTCTCTATTTCAAACTTAAATACCACTTTATATTCTGTAATGATAAATTCAATAATTTTAATATACATGATTTCAAGAATAATTTCTGATCAACCTTTGATGAAGCAAGGGAGCGAAGTGACTAGTTTGAGCTAGATGCAATTTTCTATCAGTCTGTAGGTCGCGTTCATTGCTAAACATGGTCAAATAAAACTCATGTGAAGCACAACTGTTGTTTTTTTTGTCTGATAATAACTTCTCTGAAACTTAACAATTTTTTTTTTTTTTCAAATTTGGATATATTAGGTAAATATTTTACAGCCTGAGTTTACTGTCGAATGCTTTAGGATAAAAACTGTGTATACTGTGTCCTACCCCCCCTTTGCTGATATACATTTACCATAACTCCTGACTGATTTCTTGAAATTTAGATGTATGGTGTAAATTAATGTCTTGTAGGCAGAGTTAATTGATGAATGTGGTTGGGTAAAAATTGCACGTTTTGTGATCCTTCTTTTATACATTGAAGTCCAAAGATAACTCCTCAAAATTGCAACTAATATTTTGTAATTTACAGATGCGATATATTTGGCAGACTAACCTTAATTTATTTTTAAATTCAATTTGGACAAAAGCTTTTTGAACAAAGCCCCCCTTTTTTTTTTTCCCCAAGTGGTTTATTAATTGTTTTGGTTATTGAATTTTACCCGAATAGTTTTTTTGCTAAAAAGTGTTGCGTGTTGTATTTTAACCAATTTCTTTTCATTCTGTAATGTGTAAAACAATTGTCTTTAAATATTTCATGCATTTCAAAAACTATGGAATAAAGAAGTTCCAATCATTATATGTTAGTAGTTAATGTAAGGTTATTATGGCCTATCCTCCGAAATCATGGGTGTACTCTCAAGATACAAGAATGAGTCCAATTTCTGGATAACTAACACTTTTATTTAAAAGCACTAATAAGCGTAAATGGGAACAATATATAACGAATAGCTCGAAAACTATCTTACAAGATCACTGGAACTGTCGGATAAAAAAACAGCAATTAAGTGCTCAGTTAATTCACATAATAGCGGGATACTATTCTCAAATCACTGGCATCTCATAATTCAATTTAGCTCATATTATGTCAACTACTCTATAACTGAGCAATAACTGTTTCCGCTATTCGCCATAGAAACTATAGAAGGGGTTTGTATTGCGAAGATTGAATATTTGTTATTGTTACAAAACGTATCCTAGAATCGTGGGTGTATACACAGGATATAAAAACAAGTCCAAGTTTCTGGATAATTCATGTTTATTCACAAGCACAAAGTAAACAGAAACAATATACAATCAAACAGCACTCTTAAATGCTCCACTAATTAAACAAAATAAGTTACAATATTTTCAAAATACTGGTGAAAATAATTTCACAAAACAGCTACTATTCCCAAAACATTGACAAAAGTCATGGTTCACTGTAGCTCATATATTGTCAACTCGTCAACTACCAAACTGAAACTCCAATGGAGTGATGAGTCCTATTTATAGTCTCTCCATAGAAACTTCTGGAAATCTCTATATTTCAAAGAATAATCATTCTTTTGAGAAGCTTCTGGAATTTTCTGGAAATTGCCAAATGGGCAATAAATTGCCAAATCTGGCAACTCTTCTTTCAATTGGAAAATTCTGGCAGCCCTGGACTCGCGTCATGCACTGTATTTTCTTCGCCTGGCCTTAGAGACAGACAAAAGAGAATGCACCAAGCAGAACATTGTGCTTTCGCATTATTATTTTAAGAAAGTTCTAGTACATTCAAAACGTTGGTACGTACTTGTACATATTCATAACTAATATATTCTTACTAATATAATTAATATACTTTTAACTAATTTATATTTATGAATATATAAAAAGTATATTAGTTATAACTGATATATTCATTTCTTAATATACTCCTTTCTTCTACAGCTAAATAAATAACTCTCATGCTATATTTTTATAGATTTGTGTGATTTAATTAATGTAAATCTTTCTTCACTTAAATTTACCATTGATTCATTACTATTTCAATATTATTTTAGTTTGAATTTGTTTATTTATGAAAGCACATTGTTAAAATAGTTTTAATAACACTGAATTTATTCTCTTTCATTTTGTTTTAGAATGTTGACATAGATGTTGTAGCAATAGTTAATGATACTACAGGTACACTTATGTCTTGTGCTCACAAAAATAAAGATTGCAGAGTAGGACTGATTGTTGGTACGATGAAATTTTTTACTTCTCTCAAACCTTTACTCTCTTGTTGAATTTATGCTTGTTCTATAGTTTTTAGTCACTACACATCTTTAATGTAGGATTTTTGAACCAAGAAGAAAACATTGATTTTCATGTTTAAAATACTGTGATGTTATATAGTATCACTTATGTCATTACTAGAACAAGTTACTCAGCATATCCTAGGTACTAAATAAGCTCCTGTCACATAAATACAAATAACACAACTCAATTTCCAAATCGCCTGTTTTGAACCAAAATGATTTCCTTCTTTCATTTTAATCTAAATCTTTTAGTTTCAATGCATATTCGCAAACATCTTTCTTTCTATAACAAATGAATTCAGTTCATTCTTTCTATAACAGTGAAATACAGATCTCTTTTGTCTAGAGATGGAAATTTTCCACAGCACCTTATGATTCGCCAATGGCCCTACCATGCTGATAACACTGGTTCTCGTTAGATCACCGAAGTCAAGCAGCATCAGGTGCGGTTAGTACTTGGGTGGGTGACCACATGGGAACACCGCGTGCTGTTGGCACATTTCGGGACGCGGTAGCCCGGTGGTTTGCGTGCTGGATTTGCATGCTGCCACAACTGCCGCCATGTTCATGCCGAGTACTATCACATTAAACATGTGGGTCCCTAAGTCCTTCCGAGAGGTTGGTGGTAGGGGAAGGAAGGTACGGTCCCTATGGATGCCTTCCCCACTGGGTTCCGGTCTAAATTGGGTGGCACTTCCCTGCCGTCCAAACAGTTACCTTACACCTTTCTGGTAGCTCGGACGGTCTGGGTCTCAATAACAACAACAGCACCTTATGATGACATAAAACACCTCCTCTATAGAAAGTTTTACTTCTGTTCGTTGCTTCCTTTTTTCACTATACAGATGCAGACAAAGACCTCTTCTTTTGACATATGCTCTTTGAACTTAAATGACTTGAACATAAACAAAGTTGTTTCTTAATTCTATATATATATATGTGTGTGTGTGTGAAAGGTTTGTTGAACAAGTAATAAATATGCAGAAGTAGGAGTGAAATTAAAATTGGATTCTAGTAAGAATGGGGAAAGTTAGTGTTTTCAAATCCGGTTGTGAAAATGTCAAAAAATTAAACAATTTTAAATACAAAATAGACATCTAGTTCTTTTGTGACTTTATGCAAGAAAAGATATGAAGCCATTTGCTCCAATGAAGCTAACACAGGATGCCCTTGTCAAAAATTAGTTCTTCTGTGGCAACATTGTTGACGTTAAAAAGTCATTATCACCAGTAAAACTTTTAACTTTCAACAAAGAATTTGAAGAGCAAAAATTTTTTAAATGCATTATCAAGTTAAAGGTAATTGTAATAAAATAAAAAATATATGTATGAAAATATTATGTCTTTTAAAGTAAAATTTAAATGATAAAATGCCTGCTGAAAATTATCAAAATATTTTTGCAAATTACTGTTCAATAATGATTCTGTGTTTGTGAGAAATCTCATGTTATACATGATTTAGAAACATATTTTCCTCTAGGGTATGTAAATTTGTAATAAAAGTATGTTGCTTTGGAAAATTAAGAGACTAAAAATAAAGTATTGGATTTTAAATAAAAAAAAAAAGTCATAAATATATAAATAAAATTTATTTAAATAAATTTTATGCTCGTCTGCTGTTATATGTGGTTCTGATTTTTTTCTATATTAATCCTTATTAAATAATTATTTATGCAAGGAACTGGCACGAATGCATGTTATATGGAGAGATTGGAAAATGTTGAAACCTGGACTGGAGATCACAAACAACCAGAGCAAGTAATCATCAATACTGAATGGGGTGCATTTGGAGACAATGGCTGTTTAGAATTTGTCCGTACTCAGTATGATTATCAAATTGATGAAGTCTCTGTGAACAAAGGTCATCAGTTGTAAGTATTGCATTATGCATGCACTTCATTCTTAAGGATAGTGAATAAAATGCACTATTTGAGTTACTCCATATCAAATCAATACAAAAAAGTGACATTTTCAACCCAACAGACACCAATATTTTTTTTAAACATAGCTTTTCTATTGTCCACTCATGTATGGCACTATGCAAAAATTTAGCTCCCAATTTTCATTAGATTTTTATTTATAAAAATTTAAAGTTTGGAAAATCAGGTAATTTTTTATGATTCTTGACATATTCAAACATCTGTATATTTTGATCTAATCTACGGGTTGTGCTGAAATGACTCATTTTGTAACTTAAAGTATTACCTTTCTTCTGATATGTCGCATGATCCTGTAAATGATACTTTTCATTTCAAGGTCACTTGATTTGACCTTTGAACTTGAATAGCAAAAAAATTGTATCTTTAATTTTCTCCAAAAAATTATATTTTGTTGATATAATATTTATCTTTATTATACAAAAATTTTAAGTTGGGAAAACCAGGGACTCATAGTAAAAACAAATTTTAAACAAATGTTATATCAGCAATTTTTCAAATAATGCTGGAAACCCACACAAAAGCATAACTGATTAAACAATTCTTAAGAAATAAACATTATTATTCTTAACTAAAAGTTATAAACATTTTCTAATGTACATATGAATTTATACAAATTAAATTCACATTGACTATTTTATTTCATTTGTTTTTCAATGATGCATTTAAAGATATTTTTAATAGTGCACAAAAAAAATCTCCCTACATTTACTGTTAATAAACTACTGCATCCTGGGAATCTCAAATTTTTTAACCTTTTGCTATATAGTTCATAAGTTTTTGAATTTAGACAAATGATATCCCATTTGAGATTTTTAACCATAGCTGTTTTAAAAAAATATTAAATAAAAATGAGAGAAATTATAATTTTGAAACTGGTCTTGCAGAAAACATTTCAAAGTAATTATATGTAGCACCCCTTTCTCATTCTATGCCCTGGAGCAGTCACTTTGCCCTGCTTTATAATGGTAGGTCACTTGCTGGTACCTTAGAAAGATAAAAAGCATTTAGTTAATAATATCTAGACAGAGCAAACCATTCTAATGGATTTCAAATACTTTCAACTTTTTGGCAAAATTGTTAATATTTGAAACTTTTTGCACCTGCTGTCACTTTCATAGAACTTTTTAGTTGTAACATTTCAGATGCTGCCATTCCCCCCAGATATGTCGCTAGATTATTAAACAAACAAAATTTTGTTTTTTAAATTTTGTATTTGTAATTTTCACTTTGTATACTTCATTGATCTTTTCTTTTGTCTGCATGTAGTTGTTCTAAGATTAATGGTACATTTCAACCATTCCAAATGCCTGTTTTCATGGGGTGCCCATCCAATGGATACCTCATACCCATAAGGGCTTTACTAGACAAAAAGAATTTATGACCCCAGAACATGAGAACACAGCTGGAGGTTATATTTGTGAGATTGATACACACATTAGGGGACTGTGAAATTCTAAAAATAAGATAAAAGTTTTTATTCTACTAAATTAGGGTATAATATCACTGAAATACGTTATTTTTTATATAAGGATATGCTTATATTTATATACACTCAGAAAATAGCAATGTTAATGAGTGTACAAAAAATATGATTAATATCTACATTCTCTTTCAAATCTTAAAATTGAGCAAAGAAATTATATACACATTAGTAAATGTTTATAAATTTTACTTAAGAAGTATAATGATGTTTATTTAAGAATTATTTAATCAATTATGATTTCATATGTGTTTTCAGCAGTATTTGAATAGCTGCTCATATAACATATTTATTTAGAATTTTTTTTTCACTATGAGCCAATAGTTTTCCCAACATGAAAATTTTGTATAATAGAGATGAATAACATTTTAACAAGATGTGTCTTTGAAAAAAAATAAAGATACACTTTTTTCGCAATTCACGGTCTCATTAAGTGACCTGAAATTAAAAATATGATTTGCATGGTCATGTGACATTACAAGAAATGTCATACCGTAAACTACAAAATAAGCTTTATATTAATGCAATCTGATTAGGTCAAAATATGCAGATGTTTGAATATGTCAAGAACCATGAAAAATTACCAGATTTTCCAAATTTGAAATGTTTACAAAAAAACTAATGAAAATAAGGGGCTTTTGCATAGTATCCTTGCATAGTATGAGTGGACAACAAAATAGCCAAGTTTTAAAAAAATCTGTCCATTGCGTTGGGGGCTGTGTTGATCTGACTTGGAATGAATGACCCATATCCTAAATGAGTCCTTTTTGAAATGCAGTAGAACCCCCTCTATAACAAGCTCACATTTATGAGTTTTTGGATTTAGAGAAAATTATGACCTTTTAATTTGTACAATATCATGGTTTCCATAGTCCTTGATTTTTATTTGTTTTCAAGGACCCCTGAAAGTGCTTGAAATTTACAATAGGTCTATGAAGTCTTTGATTTTTCAAGGGCCCTTGAAACTGCTTGAATTTTACAATAGGTTCTTAATATTTATTCTTTGATTTTAAAATTTTAGTTTTTGTCACATAGCTTTACTTCAGGCTCAGAGTAATTTTGCAATTATCCACGTAGAATTTATATCCTCAGAGTAGTTTTTGTACAATTACTTTCACTAGATTTTATTTTTCTTTATAAATATAATTTATTTGTTTGTTTAAAAAATAAATAAAAAGTTGTGTAGCTGAAACCTTTTTAATCCTTTTGCTGCATAAATTTAGCAAGTAAGAGTTGGTCCTTAAATAGTGCTTGATTTTTATTTGTGAAAAACTGTGAATTCTAAATTTTAATTAAAGCTCTTTGTTTGCTTTCAATAAGCAAAATTTTTAGTTTCCCAAATATAATGAGCATACAAAGTGGTAAACCTGGATGAAATATAAAAGCATTGATAAAAGTTAAGAGTAAAGGATAAAAAAAATCTTAACTTCTTTCATGACTGGATGAAGTGAAAAAGATGAGATGAGAGGAGGTTGAATCAGAAAGTATTCTATCCGCAGATGTCTTTGTGCAGGGAACTAGAACTATGTTCCTAAGTAAAGGAATGTAATTATAATAAAAGATGAGATAAAAGTTCCTAGAATATGGTGATTATGTTGTGCAAGTAGCACAAACAAAAGTTTCTTCTTTGAGGGTATACACAAGAGTCTTATAGATGAGATAGGCTTGTGTTTGGCATTTTAAAATGTATTTGTCTGGATTCAGGTACTGGTACTGTTTTTTAAGCCATTTAAAAGTCTTAAAATTTTAGCAATTCTGACTTCTAGTATTGGGTTATATCAAATCTAGCACCAGACATTTGTTATGTAAACTTCTTTTAGTCTATTTATATTAGTTACATTTTTAATATATTTTATATCAAGTGAAAATTTTCATTTAAGGTTTGAAAAAATGATATCTGGAATGTACATGGGTGAAATTGTTCGGAGGATTGTTGTGAGACTCGCCAATGATGGTCTGATGTTTCATGGAAAGCTGTCAGAAAAGTTCAAAACAAGTTATGCATTTAAGTCGAAATATGTCTCAAATGTTGAAAGGTAAACATTTTTTATATCAATATAACTGTAAATGTTTGTTAATTTTAATCACACCTGCAACAGAAAGGCAATGGACTTACGTTTAACAAAGCCTATTTTAAAACCGATTATTGTTAATAAAATGCAATACAGGATAAAAATTTAGGAGTAGGCAATATAATTGCAGAGTCAACAAATATTTATTGCAATCTCTTGAAAGTTCAATATAACTGTTTTTCTTTATATTGTATTGTCTTTAAAACGGGCATAAAAACCTTTCTGGGTCAGTGCACCAAATGAATGCATTTTTAAAAGGTGTAACTAATTTTATCTTCTAAATGGTAGAAAAAATTCTTGGTCTTATTGAAAAGTTGATTGACTCTAGAATCTTGCAAACCCATCTTATTTTTGTATTTTTCATATTACTTTAATTTTACAAATATATTTAAAAAAATAAATTTTTTTTATAATTCAGAAGGCTTTACTTTTGTGCTATTAAATTGCATAAGTCTTGAACTGTATGCTATGTTCTTTGCACTGCATATTTCAAAAAGGATACAAGCCAGCATTTAAGGAATTAGAATTAGGTGCAAATTATTTTTGTGTAAAATTATTGTTCAGTTGCACTCAAGGTCAAGCAAAATAACCATCTAAAATGACCTTGGCATGCATCAGTCTCCTACAGTTATCCATTCTGTGTTTACTAAGTACAGAACCCAAGGATCCAAGACCTAACTTCTTTGTAGTCCTGAGAAGAAAGAGTAACTGGTGAGTCCAATTTTAGAAGATAAATTTCTAAATGATGTTCTGGCTGAATGAGTTAAATGCTTGATCACCTCATCAAAAAGTTTGCACACTTAACAGTGAAGGTTGGCCTGGGTTCTTTAGATTCTGCACACTTCCAGTCTCACAAAATTTAATAATCAAATGCAATATTGTTGATCTTTTGGAAACTGTAAAATGTGAAAATATGAGATGAAATTTGTCTCGTATGTGCCTTTAAGATTTATGCATAAAATACATTTCAACAATAAACACTTTCATTCTTGGAAAATGGTATAACTGACCCAACACACAGGAATGGATAATTGAAATTAGACCGATGTGTAACAAAGTTATTTTAACTGTTTATTTCCTTTAACCTTGAGTGCAGTAGTACCATTTAATAATTTGACATGAAATTTACCTGTGTGCAAGTTCTAACCTTCTTAAATATTGGGTTTGATTTACATCCTTCATGAAACACCCTATCCAATAGACAAACTCAAGTCTCACAAAATTGAGCTCTGTTCTACCTTGTTTATGCACTTTGCATTTGGCTTATTATTATTTAAAAAAAAATTATGTATAATATAGTTTACTTTTTGTGCATGGTTAACTTAACCAGTTCATAGTATTTAATTATTTTGAGTATTCAAATTACCAAAAGTTATATACTGTGGAATTTGTATGTAAAGCATAGTTTTAACATCCTAAAATTCAGTTATATCAATAAGATATTTTGAAATATTGGTAGAGGATTCATGAACTTAAAACATTTTATTTTCAAACCGACATTAGATCTCAAATCTTGCAAAACCAAATGATTTGTTCAGTAAATTCTAATATGTATACAGTTTACAATAATAAAAATGAAACATAAGTTTGCCAAGTTTAATATAACAAATATCATAAATCAGAGTATATACCAATTTTTTACCAATTTGAATTCTAGTGATCCGAAGCAGAAAAATATCGAAACAAAGACTGTCCTGTCAAAGATGGATATGCAGGAAGTTACAGATGAAGACTGCGAAATTCTAAAACTTGTCTGCACTAGAGTGTCCACGAGAGCTGCTTACTTGGTTTCAGCTGGTAATGATTTCAGTTAATTTTAGGCATTGATTTAAACATGTGCAATAGCCTTCATCAAAAAGTAAATGTTATGTTTAATCAAGAACTCTGTATGTATATATAGTGTTCCCCGTTTTAACTAACCCAGGGCATGATTTATCGCAGACCATTAATTCTGTAGTGTTCATTACATTAGCACTTTAATCGGTCTTTCATTTAAAAATAGTCTTTTTAAAACCTAAAAACGTGTTAATTTGCAAGTGATGATGAAATAAAAACATGAAGATTTAACATAAATTAGCTGTTCACAAAGCAATAAAGACATTTTGTTTTTATTCAGATATTTTATATGAAACTTTGAATTCAAAATGTGTTCTTTATATAATTACTAACATTTTCGCAGACTTGGGACAGTCACTACTATTGTCAGTTTTAATGACACTAAAGATATTTAGAAGCAAATGATTTACACTGCAATATTTATCTACCTGGGTTTAACAACCCTCAAGTCCGGAGAATTAATCTCATGGATGACCTTCCAGGAAAACCTTAATTAAATTTAATAATTATTTTAATAAATTTAAATCGTGAAAATCCTTCTACCTTTTTGTAGCGGTCTTCATCCTTTTGTTAAACCAAAATCCTAAATAAATATCATCTTAAAGCCAGTTCCAAGGACAACTCTTTTTTGGTGTTACAATATTTTGTTTACACATAAATACTTATAACAAGATGGCACAAACAAATGTTTAAACAGGTATGGATAATAAATATCAAAATATGGTCAGGGAAACAGAGTGAGCATGTTGAAGACCCAGACCACACGACCAACCCTAAGGCTTATGGTAGCTTAATGTGTGGCCGGTAGAGTGAGCATGAGGAAAAATTTAATATATATATATATATAATCCTTTCATAATTATTAGTCTTCATATATATATATATATATATATATATATATATATATATATAATCCTTTCATAATTATTAGTCTTCATATATATATATATATATATATATAATCCTTTCATAATTATTAGTCTTCATATATATATATATATATATATATATATAATGACCAAATCTAATTTAAGTAAACAGGGTTATTCACAAGCACATAGCCAAGATTTTTGTACATCAATTATAAGGAGAATTCGTATAATATTAAACTCTTGAAGTTTCTAAATTTTAAGCAATGGCAGCTCAACAATATTAATGATCTTTCAGCTACCCATCTTCCCCCTTGGAATAAAATAGGTGGTCCCTCTTGTACAAAAATAAGTATATTACTCCTGTTTTCTAATTTTTCGACTGAAATCCAAGCTTCACAAGATCACAGCTCCCACTCAAATATATGAACCATTCTGACATTGAGTTGGCCACAAGAGCCTCACTGGCTTGCATGCTGGGTTAAATACCTGCTTAGAGCAATTCATGGATTAATTTAGTTGATTAAGAGCCTGTATCTCTCTCTTGATAACACAGTGCTTGGCTTTTATACGTGACCAGCACATACTATCTAGAAAACTTCCATCTTTCCAGAAGTCACACAAAACACATCTTTGTATGAAAAATTACAAACTCAGCCATCACGTGACATACTCTTGCAGCAAAGGTCTCAAATCACATTTAAATAATTCTAATAGTCTTGTGCGAAATGAAACCACTTACTCAGTAAATATTACCAGTACTTTTCCACTATCTTCTCTCACCTGATAAACAAAAATGCTCACTCAGCGATCATCAGTATATAGATGGATTCCTTAAGAGTCTCAAAGAAGATGATTTTGTGATAAAATAATTCAGATTTAGCTGAGAATTAAAATGATTTTCTTAACGTTTCTAAGTTTCTTGGACATCCAATATTTTAGGCAAACATATTATTTTAAACACAGATTAATGTCTAGACAATACAAATAAGAATCTCCACAAAAAGATTGAGAAAATAATTGAATTTCATAGAATTTATGTTAAAATATAACATAGTTGTTAGGATGAAGACATTCAGTCCTAACACTATCAATATTAATTTAATTAAAGTAAAAGTTACTCCTCAGAAAAGTAACTAATTCAGTTAAAAAATATAGCACAAAAAAAGTAACTGATTAAAACTAAATTAAGTAGTTACTTTTGAAATATTTAGATTTCAAATTGAAATTTTATAGCATAATAAAACACATCAATAATGGGTTGTGGAAGCAAGCTTTAAGGTTGTCCTACTAACATGAGCAGCACTTCTGTCAGCCAACTTTCAGGCCAGGTAATAACATCATAGCTCAGCAAAACAAAAGAAAATGCTGGGAAAAATACTTAAATTAATAAAAAAAAATTTTAATTGAATTTTCATTGCTTTTTAAAAAGAAAAGTAATGAATTAAATTAAAAGTTAGCAAAACTAAAAATAACAATAAGTTAAAAATTAACATAAAAAGTAATATTTTAACTTTAATTTTTTAACAGTGTTAATTCCAAGCCTGCCATTTTGTCTATGCACTGAAATGGTTAGTGGATGTCTCTATTACGACAGTATGACTATTCAATAGGTTATTAGACCTATTGAAAATTTCCTACAAAACAGAAATTTTGTATAGAAATGGTGTTAGCATAACAAAAAGTAAGAAATGATGTCGTATATATCATAACATGTAAACGAGAGATAAAATATTTACTTCTTGTGAAAAAAAAAATCTTTTGTTTTTTCTTCGTTTTTAATTTTTAATATTTGTACAAAAATTTTCAGTTCTGTAAAAAAATTTTCAACCTGGCAGCACTGATACAATTTCTAATAAAATAAGCCACATCAGTAAAAGGAGCACAGCATGTATAATAACTATTCTTAATTGTTATTACGCATTCATTTTGTCAGAATTTCAACTAAAAATCTTTTCTGAAAATGTTGCCATATGAAAAAATTATATGTATATCTTATCATTTAAGTTAATGATTTTGTGTAATATTTTAACAAATGAGATTGAAATATGAAAGGATAACATTAAGAAATTCAAGTACTTTTTAGTATAATTAGACTTAAATTGTCTTGCTCATTCTGAGAAAGACTACAATAGAAGAATTTTGTCAATGTTTCACAGAGTTTCTGCTTTGTTTAGGACTGTGTTTAGTTGTAACAATCCTGGCATTTACAATATTAGAAGTTAAAAGCATCGCAAACTGATTGCATTGTAATGATTATCACCTTATAATAATTTGTAGCAGGAATCTTTTTTTCTGGGAACATTTCTCTGAATCTGTAAAAGTAATGTTTTTTTCCAGCTGTTGCCACTATTTTGAATAAAATAAAGCGGACACACACTACAGTGGGAGTTGATGGTTCAGTGTACAGGTATCATCCCCACTTCAGGGATCTCATGGAGAAAAAAATTGATGAGTTAACTAATCCTAATTTCAAAGTAAGTAGATTTTTATAATCCCCCCCCCCACCCCTGTCATTCATTTATTAGTTCATTTTTCTCAAAATACTTTGCTTTTTTTAATTTTCAGCTGTAAATTTTATTAAAATCTTTTGATTTAATCCTTGATTAAGGGCATGCCATATCTAAAACTATAAGTGTGTTCCTTAAGTTATAAAGAAAATTAGACACAGGTAGGTGAGCCAGAGATATTGAGTTTCCAAAGTAGGCAGTGTTTGCAGTTTATAGAACTGAAAGTAGGCTGTGTTGTGACCATTGAAGTTTGAAACCAGTGGTTTACACAGTATTCTTAACATGTTAACACTTTAAATTTGATCCCTGGAAACTGGTGTTATTAGAATATTTTATACAATAAACCTCAATTATTCTTAAAATTTGATTTTTCAATTGAAGGCTATTTGAATTGGCTATTTCACAAAAAAAAAAAAAATAGAACATGAAGTTTTCTCCCTATACAGACAGCCTCTACAAATCGGATCTTTAATAACACCTATGTTTAGGTGCCTTTTTAAGGATACAATGCCCAGTAAGGAGCCCAACAGCCTTTCTAATGCCAGTTCTGTGGAGTTATAATACTCCTTATGACGTACACTAGGGCACCCACAACTCTACTCTTTTATTTGCCTTTGGTCCTTGATGCCACACCAGTTCTTGTACTGCAGTTTCCTAAAGATGTCAAAAACAGTTCCTCTGATCAGCTCAATAGATATGCCTAAAGCAGGCACTGGGCCAACAAAGGGTGCACTTGAACCATTTCCAGCCAACTCATCAGCTAATTCATTACTCTGAATTCCTGAATGTCCAGGCAACCAGTAAAAGGTGGTTTTAATGTTGATAGTAAGATTGCAGAATGCATTTTGGAAACATGGAAACATATTGTTTCAATATTTTCCCTGCTGAGGAGAGCATCAGAAATATGCCATTAATAGCAGGAATATCCAATACAAGCTCATTGTTTTTATTCACTTTAATACATGCTGTTGATCTGAGTGAAAGTGACACAATAGCACATAACTTTTATTTGTATTTCAGATATAAAGGGCAGTTTAACCATAACACATGACATTTTTTACATAAATTTTGCTATTTGCATAATTTATACAGGAAAAAGATTAAATCATTTATACTTTTTAACACTTTTCAACATAGTTGAAAAGTGTTTATGACTTTGTTCATTCTGTCTGTCTGTTCGCACGATAATTGCCATAAAAATAGGTTTATCAAAATGAAATTTTAGTATGTTGTTCAGACGGTCTGTAGGACATATGGGAATGTAAATGAATATCACTCAATTAGTTTTGGATTTAACCCGGGTTGAAAAAGTGAAATACATTGTACCCTATGCGACCTAATTTTTCAAACATTTTTTAAGCGAAGTTAAAATTCAAATTGCTTTGAAAATTTTAGGAAATATTTAAGTTATTCCATAAAATATATAAAAAAATTTTGACCAAAATATATTTGGCAGTTTTTAAATAATTACACCCATTATTATATGGTCCTTCCGAGAGGTTGGTGGTAGGGGAAGGAGGGTACAGTCCCTGTGGATGCCTCCCCCACTGGGTTCCGGTCTAAATTGGGTGGCACTTCCCGACCGTCCAAACAGTTAACCTTACACCTTTCTGGTAGGTCGGACGGTCTGGGTTTCAACAACAACAACCCATATTATATAAAGAGATCACGTGACCCATTTCAAAATAAAATATGGCATCCATCTTTTTTCTCAATGTAAAAATCGTGATTTTTAAAGTTCTTTTAAATTTATATTTAGTGTTGCATCCATCCTAAAACTGCCTTATATTTGTGTATTTTCTGTGCATCTATATTCTGCGCCAACGGAATTACAATATATTTTAATTTAAATGATTATCAAATTTTGATTATTTCTACAACGAAGCCTAATTTTAATGGATGCAGAATGAAAACAAGTGATTGTAAGATGAGTTGTAAAGAATTGCTGAATTTTTTTCACACAAAATTATTCAACTCTTGATATAAAAGTGTATGAATGCAATATTCACAGCTTTACACAGAGAGCCAGACGATTTATATTTCAATGATTTCTTTGAATAGAGTTAGTTCTTTTATTTTGATGAAGTTTTAGGTTTTCAGGTAAAATAAATTATTGTAGTTCTGTGATAATTAAAAAAATATCACTGCTGAATGTATCGCCTTTTAGAGATGCGATACATTCAGCAGATTGCATTGAAGTTGGAAAGTGTTTCATAATCAATGCTTTATGCATGATTGATCTTTCTTGTTCTATCTTGCATTGATTTTTGTTTCCTGCGTTTAGAAAGAAAAAGACTATTCTTAATTAATTATGAAATTAAAAAAAACATGTGTCGGATATCTTTTATATATGCAGTGTCAACATTACATATTTTTATTAATTTTATTATTCTTTGGTAATAATTAACAAAAATGTACATTTTTTTCTATATGTAGTAAACACAATAAAAAATAATTTTATACAAAAAGTACATGTACTATTTTTCCTGAATAAGTATTGAAAATAGCAAAATTTAAGTTTAAAAGTAATTGTATAAGCTAGAATGGTTCACATTTTTATTTAAATAACAATAACTAAATTAGCGAAAATAGGAAAAAATAAAACGAAAGCCAAAATGTCTAAAAAATACCCCAACTGCTTCTTCGCACTTAAAAGAATTGAAGTAAAGAGTAGCAGTGCAACTACATAGATTTGACCTTTTATAATAAGATGGACCCATTTTATTCCAATTTTGGAACACAAGCCCTTTTCAGCTTTTATAAATTCAATATTTTAAAAATATGGCATATTGTTTCTTTTCTCTTCTGTACTCAAAGCAATGATCCCTCTTCGTCTATGTTCCTTTACAAATTCAGGGTGAAAATTCTGCCCAAAGAATTTTTATATGTGGACAACTAGAATAGTTGGCAGTAAAACCTTACAGGCTTTGTTTCGGAGTGTTGTCATAAAAAATATATATCAATTAAATTATAATCAAGCATTTACTTGTCTGTTTCAGAAATGTATTTCATTTAAAATATGAATAAAAGTTTATTATGCCATTACATTTTCAGAATCATTATTGCTCTTAATTGTTAAATTTTGTCATCTGATATCCTAGGTTCTTGAATTTCTAGTTACTTTTAATTGGCTTTAAAATAGATTTGATCATGAAATGATATTCTAATCTCCGTTCGCTTGTGGCATTTTCTATAACTTTTAATTTGATTTTGCATCTTTTTGTTACATATCTTTTCTAATCCAAATATTTTTAATAGTTTAATAGCTTTTATTCAAAATAATTTATTAAACTGACATCTTTCTAACAGCACTTACATTAACAATTTATTTTTTTAAATCCTGGTTACACAAAATAATGAGCACCAAATCAGTCTATCAACCAATTTTGATAAATATTGATCCTCTTAAATGTGGCATGTATCATATCTTTTATAAAAAATAATCCCAATATGACACTTACCATAGAATTTTTCTTTTTAGTTTGAACTCATGTTGTCTGAAGATGGCAGTGGTAGAGGAGCAGCTTTAGTAGCTGCTGTTGCTGTGAGAAGTGATAAATAATCAGTACTTCAGTTAAAGAGAGAATGTAATTTTTTGCCAAATATCTGTTAAAAATGTCATAGGTTCCTTACAAATGAGGTTATATCTTTGTTTGCTAGGGAGTTGGTATATTGTGATATTATTTTAAAGTAATTTATATTCTCCTTGTGCATCATTGACAATGGACTTGTGCATTATGATAATGCAGTTAATTTTGTAGATTTTTAATTCCATCCATAGAGACTCTAATTTTATGTTATATCTCTTGAATAGCTTCATTGTCAATGATGCATTCTAAAAAATGGAGGTGCTTTAATTAGATATATATATAAAATATGCATTTTACTGTTAATATTTGTAAAATTTTTTAATTTTCAATCACCAATCTTCAGCGTGGCACAAGACTTACACAAAGTATTGTTTTAGGGCCAAAGGACCTTTTTGTAGTTGTTGATCATTGTTCTTGAGAATCTCCTTTGTAGCATGCGTTTATTTGCTGCAGAGCTAGTGGCTTTTTATCATGGTGTATGATCCATTCCCTCCGATTTTAATTCTAGACGTTTTAAATCTTGTATTTTTTGGAAAATAGAATAATTGCAGAGAATTGTCTATCCACATTGAATACAAATTAGGTTATACTTAGGATGTATATGGTGAAGATTGTACCATACCTTAAAGGGAAATTGCCCCACCAGAAGGCATGCATGCATGCACGTGCATTTAGTGGCTATCAGATCGGGTGAACAGGAGAGTTAAGAAAAAGCAACATAATTGTGATATTGCAAGGAGAGAGGCAGTGTGTAGCTATGCATTATTTTGATGAGACTCTGAAATGCTGTTTTAAAAATATTAATATACTTTTTCACCATCAAATTACCGTAACCAGAAGTGATCAAGTATCATAACTCTTCACACCATAATGTGAAATTTTAGCTCAGTATAGTTTCACAAATACGCATTGATCTGTATTTGGGATAGCCCACTAAGGAAAGCGGGTTGTAGGTATTTTCCATCGGTTTGCTTCCACAAGTGCACACAGCCGTAATTGGTATCTAAACATAACCATGATTCGTCACTGAGGATGATACAATGCCATTCACATTTCTAGGAGATTTTTCTCTTTGCACAACTAAACTTGCTTATTCGATTCAGATAAGGCAACTTCCATGGAGGGTAATGGAGTTGTAAGCCAATAAATTTCAAATTCAGTTGACTTAATATTAAGCTATTTTAGATGGCAAACTTTTTTTTTTATTAATGTACTTCATCTCCTGTTGAAAATTCAGTGAATTTTGTGGAACTGAAGTGCAGGATTATCTTAAATTAAAAAAAATAGACTATTCTAAAAGTTATTTCTTGCTTCTCCAGAATGTTATTTTTCAAGTTATTACATAACATGATAATGCAGACTTTGATGGGAAATAATGCAGACTTTGATGGGAAACTTTGTATATGCTAAACTCTTTGAAATTTTGCTTAACATAACAAATAAAAATAATTTGTATTGAAATTATATTTACATCCAGTGCTTTATGAAACATATTCTTATAACCTGTAACTACATTTCTTTATATTAAGTCATAAGTTAATAAAGGTTTCTAAAATGAGTGAAATAACTTAAAAGTAAAACATTCGATTAACTAGTTACTAGAACCAGTCAACCCAGTTTTAATTTAACATGAGGTTGATAGCTAAGTTATTAAAATATTTTGTTAATTGCTTTTGAAATATGTTGAGGATGTAAAAAGTATGGTAGCATTTATTTTTAACATGTATTTATTTTACTGTTTAATGTGCTATTTCATTTCGATTAGAATTCTATGTTCTCAAATTCAATGTGAAGAATGATAGGCAATCAAAATAAATCTAGTTTTCTGCATTGGACTATATTCCAAAAAACACAAAATAAACCACCAGTATTAAGTTTTTAGCATTTATTTGGCATGACTAGACTATATGCCAAATGCACCAGCCAATGATATATTAAACTGTTTGTTTTATAGTGCATTTAAATGAATTTTTTAAAATATTAGTTTGGCTTTTATGTAATTTTTTATATTTCTTATTTGAATCAGACTTTTTATACTCTTTCAGACTATTATAATTTTTGTAGATAAATTATTTTTTTTTATATAATAGTTTTAAAGGATAATCAATATTTTCAAATCATAATTTAATAAATGAAAAGTTGAATAGATTAATTTCATAATTGTTGCATTCAATTTGATATGTATTGATAAAAATTTTAAATGTCTTTGTATATATGAACAGAAAGTTTGAGCTTTGGGAGTATATGTGTAATGATTTAAGAAATTTCTAGAATGTGATAGTGAAACTAGTTTGTTAAAAAGAAAAGTGAATGTCATAGGTTAATAAGTATTTATTGAAAATGTTTGTAAATGTTGGTGATATTTTGTGCAGTTATATAGGAAAAAAAATATTTTACTTAGTTACAAAAAGTGTATGTTGTAAATGTATTTAAAATTAACTTATTCTGCACAATAGGGCTGATAATTCAACCTTTATGAATTTAAAGTGCATTTGTGATAATTCAATCTTTTTTTTTTAAGTTTAAAATATAGATTTATTTCATGTGATACTAAGTTTAAAAATCTGTTCAATTTTAATATTGTTTTGTTCATCCAATATGTTCCTATCTTGTTGTAAGTTGAACAGATCTTTGAATTTATTTTAAAAGGGAGAGAAACATTTCCCCCTTATCCTCAGATCTTTCAGAGGATTTATTGCCATAATTAATTACAAGAAAATATTTTAATTTTTTATTGCCTTGGCATTTCATGCATCATGTAACTACCGTTCTCATCTTACTTTTAACTGTAGTTTTTAAACTTGTATAAATATATTTCCGGAAGAATAAATTTTTTTAAACTGCATTTTTAAGCTTTGATATTTGTATAGGTTTCAGTATCTTCTTCTTAAAATGCTCACTTTGTTTTGTTGAGTGTATTTGGAAGACCAGAGTTAAATAAATCAAAGTAAAACAGTAATGTGGTAAAACATTTGATACATATCAATTTAAGATGAGATACCATTATGAATAAAAAAAAACCTCTTAAAACTAAAATAACTCTGGTCTTAAGCAACCTACAACATAAATGAATAGTATTGACTGGTTTCAAAGACAAACTTCACTCATGAGAACTAAATCTGCAACTGATTTTAGAACAATAGCAGGAAAAGGGGGTTACCAATGGTGAGAAAAGAAAAAATATGTAAAAAACCAAGGAGGAAGGAACAAGAAATGGGACACTACATAAACTGTAAAATATCAAAGAGAAAAGTTAATGTCCAACAAAGGGTTCAAAGCATGTGTCCATTAAGAAAAAATATGAATATAGTATCCTAGTATATGTTAAAAAAAAGAGGTAACTGACAAGTACAAAACCATTTTTAATTTAATAGGATACTTATCTTCATAGTTTTACTCACTGAATAAGTGCTTTGAATTCTTTGTTGGATATTCACTTTCCTCATTTGTATTCTACAGTTCATTCATAATGATCCATATCTTGTTCCTTCTTCCTTAATTTTTAGCTCTTATCTCCTCTTGCTATTGACAACCCTCTTTATTTGCTTCAGTCACATTCGCTGTTCTAACATCAGTTGCCCATCTAGGTCTCATAAGTTCTCAGCCCCTTTTACAGAAGATAGGGGAGAAAGTCAATTAAAAAGTTGTAGTGATTCAAATTTAGTACAAAAATGCTTTTATCCATAACAAAACTATGACTTTACCCAGAGATGGATGGGGGGGAAAAAAAGAGGTCCATAGCATGGTTTCCATGTACACCCGACCATAACCCTCTGGATTTCATCCTGTGGGGTCATCTTAAATCACAGGTCATATGCAACAGAAATAGAGTATCGCATCTGCCTGTTCCCTTGTTGATGCTGAAATGCATGCACTCATCTCGTGTGCATCATTGTGCTGGGCAACATTTTGAGTATGCAAGTATGTAACTTGCATTTTGTACATACGCTGCTTCTGCTTCCCGATGTTTTGACTTTCTGGAAGAGGTTACCCGGTCCCTTTCAATCTTTTGTTATCGAATTAAAACATTTTTATACAAAATTTGACTCTCCTTATAACTTTCTAATCAACATTTTCCTCCTCTCTGCAAAAGGAGCTGATATGGGCCCCCCTAATCCCCCTCCCCAAAATGTGGGCCATGAGAACCCCCCCCCCCCTGGTCTCGTGTGAGCCATATGAGGTTTCCTATACAACGGCACATGTACATAGGTACCTACCATAGTTCATGAGACATTGGCCTGAGGAAGACCTTTCCTTGTAACCCTGTACATAATCATACTTATTGATTTTACAAAAAAAACCATGATAGCCAAAAATAAAATATTGCCATTTGCAGAGGTCATTTTTTAAAATCTGGTTGAGCACGAATAATTATAATAAAAAAATAAAGTAAACGTTAGCTTAAAACTACTAATATAAACATCAAAAGTTGGACAGTTTGAAATTATTTTTTACTTATGTTTGTCTGTCTGTGTCCTCTGTAACATAAACTCTAAACTTCGAACTGATGTAAAATCTTGTAATCGAAAGTGAGTTGTGTTATTTCACTATTACTATCCCATCAACTTGTAACACTTCGTATTGAGTTTTGACACTTTATAATTAATATTCGAACTTTTGGAGTTGCACCTTTTTTATTGAATTGTGGTTTTAAATTAAATGTTCAACATGATCATAATTCTAATGAAGCAAGAAAAACTGTCAAGATTAAAAAAATATATATATATATTTAATTAAACAAGAACAAAATATTTGATTTAAACTAAAAAAAAAAAAAAAACTAAAATTTTCTTCTGCCATCTTTCATTGGTCAAAAGTGGCACTCGCTACCCTCTAGCAGAAAATATTGGAAGCTATAAAATGTATTCAGTTTTTCTGAAGATGGATCACTTTGTCTTCAAACCACCTTAACTGGAAATTGACCAATTTCGAGTTGTCACTTTTGAAGCAAGGGTGTAATATCAAAACTCTATGCTACAAATTATTTTTTGCATACGTCTATCTGTCGGTGTCCTCTGTGTGCTTATATATAACATAGCACTGCTTTTAAAGAAAGGTACAGCACTAATATTTGAAAAAGTAATGTAAACATACATTGCATTTTTATGTATGGTATAAGGGGAAAAAATCACATAACTTATTTAAGCAACAGCTTTATTTTCCTTTGTAAAGCTAATTTAAAACAAAAGTATGGAATTGTGAACAAAACAGCAACTCAGTGTTGCATTTCATTAACAATAAAAGCTGCTATATTTCCATGCATGGTAACTATGAACACAGAATGTAAAAAATGCAATAAAAGAGTATAATGTTTTCGGCACATATAAGACAGCAAATGACAAGTTCAGATATGCGAGGATTCTGAATAATATAAGCAAATGTTAGAAGCAAATGTAGAGTTTATGATAATTATTCAAAATGCACTATTAGTTCCAAACAATGTCAGATTACAAGTCCTTACAAAGGGAAACAAGCACCTTAGCAAGATCACATGTCTCAGTTACTGAGCAATAGTAACAACTGAACTACATGGAACAAACACACTTGTATTATGTACCCTGTTCAACCACAATATCACACTAGATAGAAACACAAAATAAACAACCTTATCACTTTGTTTTGATTCAGACACTACATAACATTTAAAATTCCCTTAATACTGAGCAACAATACATAAGTATGTACAAATTTACATTGCAATAATTTCTAAAATGTAATGTTGGTTGAAATGAATGCATTTAAAACATTCTAAAAAATTAATGAAAATAGCATATTTGAAGGTCAAAGAGTATTTTGTAAAGTGTCAAATCAAGTAGGGGCACATATTTTTTTATATAACTTAAACATTTTTATTTGATTAATTAATACTTACAGTAAATCTTGGAACCTATTTGAATGTCAGCAAATGGGATAAAAATAACTTTGAAGATTCTCTCTTAAAAGGCAGAATAGCACTGAGCTACAAACAAAATTATAAAAGGGAGACAGACAATCACTTAGATTCATACTTCATTAAGATTTCAAGCTTGTATTTGTGAAAACATTACAAAATGTAATACTTTCACATAAATTTATCACAGAAACATTGGATCACATCCTAAACTTTTTTAAAAATTTAAAACTACAGAATCCACGATATAATATAAAATTTCATCAGTTAAGAGATGTGATTGGCGATTTTCAGTCACAAAATGAGGCAGGTGTTTATATATGTGTAGGATAAATAGAAAATGTTTTGATTCCAGATGTTATTTTGAAATACATAAATGATTTCTCAACAGGTGCACCAAATACTTTGAAAATGCTTTATATTTTCACTCAATTGTAATATTCACAAGAATGTCATTAAATCACTATCTAAAACAGATACCAATTTTTGCCCCTAGTTAAATTAGGAAAAAATTTAGGAACATTCTGCTTCATTATAACCAAAGGAAATAAATTTGTGAAATTTCTAAAAAAATAAAGCAATTTTTATATGGCACTACATACTACTATGGGAACTTAACCAAAAGTGGCACAAATTTTGGGGCAAAAATACAATCTCTGTGATGGGCATTTCTCTAAGGCACTTATAGTTTAGTTATGTTTTTCTTTTTAATTTAATTATTTTATATTGAATACGGAATTTATCATATATTTGACTAGGCTTATTTTATGGCATCAGGGATATTACTTAGTTAGGACAGTACATCCATATGAATTGGGAAGATCAAATAAAAGTTTATTTTCAACAGGAACTCAAGCTTGAACAAAATGGAAAAAAAATCAATTATGGCTTTTAAAATATAGAAATGAAAAGGGAAAAATATTCAAGGAAACAACATTATGCATCATTTGCATACTAAACTGATCATATGAAAAAAAAAAAAAAAAAATTTGATTGAAATAAAATTCATGTCATTAAAGCAAAGCAGTTTTCAAAATCGAATTCCATTACTTTTACTAAAGCGCACAAAATCCATGAAATAAAATGAAAAAAGAAACCAATTTAAGATATTTAATAAATTGGCTTTAATTGAAGAAAATCATAAGCAGAATCAAAGAATGATTTTATAAGTGCTAGTTGCTATATCAACACGTTAAATTTCATGAAAGAAATGGAACACAATGCATATAAATGAATAGGAATGAAAACATCACAATAAGCTAACAAAGATGCAACAATAAAGCTTTTAAAAATATCACAAAAATGCTATAACAATCAACATATCACGCATAAACACAAAGAATCTACAGTATTCAAAATTTTAACAATGGATGAATAATGAAATGAAATGAAATAATCTTTAAATATATTAACCAACTTTAAACATTTTTCAAAGTATTGGGTGCAGTTCACAAATTTTGATAAAAAAATAACAGTTACTGCAGAATAAAATGAAACCTAATAAGTAGTCTGTGATATACAGACTATTTTATGAATAAAAACATATACAGTAATGTAACCAAGAACCTGTTTATTGTTAGCAAACTTGATTTTACTTAATTTAAATAGACCATCCCAAATTTTATTAAAATGGAAGATAATTAAAAGCTAGAGTTAGTTTTTTTGTCGAGTATCCTAAAATTACTATCTTATATCAACAATGCAGTAATACAAAATATATTTATTTTTCAAAAAATTAAATGATTTATATTACAGATAGGAAAAAGGGATATATTTATGTCAAATATGGCTGCATTTTAAAGATGGTAAGCCTTCATGACAGACTTTCTTGTTTAATGTTAAGATTTTAGGGAATGAGAAATGCCTATGCATACAATCAACGATTCCATTATATAATCCATTATAAACCAGCAATAAGTTGCTAAAATTTTAATAACCTGTACACTTTTAAAAATGCTATAACCTCATCAATTCAATTTACGCTATGAGCTAATAGGTAAAAATAATACACATTTATGTCTTTAGAGTTTGAATTAAATTTATATTTTATTTTCTTGAACACATTTTATATAAATCTGATTCCAGACATTCACACAATTTAAAAGTTGGTTGGTTCTCTTCTCAGGAAAATTTTTAATAACTGGCATGCACAGCTCCAGTTTACAGCTGCTCCAAACATTCTGGCAATTTTTAAAAAGATGCAAGTTAAACTCTAACCAGGTTTTGTACATATTGTTTAGTTATTAATCTATTTTTAGAAAATTGACTGTTTTAGAAGAACACATACGAAAATGCATAATTAAATTTAGAAGGCTTGAAATGAACTCCTTGCCGAATTGTGAGTATGGTTAAGAAAACAGCTTACTTAAAGAAGAATAACCTTAAACTTCTCACAAAGCTCAGTTTATAATGAAAGCTATCATAAGGGGGAAGGGACTTTATTACCTGGTACATTCATAATAGCTCATTCCTATAGTAAAAAGAAATTTTAAATTTAAAAACCAAACCAATTTTTTTATTACTTCAGGATTATAAAAAAAAATTGCAATAAACTTTTTTTTTTATCATTACAAAAACATCAATAAAAAGTCTCAAATGAATCTAGGTTTCTCTAAAAAAACATCTTTTGATATAGCATATAGTCATTTCAGGCCCTCACCAATTAAAATGGCTTTCTTAAGTTATTATAGTTTTATTATTATTTAGATATTTAGATCAAACTGAAAAGACAAAATGAATATCAATATGTTATTTGATACAATACTCTAAGAAGCTTAGACAAACACAAATTATTTTATAACTTATTAGTTATGATGCCATCAGTTATTCTATTACTATTATATTACTAATAACTGATGCCATCAGTTATTAGTAAATCTCGTAGTTTATGTTTAGGTGTAAAGTCAGTATTGGTCTTTCAACTTTTTTACATTTAAAGTTTAAGTATATGTACTTGGTTGGCGACATTGTATCCGCTTCCGGGAGTGTCGTCATGAGATAAAGCTGGCTAAACCGGGAAGTGGGGGTCACAATCCCCCCCGGCGAAATTTTGATACAATGTCATTCTTCATTTTTCTTGTTCTATTTATTATATATATATATATATATATATATATATAATGAATGGCAACAGTAAATGGTTTTTTATTTTTTCTTTATGAATGGCAACACTGGTTTCTTCTATCAGTGTTCCCGGTTTTGACTCGATTGTACATACGCTGTGCTTTTTCCAGGTATTCATTTTTTCTTTTTTATTCCTTCTTTATGTATGTCGTCCAAGTAGAAATAGTTTATAGATATAATCTATCTATTTCTTCAGAAACATACATTTTTGTGTTTGCTTCTACAAAAAACTTGGACATGATTAGATTTTTGTAGAGGTTAACAATGCATGATTTAGGCTTAGAGCCTCGTCCACGTGTATAGCGTTTGTGCTTGATTTCGTTTGTTATACTTTTTTCGATTCCATACCTTTGTATTATGATATTTTTCATTGACTTGTTGATTTGATATTTATTTTATTTTTTCCATTTGCTTGAGGCTTAGTTGATTTTTACTTTTGTTTTGTAAGCCAGTTAGATAGTTGAATTTAGTTTAAATTTTTCTTTTTTCGTTTCCATACCTTTGAATTTTGTTGATTTTCTGTAACTTGATAGCTTGTGTTTTGTATTTTTTATCCATTTGATTGATGATTTGCTGTATTATATTTTATTCTGTGGGTGTTTTAAAAGTTAGGTTTATCATGTTACATCTTCTTACTTTTCGTTCATTGCATTTTCAAACTACTATTATTATTATATATATATATATATATATATATATATATATATATATATATACACACACACACTTTCATTTTCTGGGTATTTTTTCTAAGACATACTTAGGGGGATTTTCTTTTGTTTCTTTTTGGAACATTTTTTAAATTTTCTTTTTACTTTTTTTTTTTCAAATTACCTAATAATTCAGTACAACTCCGATGCACTTAAATATGACAATTATAGTGCTAGAAATTAAAACTCATATATAACAAGTATTCATTTGCTTCTGTTTATACTGAAGTTATAGCATTTTTATGTACATTTAGATGACCAAAATCCAGTTCATAAATTTTCTAAAAAAAATTCTAATGCAACTTTTAACAAAAATCAATAAATAAGGAGTCTTCAATTTTAAAGGATCAAATTGTTTTATATTTTAAGGGTCATCAAAATCATCATTTTAGGTCATCAAAATCTGGGTCTTACTTATGAATTATATTAGGGAATAAATAGGCAAGTAATTTTTTACTGTACAAGAGAATTGTTAAAATTGAGATGTCCAGCAATTGAGTAATTTATAATTTATTAAATTATCTAAATTAGTGGTTCCCAAAGTGGGGTAAAAAAAAAAAGTATGAGTTATAACTAATTCATTTTTTATTAAATCCTGTTCTTTATTAAAAGTTATTGAAAAGTCTTTCAAATTAATACAAAATCAATCAGTTAAGCTGCTACCATATTTAAAAAATAGAGAACGAATTGAAATGATTTAATTTCATTTCCTACCACCTATTTATGCTTTTCTCAGCTCATTTATTTGAAATCTAAATGAGAAATAGATTGGAAGTTGAGAATGACTTGTGAACAAAATTATCATTAATTAACTGAACATTTCTGCATCAATTTCTAAAAAGCTGCATCACGGTTCACATTGAAATATGGCGATTGTTATTAGTAACATGTTGTTAGCTTATGTTATGTTACTAATTTTTCAATATTCATACTTAGATGCATGTTATGCAAATTTCCTGAACAGATAACTTTTATTTTCTAATCCTAAAAAATGTCATTCCTTATTATAAACTAAATGTTTATTTTATTACATCTAACTTTCATTTATATATATATATATATATATAGTACACAATATTTTTTTATTATTATTTCTAAGGGGTCCTTGAATTTAACATTGGGAACCACAAATCTAAATAGTTTCAATTTCAATAATATGGTTGAAATTTGCATGTAATAGTTGAAACTTGCATGTGTTAAGTAAGTTAAAATATCATTTTCAGCATACACAAATTCTACATGTTTTCAATGGCCAGAAGACATCGAACAGGCTTCATTTCAATATAGACACAAAAAGAAATAATAGTTTAGTAGATGCACAATGTACTGAAAGGCAGTGACTAGACAGAAAGATCTCAGGCATAGCGAAAAGAAATTACAAGTGTTTGTTCCAGTAGTTCCCCAACAGAGCCCGAAAAGTATTCCACAAGTGAGCTCAAGTCTCCAAGCAAGATATAATATACTGTACAAAAACAAGCAACAAAGCTGCCCAATCCTTTAAAAGGTGCAGCACCCTTTTTTAAAAAAATGAATTTAATAGATGATTAAAAGTGACCACTGATTGTACATGCTTTATACAGAATGTTAAAAGTGGCTAGTTGCTAGAACACAGACACTATATAACAGTGGGAGAAATTAAATAAAACTATAACTCTATATCTGACGTGACCACAGTGTGAAGGGTGAAACTTATATTAAAATAACAATAAACTAAAACTGCATTCAAAGAAACTGAGAAAAAAACATTTAAGCTTGATAGTTTTGAATATTCACTTACACAACATAAACACAACATTACATTTTCAAGAGCATATATTTTGTTCAACAGCGTTTCATATCACAAGTGAGCATTGGTCAAATGCAATTTCATATACATACGTTTAGGAATATGTTCAGTAAATCAGGGCTGGGTTTAAATCATTGGCACTAAATATGAATTCATTCATTTTAGCATTCATATTAATTATAAAAAGGCAAATAATACTTAGAATGAAGTTAATGTTTTTTAAATCCGAAATACACACCTAAAAATCATTCCGTACAGAACATACTGAAAATGAACACAGATACTTGAAAAAAAAAATAGTTTTGTGAATGATATTTGATAACACAATTAGTTTAATAATAGTATGATCTTAAAGTAATTATATTTTAAAAATAATTCACAATAGCATTTCAATACTAATTTCAATATAATTTTGTTTCGAATAAAATGCTAAATTCTTTTTTATATAATTTTAAAAAAAATAACAATAAAACATTTTCAAAATCAATTCTTGCCCAGCCTAAAGTATGCAAATTATAAAGCTAATAATAAAACTAATTTTTTAAATATAGATAAATTTAAATAAAATATCATTAAGTCTTAATATCTTCTATATAAAATTTTGATTAAAATTATCTTAAAATTCAAATTTTTTTTACTAACAAATTTAACAAGACATAAATCTAACCATTTAACAGCAGCCACAACTCTCACCAGTAACTTGTAAAAACAGAATGTTTTACAATTTAAAACACAGTAATAAAATCAATCTAAACACACAAGTGAATTTTTAAAACATTAGAATTGTGAAATGACTTCAATATTTCGAATATAAAATAACAGTTATGATGATAAAGTTTGGGCTGCTTAAACCTGTTTGCAATATATTTTAGAGAGTCTAAAAGTTACCTTTTTTTACTTTCCCCACGGTAATGTATAAGGAAAATATTGGAATCATGTTGAAAATTGGAACTCGAGTTTTTGATGAATCTAAACATTTTGGGATCTATAAAACATGATAATACTATTTTTAGTGAGATGTCTGTGAAATGTATGTATCCACTCTAGCTCAAGAACTATTCGACAAAATCTGGTAAGTATGTCACTTGCTTGTCAACCTGGTACTAATTAAATTTTGGTAGGATTCAGAAAATTAAAATTTACCCTTTTTTGGAAAATGCCCCATAAAAATTCAAATCCGTTAATTAAAAACTAAATATACTGAAATGTATTAATGAAATACTGGTTTTATACATAATTTTTAACGACAAAATGAACAAGATCAACCCCATTACTCTAAGATTAACCATTTTCATGAAATTTATATATATATATATATATATATATATATATATATATATATATATTTGTAATTTCTGGGATCTGGCAATGTTTTATAATGTAATGTCATCAGATAAAAAGAAAAAAATACTGTTTTAAAATTGTAAATCGAATATACTTTCAATTAAGTATCCGTATCATTTTGCATAATTAAACTCAATTTAATGGATTACTAAAGAAGTGACAAAAAAATTTAATTTGAGCCTGCACGGATAGTAAGGTGCTGCTCACATCAGATTTTTAAATTTTTAAATTTAACCTTATGGAAGCAGATTGGAATTATGTGTATCATTGGATCCCGAGTCACTATGGAATCCTTGGAAAAGAACATGGTGACCAATTGGCAATCGAGGGCAGCTATATGCCCCAGAATGAGAAAACTGTAACTTAGCAGCAAGCTAAAGCTGAGATATGCAATAGACTTAATCTAGTTGTAAGTATCCAAATTCCATCAGAGATCCCAAGATGAGACTTTGCAGCAAAGTTTAGATTGATAACAGGCCACAACTATTTGCAAGCTAAATAAAATCGGAATCAAGGACCACTCATCCTGCAACTCCAATAAAGTTACAAAGTCCAACCATCTTAAATACTGTGAAAAATTATCTGCTATTGCTAGGACCACCTTTCCCACAAAATGATGTGCAAACTCGTGGTGATGGCAAGAGAAATGGATCTTCTGGCATAAGATTGTGTATATATATATATATATATATATATATATATATATATATATATATATATAAAAAAAATCAAATCTTAACATGAAAACATATTATCAGCCAAGTACCAGGCACAGATTTCAAATGGTATGCAAATGCACTGTCTGACATATTAAAATATCATTACTTTCCTTTAAATACATGACAATGTATAGGGAAAGTATTTAAATTGTATTGAAAATCACAACTCAAATTTTTTGACGGATATACAGGTTACAAGCACTTTAGAACATAAAAAGAACTATTATTAACATGACATCTATGTCTGTCTATACAATGTAAGTATCCACTCTATCTCAATCTTAAAAACTATTCAACGAAATTTCACAGAATTTGGTAGGTAAGTCACTTTTAGATTACCCTAGTGCTGATTAGATTTTGGTATAATTTGGGAAAACAGAATCAGCCTTTTAGGTGGAACAGCCCACATGTCAAAATCTGTAATAAAAGAAATATTCTTTAAATTAATGCATTAATTAAATGACTGTTTAATACATAATTTTTGATGATGAAAGAAAAGACCAATTCTGTTACGAGATATGCAAGTTTTTTGAAATTTTCAGGAGCTAGTAATGTTATAAAAGGCAGTAAGTTGTCAAGTGAAAAAAAAAAGATGCATTTAAACTATAAATTGGATATAAATTCAAATGTGTATATGTGTCATTTTATGCAATTAAAATTAATTTAATGAATTATGAAAGAAAGAAAGAGGAAATGAATTTAGGTCTATAGGGAAATTAAATTCATGTGCTACCCACATCCCATATTTTTTATTTTAAATAAATATAGCATGGCTAATGAGCTATAGTTCTACTTTATTAAAATACATCTGAAAGTTCTTTACAGAATTCTGTCTGACAGAGTAACCAACACTTGAATGCTGAGGTTCACGGTGAAGAGAGTTTACAAAGCACCAAAATATTTGATAAAAAATTGTTACTTTTAATGAATAAATTAAGTAGTCACCTTGCATAATTATTTCTTTAATTTTTAATATCTTACTCCAAGATAAAATGGATATTCATCCAAAATAATTTTGAATATAAAATATTGAAGTGATAAGTTTAATTATTTCTCTAGAAAGCTACCACCTTTATGAAATTAAATTTAGGAAGAAGGAGTTATATTCAGAGAAAAGGAGGTGAAAACAATTATTTTAATATTAGAAACAGAAAATTAAGTTACAGTCGTTTTTTACTGAATTTAAATTTTTCTGTCTAAATTTAAAATAAATTTAAATATTCACATAATTTAATAAATATTTATATTTTTGACATAATATAATCCCAAAATATAGCTACAAAATCCTACAGATTTTAAAATAATATAATTTTTTAGTTATAGCAATAAATGCATTTTGGTTATTAAATTAGTAAAATAACTAAAAAATTCAATTTGAAGAAAATGTTTTCAGAAAACTACTTGGATTTCATAGTTAATAAAAATAAAAAATGATGATTCCACTCAAGAAGGTTTATTTTTCCTACATTTAATACAACTGAGGTTATTCAATATCTATTTCAAGTTATCTTGAAGATAGTGCAAACAGGTTTAAACTTTCCAAAAATTACAACAAGGCATCCAGTTCTATACTCTCTTCCAAATAAACCAGTTCTTCACTATCTACACTAAAACTAATCTTTTCTACATTATTGCATTACTATTATCACAGCATGAAAAACATGAAGAACATCACTTACACTATTCAAACTTTATCACCAAAGCATGTTATTACTTAAAAGATGTACACATCACATTGAATACCAAACATGCACAAGACACACCGGGCTGAAATTTCACAATCTTATGAGCGTTTTACAAGGGCAACAAATACTCTTTACATTCAATAACTTATGAGAAACATAAAAAACTATATCTTCAAGTGTCAGGAAACAAGACACTGGAATTAAAATTTCAAAGAAAGAAAGCTCTATGTAAAAGAAAAGCATGCAAGGCATGAAAGACTTGGCATTCATAAAAGAAAAGCTAAAGTATTGCTATTTTACATGCATGTTTTACTTCAATTGCAAAATGTGCCTATTTCATGAACCAAAAACTTCTGCATGAAATAACCTTATTTCTTCCTTATAGTGAGTGAGATACTTCCTATCAAGCAAACGAACAATAACAATTTTACAACAATAAAAATTGATTTACACTAGAAAAACTTTGTGGTGGAAAGTCATGTAATGCCATACACTCTTCTGTCTGAGATTACTATAGCAGCTACTATTATTTCATTTTAAGAACATGGAAACTTCTAGAGCTGAGTGAATGCTATCCATGAATACTAGAAAGTAGTTAAGATTCGAGATCTCGAATGTAATATCACTAGAAATTCAAATAACTCAAAGATCACGCAATTATTAGGTTCTGGAATAAAAGTTAGGATACTCCAGAAGAAGAAATTCAAAAGTACCTAGAAGAAAGTTTGCTTTTTTCTACCAAATGAAAACATTTTTGAGTACTGGAAAAATAACAGTCTGTATCCTTTCTTGATGAATTTTTTTTAAGTATTTAATTATGTTGCCATTAACATTTTAAGAGCAACACTTTAGCTCCTCTGGTTTAATTTGCTACAAGAAAAGAAGCATATTAGATCTTGAACATGTTCGAGTGCTTTTTCTTAAATAAAATTCTGCAGGAGGGGAGAAACATTTACATTCAGTTATAGTAGTTAAACGTACTTAAAATAATAATAAAAAAATATTGTAAAATGATTAAAATTTAAAATAAAAAGTTTCATTTTTACATTAATGTGGCTTTATTACACTTCATTAATTTATTTACTATTAATTAATATTTAATAATGTAAATATTATTTATCAACAATTTGAAATAACTATTCAAGGGAATCCATATGTTCTAGAACTGAGTAATATTCGAATTCAAAAAAAGTGTTATTCGCTCATCTTTAGTAATTTCAATAAGAAATCACTTCATTACTGTGAAATTTTAACATATCTTAGGTAGCTCAGTTGATAGAGCACTTGTCTCAGTATCAAAAGGCTGCAATCCCAGTTGACACAAAGTTTAGACCAAAGCATTTGGTTTCTTGATCTCGAGACACTGACTTATTAAGCTATCTTGGTACAGAAAGTCTCATAGCTACATTATTTAACAACTTGGGGGATAAAATAATAACACATATAAAGTGTTTGTTCTTCATTCAAACTAAAAATTACTACAAATATTTAAGAATCAATATGTTCATGAGCTCAAAGCTTTTTTTTTTTTTTAAGTTACAGCATTCTTCTTAAAATTAATTAAACTTAAACCACCAATGGCACAGATAAAGTCGCGCGCGATTCCTGTGGCTCATACAAAACTAAAGTGTAATTTAATAAAAAAGTTTTGCAGAACCATATTAAAGCAGAAATCAATTTAAAATTGTAAATACTAAAAATGTTAGGTTCATGAAAAAGGCAAATTTACAATTTATGTATAACACCTATATAAAGTGCAAAAATAGAAAACACTATCACTGGAAAATAAAATTTGACAAATGCTTTCAATGAAATCAGCTAGTACTTAAAAAAATGTTTTGATCATTCACATTTTAAATAATAATAAACTATAAATTAATCATTAGTAATTGTTCTTTCCCAATGCAACTTCAAATCAAGTTGCATTGTTTTTATATGGAAAAAGCTGTAGAGAAATTTAAAACATAACAATACTTTTTATATAAAAATAGGAAACAATTATAAAGCAGCTCAGTGTCATTTCTGATATTTCAAATATATCGTGTACAATCACATACCCTTTTGAGATTTTACCCTTCTGTACACAAATACAATTCAATCTCACGAATAAATTCTAAATAAAAAGTTAATTGCTAAATTTCAGAGTCAAATAATGCATAATATGTACAAATTGAAAATAAATTTGTATTTCAAAAACATGTTAAAATACAGAGTTCAGTCAAAAATTTCCTCTATCAATATTTTACCAACTGTACAAATTATTTAAACAAAATAACAAGAAATACAGTAACACTGGAATGAATTTCACATCACTCAAAATGGTGTAAGAAAATCTAACTTAAGGATTTGTCTTCAATCTTGGCAATATAGCGTATGATCATGATATAACATCTTAAATTAGAATTTCAAAGCATCAGGCAATTGAAATTTGAAATTCATTCCAATATGTAACAACTATCACAGCAATGTTAAAGGCAGAGTAAAAATAGGAAATTTTAGTCGGAACTCATGTCTTATTATTTGTTTTAAATTGTTGTAGTTATTACTTGAAACATAAAATAGTGCAGTTTGATATAAATTAAAACCAAGCTTTTAAGCAAATGGTTTAAAAACATAATAACAGCTTTTTAGGAGAAAAGGATGCAATATTAACTTTTAATTTTACTTCATAATATTAAAAAAATGAAATAATACTTTTATATAATTCATAACCAATTAAAAAAAATATAGAATAAAAAATATAAAATTTTATATGCAAATATACTTTAACTAAAATAATCTAAAAGCTTAGTTATATAAATTAATACATATAAAAAGAAAATAATAAAAAATATCTTATTTATATCTTATTATTTATGGCAATTTCTTTCTGGATGCGAATACAAGCACAAATTAGTAATATTGAAGTAATTTTAAAATAAAATATATAATATTCAAATCATTTTATTAATTTTATAGTAAAATATTAGTATAGTATATAAAACAATTTATGCCAAATCATAAGATAATCACCTTTAAATAAATTTCAAAATATTTAAAAATATTATGCATGGAAACATTGCAAAAAAAAATTGTTTTACTGGAATGTCTTCATATTTATGCACATCAGGATAAAATCTGAGCTTAAAATTCACTGTAACGGTTTCAAAATCAACAAAGACAATCATATCACAATCACGGGTATGGTTTCATGTTAAATACATAACATGCTAAAAGGAAAACCTTGATACAAATCAAAAAGTTAACTCCAAGTTCCAAACCAATACCCTAAATGGCAACTACAAATCCAATTTTAGAAATGCAGTCAAGACTCAAAACATCCTGACCGATACCACACCTTCACAAGGAAAAAAGGAACCTGATACTGACTCAACAGCTCAATTCTTGCTAACAAGTAAATCTGTCTGTAAACAGAATTCACCCAGAAATAAGCAAATCAACACGCCAGGAACTAAAACCAGCAACAATCATTTCATACAAGTGGAAGAACACTGTCTGTAAAAGCCTATACATAGAACTTCTTTCTTTTATTTATCCTCTGGTATGATTTAAAAACCTTTTTTTCTAAATACTCGTGTAAGTAGATAACAATCATTTGCCACTTGATACTTGATGTACAGCTAAAATCACTTTGTTCGCACCCAAGGCAACTTTTTTTTTTCAATTTTTCCTGAGACACCCCTTCAGCAGAAGGAACATTCTTTAAACACCTTTATCCAGGGCTGGACAAATCCTGGGAGCCATGATGTCCTACTGTTTTAATCAGGCCATAACCATTTTCACAATTTCAGTTTATAAAAAATAATTTTTTTGATCCATTAAAAGCACAAGTTCCTGCTAGGTGGATAACAATATAGAAGGTGAGACCATGTCAACAAAATTGACCTATAACAATGTTGATGGTCAAAACTGGTCAAACAAGCATGGTGCACCTAATAATGCAAAGCAATTTCTTTAAGCATGTGTGCACCTTGCCGGCCAACAGTTTCAATTGACAGGAAGTTGACAATACCGATAACAGATTTTGGGCTCACTCTTTTGTGCCATGTAGCAGTCAAACAATGCTGCTCTCAAAGCACAAGCTTCACCATATAGAATAATATGGACTTGCCTTTTATATATTGATATCTGCCTAGGTTAATGTAAATTCAAAGTTTTTGCTTCTGGTAAAGATAGGGATCAACATGGTTTCACTTCATTATTGATCTCTGACACATAATCTATAGCTCAATAAAGAATTTTAAGCATTGACTGTTGAAGTTGTTAAATGTACTCAAGTAAAAATTTTCAGCTTTAAAAGGGCACAATTTTTTGGTCCTATTTCCTCCTCATTTTTATCTGTAACTTGAAACAAATTAAAATCATGCTGTCAACAATGGCAAGGTAGAAAAATGGTGTCTAAATTTTTTGGTTGGCTCCAAATTACAAAGATTTGTCCAGCTCTGCCTTCATTACAATTATAGGATGGCAAATGCACATAAATTTATATTGATATACATGTAGGTTCATGCTGGCAGCTCGATAGATCACAAAACAGAGTTACTGGTATATATTACAAGACAAATAGATAACAATTATGTGAGTAGGTATGTTTCCACTGAAGGAAAACATGCCATGAGTGTTTCAACATTACACTAATTTGAGCATAACTTCATTATATCATGTGCCAGGCAGGAAAAACTGTACACACTATATACTGTAATACACCAAATAAAGTTATAGGCCATAGTTGATTTAGAGAGCACCGTAGAGTTTATCCAGATGTGTATTTCTATTTTGTGACACTAGTGCTAAAACTTAACAGCAAATGTAGAGTAATCAAAAAAGATAATTTCTTATGTAAAACTGGCAGTATTATGATCCCATATTCAAAAGGAAAAAAGCACCTAACATTTAGCAGCATAACACTGGATGGTTGGCATTCAGAGAAAAACAAGTTTGTTTTTTTCTTGTTTTGGTCAAGAGCAAGTTTCACATAAGGACCATCGGAATTTCAAAATTCAAAGAGAATATAAAACCCTCTTAATTAAATTTTTATAAGTATTAAAGATAAAAAAGAACTGTACATATAAAGTTGCTTTAAAAATATTCAGGTAAAAACTTATTTTTCAGCAATAACAATAGCAGACATATTGCACTCAATTTTACAAAAAAGGTACCAACAATATTTTAAAAAATACTACCAAACAGAAATTTTGTTACTGAATTCATGATTTGTCTTTTGTATTTTTGTTTTCAAACAAAAGAATTTGAAAGGAATGAAATACAGATATTTTACTCTTTCTTAATCAATACCCTATCTATTCTTTGTGTTATTAATGCTTAAGAGAACAAGCATTTTCACACCTGTAACCTCTTAAATTTTGTTGTGTCAACTTACAGAAAAAAGTGTTAAGGCTCTAGCTGTTTCAATTATATCCTGCTGCTTTTGCCATGCATATGTTAAAAAGAAGTTTGTGCTGTTAGAAAAATTTGATACACCAAGAAAAATTATTTCCCATATTTATCAAAATATAACACATCAGGGTTGCTGAGTGTGCTCAAATTTCTACCAGCCAATTTGGCTGATACAGCTCAGTTTTTACTGGCTATTTACTAAAACTTGCCGGTCAAATAAAATGGAAAAACAAACAGGGGTATATTATTCCACTGTCCCCATTCCAGATGATCAAGTATGACATCACGATTTCATCCATTTGGAAATGTGTATGAGGGTCAGTCTAGCATTTAATTTAGACTTTAAAATAACCAAGATCCCTCAAAAAATTTACTGATTATAATGGCATGTTTTAAAATTCTACACACCATTTCCAAAATTTTAGTTAGCATTTGGCAACTGGAGACCAACATTCAGCAACCCTGTAATACAGACATTTTACAAAAATATATATAATACTTCTAATTAGCTTATCAATATTTAGAAAAGCTGAAACTTTCTTTTCAACATATATTCTTGGCAAAAAAAAACAGCAGAAAATTTTCAAAAAATTAAATCAGCTAGAACCTTAACACTTTCTCATCTCCTATAATTTAACATGGGAAAAACTGAAGCATGTGGGAAGGAAAATGCCATTTTAATACATTATCACTGATGTAGAATAGACAGATTTGTAAAATATACCAAAATATACAATTTTAATTCTTTATTAAAAAAAGATAGTTGTGTTGTTTTCATAATTTAAAAAAAGAGCAAATAAAAAATTAATTTTGTATTACTGAAAGTTAAGTATTCAATTTGTTTCACATCTAAGACATATTTAGATTTTTTGCTTTCTTATTTAAGGGTGAACTGAGTATTTACATGTCTGCAAAGTTTTTAACTGAACATTTGTATACAGGTCATAATTATTTTATGTAATATTTTAAAACTGGCTACATATACATAATTTGAATAGTAGCAAATAATTCAAAATTTAATTTTATAAAAAATAAAAGAAAATCTAATACTGGAAGACAATATTTTGCAAAATAACAATATTTAGAGTAGAACAAAAAAAAATTTCACTGGGATTCATCTTTTTTTTCTTAGCTATACAAATAATTTATTTAAAATTTGTTTGCTTTCACTGGATAAACAGTTAGACATTCAATTTTTATACTTTTCTAATTAAACATAAGTTTATTCAAACTTAATTTATTATTAAACCTTATACTCTAACTTCATATCACAGACATTTCATTTCATTCAAACAATTTGAATCTTTGAAAATTGTCATTTCGTAGGTCCAAAGTTTGAGAAGCGAGAGAATGCAAGAGGGCTGCACAGAATATTTGAGCTCGCACTTCAACAGGAAGAAGTACTTTAAAACTAACAATTTTTGATTACAGAACAAAGGCATGTCAGTCATAATAGTGCAGAAAGCTAGCTTCACTAAAAAATTCCTAAAACATGAGATATCACCCCTTTATAGTTTATCTTTTTGTCAATGAATGATATTTTTCATAAAATATCAAATATATACATAAAAACTTTCTTAAAATAAAGAGCAACATAAATTTTTTTATGAAAAAATTTACAGATGAAAATAAAAACAAGCTCTTAAAACATACAATATTTTCTTGTATTTAAAAAAAGAAACTATGTCATCAGTTCCATTGTAATCATGGCTGTGGTGCTAAGATATCTTTATCACACATTATATTTTTCATTTTCACATAACTACTTCATACTTTACTAACTCGCAGCAGCGTTTCCCAAATCAGTTCAAAGCCAGGCATGCATATTTTTCAAAGTTTATAAAATACTGTAATAAATCCATCTCTAATTTTAATAGATTAATATATATATATATATATATTAATTTATAATATTTTAGATAAAATTTAAATACATGTAATTGTCACGGCTCAGAAAGAATTTTTCTTTCTCCCATATAAAATAATATTGTCACCAGGATAACTTGTGAATCATTTGTCCTAAAATAAAAATAAAAATGTACGATTAAATAAACTAAAAAAAAATGCTGAATTTCATATTTCCCATCAATTATTTAAAAGAAATTTCATAACAGATAATTTTCTTGGAAAATGACACTGTATTTAAAGATTTGCTTGATTTGATTTATTTATAAAAATTTCCTCTTTCATACTGGTAAGTAAAAATGTTGTAGTTACTTTTAATGTTAGCTATTATACTTTATTATAATTAATATCTTTTAAAATATAAATTTAACATTCCTATATTTTATCAAGAGGCGCTTTTAAGGCTAAATTAATTCTAATGGACATGCATAGACACGTTTATAATTATGCACATATATTATTAATCGCCTGTCTCCTTTTTAAGCCACAAAAGTGGCTCATAAGCAATCTTAATTAAATTATTCAGCATAATTTTGATATTTTCCATATTTTGACTGCAATATAATAAAAATTTTAGCTTTGAACTGATTTTTAAAATTTTTTTTATCACACTTAACAATATTAAATTCGAGAAACCCTGTCAAAACATTAATCAAGAAGTTGGGAGAAATCTGGATTGCCTATGGAATGAAACTGAGAGTCATGAGCATGACCCTGTTTCTCGCTATCCTGTTGATGTTGACTAAGGTGCTGATGAGCCATTGAACCAGAGGCTAAGAGTGATAGCCGGGATAATGGAGTAGTATGTTGAGATATTGTGTTATAAGGGTTTAATCCGGAATGGTGTTGAAAGTTGTCATAGTAACGAGTGCGTTCATGAGATAACCAGCGTGAAGCTGTTGCAAATGGGCCTGGGACAGGAGTAGGAGGAGCTGAGTAAAAGGGACGACTTTCTGACTCGGAGACACTTGGGTGGGAGCTGCCACCAGCACTTGGAGGTGGACTGTTCATTCTAAGATCATTGGCATTGGAAGGGGAATGCACATGAGGGCGAGGCATGTTATCGCTTTGATGATTCGGAGTAGGTGGGTGAGAATTATGCTGAGGTTTGTTCTGAAGAAGATGAGCCATACTTAAATCATCTACAGGAGATGGACTGGACAAATGAGAGGGATGAGGACTTGGAGATTGATTATGATAAGACTGAGACTGGTTATTCGATAAACCAGCAGAGGATGTTACCAGGGGCATGGGAGAAGTCATTGGAGACTTGCACTCGCCATGAGACTCCTGTTGGTAAGTAAGGTTGATTCCTGAACGTGAAATGTCAGGAGGTTGATTATGTGAGACAACTTTTGATAACAGGGCTTTGGGTGTAAGAGAAGAGAGGTTGGGTGGCATGCCTTGGGGAAGGACAGATGAAGAATGAAAATTAAATGGGGGTAAATGAGCACTTGCTTGTGGTAAACGTCGCACGCTATTAGGATTATTGCCTACCCGAGAACTGTAGTTCCGCTTTGAAGGCAGTTGTCCCGTGTGACGCTGCATGTGAGTTTTGAGATTGCCTTTTTGAGAAAATGTTTTTCCACACATAGAGCATGGAAATCTATCATCTTTATTATGGGTTCGCATATGTGTTTGCATGTTCCCTTTCTGAGAAAAGCTTTTACCACAGACACTGCAAGCAAAGGGCTTTTCTTTAGTATGAACACTGCGAATGTGTGTTTTTAAGTTGCCCTTTTGTGTGAACCGCTTCCCACAAGATTCACAGGAAAAATCTTTTTCACCGGTATGTATTTTCATGTGAGTATCAACATTACCTTTCTGCGTAAAGCTCTTGCCACAGACTTGGCATGCGTAGGGTTTTTCACCCGTGTGTATCATCATGTGAGTCTTTAGGTTACCTTTTTGAGTAAACAATTTATGACAGACAGGACAAAGGAACTGTTTGTTTGGTGGAGGTCTTGGGCGTTGTTGTCCAGGGATCATGAGTGGAGCAGCACCATTTGAAGGTCGATCAGCATGGTTTAAGGGAGGTGGCAAAGCGGAGAGACACATCGCTTTGCGTTCTGGCGGAGATCCTATGCTGACTGGAGTACTAACAGATGGTCTGCTAGAGCTACTAGAGGCACCATCTGTCCTAAGAATTGATAAATACTGCTGGCAGGTCTCGCATGGATAAGGTTTGTCCTTGGCATCTGGATGGGGGCATTTCGGCATTGGCATCTGTTCGTTGGAAGGGGACATTTTCTCTATGTAGCTAGAGGCTGCAGCCAGCTGCGAAATACCAGTACCAAAATGGAGAGGATTCTTCTTCAAAAATAAATCTGTCAGACTGGCTTGATAACCAGGGTGCCAACCCTTTTGTCCAAGGGAAGACGAAGCCATCCATGGATAAGTACCGTTCTGCATGGTAGTAGTCTTAAATGAAAAGATGAAAATACACTATACAGAACTATTTAATCACAATGTTAAAGTACATGTATTTGGGCCTCTTTGAATTACTGATGAAAATACGGCACCGACACCACTTTTAAGCTCAGGCATTATATCTGGAAAAAAAAAAAATGCATAAATCAAGCAACACTTACAAGAATCTACAACAAATAATTTTAAATTTGTGAATATATATATATATATTACACATTACATATTAAAAGTTTAAAACAATTTGAACAATTTTTAAACTCTTATTCCATATACAATATTGGATACAAAATATTCACCAAAAATTTATGCTTGCTTAAAACAAGAATAAACCTTTGTCTACTACTAATTCTCAAGAATATTGCACATCTTCAGAAAATCTTGCACATTTAAGAGAGAAGATATTTGTTTAGGAAAAATCTGAATTCCTTTGAAGACTCCTCACAAAATTATTTGTTTAAAAAAATAACCTTTTACAAAATTCCCAATGTCAACATTCTAAATAAAAGGAACACTTTACAAAATTCCAAATACAAAAAACAGTATGGTTCATAAAACTCTAGATTTTAACATTGGACTCTTCACAAAATTTCATAAAGACATTTTATTAAAAAAAGAAAGAAAAAAGGTACTTTCTAACAATATACTTCCTATCATTTCAATGATTATTCTTATAAAATAAAAAAATGACAAATGATTCGTTAATATTAAAAATTCATTCATGAATATTATAATATAAAAACATTTACATATATACATAGAAAAACTAATGTATTTTCTACAGGTTTTCTGCTACAGTCTTGAATTTTTCTTTACATTCATACCTCCCCCCTCATACACACACACACACACACAGAGAGAGAGAGAGAAAGAGCCACAGGTGATTTTTCAACATTGTTCTCCACTCATAATCATAAATTATGCAATATGAACTTTCCCAAGCAGAGAAAAAAAAATTTTCTAACTATGAAAAAGTTTAAATTAAATTATCTATTTAAACTTCTATACTATGGTTATTACTGCTGGGATAATTGGGGCTTGTATGGTTATGTAGACATTTCATACACCTCTGCAGGTCATTCGAGAAAAAGAGAGCGTTGAAAGTATATACACAGATATATTTTAATTATAATATTTTATAGATTTATGAAGCTAAATTAAGACTTTGATGAGATTTAAACACTTTTTAAGTTGCTCTGTCCTACAACTCAAGTATTGTAAGTAATCTCACATACTCATGGCAAAAAAACTCCCCGTCAAGTACAAGAAACATAAACTTCCTTCCAAAAAAGTTATGAAATCTCAAAATGGTTTGCAGCAAGTTTCCATAGAACTGGAGCTATACTTTCAGATCTCAGTACTCTGCCGAAGGGTCCTAACCCTCTTTCCAATCACATGTAGCCCTTTTTAGTTGTAGTCAAATTTTTTAATTGACTATGAATAAAAAGGGCTGGGTGTGATTTTAAATTGGGTCTTCGACAAGGGTACCTAGACCTGAAAGTACAGGTCTAATTTGGCAGAAACTTAGTACAATCAATTTTAAGAAATAGCTAATTCTCTCAATTAGCTGTTTTACATGCAACTTTGTTTGGAATGAATGAAATTATGCTAGGATAAGCAGAGCTTTGATTTTACTAAAATAACAGAATGAAGATGTGAAAATAAGCAAGCTATAAAACATTTTTTCCTTTGCTTGATTTTATAATAAAATATTATTAAATCAACTAAATTAGCAAAGACACAAAACATTTACAATCTGTAATTTACAAATAACTAAAGTAAGGCTAATAATAAGGGGGATAATGCTTTTACAAAACATTTAAAATTACTTAGGACTGACTAGCAGTATATCTGCTCTTTGTACAGAATGTAGAATATAAAGAAACGTACAATTTTCTATGGTATTCTAAATGACATTGTTATTCAAAACATTCTATTAAAATATGTAATTTAATTCTACTAAAACAAAGTATAAGAATCTCTGTTCTCGCTATACAAAATTATTTTCGCAGGCTCCTGGTTTCGTTTGTAAACAAATTTACAAAAAAATATGAAATTGGATGAATATATGTCAAAATGAAAGTGCTAAAATGGTATTAGATGATATACCCGCACCATCTTCATTCTATTCAATTGGCTAAACACAATATATGAGTTTTAAAAAATTCTGCCAAAATAAAACAAATGACTTAAGAAATTGAAAATATCAATAATCCCCATAACCTTTCAACCCAAAAGCTCATATAATCCAGTCAAAAATGTAATTCCAATAAAGTTTATTTTTATATACATTTCCATAGGAAGGATTTCCACATTTTCATTGGAGGGGCAAAATTTCAAGTTGAACACAAGATGAAGTCACGCAACTTTAAAATTTAGTTACATGATTTGGCTTCACAATTTAGTTCTGTGATACACTTTTGTATATAGAGTGAAAATTCCAGGTAGATACAAGGGTTTATAGGTTATTGAAAACAGGTAATCACCAACAGAAGCTTAACTATTATTATTTATTACAATTTATTTTATTTCAGAATGTCAATAAAAAATTTAGCTGTAAGAGTTCAGTGAACTGAAAGTCACAATGTTTCGAAAGTTACTAACTTGATCTATAATGCAAGCGTGCATGCAGTTCCAATTTCGGCATATTTGTTTTATCAGGGTGTAGCTGTTTAGCACCTTATGCGCTCCCTATTTGGATGCTTATTTAAGACTGAAACAAACTGCCCGGTGCTGCCCAGGTACAAAATAAGTGCCCGCTACTTGAATACAGAGGTCATTCGCACTTTATGGAAACGATTTTAATAATTAATTTTTATGCATAAAGGGCATATTTCTTGCAGTGATTTGCTTCTATCTGATAGCCTTGATTCTTGACTATAGTTCTAGCTCAAATTTTCCATGAAAGTAAATTTTTTCTTAGCACTGTCATGTCAATTTTATCCCACTCCTCTTGGGTCGTTTTCTAAAGTCCATTCAGTGTTCTTGGATGCCATTTTCCTAAGGCTCGTTTTAACAAACAGAAAGAGCAAAAGTCCATAGGCGAAGCGTCAGGTAATTTTACAGGTATTTCCTTAAATGGGATACATTTTATTCCTGTTTCTGATTCCTTCTTTGCTAAATATGCGGCAGTTGACTTAGACGTGTGACTAGAGGCTTTGTCCATATGAAGATCAACTTTATTGATGTCCTTTCAATATAAGACTGGAATTTCTTCTTCAAAAATTGGTTCTAAAATATTCTAATGATAGTAGAGTGAATTAATTTTAGCTTTTTTGAGTTTTAATTTACTGTTGTAAGAAAATCCTGCAACTATCATGAATCCCTTTGAGAACTTTTCTGCACATTGACGAAGCCATTTCGTACGGTCATTTTCATCAGTTGAGCAATAGAAAATTGCTCTATTTTTATTATACTCACTTAATGCCTCATCGAGTGTTACCATAAATTTCCATTTATCACCAGCTAGGTGTTTTTCATATAATTTTCTACAATTTGTTTTTCTTTCCGTAATAAACTTTGGCAAAAGCAGATGAACTTTAGATTTAAGCATCTTTTTCAACTTCAAATCTTTATGAATGATTTTACTTACAGTACTAGACAACATTCCCAGTTTCGATGCAATGGATTTTTGAGTCAGTGGATTTTCTTTTAGGATCAGAGACTTCACTTTCTTGATATTTACCCACGTTCGAACAGTCTTAGGATGCGATTTTGTGGCCATTTTTTTCATTTCCACTTTCAGCTAGATGCTTTTTCCTTTTCAAATTTAATATATTAAAATACCTTTCTTTGAAATGTAATAACCACGATTTTTACACAGCTTTACAATTTGTTGATATGAATATTTTTCCTCGGAAAGCGCATTTATGTAACCTTTGAGCCGGCTATCAATTTCATAAGCCATTTTCAAAATAAATCTTTTATTCTACATTCCAATCAAAACAAAACAGCAGCAGACGATTATATTGAAAATTCCAAATCTTTATCTCAAAATGCTAATGAGAAACATAAATACAAAATTGTTTCCATAAAGTGCAAACGACCTTCTGTAATACATTACAGACAACACCACTCAATTTCCAAATCATTTCTGCTTTTAATTTTGATCTAAATTTCCATACACGTGCTCTGCAACCATGGAAAGCAAAGATGTAAAAATAAATAAATAAAATAGAACAGAATCCTTTCCGGTGGTGAAGTGTCAGGGGAGACAAAGGAGACAGCATCTATCCAAATAATTACGATTAAATAACTTTTATTTAAATTAGATATCTATTATCTGAAATAAATGTAAAAAATATTTTCTCTGCAAAAAAAGTATTTTTGCTGATGTAGAGCCAATGGCAGTGCCTTTCTTGTTTCCTCTAGGCATCAGTCGGGATTTTTAGGTGAAACAAATCTCTCCTTGTCTACCAACGGCTGGAGAAATTCCATTGAAAATGAAACCAGAAGAAAATCGGCATGATTTTTACCTGAATTACGTACAGTTCTTTATTAGACCTGTCTTCTAGACTACAAAGGAGTTGAGTTACCATATTGCCAAATCTTACAAATCTGACATTTCTTCAAATCTTTTGGAATATTTTTTGGAGGGTTTTGGCATTTGACACATTTTTGTTACGTTTGAAAATGTGTACTTTCTAGTCAAATTTAGACAAATAATATGTATGGAAAATTGTAGTATTAAAACTTGAATTTTCAAATAAATCTCAAAAGAGGTAAGTTAATGTTTTTTCATCATTTATGTATATTAGTACTTCTAACTATTAATTTATACAATTGTTATGAATATCAATATAAATTGAAATTGAAATTATCGTTACAGTAACGCATATTCAACATTTTCACTGGTTACTCTGCTCCGCTTAAATCGTCACTCCGTTTAAGCTACCGAAATTTCTTGGTCCCTTGAGTCACAACTTATCCAGGTATTACTGTACTTCTATTTGTCTTCTTTATTCTTGCTCAAATCACTGCTTTATCTACTAGAACTATGGACTTACCTGTTAATCTATTCCTCATAGTAGAACCGAAAATTTAAATAAGGAATCGAAATTAAATATTTCTGACAGAGAAGAGAAAACACTAATACTCACAAGTTCTGGTGTCAGGTATCACAAAATATTGAGATCCTGGGAAAGGAAGCTTTTACTTTTTGAGTTTATTCATCTTTTGGGCCGCTTTCTGAAATGAAAGCAACACTTACATCAATAATATAATGATATTGAACAGATATTTTGCAGACATTGCTGATATATATTTCGTTTTTTATATTAAATTTACAATAGAGTTACTCTCAAATTAAGAAATTAACTGTAGTTTAATGCACTATAGCATTTTTATTCCCTGTCATTAACTTTTTTTGGGAATTTTACCTATTAATTAAAACGAAAAACTGCAGATAACCAGTTAATGTTATTCAGCAATTAATATTAAGAAGCATCCCCCCCCCCTCTTCAATATGATAGGTCATTTAATGTTTAAACCTATAAGTTGGATTACAATTTTTTATCTTTTTCACAAAATAATTGTATTCCTCATTCCTTTTTTTATTTGCAACTAGCATAAATACATGCACATAGCACATGAGTTGCACTTTGTTGCCCATGAATGCACATATCAAAATAAAACTCAATGTTTAAGTAGAATGTGCAAAAAAATAGAACAACATATATATTTGTAATTTGCATATTCAGAGCAATATTACATGCAATTTGAGATTTTGAAAGCATGCTTTTTGAAAAATTGATATTCCTAAAACATTCATAGCACTAGCAGTCTATCAATTTTATGAGTGCCTATTAAGCACAATAAACCTTTGGGAATTTCGGGATAGAGCCCACCTTGGCAGCCACAGTATTTCTACATCATCCAGATTAACATATGCAGAATATAAACAAATTAAGAGATTATAAGGTGAGTTGAATAAGAATTGCTAAATTTTTATCATGTAAAATTATTTAGTTCTGGAGTCTGGAATATAAGTGATATGAATAAAATATTCATTGATTTTACATAGAGAACTAGATGATTTAAGCCATTGCCTTTTCTGATGAAGTTTAAAGTTTTCAAGTATAACAAATTATTGTAGCATTGTGATAATTTAAAAAAATATGAGTGCTGAATGTATCGCATTTTAGAGATGTTTAAATAAAATTTTATTTCAGTTGGAAAGCGTTTCATAATCAACGCTTTATGCATGATTGATCTTTCTTGTTTAATATGAATATATAATTTACAATTAAGTAATTTAGACACATTTATAATGCATTCTCTTGGATTAGAATTAAACTAATTTAATATTGGATAAACTAAAGAATAATTTTATTATTTTCTCATATTAGTGTATACAGAAAATTCCCAAATAATTTTTAATTCAACATTTTGAAAAAGTGCATTTAAAGACATCATGAACACATTTAGAACATTTTTGGAAATATTTCCATCAGTGCATATATATTTGAGGTGCGAATGTACATATCGCTATGAAATGTATATGTTGATGAATTCTGTAGAAAATTGAAAATAGGTAAAATATTTTGTAATCAACATCTTTAAAACATGGATTACTCGAAATTAGAGATTTTAAGAAAAAAAGAGAGTATGCATTACTATGAAATTTTGTATGTAGATGCATTCTGTAGAAAATTGAAACTGATAGAATATTTTGTAATCAACAAGATTAGAACACAGATGTGTGTATGTGTGTGTGTGAGAGATAGAGAGAGAGAGAGTCAGTGTGGTAGTGGCTGGAGGGAGGGGGGGGGGTAGACCTTTTTAATAGAGTAGGATTTAAAGTATTAAGGTAATGTGGTTTGACCACAGATGAAAGAGAGAAAGAGAAAGGGGAGGGGGGATTCAGAAATATAATGTGGCAATGGACAGAGGGGGTCGGTCGATCTTGTTTCAAAGGAGTAGAATTTTAGGTATACAGGGTGTTCCAAAAAGATTGAAATGCACTTTAATTCATTACCTGTTGGAGATAAGTGGGCAATGTAATTTGCAAAAATTTTGAAAGTAAGGTAGGAAATAAGACTATGTTAATGAAATAGTCCTCCCATTAATTTTCAAAAAGTTACACTTTTTTAATTTTTATACGACCCCCCTTAGACAAACTTGATCAATCAGAAAATGTTTACTTTTAATGCTACAAGATCATTAAAAAAATTGCATATCTGTATTTTTAAAATTGAGTGAGTTATATTTAATTGAAAATTGAACATTATGAATGGAGACCATGTATCAAATTAGAAATGTAAATTTGTGACATATCACAAAAAAGATAAAACTAGGTGATAATACATAGGAGACCTTTTGCGAATTCCATGTAGGCTCATGATGCAATCATGGATTCTTAAGTACTTTTCACATTGAGACATGCCATTTTTTATTTGAAACAATTAAAATAAATAAGTAAACAGATGCAAGTATATATTTGATTTTGAAATTTAACATAATTTTTCAAAACGAAGAATAGAACTCACAGACGATTTTTTTCTTTCCTTTAACCCTAATTTAGTCATTTCAAATGCTTATAGTAAAATAATTTAAAAAAACTGAAGAATGAAATGCAGACAATTTATTTTTTAATTTACATATTTATTCCCAGTATTATTATTTCTATTCAATAGAACAAAACTTTTTTTTAATATTATACCAAAATAAATAAGATTAGAAATCATTCAGTGAATCGTCAGCATGTTTAGTTCTGAATTGATGAATTAAGAACACGTAACTGGTTGTGCATTATGGTATTTTTAACAAATAACGAGGTTTTTGAATTAACAATGGTTTATGCTCTGTGTAATAAAAATACTGCAGAAACTGCTCGGGATTTTGGACGGCGATATCCAAACATGCCTGAAATTTCATGTACATTTGTTTATTGGATGATGAGGAAATTAAGAACTACTGGTTCATTTCATCCAAGACCTGGTCCTGGAAGAAATCATTTGTACACGTAGGACAAAGAAACTGACATCATCGGATATTTTTCTTTCACCCCACGAACAAGCATTCAAAAAGCAAGTGAAACTTTGGGGCTACCTAGGATGTCAATTGTTAGAATACTTGGAAAATAGCATTGGCATCCATTTTGTATTCATGGACTTCAAGCACTTCAGCCCTCCGATTTTGACCGGCGTGTAGCATTCTGCAACTGGTTGTTAATCCAATGAGACATCACTTCGAACTTTGTTAAGAACATTCTGTGGACTGATGAATGTCTGATGGAGCAATCAGTACTCACAACAATCATTATTGGGATAATACGAAATCATTTTTTGTCTGCGAAATCAGAGAAAGTTTTCTGTGTCTGTATGGTGCGGAATTTAGAATGGAAAACTGATTGGTCCTGTGTTTTATGAAGGGTATCTTATAGCTGAAAAATATATGCAGCTTATTTTAAATGGTACTGTAACGGATTTTATGGAGACGACAACATTATTGCTTCTAAAAAATATGTATTATGAACAAGATAGCGCACCTGCACACCAGGCTGTAATTGTGACAAACTGGCTCAACGAAAATTTTGATAAACAATGTATTGGTCTGAAAGGAGTCACAGAATGCCCCTCCCCCCAGATCCCCTGATTTAACCCCTCTCGTTTTTTACTTATGGGGGTCGTCTTCGAACACTAGTTTATAATACTTGCCCACTGAACGCAATTGACCTTAAACAAAAGATAATTGATGCTTGCAGCAATATTAGTGATGAAGAACTCCAAAATATTTACAGAAGCATTATTAGAAAAGCTCAGTTATGTATTAGAGTTGAAGGAAAACATTTTGAGAGTACTTTGTGAATTGAGTTTTGTATTTCTAGTATTTGTAACAAAATTTGTCCCTTTATATCAGTGATCTTCTATCAATGCATTCATATTTTAATTATGTGCCCCTACCGCATAGTGAGTACCGCTGCTTTATATGATCTCTGTCTGTTTAATGCTTTATTTAGATGCATTTGTGATAAAACATTTTGACACATATTAATGGATTTTTGATCTAAACAATTTCCATCGTCAATTTGTTTATGATCCCTATTTTCACTGTTGAAACAGACTTTCACATGGTACGGAAAAGTGGTATAAGTCAGATTTTTTCCTTTATCATAAATCAGTTGATTTTAAAGATACAGATATGGGTTTTTTTTAATGATCTTGTTGTATTAAAAATAAAAACTTTCTGATTGACCAAATTTGTTTCAGGGGGTCGTATAAAAATTAAAAAAGTTTAACTTTTTGATAATTAATGGGAGGACTACTTCATTAATGTAGTCTTATTTCCTACCTTACTTTCAACATTTTTGCAATTTACATTGCCCACTTATCTCCAACAGGTAAATAATTAAAGTATGTTTCAATCTTTTTGGGACACCCTGTATAAAGTAATTAATGTGATTTGACCACAGATGAAAGAGAGAGGAAGAGAAGAGCGAAAGAGAAAAAAGGAGATAGTCAAAAATGTACTATGGTAGCAGCCATATTAAAATCTCTAATTTTAAATAACCCATGTTTTAATCAAGTTAATTACAAAATATTCTACCTAGTTCTAATTTTTCTACAGAATGCATCTACATATATAATTTCATAGGGATACATACTATCTCTCTCTTTCTTAAAATATCTAATTTTGAATGATCTGTGTTCTAATCACTTTAATTACAAAATATTTTACCTAGTTCTTATTATTTTCTGCAGAATGCATCTACATATAAAATTTAATAATTATATGTGCATTCGCACTTCACAGATACACACACACTAATGGAAATATTAAAAAAAATGTTAGAATTGCACTTTTTTATCTAAATATCGAATGAAAAATATTTTGGGGACTTTTTCCATATAATAGAATAAGAAAAGTTGTAAATTACTTTTAGCTTAGCAAATACTGAATGAATTTAATTCTAATCTAAAAGATAAGACATTTTAAACATGTCTAAATTGCCTAATTGTATGTTATATATCCCTATCAAAAGAGAAAAAAAAACTGGGTTTATTTCAATAATCTACATGACGTAGAGATCATGTGGCTACAAGAGTGGGGTCTATACTGAAATTTGCAGGAGTTTACATGGTGTGATCAAAAAGTATCCAGGTTGGTTGTATAGGTTCGGAATCGTACGATACAGCAGGAAGTAGTTTTGCACAGATTGATCTTGAAACCTACCGTGCATGTACAGCAAGTCACATTTCCATTGTTCTAACAGTTTTTTAACAGTAGTTCTTTATTCTTAAATGTGTGAAGTCCTTCATCACATTTGTTATGTTAGAAAAATTTGATCAATGAATTTGCATTAGAGTTTGTCAAAAGCTTGATGAAACTTACAAAGACACATACTTAAAATTAAAAAAAGTCTATGGAGAGGATTGCATGAGTCGTGCACATGTTTAAGAGTGGTAATAACATTTAAAAAATGATCATGAAAGTGTTCAGAGGGCTGAATGCTCTGAGAGACCTTCAACCAGCAAAAGTGAAAACAATGTTAAACTTGTATGCACAGTTGCACTAGGAAGTCACCAAATCAATATTCATGTGTTATCTCAAGACTTCAACATTAGTTTTGGTTCAGGTCAACTTATTCTTACAAACGATTTGAGCTTGAGATGTGTCTCAACCAAATTTGAGCTGAAATTGCTCTCCGACGAGCAAAACATGGTCTATGTTTCAGCTACTGCTGACCTTAAATGCAATAAGAATGATGAAAATTTTTTTAATACTATCACAACTGGTGATGAATCATAAGTTTATGGGTATAACAGTGAAACTAATACCTAGTCTTCACAGTGAAAAAAGACAAACTCTCTCAGAACCAAAAAAGCAAGACAACAATGTTAAGACGATGTTGATTTTTTTTTTTTTTTCAGATCAGGGAGGAAATGTGCATTATGAATACGCTCTATCAGTCCAGACAATCAACAAAGCGTATTGTCAAGTTTTGCAGCATTTGGGGGATGCAGTTGATCGAAAAAGGACAGCATTGCAAGAAAGTGGCGAGTGGAAATTGCACCATGACAACATACATGCACTTGCATCACAACTTGTGCAGCAGTTTCTCGCTAAGTAACACATTCTACAGATCCAACAGCCATCCTATTTGCCAGACCTTGCTCACTGTGATTTTTTTCTGTCTCTAAATATCAAATCTACTTCAAAGGGAAAAGATCACCAGATATTGAAGAGATTGAAAAGAATGCGATGAAGCAGTTGTTTGCTATTTCAAAAAATGACTTCAAAAATATTTTTAACAGTGGAAACAGCACACTGGGCTAAAGTCTATGGTTTCGGAAAGCAATTATTTCAAAGGTGACTAAGTTCCAAATCTGTAAGTCCTGTATTTTTTTAATAAATCCAGTCTAGATACTTCTTGATGATACCTCGTATTGCACTTAAAAGCAGCTTATATAAGTTTTCACAGATCAATCATTAGCTTTAAAAATTTATAATTTAAACCAGTGTTTCTCACCCTTTCTGTACTCAAGGTCCACTTCTAAATTTTATTTACCTCTATGCCCCCCCTCCCTCGTGTCTACACCTCCAACAGTTCAGTTTAAAATAGTATGAAAATTTATAGAAATATAAAGCAACCTTACTTCCTGATTGATTTATTTGTCAGAAAAGTTAAATACAATCACTAAAACTGATGTATGCAGACACTGCTGTATATGAAGGTATGTGTAAATATTGAACCATATAATTATAATAAAAATAAAATAAACCTTTTTGCTTAGTTTGACAACTTGAAATTATTTTGTACTTACTTAAGTAGTTATATATGAATAATAATTAAATTAAATAATATGAAATACATAATATGTAGTTAATATTGTCATCTTGTTTAGTGAGATCCTTGTGGATTATGGCTAAGGTAGTAATTTTATCTCTGTAAAAAAAGGCGAAATTCATGGGGCAGTCTTGGGGTAAATGAAAATTTTATGAAAATTTCATGGACGGGAATTTAATTTATATTAACATTTCCACATAAATTTTACCAGTTACGAAGCAGTAATACAAATAACTACTACATAACTTAATAAACATTATATTACAATTCTTTTAAACTGATATTTGTATTTATAAACTATTCAAATTTTGGCAATGCCAATCCAGTTAAATGATATAAGATCAAGATTTTCATTTAAGTGGAAGGTGTTTTGATGCATTGTATTGCAGACATGCAGATCTCTTCTTTAATGCTGTGTTTGTTGTCCTATAACACAATTTAAGTTTAGAAAATAATCATTCGGCATCGATACTGTTTGTGGGTAATGACAAACAATGGATGGTGACTTTGTATAGACAGAAAAATGACTTTGTTTTGATATTCTACATATCTTTCAAATTTTTGCTGACATAAATTCTTTTACACTCGCTTTATATGAATGAAATTCCTCTTTTAGTGGGTCCTCATCTTTGAACATAGGAATGTGGCTGAAATCAAGGACATCTTCTTGGTCATTTAAAAGGTCCAAGGATCTTTGATATTTGTGAAATTTCAGAAAAGCATCCTAAAATTTATGAAGAAAATTTTCGAAATTCATGCCGCAAAACAATAATCTAAAAGTCATGGAAATTCAGCAATAAGGACAAAATCTAAATTCGGAAATATATTTAATATTTGAAAAATTGTAGAACCCCCTAAATTTCGTGGGAAAAAAAGAAATCGCAGAAATTTGCTCAACAAAAAAATTATTGCCCTAATTATAGCCTACTCAGCTGATAGTACCAATCACACACCCATGTGAAGATAACAGCTGTAACTTGTCAAATTTGAGAATAATATTGTGTTATATGATTTCAACAAGGAACAAAATTATTTTAACATTATGCTCTTTTGAATATTTGAGTAAGATATTGTAGAAGATAATTTTTGTAGCCCACTCAGAAGATTCTATGCCCTTTAATGTTCTGTGTTTTATTAATGGCCCCAAAAAACATGCCATGGGCTTTAGGGGACATATGGGTCCCCACTGGTATAGACTACTCTCTATGAGCATTAAAATAGCATTCCTTAGCACCCATCAGCATAAATGCAAATAATGCACAGTATGTCTTCATTTCAAACTTGAAAATAATTCTTTTAACATGACTTTAAAAATGAATTATCGTGACAAAAGCTTGTGTTTTCAGACTCTTCTTATGATACAAATGAAACTGACAATATGAAAGAATTAATTCGCATGGAGCATTTTACTCCCAATATTTTCAACACCCATGACACCTACTTTTAACACTTTTTATCTAATAGCAATTTTTAATTCATATACGGAAATGTCATACTTAATAAAAATAGACATTCAACCATTGAAATGAAATAAACATTCAGCCATTGAATTTAATATTAAGATTAGATAGAACGTTCAACCTCGGGAGTGGTGACAATTCATGCAGGTGATGCAATATCATGGTCTAGCCAGCGTCACACAACTGCAGCCACATCTAATACAGAAGGGGAGATTATAGCTACAAATGGATCCAAAGAAATGATTTGGTTGAAAAAATTGTTTATAAAAGCATTTCTTATTTAAAAGAAACACCTACACTATTTGCCGACAATATGGCTGCAATCAGATCGTTGCACAAAACTTATATAAGTATTAAACATTTTTACATCCATGAAAAGATACTAGAAATAGCAGTTCAGCAGATTTCAACAGAAGAACATGTTGCAGATGTTATGACGAAACCTCTGCATAAACCAAGACTGCTACTTTTGACTAACAAGATGGGACTTTTGTGAATTGTATTTTATTAAGAGTGTACTAAATTTTTTTTTTAACAAGGGAAAGTATTAAGATTATTATTTAATGTTAATTGAAAAAAAAAATTAATTGTTATACTAGAGTTGTAACTTTCATTATTAAAACTTTACTATTTTGTTGGCATCACTTTTAGATTTCTATATTCTGTTGAAAATAAGTTTGAATTCTCACTTATATTTTTTTAACAGTTCACCCACTTGTGTTTAGATATGTTTTGTGCATAAATAAAGTTTATTTCACCTGAAAGTGGCCTTATTACAGATAATCTAGCAGTAAGAATTAATAGGCTATGAGTGAAATTTTAATATTTAGAACACTTTTTGTCCAAAACTGAATATTTGACCTGCTGACCAAATACTAAATATCTATCAAATATTCTGTTGTTGTTGTTGAAACCCAGACCGTCCGACCTACCAGAAAGGTGTAAGGTAACAGTTTGGACGGTCGGGAAGTGCCACCCAATTCAGACCGGAACCCAGTGGGGGAGGCATCCACAGGGACCGTACCCTCCTTCCCCTACCACCAACCTCTCGGAAGGACTTTCGGACCCACATGTTTAACGTGATCGTACTCCGCATGAACACGGCGGCAGTTTTGGCAGTGGCTGGAATCGAACCCGGGCCTACCGAGTGCAACTCCAGCGCGCTAACCAATGGGCTACCGCGCCCATCAAATATTCTGTGCAACTCTAAATCAAATATTCTGTGCAACTCTAAATTAGATCAAAACCAAACATAGTAAAGTTGCATTGACTAATATCTCTGTAACTTATATACATGATTTCTAAGAAAGTCCTTAAACACCCTGATAACATTGTCAGAAAATGTGCATGACTATACACATTAAGTTATTTATAGTAAAATTACCATATTTAATTGAATAAAAGTAATTGAAGCACCTCTAGTAGAAAATTAAAAAGTTGTAAAGTCGTGATAATAAATTTGGCATCAGAGCAAGATAGACGGAAAAAAGTCAGTACAAAGTTATAAAACATTGTCTAATGAGCAGGAATCGACAATAAAACTGTTACAAAAGTCATTTGATACAATAGGGTTATTGGCAAATTGCTGTCCTACTCAGGAATGATATAATAAACAACCCTGACATAAATAGAAATCTAGTGTAGAGCTTGTTAAAAATTTTTTCTATCAGAGACAATGCACATTTAAATTCCAGAAAGAATGTGACCACATACTGTCACAAGCATTACAAGTCTCACTGTGTTAGTGTTTTTGATGATATAACTTTTAGTAGGTATTTATTGCATTCCATACATGTGTTTCTAATGTTGAATACTATTAATTAGACAATGGTCTACAACTTTGGAATTGGTATTCTTCGTCTATCTCACTTTCTTGCAGAGTCTGTTATCTTAATTTTTAAAATTATCTGCCAGTAATGCTGAAAAATCACAAAACACTTATTCATCTCCTTCTTAAAGGTTTTTTTTAAGACTACTATTTAAGGCCACCTTAAAATTTCACTACTATTCAGAAAAATAATATGGAAGGGGGGGGGGGGGGATTGCTCTTTCAACCTTTCTACTGAAGAATTAAAACATATCAACTGATGATTTGTCTACATCAATGCATCTGCCTTATTTATTACACCTAGATACAATTAAACCTTTTTGAAGGTCAATGTTCTGATCAATCTTACTTCTGATCAATATTACTATTTTCCTGGTGTAAATTTCTTGGCATTATATCATTATCAAATCGCATTCAAAATAAAACATTTTGTTTTAATGTCACACATACACAACAATGGTATATATGATGTTTCCAGGCACACCACAAATATACACTGCCGGATTGTTGGGGAAAATTCTTGCTACCATATATTTATGACAAGGGATGGAGTCCTGGTACAATATAAAAAAAGCTTATTCATTTAAGTTTTCACACTACACATTTATGTGCAACATATCATATACATGACGGAATAAAATTCTCATAACAAATTCTATTTAAATCTACAACACAAGTAACACATATTTGAAATGAGCCATGTGAAACAAAACATTTATATATTATTTATTCTATACAAATCCATAAAATAGCATATCTTATATTTGTCATACACAATTCATTTCAGAATTTATATAGCTTATTTTAGGAACTATATAGCTCCTACAAATCTGTAATGTAAACATTCTATTGGTATGAGAACATTAAATTGGCATGAAGATTAGATTATTAAACTAGGGTCTGATAATAATAAATAATCAATTTACGTAAATAATGCTTAGTGAATGAAAAACAAAATATTTTTTAATAGATTTTTAAAATAAATTTTCTTTTTTTCAGTAAAGTGGTCATTGTTTATGGCACTCCATGCATTTAAGCATTTATGCATTTCTTAATGTAGCTAATAATGAAAATTTTAACATGAAATTCATATTCTATGAAATCCCAAATTACTGAGATAATATCAAAATATAAATGGCTTGAGAAAGTAAATAGGTTCTAGATTGAAAAAATATTCAACATACCAAAAAAGCTGCTCTTCCATAGTGTTATTAGTTTATTCACTTCTGCAGGCACAATAAAAACCAAGGCATCTTCTTTAGATGTCACAGTAACTTTATAGGCAAAACCTGTAAAAATAACTGTGTAAATTTCACTGTAAATGTATGAGATGCAGTAGAAATGTAGTAGAGTAGCCAGGTTCTGACATCAGGAGGGTGAAAAAATGATGAGTGCTGAAAAAAGCACCATCTCAAAAGGCTCTCATCTTCTACAGGCACCTTCACTATGACGTGCACCCTATAAAAACCATTACCCCTGCTCTCCTTAGTTATGCCACTGATAAGCTGTATCATCTTCTTCAGTGTACAAAAACACGAACACAATAGAGATTTTGTAAATTATATACATACATATATGCCCTGGTATTTACAAATAAAGAATAAAGTAGAGCAAAAGAAAATCAGATGAATAAATAATTGAAAAGTTTCATTAACAGATATGTTATCTTTTAAGTTTGATTTATCTAATTTATCCAACAAAAATTGTGTTAGGTTGGTAGAAACTCCCACCACTCAGAATTTCCGACCACTACTCAATTGCCGACCACCACTCATCTAAAAAAATATACATATTAAAATTACATTTAAAAAAGTTATATTCAATTTTATCAAATGTTTTTCTTTAATATAAAAGTATACAATACTAATACTGTTTGTGTGTGCGAATTAACATGAAGCTCGGTTTGAAATTTTATATTCTCAATTATAATTGTTCTGGAAAATCAACCACCACTCACATTTCTCTAGATACATCCCTGCAATGGTAACAGTATTTAACTATAGACCCCATTGGAACTATCTACTGGCTAATGGAAGGAGAAATAATAAAATCAAAAAGAATTAAAAATCAAAAATATAAAACACAGAAATATAAACTTTCTGGTACAGTCGCCAAGTGTGGGTCAAAATGCTTGCAGCCAAACATACAACAGCAGCATACTACATCTAATCATTAAAGTGGGTGGAAACCGGAATGATCATAATATTGACTGTGAATGCGAAATATTTTTTTAAATGTAGACTTTCAAAAATAGTAGTCAGTATAGGACTCAGGACAAATGGAAAGCATATCCTACTACAATGGAAAATCAAAATTCTATGTATGATTTGTTTTTTCATATTTCAATAAAAAATCATCTTCAACACTGTTTGAAATCAGTGGTCAGTAGTCATATTTTGCATATATAAATTTTGTTTTAACAGCCAAAATTTTAGACCCAGTCATCATTTTTGACATCAACTTTTCCACTTTTTTTTTTTACGCATGTATAACGCAAATTCTAACTGATCAACAGATTTATCTTCCTTCTAACAATTTAACCAATGCATGTCATGGATTGCATGCACCTGGACAGTGGGTGAAAGGCAGGGCTGCTAATAAAAAGTGATTAATTTTATGAGCCAATTAAGTTGAACAAGATAAATAATTTCCAAATTGCATCCAAGTAAAACATTTTGAGAACTGAGGAGAAATGATTAGGTGCTATTGACACCTGATATTCTGCTCTTAATTTCCAACTCTGATCATCAAACTTTTATGTTTATTAAATTAATATTCAAAGGTTTACTATAGCATCCATTACTATGACAACCACCTAGTCATCATATGTAACATCACCAAATGTGCATATAAATAAATAAATGCCTTACGTCAATGTCATTGTTTTGTAACTTTATTAACCCAAACATAACATTTATATTTGCATGCAAAATTCATATCAAAAGACCATTAATAATTAATATCACATGAAATGACTGAAATTTGGAAAATAAGTTGGTATTGAGAAATAAAACTATTAGAAAACTTCTCTTTTCTTGTGAATGAAACATGGAGAGGAGAATGGTGTTTATAAACATATTGAAAAATATAGCATATGGAAAGCCAAGAGTTTTAATTACTTAATACTTTTTTAATTTTCTGCAACTTTTTTGATAAATTTATTCAATAAATGTACAATACCTCAAAAATAGTTCATAAATCAGTACTATTCATTTTCCTATGATAAATTGCATATAAAAGGATTATGTCTTTAACATGAAAAAACTATCTTAATTTTTTTCAGAAATAATTTGAAAATTTAGGAGCTTTCTAAATGTTTGTGTTTAAAAGTAATATGGTTACAGTATTTAAACATTGTAATCATCTAACTTAATAAAGGAAGATACATAACTGTGTGCGTGTGTGAACAGTCTGTAGCAGGATATCTAAGTGTTGCACGACCATGAAATTTGGTACACAGGTACTGCAAGACTTGAATAGGTGCACCTCAGCATAGGTGCACCTCAGCAATATGTTTTTCTAAATTTCAAATTACTTTTTAGTTATTTTATGCATGCAATATTGGGTACATCTGCTATTATCTATATAATCAAAATTATAAATTGTGCTTCTATCTGTTTCTTTATCTCAGCATGGGGAAACTTAATTCTTTACTTTTTGTGAGAATTATTATACAATTTTAAAAAAAACTCCAAATATTAAAAGTTCATCGCAAATTTTGAATTTCTTTACATTATATATTCCATACGAAAAATGGGTATACTGCTAGTTATTACTAAGAATAAAGATTTTAAAATATTGTGTCTCCTGTTCTTCTGTTAGTGCATAAAAACAAGCTTTGTACAGTACTTTTTTTTGTTTCCCAATGTAATTTTTTATTTCCATACGGAACGAAAACAAACAAGAATTTATAACTGTATATTTAAATAATAATGTAAAACTAACGGGCTTTGATAGCTAGTTTTACATTATTAAAAAATTGATTGCCCTAAAAGATGATTGCTATATTTAGCAATCACTAACAGGCTTTGTATGTTAGAGGTCATTAAATATAGCAACCAGTTTTTATAGCAATCAATGTTTTAGCAAGTTCTACACTAAAAGTTGCTATGCAATACAAGTGAATTGAAGTTTAGCATGAGCAGGTCAAGTGCATCCATTGTAAAAAGGAAAATACAATGTGAAAATTGCATCAAAATCGGAGCAAGAGTCGCAAGATAAATAAAATCGAAAATTTTAAAGAGGGCCGCATAACCAATATCCTCTCCATTCTACCACGGTCCTAAGATAGATAAAAACGGCATCCTCCCCAACCCCTCTTGACGAGTGTAAAAATCACAAAGAAACAAAATAGAGTCCAAATTTAGCATGAGCAGGTCAAGTGGATTCATTGCAGAGTCAAAAATACAATGTGAAAATTGCATTAAAATCAGAGCAAATATTGCTTGACAATTAACTTTTCAAAAACAAAGATTTAAAAAAGCCCCAACCCTTCACAGCCTCCTTCTTTTGGTACCGGGGTCCTAGCACCCCACCCCCCTTCTACCATAGTTGCTCATTCCACTATAATTAAAAATAACAAAAATATAAAACGAAAATTCCTTTAGGAGAAAATCGTACTTCTTCCCAGAACAGATGTAGACAGAATACATCCTTTCTCAGACAGAGACTTTCTGGATGAATGTTATTATACCCATAAATTAATTGCATTTTATTGTATCTATAATAAAATTAACAAATAAAGTGACATAAACGATTAAAGTTTTGTAGGGCGAGGTTTACTATAGCAAATTGAGAGTTTACTATGACAAATTTTAAAGACAGTAATACAAAAATTATTTTTCTTTTGCGAAATGAGAAGTATTAACAATACTGAGCTTTAAAATGAAAGTTAGTGAATTTTTAATTTAACTGCAAAAAATGAACAAATTAAGTGACAACAAGATGAATGAAAGCTTTCTGGGGCTAAGACTTGAGACTTCATGATGGCAAATTATAAAGACCATACCTCAAAGGCCTTTTCCTTAACAATACAGAGAATAGTAGTAAAACTGGAAGCTTTTATCAAAATACCGTGATTTTTTCAGGGAATGCTTTGTTACAATCTTATGTTTACAAAATCAAATCTCAATCTGTTAAAGTCGCAATTTTAGATTTTTGCATTTTACTCCCTACTTCAGCAGGCAACAGATGTGTCTGGTCATGTCTGGTAATCGGAGGCAAGCACCAGCTATCTGGAACAGCAAACTTTGAATAACTGTGAAAATAGGGTTTTATGTTCCTTCGCTTTGTTCTCAGTGCATTCCATTGGGTTTTTGTGATTTTTAAAAATCTATATAAAAAAAACTATCGACTTTATAAAAAATCCAGTTTCTAGAGGGTCTTTCAAATTTATCTGTCTCCTGTTAAAGATAAAAAGACAGAGATTCTGACTTTTTCTTTGAAGGAGGAGATATGTTTCTTAAGGACCCCTCTTTTTCTACATATATCTATAAATCTATCATATTTTTTTAATTTTTGACAGTTTTAGGCCTATCTCTAGTTTGATAGCAACGTTTAAAAAAAACGTGAGCTTCTAGACCAAGTAGTAGCTTCAGAATAGTGGCTACATAGATGTATACACAATTGGCTTTTAATAGTATACATGTCTACTTACCATGTACATAATACATGTTACTGAATAACCACCAAGATGTTGGTGAGCATTTTAAAGAGATGATCTCATCAGCTGCTTGAGTAAAGCACCCCATTTTTTTTTTCAACTAAACAAATATCCCTAAAGAATTAAAAAAGATAATATTTATCAAAATATTATATTTGTGAACATGCAGTAAAAACAAATAAAAAAAATATAACACGATATTTTCTATAACCATACAAATTTGACAATCCATTTTTCCCCCTTATTTGCCTCCTCCCCTTTTGATTTCATTTAAATTTTTATTTATTTAATTTATTTACCCTAGAACACATGTGAACACACAGAATACTTTTACTATTCAGTTTGATAACACCAATATTATATTTCTCTCCATTTATGTCCGTTGCATTGTTTATATTTCAGCTTCTACATAGTTGTATTTTAATGTATTTCACGAATTTCAAAATAGCACACAGATACCTTATTAAAACCTTACTTTTTTTTATGTTCAGTAAATCTTATTTTTTAAAATTGGATTTATTACCTAGAAAGAGGTCTGCTGATATTGACTTTGCATTATCATACTTCATAAACTCAAAGAGAAATGGCAGCCAGATATGAGTTTAGTTTAGGCTTTTAATAAAATTATACTTAAATTAAATTGTTCAATTTTAGAAGTGGAGAAAAAGTCAGGAAATTGTCTTCAAAAAAGACAATAATCCTTGGCTGAACTCGAACCAGCAACCTTCAGGTTGGAACTTCAAAATCACTCACAAATCATTTATTGGATCACAGGGGCGAATTCCTATCATCATTGTATACCAAACTGATTCTGTACTCACGTTTAGAGGCGGTTTTGTGTAGGCCGACTTAACCCTTCACGGGGCTCCTAGACAAAAGTAAATTCTAGGTTGCCCTTAATAAAACTTTTATAGTAAACACAGGTTAGTTTAGGTTGTTAATAAAATTACACTAAAACTAAATTGTTTAATTTCAGAAGTTGAGGAAAGTCAGAAAATAATTGTCTACAAAAAAGACAATAATCCCTGGTTGGACTTGAACCAGCAACCTTCGGGTTAGTACCTCAAAATCACTCACTTCATTGGACCACAGGGACACATTCCTATCAACATTTTATACTGAATAGCATATAAATATTGTTCATTATTTATTGCTGAAAAAAATGTATATTTTACAGGTCTAAATTGTATGTGAAAGTCAGCAGATATACTGCCATTCTGTACTGATTTTTAAAGGCTAGTTTGTAGTTAGTTGTAGGCCGACTTAACCCTTGATGGGGCTTCTAGACAAAAGTAAATTCCAGACTGCCCTCGATAAAACTTTTATAGTAAAAAAAGATACATTGTGCATTAAAAATGGGCCACACTCAGCATTTGCCAATGGTTAAAAATAATCCTGTATTTGTGAAAATATGATGAATAGAAATAAATATTTTGATATGAAACAAAGTATTACCAACCAGACCTATTAAAAGTACTGCCAAGTTGAAAATGTGCTATCTATAAAAATTTGGAACAACTCAGTAATGTATCACTGAAAATTATGTTAATAATCCAAGCATCATTTACTTATTGAATTCACTTAGATATTCTCTGACTTGAACTCCATACAGAATCAATATTAGGTCATATTCACAAGCAGACTTCAGATAAGACAACACAACCACAAAAAAACTCATTGCAAGTGTATGTGGGCATATTTCCAATGGAGGAACTTTACAGTTTAAGGCATAAGTTAGATTCTTGATTTACCCTGAGCTCTCTGATAATTATAATTTCCTACATATTTATTTCACAATTTTCTTTTAGGGCTCTCTATAGCTCTGAGCCCCCTGGCCTGAGGGGTTTTGCAGCATGGAAGTTCCGTCACTGCAAGATTCCATAACAGACATTCAAAAGAAAGCTAATTCAATGCCTAATGGAATAAACAATTTGATCAAAACTAAAATAGGACAAATTAATTATCAATATTTTTTTTTAATATTGTCTACATTTGTGTTAAATAAATTAATTTCATGGTATAAATTGATTACTTTTTATTAATTTGTACAAGTGTGTAGTTTTTAATTTCATTTTTATTTTTCTATTAAGGTTACTGTTATTAAAAATATTAAAGCAATTTTCAATGTCTAAAATTATGTTCTGAAGGACCAAATTGAACACAATATTTTATCATTATACCAAAAATACCACAGAAATTGTAAAGTGAAAATTAAACATGGAAATCAAGTAGAAAAAAACATCCATTTATGAGAATTTTTTTCTACATTATAGAAAATTCTTCTCTTTAGATATCCCAGACTTGCAAAAATATTAAATTGTACTAATAGCAGCTGATGCAGTTACCTTAGAGACCAGGATGAAAGGGCCATTTAGATTCATTTTGATTTATTAAATTTTATAAACAAAAGAGAAAACTAAACATCTATTTCTAATCATTATGCTGTCATTAATGATAACATATGTAAATAACAGGCTTTTGCACTAATAATTAGTTCAGATGTACTTGCAGATAGCAATTTACCAAAACTAATGTACAATAAATTGAAAGATGTGGGATGGGGGGAAAATGCAATTTTGAAAAAGAGTAACAAAAACTGACTTTAGTTACAAAGTGCAACTAGCTCAGACAGGAAGTTTTTAATGTAGTATACATTTAAGGAAAGCAAAATTCTCTTGCTGCATTTAAATTTTGACCTGCAACATTAATATATACTTACTTAAGTGGGGTGTATAAGGGTAAATATTTATAGAGAAGTAAAAAAAAAAACATTTATTATCAGATAATTAATATAGGACATAACCAGGCATGTGTATAAGACAAGAAATATGGATATTTGGAAGATTCACCTATAACAAGGTCAGTAGCATAGCCTGAGATTTTTGACTGGGGAGCTTAGCAATTGGTATCTTAAATTGGAAAAGGTTTTGGTATTAGTCAGATTGGAATTCACTCTTTCAATAAGTTTTATTTCCTTGGGGAATAAAATAAAACAATTTAACATAAAAATGCAAAGCGTGTGAAATAAATGCATGAGATTCTAAAATATGTTACCCATGTACAGATAGAAATAGGAAAATGTTTAAAATGTTACAAGTTAAATGAACTTTTACAACCATTATATAGGAAGTAGAAATATATTAGAATATTATTAGTAAGCGACAGAAAAAATCAGTTTTGTAAATATAAAGGGAACTAACAAAATTAAGCAATTCAAAAGAGCACACTGAAAATTGGTGAAAAATAAATCTTGAACAAAACAAAATTAAAATTCACTGCACTCAACAAATTTGTATATTAATTATTCATAAATACTATACTGTTGAATGTCAAAAACATCTTATATTATAATTATGATATGCTAAAAATCCACTAGAACAATTATCAATTGCTTTTGTATAAGATTCTCACATAAAATATGATTTCATTCGCGAAATCAGATTTATTCTTTCTAAAACTCCCAAATATACAAGCAAATGCTTCGCCATATTGACTCAGATAAGACGTCTACTTCACAAACTACTTCAGTTTAATATAACATTTTTCTCAAAAATTCATATATATTAAAAAAATTATTTAAAAATAAGCAGGTGATTAAATATTTCTTGAAATTAGATTTTGAACAGAGGAGGCTCTAGGCAGTCTTTCAGGATTTCCTGGCTGGAAAGGGGGGGGGGGGGGGGCGGGGGGCAAGTTTTCTAAATATATTTAAATGCTGTCACATAAATAGAAACTGAGTTAATATAATATGTTTCCAGGGAGAGGGGGCGAATAATCATCTCTGGAGGCATTGCCCCCCCCCCCCCCCCGAATGTATACCTAAAAGAAACACTGGGAGGCTCAGAATTTTAGCCTCTATGGAAGCTACGACACTACAAGGCAGAAATAGATTTCCAAATCATTCCTACGAATTCATCATGCTCATACATGAACCTGTGGAAGATATATTGAAATTGTTGGAACTGAATTGTCCCTCAGCGGTATTTAGACTTTTTACATACAAGTAGCTAAAATAAAACCTCAGTTCTACAGAATTGCCAAATACGGAAGAGGATCGCCGGTAGGCGAAAGATTAGCTTAATGTGAAAAACGGAATAAAATTGCGTTTTTAAAAAAGATTCTGCAAACGCAAATCTATAATAATAAAAAGAAATGGCTATGTATCTGTATGTGCACAGCGTAGCGGGTAAATCCAAGTGACGTAAGCTACAAAATTCATCCACCATCGAGACACCTCGGATCGATTTTTTTAATTCAAAAATTTTTTTAAGTTATTTAATGTTGAAAAAGGAATGTTAAGCGGTTTTCACACTAATTAGAACAGTACGTTGCGCCAGGGCGTTTTTTACTTTCCCTGCAATACATGGTAATGTATAGGGAAAGTATTGGAATCATGCCGAAAATCACAACTCGAGTTTTCGACGGATCTACACGTTTCGAGACCCCTAGAATACGAAAAAACCATTTTTAGCGTGACGTCTGTGCGTGTGTCTGTCTGTCTGTCTGTGTGTCTGTCTGTCTGTGCAGATTTTGTATCCACTGTAACTAAAAAACTAATCGACCGAATTTCACAAAATTTGGTAGGTAAGTCACTTGTGGCCGGGGCTAGTGCTGATTAGTTTTGGGTACGATTCGGAATAAAAGAACCCGCCTTTTTTTGCGAAATGGCCCGCAAAAGCTTGTATCCACTCTAGCTGAAAAACTAATGAACCGAATTTCACAAAATTCGGTAGATGAGTCACGTATAGGTCACTCTGGTGCTGATTAGATTTTGGTACGATTCGGAAAAAAATAACCTGCCTTTTTTTGCAAAACGGCCCGCAAAAATCTTCAAAATCTAAACTAAAGAACTTGGTATACTTAGATATATCCATTAAATGCCCGTTTAATACGTAATGTTTAACGACGAAAAGAATAAGACCAACCCCATTACACTAGGACTAGCCGTTCTCGAGATATTTTAGTTTTTCGTACTTTCCCTACGCCACCTTTGAAAATAAGCCCGGTTACCGAATGAGAACGAAATTTGAATTAAAAGTGAATTACATTTAATTGAAATAAATAGAACGTGGATATAAGTTTGCAGGGAAAGTCATGTGCTGTCCACATCAGATTTTTTATTCTATTTTAATATATATAAATAGGGAACGAGCGATTTATTATATAAAAAGGTATTTTTTTTTCTTATTTTTTTTTGAACACGTTGACTGCTATATGAATCACCCGTCATCGCGGCAGTCAGCGGATCAAATAAGGAATAATAACACGCGATTTATTTTATAAAGTACCTGATGTGGCGGGCCCGAATTGTCTGCTTTTGTGCAGCTGGCCTGGATTGCTTGGCCCTACACACTTGGCGCACACTGGCAATGGCGCACAGTGTGGACGTATCCGCGTAGCAGACTAAATCTGGGCGCACGTTATACAATGGTTATCGTTTTTACATGTATCATACACGAATTGTGGGAGTACCGACCGCCACTGCAAAAATGCTATTGCAAGAGCTTTTTTCAAAAAAGAACCAGGTTGATTGACGATGGCGGTTAATAGTGGCAATAAAATTGCGGGAACTGTACAGAATAAAAGATTCTTCGGAAAAAGCTGATATATAGAATTCGGAGATGAATCTATAGATGGTTCACTACACATTGAAAACTTCATCTGTAAAAGTGAAAGACAATGTATGTATGCGTCACTAGTGGAAAATTAAAAAGAAAGCAAAGAGAACTCGGCAACAAAGCGAGATAAAAGAAAAATGGCAACTATAATATTGATAAATAGAATTCGGAGAACCTGATATATAGAATCGGGAGATAAATCTCACTAAACATTGAAAACTTTATCTGTAAAAATAAAAGACAATGTATGTATGCGTCACTAGTGGAAAATTAAAACAAAAGAAAAAATCTGATGTGGGCAGCACATGACTTTCCCTGCAGACTTATATTAACGTTCTCTATATTTTAATTAAATTTATTTCACTTTTAATTCAATTTTCGTTCTCATTCGATAACCGGACTTATTTTCAAAGGTGGCGTAGAGAAAATACGGAAAACTAAAATATCTCGAGAACGACTAGTCCTAGTGTAATGGGGCTGGTCTTATTATTATTTTCGTCGTTAAAAATTACGCATTAAACGAGCATTTAATAGATATATTTGAGTATACCTAGTTCTTTAGTTTGGATTTTGATGATTTTTGCGGGCCATTTTGCAAAAAAAGGCAGGTTATTTTTTTCCGAATCGTACCAAAATCTAATCAGCACCATGATAACCCACAAGTGACTCTTCTACCGAATTTTGTGAAATTCGGTCCAGTAGTTTTTCAGTTAGAGTGGATACAAGCTTTTGCGGGCCATTTCGCAAAAAAAGGCGGGTTCTTTTATTCCGAATCGTACCCAAAACTAATCAGCACTAAATTCGCCCACAAGTGACTTACCTACCAAATTTTATGAAATTCGGTTAATTACTTTTTTAGTTAGAGTGGATACAAAATCTGCACAGACAGGCACACACACAGACGTCACGCTAAAAATAGTGTTTTCGTACTCTAGAGGTCTCGAAACGTGTAGATCCGTCGAAAACTCGAGTTACGATTTTCGGCATGATTCCAATACTTTCCCTATACATTACAATGTATTGCAGGAAAAGTAAAAAGAACTCAGCAACAAAGCGAGATAAAAGGAAAATGTCAACTACAAAATTGTAAAGGATTATCTAAATAGGAATCGACATCAGGAACGCACGAAACGCGTATATGGATGGCAATAAATACCTGTCAAAAAGTAGTAATACCAGGGGCTGTAACACAGTGACACACCTGCAAAGCTTTTCAAAATACGCGCAAATATTCTCTCGAATTCAAATGCGCATTGTTGCTGAACATTTTTGATCAGGCTGCACATTAGATTCCTGTACCTATAGTGTTGTTTATTTTAGCATTTCGGGATAGGACAGCCATTCGCTAATAACCCTATTGTGTGAAACAGTTTTAGGATAGATGTCTACTCATTGGATAATGCTTTGCAATTGGCTTTTTTCTTACCCTCGCTTTGTTTTAAGTTCTTTATCCTAGCTTTTTTTAATTCTCCGCTAGGGGAGATTTCAATCAATTTTATTCGATTGGAGATAGTCGCGTTACTATAGATATACAATACCTATACGTGTACCCTCAATAGACCTGTAATTACAAAGTCTGGAGGGTGCTTAAGGGATTTCCTAGGAACCCCGTATTAATAATGTTGTAAATATATTGATCCCAAAAAATCATAAAATTTTGTAAAGAAGTGGGCGGGGAATTCTCTATTTATTCATTACAACAATCAATTTTCGGAAATGCTCCACCATGCCAGCTCACTTTGAACTTAAACTGACTCACTTTTTTTAGGTCTGAATACGCTCAGCCGTAGATCCTGGATCTACAGCTGAGCGTATACGCTCAGCATAGCTGGCATAGTGGAGCAGAGCTGGCATAGTGGAGCATTTTCGAAAATTGGATTGTTGTAATGAATAAACAGAGAATTCCCCACCCACTTCTTTACAAAATTTTATGATTTTTTGGAATGCATTTGCTGCTAACCGGGTATGAATGTAGCAACCGGTCGGTTAATAACCGGGTAACATTCCGATCACTAGCACCCAATATTCAATTGAATAAAAGTCAGACATCAGAATTCGCAACAGCCACTAAATTGACACTAATTACAATTTCCTATTTTTCCGGTTGCATTTGCCTTATGACCGGTTATCGTGCTAAATATCAGGTCCGTATACCCTCGGGGGAACTCTTTTAAACTGCGTGAAGGTCGGCATCACTTGTTGCCTTGAAAGTACATTTGAATTCCAAGAACACACGTAGAAATGCAAATCAAAAATTTAGGTTCATTAGGATACATTGTACAAATATATTGAAATATTAAAATGCTGGGGGAAGGGGGGGGGGGGGTGCGAGAAGATTTAATTATTTTACAGGTTGGTAAGCGATAACATTATTTTTCAAAATTATATTAAATTTGTTTTTCAGAGAGTTTGTGGATATAAATTTTATCATGCTGTAAGTGTTGCCCAATTTTTGAACAGCTCGAATTCTAAATCAAGGTTTCTAAATAAACTTTTGAATTAGATACTGTCCCTTTTAAAAGAAAATTTCGTATTGCACAAGCAGAGACTATTAGCCACTTATAAGCTGATAAATTGGGGGGGAGAGAGAAAGTCCAGAAATTTCTCATTTAAAATTTTTATGAAATTTCAAAGTTCAAAAGAGAGTTATTGTGGTAACTTCATAAAATGCCCTAATTTAACATCTTATGCGTGGAGGGAGGGGGGGGGGAGAATACTGCCAGCAATATATAACTTGACCATGAAATAAGTCTAAATTTTAATGTAGAATTGCCCAACTGACGGACTTAATAGAAGGATGATGCTTAAATAACATATTTAAACTACCTAATTACTAAAATGAATTTCAAAATTGTACAAATATTGCTACTTAATGAAATACGTAAATGTAATAAAAGGTGATGATTAAATATTAAAATTATTTTCAACAGCAGCGAATATATTATTTGGATCGAAAATGTTCCCCTGTATTTTAAAGAAATTAAACAACGTCGTATAATGCGTAAAAAATTAGAATTAAAAAAAAGTTGATATGTCAATGTTTGTTTGGTTTTTCTTCTTATTATTATTATTATTTGGTTATATGAATTATTAATTTAATTTATACACACAAAAACGCACAATGTACTTTTCAGTAAATAAAAAGCTTAATTTACAAGAAAAGTCTTTTCATCTCAAACTCATTTTAATAAACGAGCTGCGGTGGTCGCAGTTAGCAGTCACTAAATATAGCAACCAGTTTTGATAGCAATCAGATTTTCAGCAAGTTCTGCATCTGTTGCGCGGGGGCAGAAGTCGTTAACAAGTGGATTGAAATTCAGCGTGAGCCAGTCGAGTGAGTCCATTGTAGAGTAGAAAATACAGCGTGAAAATTACATCAAAATCAGAGCAAAAGTCGTTAAAATAAATAAAAATGCAGATTCTTCAGGGGGAGGGGGGGGGGGGTAACTTGGGCCTAATAACGTTACGAACATAAAAATTGTATCGCGGCTATTTTTCACCATAATTATTGAAACTATTACGTTTCGTAATCATTGAGCCATAAATAATCTCTTTTATGTACGATTATGTCAAATTTTGCCCTATGTTGCCATGTTAAAAAAAATATAAAATTTCGAATAAATTTATCAGTTTTCGCTCGAATTTCAAAAAATTCTATCTAGTTATAGATGTTTTCGTTAACAAAGCCAGATGAAAAGTTTCGTGAAAACAATACTTTCTGAATACTGCATTTATGAGAAAGTAAATATATATCCCCTAAACTCCAACAGCAACATTGAAAAAGTTAATAAAACGCCATTTTTTCACAATCCACAAATTCCAATTTCATACACATTGAAAAAAAAATTGGACGATACTGCACGTTGAAAAAAAAAGTAAAATTAATAAGTAAAAACACTTTGTGCAAAGGATAAAGCAAACCTAGGCAGTGCAAATAAGTATACAATACAGAAAACAATTGTTTAGTGGATACGTTGGATCCCTTTTTCCAGTGCATGACACCCTAACAAGTCAAAAAGACGACATGGACAATAACTCATTGCCAATTTCAATTGCTTTTAACTTTCGTTTTGAAATACAGGCTCACTTCATGTGTTTTTTTTTACTTTCTCATACTATAGAATATAGGATAGAGAAAGTATTGTTTTCGGGAAAATTTTTGATTTCAATATTTTGATGCCAATATATGTTTTAGGACCTTCTGAACACGTTTTGACTATTTTTAGAGTGATGTACGTCTGTCTGCCTGTGGCCGATTTCTTGTGTTAACTGCCACAAATTTGAATGGACTTTTCCGCAACATTTTATCCGGCTTTGTTAAAGAAAAAATCTAGAACTATATAGAATTTTTTAGAATTAAAAACGGAAACTTTAAAATTTATTTAAAATTTTATATATCCTTAACATGGCAACACAGGCCAAATTTTGACATAATTATACGTAAAAGGGGTTATTTGTGGCTCAGTGATTACGAAACTTAACAGTTTCAATCATTATATGAAAAGTTGCAGCTATACATTTTTTTGCGTTCGTGACAACATTGCCCCTCCCCCCCTCCATCGAAGACTGCATTGTAAAACTTAGTAACAATCGAAATATTTTATCAGGCTCTTTGTGAATGAAGGATACAATGAAGGGTAACATGCTAAAATGAAGAGTAACATGTTAATAAAAAAAAAGGCATGTTGTAACGAACAAAGAACGGTAAATCATCCAACTATTTTAGCATTAACTATTTTAGGCATTATAATTAACTACGTATTTTCGCTACTCATCCATATGATTAACTATTTTAGCCATTTATTTCCAAGAAAACTACTTTTCACAGAACTTTCTATTAAATTATATCACGATTTTCTGCAAGTTGTTTCAGAACTTCAAGAATTTTCAGTTAATCAGGGAGATTCTGAAATGTTAAAAATATTTATCAATGCGCGATTTTTAACTGAATGTCTCGCATCATTAGTAAATACACACATATCTAAGAAACCGTGTTGGATTATTTTAAAAGTTCATCTCTAAATCATATTTTTTTTCTTTTTTAAATTATTTTTGTTTCATGATAAGCAATAATATTTTGCCTATTCATCTAGGTTTGGAATTCTAGAATGGAATATTTTCCCCTTCTTCCCTGGAAGAATAGCATGCAAAAAAGTTGCATTTAAGAAGCTAAATATTAGGCGCGAAATGCAAAAAACAATAATTAATTTAGAAATGCTTTTTCCCACTTTTTTTTTCTGCAAAGATCTAACATCTTTAAAATAAAGTTTTGAAGCTATGTTATACTCTTCAGCTAATAAAATTAAATTCCCGAGTTTATGTTGTCTTAAGAACGTTCACTACCAGAAATACAAGTTTTAGCATAATATCATATAAATGATTTTGAAGCCCACTAAAATTTGGGGGGGGGGGGGGACCCTCAAGCTGAAATCAGGGCTTGTACGCAATTCGTGCATTTTGAAAATATAGATTGCAAAATCATTTAAGTACTTTGAATAATTTCTATATTAAATAATATTTTAATTTATTATTTTGAATATATTTAATTCTTCAGTTTGTACTGTTGGTTTAGCGATTCGATCCCGCAGTAGCGTAGTCAAAGAATTGAGGCCATAACCTCTCATTAGCTGAACAATCACATTGATCTTCATTTGATCCATATTGACTAAACGAGTATTTTTCAACCACCTGTTCGTCCACAGTATTTTTTTTATATCGATACACTAAACATACGCGTAGCTAGAGGGGTTGTAAAGATTACCACAAAATTTCTGCAATAAGACAGTCAACAAAAGTTCTGACCACCAGATTTAAAAAAAAAAAAAAAAAAATCAAACGTTAAAAAGAACAATAAAACTCTTTACACTTCTATCAAAGTTTCATTTATAGTTGAAGCATTTGAGCGCATCGTATATGGCGCAAAGTCAGAATCAGACTCTGACACTACCTGGAGTGCTCGGTGTAAAAGAGCATTACTCAATTCTATAACATTGTTTGATTTTATAGCAGCTTTTGTCACCACCTACCAGTATTTATCACATTTAGAAGGGATAACCATCAAACTTCAAGGCCGAACGACCGACATCGTTGAAGCCTACAATCAGATTGAAGAAATAATACATTTGTACATTTCAGAAAGAAGTACAGTGGATGAAGGTTATGAAAGTATCTATCAGCAAGCAGTTTTGATGGGTCAAAAAATCAATAAAAACCCTCAGTGCCACGAATTGCAGAAAGACAAGTTCATCGAAGTAATGTGAAGTGCAACTGATCGTTTAATTTTTATAAAGTAAATTTAGCCATACCGTTACTTGACAGCATTTTTTTTCACAGTGACGTAAGATTTACGTCACACTGTGACTTTGGGACGTCACAGGACGTCGCTGTACGTCTCGGCAATGTCATATTGAGGTCACAGCGAAGTCATTTTGGTCATTTTCATGGTCGTTTGTGACATCGCATATTAACTTGTTTGTGACGTCACATTGTAATTGCCATTGTAATGTCGTCACATTGTTACGTGTTAATTACATTGTGGAAACGTCACAGAATATAGTCATAATGAAGTTACAAAGTTACTAATACGTAACGCTGCATAGAAGTCACAAATATGATGTCACATTTTGACCCAGGTGCCACGTGACTACAACGTCACTGTCACACATGTGACGATCTTTGCTGTGAGGGCGTTACTTGACAGCATAATATCAAATTTGAAGTCGCGATTCACTGGACTAGAAAAAAAAAAGCTTCATCCTTACTATCCATTTTACCTTCAATTTCATTGAACGAAACTAAAGAAAATGCTTTGGAACAATTGAGGGAGATTTATAATGATGAATTGCCAACCCCAGAACTCTTAGCTCAAAAAATGAAGCGCTGGTGTGCACATTTCAAATCTAATTCCCAATCAGATCTCCCAAACACACCAGCTACAGCTTTAAAATATATACACGAAAATTTCTTTCCAAATATCAGCGTTCTTCTTCGTATTGCAGCAAACCTTCCTGTGACATCTTGTGAATGTGAAGACTGAATAATTACACTAGAGCTACGATGACTGAAAAAAGAAATACTAGTTCCCTTGTTTTAATCCATATTCACTACAACAAAAATATATCAATTGACAGAGTAATTGATGTTTTTGCTGGTATACATCCAAGAGAATTGCAGTTAGGAAATATTTTAAATGGCTAAAATAGAGTAAAACGACTTTTCAGTTACCGCAGGCCATTTCCAGATTCAAGGGCTTTTTTTATTACTTTCCCTGCAATACATGGTAATGTATAGAGAAAGTATTGGAATCATGCCGAAAATCGCAACTCGAGTTTTCGACGGATCTACACGTTTCGAGACCTCTAGAATACGAAAAAACTATTTTTAGCGTGATGTCTGTGTATGTGTCTGTCTGTCTATGCAGATTTTGTATCCACTCTAACTAAAAAAACTAATGGACCGAATTTCATAAAATTTAGTAGGTAAATCACTTGTGGGCGAATCTGGCGCTGATTAGTTTTGGGTACGATTTGGGATAAAAGAACCCACCTCTTTTTGCGAAATGGCCCGCAAAAGCTTGTATCCACTCTAGCTGAAAAACTAATGGACCGAATTTCACAAAATTCGGTAAGTCACTTGTGGGCCACCCTGGTGCTGATTAGATTTTGATACGATTCGGAAAAAAAGAACCTGCCTTTTTTGCAAAATGGCCCGCAAAAATCGAAAATAAAACACTACGTATGCTCAAATATATCCATTAAATGCTTGTTTAATACGTAATTTTTATCGAAGAAAAGAATAAGACCAACCCAATTACACGAGGACTAGCCGTTCTCGAGATATTTTAGTTTTTTCGTATTTTCTCTACCCCACCTTTGAAAATAAGTCCAGTTATCAAATGAGAACGAAAATTGAATTAAAAGTGAATTAAATTTAATTAAATTAAAGAGAATGTTAATATAAGTCTGCAGGGAAAGTCATGTGCTGCCCACATCAGATTTTTTTTTATTGGAATTAACAATTAATGTGTGTTAAGTGTTTTAAAAAGTTTCCTGCTTTCATTTGGAAATGAAGTTACTTATCTTGTATACAGGGCCTGATGAAAGTATTTTTTAATAAATTTTTTCAATTGAAATTAATTTTCTTAAATATTTTTATTTATACATTTCGAAAAGCCTTTAAAATCGGAGTGTGGCTTATAATCGCGCTTCTATAAGAATTTTTTCCCTTACGAATTTTTTTAATCAGGGCACCTCCCCGCGCCAACAGCTGGCTACGCCTATGCTAAAACTAAAAGAAATATGAAACCCTGATAAAGTTTTCTTATTAAAATAAACATTCAACTAATAGTCATACAGGGATAAGTGAGCGTTTTTCTTTTATTTATTTATTTTTTTCAATGTTTAGATAATAACAGTGACAGATACCAAAAGAAAAATTTGAATATATCATTATATGCTGCGTTTAATTTGAAATTAGAAAGGGATAACCAATATTTTTCCCATTAAAATACAATTATTATTTTGATGTCCTTATTAAATAAAATAATTTGCATAATTCATTGAGTGATATTAAAACAATGAAATCGGACAGCTCCTCGTTCTAATTTTTATATCGATTTTCTTTTCTTATCAGAAAAAAACAATAATTTGTCATAACATGTATTAATGCAGTTGACTTCTTCAAAGTTTATTTGCAGCTTCACGAACCTAAAGAATATCTCATTTTAACAAACTTTTTAAAAAAATAAAAGCTATATAAATAAAATTGAAAATCTCTCTGTATGTTTATCTCATCATCACCGGAAATTGACTGCACCGAATTTCATGAAATTTTATGGGTAGACGTGAAACAGACCCACTTAAAATTTAGTCCACGTTTCGAGTTTCTAGAACCAGGGATTGTCCAGATATTAATAAAAAGCGAGCCTCCCATAAAGATAGCATTATGCAGACGATATATTTTTAGCAAATTTACTAGCAGCATACCTGTTCTTCGTACGGAGTATATAATATAAAGAAACTTAAAATTCACAATAATGTGCAAGCAAATTCTTATAGTATACTAAATGATATTTTTAATCAAAATATTATGTTAAAATATTTAATACAATGCTCCTAAAAAGAAGTTTAAGAATCTCTGTTCTCGCTATACGAAATTATCTTCACGGGCAGATCTGAAGATAAAACATCCTGGCCCCTTTTGTAAGCAAATTTACAAAAAAAAAAAGGAATTGAATCAATATATGCAAAATGAAAGCAATAAAATTGTATGGGACCCGTTTTACTTATATACGCGAATATTAGAAGATATAACCTGTACTAGTACATTACATGTAGAAATTGAAAATATCAATAAACCCGTACTTGACTCCAATATATGCCAGAATGAAAGCACTAAAATTATATGGATATATATATATATATATATATATATATATATATATATAAGAAAAAAAGGTTTGAAGATCCAGTGAAAGAAAAGTGAGAATCTGTAACACGGAAATTCAAATATCTAACAGGCTTACGAAATAAAAGTATAAATCAACAAATCCTCAAGCAAGTGGAAAAAAATAAAAAACAAATAAATAAAATAGATATCGAATCAACAAGTCAATGAAAAGTATCAAAATACAAAGGTATGGAATCGAAAAATGAATAACAAACGAAATCAAGCACAAACGCTATACACGTGGACAAGGTTCTAAGCCTAAATCATGAATTGTTCACTTCCACAAAAATCGTATTCATGCCCTGCATTTGCGCAATAAATTAAATGAATTTTGTTTTGTCATTCCTATTTACGCAATTTTACATTTGCATAATTGCAAAGTTTTCATAATTTTTAAAGTTTGCTACGGTATTTTTTAAAATATATATATCCCCGTACTATTTATATTGTCGCAGATTAGAAAATATGCCAGTGTGTTAGTAGAAGATTACCTGTATTACAATATGAGTCTCAAAAATCTTTGCCAAAATAAAACAGATGACGTAATAAATTGAAAATATCAATAATTCCTTTAATCTTTATACTAGAAGATCGTAATTGATTCCAATATATGCCAATATATATCAAAATATATGCCAATATACCTGTACTACTTCTATTGTCGTAGATTAGAAGATATCCCCGTGCATTTGTAGAAGATTACTCGTACAACGTAGAATATATGAGTTTAAACAATTTTTGTCATAATAAAACAATGGCATAATAACTTAAAAATATCAATAATCCCTGAATCAATAATCCCCGAAAATATCAATAATAATAATGCTTAAACCTGAAGACCGTAATTGATATTATCCAGTCAAAAATGCAAAGTCAATGAAATTTATTTTATACACATATCTTTATTATTCAAATCGTATGCCGCATAACACATTGGATTTACATCCGTTGCTAAACGACATGATATCATTTGCTTCAAATAAATTGATGGAAATCATATCGTCTGAATAATGCGATCTCTATGGAAGATTTAGAGACATTTTCGTCAATTTAGCGATAATTTAAAAAATCAACAAATTTATCGCCAAGTGGGACTCTAGAACTGATAGTCCCATTTTGCGACAAATCGACGAAACATCATCACAATACTATCCCCTAAAAAAACACAATTAATTTCATTTATCAAGCGCAATTTTATCAATTTCATGATATTTTTATGGATTTACAAACATTTTTATCAATTTGGCGATATTTTAAAAATTCGCTAGATGTGTTACTAAGTAGAATGGATGGACTGACCGACAAATGCTACCGAAACATCATTTCAGTACTCTCTTCTAATAAAACAAATTTAATTTCATTGATTTGCGCCGTTTTTATCAATTTGGCGACATTTCCGTCAATTTGGTAAAGTTTAAGAAAAGTTGCCAAGTTAGCTATATTCCGCCAAATTCGTAGCTCTGAATTTGCAGATCTGAAGAATGAAACATCCTGATCCCGTTTGTATATACTAAATGAAAACACTAAAATTGTATTAGAAGATATACCCGTTCTACTCTTTTTCTGTTTCAACAATCGGATAAATGAATTTATAGGGTAAACACAATATATGAGTTTATTAGCTAAACACAATATGTAAGCTTGATAACTCTTTGACAAAATAAATGAAAGTGATGTACGCAGTCCGCAATTAATATCATTAAAAGAAAAATCAAACCGTTCTTTACTAAAATATATTTTTATATCCATTTATTTATTATTCAAATCGAAAAAATAATAATTAAAATTAACAGACAGATTTAATTTAATTGCGTTTCTGAGCAACATGATATAAGATAGAATCTTCCTCATAAACTGCGAAATTAAATAGCCATTTCGATTTCTTTATAGTTTTCATTCTTGAGTAAAAGCTTGTGAAAAATAAACCATGGAGATAGATTTTCCATTTAAATTCATGTTTTCAGAAAGTGACTAATTAGCGCAAAAAATCTCTCACCAAACTCAAGAGAGATAAAGTTTTAATTCACTTTCAAACGATTTTCAACCTTTTCGTTTGGATAAACCACGGAGTTAGACAGTAGAACTCCTAGGAAAAAGTTTCGTTTTTCATTAATATCTCGACAACCCCTGGTCTTCGAAACTTGGACTAAATTTGTGGGGGGGGGGGGGGGGCTGTTTCAAGGCTATCCACAAAATTTCATTAAATTCGGTTCAGGTGTTCTCCCGTGATGATGAGACAAACAAAAGTTTCGTTTTTTACTAATATCTCGAGAACCACTGGTCATAGAAACTCCAAACGTGGACTAAATTTTAAGTGGGGCTATTTCCAGGCTACCTACAAAATTTCATCAAATTCGGTTCAGCCATTCTCCCGTGATGATGGGACAAACAGACAGACAGATTTTCAATTTTATTTATATAGATTTTAAAAAAGGATATAATGTTGCTATGCAACGAAATTAAACTCAATGAGCTTACGTTATACAGCAGACGATTTTTATTACATATTTCTTATACGATTAAAATAGTTAAGAAATGCAAATAAAAATAAATTTTATCGAAATCACATTTTTGACTGGATTATATCCATTGTAGTTTGATACAATTTCATATTTTTTTGTAAATTTATTTACAAACGGGACCAAGATGTTTTATTCTTCAGATCTACCTCTGAAGAAAATTTTGTATAGCGAGAGCAGAGATTCTTATAACTTCTTCTTATGAGAGTTAAATTAAATATTTTAATAAAATGTTTAGAATAACAATGTCATTTAGAATACTAAGAATTTGCGCATAATTGTGAATTTTATGTTTCTTTATACTCGTATTATATATTCCATACAAAGAACGGATATACTGCTAATAAATTTATAAAATTAAAACTATAAAATTATGTATTCAAACACCAAATGTACGTCTGAGATTAAAATAGTACATTAGCAACAGCACAAACAGTCCATTAGCAACAGCACAAACAGTTCATTAGCAACAGCACATTAAAAGTACTAACCGGGTTTTTGGAAGAAAAAAAAAGTCTTCAGAATAAAAAGACAAGATTTATACGAAGTGTGGCTTTCCCGAAAATATTAATATTCGAGATTTAGAATGATGAACACAGTTTAAGACGTCCTGAGCACTCAAACACTTTTGATAGTCTGTGTATGTAAGTGTAAACGTCTTTCTCTGTGTATACATACAGAGTTCTCAGGAAAATCCTTAAACACCCCCAATAACTATGTAAGAAAAGATACATGAAATTACACTTTAAGTCTGTCTATAACGAAATAACCATGCTCGATCGAATAATAAAAGGGATTACAACGCTCATGGCGGAGAATTTAGTAAGTTAAGATAACAAATTCGACAACAAAGCGAGATAGACGAAAAAAGCAAATTATAAAGTTGTAAAGCATTGGCTAAACAGTAGGAATGGACACTAAAAGTGTTAAAAAAGGCATTTATTTGACACAATATGGTAATTGGCGAATTATTATCCTATTTAGTGCTAAAATAAGCAACACCTACATGTACATGAATCAAATGTATAACCTGTTCAAATCGAATTTTGTCAACAACAATGCAGACTCGAATTCAAGAATGAATATGACTGCGTGCTTAGATAAGCAATGTGGGCATCACCATGTTGCAGGGCGACGTTTTGCCAGACACTTATTGCCTTCATTATGGGCGTTTCGTTCGTTCTTGCTGTCGATGTCTACTCATCAGACAATGCTCTGCAACTCTGTAATTGGCTTTTTCCATCTATCTCGCTTTATTAACGAGTTCGATATTTTAAAATTTTAATTCTACTCTAGGGGGCGCTGCAATCTCTTTAATTCGGTCGGACATGATCACTTTATTATATACCAAACGTGTACATTCACAGACCTTTCTTTATAAAGTTATTGGGATGCTTAAGGACGTTTCTGGAAACCAACTCTGTATATCCAATCTCTGTGTAAGCCTTGCAATAATTTTTTTAATTAGCATTTTTATACATTAAACCAATGGTTGGTTCCCAGTCTTTTACTTCACGGGAATCACTTATCAAATTAAGAATTTGGAGGGACCCCCTCTTTAAATAAAATATTGATGCACGATTTTGTAACGTGATGTGATTATGTGTATAACTTTCTCAATAAAATGCTGACTCTGTAATCATTTCATGAAAACTATTTATTTTAAATTATTTTATAAAAAATGTGTAATAAACGCTCACCTATAAAAAAAGTTTTAATGGAGTTCTTTTAATGCTGTCATACTATGAATATTTGATTGCAGTAATGTCATTTTCAATGCGCACTTTATTTCTACATTTTAATTAAAAATCTCTTCTTATTATCTCGATATTTGTTGTTAGTATAGGCGATAGTTCTTTAGTTCTTAGTTTTATAAATTCTAAAATTCTTGTCTATATTCTAATAATTCTTGTCAAACAATTCAGTCAATTTGGTTTTCCTCTAGACCTAACTCCAGTTGGCATGGCCAGAAATGCTTTCTTAGTACCCAATTCGAATTTGAATTATATGTCCAGCGGCTGGACATATCCTTCGGTCCCTCCAATTTCATTTTTTGCATTTTTATGTGTTTAACAATGTCTGGTTCTTTATAGGTGAGATATACAAGGTAGGATCAAAAAGTTCGGAAACTGTACTGATATCTCCAACCCTGATTGGAGGAGAGGGGAACTATTTTACCGTGGCGTAGAGGCACATGTGACGCGAGATGTGAAAAGGAAGAAGCAGGTCCGCAGTGCAGGGTTTTTCCAGGCAATGCGTGTCAGTGAGCTGTAGTCGTTCGCGTTCGTCGAAATTGGAAAAGGCGCTGGCAGAATTTGATTCCCCAAACGCTGGCATAATTTGATATTCGCACGTTATTCTTCAAACGCCATTTCCATTTTCGACGAAAGCGAACGACTACAGTTCACTGACACGCATTGTCTGGAAAAACAGCTGCTTCTTCCTTTTCACATCTCGCGTCACATGTGCCTCTAAGCCACGGTAAAATAGTTCTCCTTTCCTCCCATCAGGGTTGGAGATATCAGCACAGTCTCCGAACTTTTTGATCTTACCTTGTATTTCAAAACTGCTCATGTCTTAGGACGAGTGGGACGGTCTGGGTCTTCCACACTCCATTTGTCTGTATACCACCATAGAACCTCCTTATCAAAGATCTGCAGTGCATTTTCGACTCTCAAGGTCTTCAAAGTTCAAGTCTCCACCGAGGCATGGGAGAACTAATTAGAACTTAGTATATGAGTAATTTAGTTTTTTTTTTCTTTTTAATCAGATCTGATTTCAAGTAGTTACGCAGTCTAAAGAAACAGTGATTAGCAGCAGTGATTGTCCCATCGAAATTTCTGAATGCCCAGAATGAATTTTAATCCAAATATCTAAAATATGACTTTGTTCTTACCGTAGAATTCCGTTGATCCGCACCATTTTAGTTCCTATTTGAAAATCTGAAAATTTTTAATTGAAACAGCCTCACATCTCTTTTCTAAGCATCGTGAAAATAAAAAATTTCGTCGTCGAATAAAATGAAATTATTTATAAAAATATCGTTATCACCTCTCCAAAAGTGTCCGTGTGTCAAAGCACCCAATGCAACCCCGAGGGCTGAAAAATCTCATGTATACTAAATTCGACCGTGCTGAATCCAAATCTAAAATCCGTGTATAACCGTCCAAAGTGTTTACATTTTACCTAACGCTCCGTTTACCGCCAATAAAAGACTAAACACAGATGTTATTCACGTAAAAAAGTTTCAGGCATTACACTTGATAAATTCGTTTGTTAGAGGGTTTAGGGAAGCGTAAATTAATTTTGATACGCTAGGGGGTTGCCATAGTGTGTATGTTTTGATAGGGAATCGTATAAGAAATAGTACTATTGAATGGGAGGGGTGTATGGCTCGCATGTGTCTGTGGATATTAGGAGTGAATGGAAGGAAATTTTTTGCAACTTTGTGAAGGGCAGATCTGAGATAATCTTTTGCAACTTTATGAATGGCGGATCTGAGATAGTCTTTTGCAACTTTATGAATGGTGGACCTGAGATAATCTTTTGCAACTTTATAAATGGCGGATCTGAGATAGTCTTTTGAAACTTTATGAATGGCGGATCTGAGATAGTCTTTTACAACTTTATGAATGGTGGACCTGAGATAATCTTTTGCAACTTTATGAATGGCGGATCTAAGATAATATTTTACAACTTTATCCCGTCTTATAACGGGTTTATCCTTCTAATGTCAGTATGTCAGAGTACCAATTGCGACACCGTCGGTTGAAAAAAAATATACTAATTCGACCAAGGTGAATCAAAATCTGAAACTCGTTTTTCAAATTAACTTTTGAATCTGAAGAAGTACCTTTTCAAAGTTTAACTTTTTTGCTATTTTTGTGAGAAAATGGTATTGTTGTTGTTGATACCCAGACCGTCCGACCTACCAGAAAGGTGTAAGGTAACTGTTTGGACGGCCGAGAAGTGCCACCCAATTTAGACCGGAACCCAGTGGGGGAGGCATCCACAGGGACCGTACCCTCCTTCCCCTACCACCAACCTCTCGGAAGCACTTACGGACCCACATGTTTAACGTGATCGTACTCCGCATGAACACGGCGGCAGTTGTGGCAGCGTGCAAATCCAGCGCGCAAACCACCGGGCTACCGCGCCCGAAATGTGCCAACAGCACGCGGTGTTCCCAGGTGGATACCCATGAGAAAATGGTGTAGAAAAGTGATTTGTAAGTTGAACTGAAAAAACGCTTGCCTGTCAACCCACTCATGCTGAATCCAATGTTAAAAACCGTATTTTAAATAATTCCCCTTAAATCGAGTTATTTCTCGCAGAAACTATTAATAATTCATAAAATACGACCCCGTCGTAGTGAATAGTCGACGAAAGTTCGTCGGTTTCTGTTTCCCATGCATGGCCATGGTGTCCTTCCTCCGACCAAATTGTTCGGAACGCCAATCACACAACCGCGTATTACTGATGTCCAATGAAAACAAGAACCTTTCCATTCGATCAAATGTACACAAACTTTCATGGCAAATTTGAAAAACTTCGATATATCGCTGAGAGCAAGTTTTCTTGGGAGGAAATGCCATGTTTAGTGTACTTTCATTGAGGGAATTTTTACGCACATTCAATTTAAAGGAATTTTTAAGCACATCCAGAAGCATAACCAGCTACTCGAATCCTCGGATGAGTCGTGTGGCCTGGGTCTTCAGCATATCCAGTTTGAGGGAATTTTTACGCACATTCAGTTTGAAGGAATTTTTACGCACATTCAGATTGAAGGAATTTTTATGCACATTCAATTTGAAGGAATTTTTACGCACATTCAGTCTGATAATGATTAGTTACAAATGATTTTCAATTTTTTTTTCATTTATGATTAGTTGCCCTATGTGCATAATTATAAGATAAAATCAGTAAAGCTCGTGCGCTACGTTCTCCTTGCTGTTGCCTGCTGTTTACTCTGAAACTTGTAAAACTGGGATTAAATTTTCAATTGAGATGAACAATACAACCACATTTGCACCTAAAAATTCCCTCAAATTGAATGTGCTGAGCAGAAGACCCAGGCCGTCCGACTCACCCGTGGATATGAGCAGTAGAAACAATTGCAAATTTAATCCCAGTTTTACCAGTCTCAGAGAAAACAGCAGGCAACAGCAAGGAGAACGTAGTGCACGAAACACGCGGTCTTTGCTGATTTTATCTTATAATCATGCACATAGGGTAACTAATCATAAATTGATTCAAGATTTGAATCCCCCCCAGCCTGCATACTCCCTGAATTTCTTGCATTTGAGGGAGAACATCGACAATATTTGTTTCTTTTAGCAGAAAATTCCAATCTAGCGACCTCCACCCCTACATTTTTTACGACTTTCATTTACATTTGAAGGGGGGGGGGGGTATTGACGGAATTCTATGGAAATGTTTTGTTCTACTTCTATCACAATCATCATCAGAATGGAATAAAAATACGTATCTTTTTCAGATTTCGTACCCAAGTCCTTTTTACATATTTCGTAAAAATTCCTTAAAAGTTTCTTTTCCAAGCTTGGGGATGAATGAATATTATATTATTACGAATATGAATATTATAGGAAAAGCTATATTTCCTGTAAATCTTGTCTTTTTATCCTAAAGTTTTCGAGAAAACAATACTTCATATCTACTGATAGTGTCGAATGGGACGAAAACCCAGGCCGTCCGACTCATCCGAAGATATAGAGCAGCAAAAATGGGTGGCCGGGAAACAAGGCACACCGATACCACGCGAGGCACACCACAGCCACAACCGCCCCCCATCCCAGCAACCCCCCCAGCCAAAAATTTATTTTAGATCTAAAAATTTACATATGATACATACAGTGAAGCAAAGTTAATTAATTAGAAATTCACTAAAAACAAACAAGAAGCAACAAAACAATACAAGAACACAAACAACGCAAATGTAAAAACAAAACAACAAAAACACAAACAGCGAAGGTATTAAAAGCGAGAATACAAACTGTGTGTGAGAGCAAGCACTATAAACCCTTTATAAGCGTAATTGCTGCTGAAAGAATTAGCTGCGTTTATATCATTACCTATCAACACAAAATATTACCTATGAATTCTTCTTTTCTCATATATACAGAGTGGAGTATCTGGTACCCGTGAAATAGTGATGACAGGGTTTCCGACATTGTGGCATTAATGATTATTGAAAGATAACAGAGTTTCAATTACACGAAATATTACTTATGAAATCATAATGTTACCTATTTATACAATATTCCTTATTTACACATGACATATGAAGTATTTAACAAATAGGGATGACAGGATTTCTTATGTATTCAACTGAATACATAACCCGGACTCGTAAATTGTCTTGTAAGAAAGAGATATTGTGTATTAAAATTCTATATTCCTATATATACAGGATTACTTATGCTCACGACTTTTTTTATGTACACATTATATTTCTCAAGTGACCAACAGACATTATATACACAAGCTTTAGGTGTACATATCGGGTACTGTTCTCAGGGATAACCATATATACAACAACTAATGTGCATAACAGATGCAAAATATCTCACATAACAGATTCTGAATGTCTCACACACAGGGCACAAAATTACAGCAGGAACAACACAACCCAGGAACAGTGCAGATTTCATTGATCACCATCAGTTAAAAGCAGAAAGAACTCACAGGACGTCTACCGTACACGATTAGACACGTCTCTAGCAACGAAAATACAGTTCTTCAGTTTATTAATAAGAATATTGTTCTGGCAGACCTTAGGAAACCAAATCGCACGATGGGCGGGAAGAGGTTTGGCCAAATGAAAATCTACTGAATATCTACTGATAGTGTTGAAGACCCAGACCGTCTGACTCATCCTGGGGACTTGAGCAACTAATTGGACGGCCGGCCTACTGATAGTGTGAGAAAGTGGCTTAAAATGGATAATAAGGAATTAAAACTACTTTTAGATAAGTTAATCTGGAAAGAAAAATACCTAAAAACATTTGTACAGAGCTGGAGAATAAAAAAAGAAACAGATAAGTAAAGGGTCGGAAATTGAAAGAAGAAAAACATAATCATTATTATTTTGATTTGTTACCCCAGCAATTCTTATATTTCGGACTGCATATTGAAAAGAAATGTTTGATTGATGTTGCATTAGCCTTACTTTCAGTAATAATCGGCTTTATGTTCTTGTCAATTACCCTAGAGCAGGGGTTTCCAACATACAGCCGTGGACCGTATAAGGCGATGAACATTTTATGTAGTCTATATAAATAAAAATGAAAATCTGTCTGTCTGTCTGTCCCATCATCACGGGAGAACGGCTGAACCGAATTTGATGAAATTTTGTGGGTAGCCTAGAAATAGTCCCACTTAAAATTTAGTCCGTGTTTTGAGTTTCTACGACCAGTGGTTCTCGAGATATTAGTAAAAAACAAAATTTTCGTTTGTCTCATCATCACGGGAAAACGGCTGAACTGAATTTAATGAAATTTTGTGGATCGCCTTGAAATAGCCCCCCATAAATTTTGTCCAAGTTTCGAGTTTCTAAGACTAGGGGTTGTCGAGATATTAATGAAAAACGGAACTTTTTCTTAGGAGATCTACTCTCCAACTCCGTGGTTTATCCAAACGGAAAGGATAAAAATCGTTTGTTTTAAACGCCAAAATGAAATAAAACTTTATTTCCGAGTTTGGTGCAGGATTTTTGCATTAATTACTCACTATAGGAGAACATAAATTGTTTGAAACATGAATTTAAATGGAAAAATCTACCTCCATGATTCATCTCTCACAAGCTTTTACTCAACGATGTGAAGTATAAAGAAATCAAAATGGCTATTTAATTTCGCATTTTATGTGGAAGATTCTATCTTATATCATGTTGCTGGGCAACGGAATGAAATTAAATGTGTTGTTAATATCAATTATTATTTTTTTTATTTGTATAATAAATAAATGGCTGTAAAAATATATTTTGTAAATGAACGGTTCGATTGTTCTTTTAATTATATATATTGCGGACTGCGTACATCACTTTCATTTATTTTAGCAAAGAGGTTTCAAGCTCATATATTGTGTTTAGCTAATAAACTCATATATTGTGTTTACCCAATAAATTCATTTAGCAGATTGTTGAAGCAGAAAAAGAGTAGAACGGGTGTATGTATCTTCTATATAATACAATTTTACTGTTTTCATTTAGAATATACAAACGGGATCAGGATATTTTATTCTTCAGATCTGCAAATTCAGAGGAATTCAGTCGAATTTAGAGGAATATCTCTAAATAACTTGGTAACTTTTCTTAAACTTTACCAAATTAGTGGAAATGCCTCCAAATTGATAAAAATGACCCAAATCAATGAAATTAAATTTGTTTTTTTAGAATAAAGTACTGAAATGATGTTTCTGTAGCATTTGTCGGTCAGTCCATCCATCCTACTTAGTAACACATTTAAGGAATTTTTTTAATATCACCAAATTGGTAAAAATATTTCTAAATCAATAAAAATATCATGAAATTGATAAAATCGCGCTTAATAAATGAAATTAATTGTGTTTTGTTAGGGGATAGTATTGTGATGATGTTTCGTCAATTTGTCGCATAATGGGATTATCAGTTCTACAGTCTCACTTGGCGATAAATTTGGCGATTTTTTAAGTTATAGCTAAATTGATGAAAATGTCGCCAAACCTTCCATGGAGATTGCATTATTTAGATGATATGATTTCCATCAATTTATTTAAAGCAAATTGATATCATGTCGCTTAGCAACGGATCCAATATGTTATGCGGCTTATGATTTTTATTAAATCTTTTCCGATTTGAATAGTAAAAATATGTATATAAAATAAATTTCATTGACATTGAATTTTTGACTGGATAATATCAATTACGGTCTTCAGGTTTAAACATCATTATTATTGATATTTTCGGGGACTGTTGATTCAAGGATTACTGATATTTTCAAATTATTATGGAATTGTTTTATTATGACGAAAATTGTTGAAACTCATATATAGTACGTTGTACGAGTAATCTTCTACAAATGCATGGGTATATCTTCCAATCTACGAGAATATAAGTAGTACAGGCATATTGGCATATATTGTGATATATATTGGCATATATTCGAATCAATTACGACCTTCTGGTATTAAGATTACGGGGATTTTTGATACTTTCAATTTTTTATGTCATCTCTTTTATTTTGGCAAATATTTTTTAGACACATATTGCAATACGGGTAAACTTCTACTAACACACTGGCATATTTTCTAATCTGCGACAATATAAGTAGTACGGGATTGCATATATTGATTCAATTCCTTTTTTTTTTGTAAATTTGCTTACAAAAGGGGCCAGGATGTTTTATTCTTCAGATCTGCCCGTGAAGATAATTTTGCATAGTGAGAACAGATATTCTTGAACTTCTCTTCATGAGCAATAAATTTAATATTTTAACAGAATTTGCACATGATTGCGAATTATAAATTTCTTTATATTATATACTCCGTACGAAGAACGGGTATGCTGCTAGTAATCTATATAAATAAAAATGAAAATCTGTCTGTCTGTCTGTTTGTCCTATCATCACGGGAGAACGGCTGAACCGAATTTGATGAAATTTGGTGGGTAGCCTAGAAATAGCCCCACTTAAAATTTAGTCCATGTTTGGAGTTTCTACGACCAGTGGTTCTCGAGATATTAGTAAAAAACGAAATTTTCGTTTGTCTCATCATCACAGAAAAACGGCTGAACCGAATTTAATGAAATTTTGTGGATAGCCTTGAAATAGCCCCCCATAAATTTAGTCCAAGTTTCGAGTTTCTAAGACCAGGGGTTGTCGAGATATTAATGAAAAACCGAACTTTTTCTTATAACTTATACTCTCCAACTCCGTGGTTTATTCAAACGGAAAGGATCAAAATCGTTTGTTTAAAACGTCGGAAGGAAATAAAACTTTATTTCCGAGTTTGGTGCAGGATTTTTGCATTAAATAGTCACTATCGGAAAACACGAATTGTTTGAAACATGAATTTAAATGGAAAAATCTACCTCCATGGTTATCTTTCACAAGCTATTACTCAACGATGAAAAGTATAAAGAAATCAAAATGGCAATTTAATTTCGCATTTTATGAGGAAAATTCTATCTTATATCATGTTGCTCGGCAACGAAATGAAATTAAATGTGTTGTTAATATTTATTATTATTTTTTCTATTTGAATAATAAATAAATGGATGTAAAAATATATTTTTTAAATGAAAGGTTTGGTTGTTCTTTTAATTACATAAATTGCGGACTGCGTACATCACTTTCATTTATTTTAGCAAAGAGGTTTCCAGCTCATGTATTGTGTTTAGCTAATAAACTCATATATTGTGTTTACCCAATAAATTCATTTAGCCGATTGTTGAAGCAGAAAAAGAGTAGAACGGCTGTATCTTATAATACAATTTTAGTGTTTTCATTTAGTATATACAAACGGGATCAGGATATTTTATTCTTCAGATCTGCAAATTTAGAGCTACGAGTTTAGCGGAATATCTCTAAATAACTTGGTAACTTTTCATAAACTTTACCAAATTAGCGGAAATGTTTCCAAATTTATAAAAATGACGCAAATCAATGATTTGTTTTTTTAGAATAGAATATTGAAATGGTGTTTCGGTAGCATTTGTCGGTCAGTTCATCCATCCTACTTAGTAACACATTTAACGAATTTTTTTAATATCACCAAATTGATAAAAATATTTGTAAATCTATAAAAATATCATGGAATTGATAAAATTACGCTTAATAAATGAAATTAATTATGTTTTGTTAGGGGATAGTATTATGATGTTCCGTCAATTTGTTGCAATATGGGATTATCAGTTCTACAGTACCACTTGGCGATAAATTTGGCGATTTTTTAAGTTATCGCTAAATTGACAAGAATGTCGCCAAACCTTCCATGGAGATAGCATTATTCAGACGATATGATTTCCATCAATTTATTTTAAACAAATGATATCATGTCGCTTAGCAAAGGATCCAATGCGTTATGTGCTATACGATTTTTATTAAATCTTTTCCGATTTGAATAATAAAGATATGTATATAAGATAAATTTCATTGACATTGCATTTTTGACTGGATAATATCAATTACGGTCTTCAGGTTTAAACATTATTATCATTGATATTTTCGGGGACTGTTGATTCAGGGATTATTGATATTGTCAAGTTATTATGCCATTGTTTATTTATGACGAAAATTGATGAAACTCATATATAGTACGTTGTACGAGTAATCTATACAAATGCACGGATATATCTTCTAATCTAGGAGAATATAAGTAGTACAGGTATATTTGCATATTTTTTTATATATATTGGCATATATTGGAATCAATTACGACCTTCTGGTATAAAGATTACGGGGATTAGTGATATTTTCAATTTATTACGTCATCTCTTTTATTTTGGTTAATATTTTTGAGACTCATATTGTAATACGGGTAATCTTCTACCAACACACTGGCATATTTTCTAATCTGCGACAATATAAGTAGTACGAGGCTACATATATCGATTCAATTCCTTTTTTTTGTAAATTTGCTTACAAAAGGGGCCAGGATGTTTTATTCTTCAGATCTGCCCGTGAATATAATTTTGCATAGTGAGAACAGATATTCTTAAACTTCTCTTTAGGAGCAATAAATTTAATATTTTAGCGGAATTTGCACATGATTGCGAATTATAAGTTTCTTTATATTATATATTCCGTACGAAGAACGGGTATGCTGCTAGTCTATATAAATAAAATTGAAAATCCGTGTGGCTGTCTCATCATCAAGAGAGAACGGCTGAACCAAATGTGATGAAATTTTGTGGGTAGCCTGGAAATAGCCCCACTTAAAATTTAGTACATGTTTTGAGTTTCTACGACCAGTTGTTCTCGAGATATTAGTAAAAAATGAAACTTTCGTTTGTCTTATTATCACGGGGGAACGGCTGAACCGAATTTAATGAAATTTTGTGGGTAACCTTGAAATAGCCCACCATAAATTTAGTCAAAGTTTCGGGTTTCTAAGACCAGGGGTTGTCGAGATATTAATGAAAAACGAAACTTTTTCCTGGGAGTACTACTCTCTTAACTCCGTGGTTTATCCAAACGAAAAGGTTGAAAGTCGTTTGTTTCAAACATGAAAGTGAATTAAAATTTTATTTCTAAGGTTGGTGGAAGATTTTTGCGCTATTTAGTCACTATCTGAAAGCATGAAATATTTGAAACATGAATTTAAATGGAAAATCTATCTCTATGGTTTATTTTTCACAAGCTTTTACTCAACGATGAAAAGTATAAAGAAATCAAAATGGTTATTTAATTTCGCATTTTATGAGGAAGATTCTTATATCATATTGCTCGGCAACGCAATTAGATTAAATCTGTTTGTTGATTTTTATTATCATTTTTTCGATTTGAATAATAAAAAATCTGATGTGGGCAACACATGACTTTCCTTATATAATGTAATGAATTTACTATTTCTACAGTAAAAAAATAGGTTTTTCTTATAGTAGATACTAATATTCTTTCCAAGATATTGAATTTTCGACAATTAGTCGTCATTTTCATTGATTTAGCGTCATTTTTATCCATTTGGCGAGATTTTCATTTATTTGGCAACATTTCAAAAAGTCACCAAGTTGGCGACATTCCGCCAAATTCGTCGCCAGAATCTCGCCAAGCGTTAAGGACGAAGAAATAAGTTATTGGCGTTCAAATACAAAAGTATTACTCAAAGTATCTTTTTTCATGAATGGAACGAGCTAGATCCACGAGAATGGTGTCATCCAATTTATCGCATGGTATTACATATGAAAAGTGAACATGTTTCTCAATATGAAATATTTTTTTTTTCATTTTATATGACTTTTTTATAATTTTTTTGAAAAATGTGCAATATCTCAAAAACGGTTCATGTTAGCATTCTAAAATTTATGTCAATCGTTTTCTAATGAAAAATTACATAAGAAATGTCTATTTGCGTAACTTTATTAGTGGTTTTGATTTTTTGACGATTTTTTCAAAATTTTATTCGAAAATTTAGGGGGGTTCTGAACATTCGATTACGTATAAAAACAATAGGCTTCCAGTGTTTACGGATTGTGATTTTTGTACCAAATTTGGTTCGAATCGGTCCATTCGTTCGTCAGTTATCGTCTCCACAGACTCACTGACACACACACACACACACATACTTTCACACACACACACACATCACTTCAAAAATGTTTGATTCGTGATCAGGGATGCTTGAAACGTGCTCTCCCGTCGAAAACTCGATTTCGAATTTTCGACCCCGTCACAATACTTTCCTTATACATTATGTATATAAGGAAAGTAATAAATGGATATAAAAATATATTTTATAAATGAACGGTTAGATTTTTCTTTAAATATATTAATTGCGGACTGCGTACATCACTTTCATTTACTTTGGCAAAGAGTTTTCAAGCTTATATATAGTGTTTAGCTAATAAACTCATATATTGTGTTTACCCAATAAATTCATTTATTCGATTGTTGAAATAGAAAAAGAGTAGAACGGGTATATCTTCTAATACAATTTTAGTGTTTTCATTTAGTATATACAAACGGGATCAGGATGTTTCATTCTTCAGATCTGAAAATTCAGAGCTACGAATTTGGCGGGATATCGCTAACTTGGCAACTTTTCTTAAACTTTGCCAAATTGACGCAAATGCCGCTAAATTAATAAAATCGACGCAAATCAATGAAATTTGTTTTTTTAGAGGAGAGTACTGAAATAATGTTTTGGTAGCATTTGTCGGTCAGTACTTAGCTACACATTTAGCGAATTTTTAAAATGTCACCAAATTGATAAAAATGTTAGTAAATCCATAAAAATATCATGAAATTGATAAAATTGCGCTTAATAAATGAAATTAATTGTGTTTTGTTAGGGGATGGTACTGTGATGATGTTTCGTCAATTTGTCGCAAAATGGGACTATCAGTTCTACAGTCTCACTTGGCGATAAATATGGAGATTTTTTTAAATTGGCGTCATTGGACAGTATTGGACGTCATTGGCGGATTGGATAGTCGATACCCCTTTGCAGGGATTGGGGTCCATGGACGCCAATGCCTGCAAAGAGGGATCGAACTGTTTGGGATAGGGTGTGTCAAATACCTGTCTTTTCGGGAGGTTCTTCGTTTGGGATGGACGCTGTCCCACCCGTAAGCAAAAGATTAACACTTGGCGCTTTTATGGATGATAAACTATTTCGAAGAGCCCAATTAACTTATATTTCACGCAAATCTAAGTGGACCATTAAAAATATGGTTAGCATTCGCTAAGCAATACAGTTCATACATTAAACGATTTTAATCATTAGAAACTAACATTTTATTGTATAAAATCGATGGTTAGATTTCCACTCAATAGAATCTTAAAAATCAAATTCTACTAATTTTTTTTTCTTGCATGTCAACAATGCATTTAACCTTTCGTTGTTTAATTTGAAACGGCTAATCTCCTCACTATGACAACCATCTAATCATCATCAAAGGGGCGTATAAATAAACCAGAAGTTAAATCCGTCATAAGACGGATGCATAAAGTTGTAAAAGATTCCATCCCATGCCTGCAGCACTTCGCTTGCTACATACTCGGAAGCAACCTTTATCAATATTATTAAACCTTATACGACTCGCTATCGAAACATAACTAGGACGCAAATTCCCTCCAGTTCGCAAATTGGAACGCATCAGCAAATTAACTTTAGTTGAATAATCAATCATATTAAATTAATGAGACATTAACATTTCTTTTATATTTTTTAAATTATCAATACTTGACAGACTTCACTTTTCAGGTGTTACTGTAGACGCTGAAACTTTATTTTATTCTATGAAGCCCTTTCTCGACCCCACCCCCTCTCCTAAATGTCGATCAATGAAGACAGGGTTAATAAGGAGCACATGACGTTTTTTTCTGACAATTATTATTTCTTCAACACATACCTATTTCAAATTTTCTTGTAAATACAATTCATCTACTCATCAACCCCAAATTAAGGATTAAGTTTTGATAAAAATATGATTGGTCGTTCTAAAGTAATGCTCTTAAAAACATTTTGACATTAAAGTTACACAAGAAGAGAGCAACGGTCCTGTTACATATATGACCCCTTTCAAAACGAAATTAATTTACACCTTAAATCCCTAATAAAATATACATGTCCCATAAACATTTAAACGCACTATATTCCGAAATAAGAATATTAATTCCCCAAAGCAATAGACGATAAAAAAAATTGAACTTATTTTACCAAGATATTGAATTTTCATCAATTTACTGCCATTTTCGCTATAAGCATCATTTTTATCAATTCGGAGACATTTTCAAATGTCACCAAGTATGCGAAAATTTGCCAAATTAGTCGTCAATATCATCTTTAATTAAATTCCAAATCACTTTCCCTATATACATAGCATAATGAATAGGTAGAGTATTGCGATGGGGTCCAAAATTCAAATTCCGAGTTTTCGACGGAAGAGCAAGCACATTTCAAGCATCCCTGAACTCAAATCGAACGTTTCTGAGGCAATGTCTGTGTGTGTGTGTCCATGAGTTTGTGGAGACGATATCTAATGAACGAATACGAATGAAATTCGTAACAAAAAACACATTCGTAAATATTACAATAGTTGAATACTAGAAGACTAGTGATTTTAAGCGCAATCAAATGTTCCCGAGACTAAAATTTTCGAGTGAAATTTTGAAAATATCATCAAAAAATCAGAACCTTCAATAATGTTAAGCAAATAATCATTTCTTATGTAATTTTTCATTAGAAAACGATTGACAAACTTTAGAACGTTAGCGTGAACCGTTCTCGAGATATTGCCCTTTTATCAAATAAATTTATAAAAAATCACATAAAATTAAAAAAAAGTATTAACTATTGTGAAATATGTTCACTTTTCATATATAATATTACGCGATACATTTGCTAACATCATTTTCGTTGATTTAGTTAGCTCCATTCACGACAAAAGATATTCTGAGCAATAGTTTTATATTTTAACGTATTGCCAACAGTTACTTATATATAAAAAATGCTCTTCTCGCTGTTTGTCTGTAAATCTTGGTGATAAAGTTGGCGAACTTGGCGATATTTCGCCCAGATTCAAGAAAATATCGTTAAAATTGCAAAAATGACGCTAAGTTAAGGAAAATGATACTAAATTGATAAATTAATTATTCAAATATTTTAATATAGGGATTATATTGCTCATTGCGGATGCTATTAATATTGATAATTGCAGATTTAGAATTGCGTGAAATATTCATTAATTGGGCATAACTTTGAAATGGTTTTACATATGTTGTCATTTGAAAAAGTGCCAAATGTACAATTTAACATCTAAAACATCGTGCCGCTGATCGTATACATCATTTTTCTACTGTAACGAAGTAAATTTATTGCACTATATACGGAAAGTCATGTGCTGCCTACATTAGATTTTTTATGTAACTTTTTTGTAAATGTATTATGTATTACATCTCAAGAACGGTTCATGCTAGCGTTCTAAATTTTATGTCACTCGTTTTCTAATGAAAAATTACTTAAAGGAACGATTACTTATATAACAACATTGAAGGTTTTGATTTTTTTTTCGACATTTCACTTGAAAACTGGAGAGTCATTTGAAGATTCGATTGCGTTTACAATCAATAAGGTTCTAGTATTCACCAACTGTAAAATTTGTACCAAGTTTCGTTCGAAACGCTCTACTCGTTCGTAAGATATCGCTTCTGCAGACTCACCGAAACACACAGGCATCACCTAAAACGTTTTATTCGATTTCTGTTTGAAACATGCTCATCCCGTTGAAAAGTCAAATTGGAATTTTCGACCCCGTTACAGTAGTATTGCTAAAAAAGAAAATTCTGATTGGAGAGGGGGGGGGGGGGGGGAGAGAAACGAAATATCTTGTCTCCAGTTTCTCCAAATATCATTTCCCCGAACGTCAATGGGTTCTGATGGGTCCCTAAGGGGGTGTAATGAGACCCCCAAATGCCCATCTTTGCGACACCACTGCAAATAAATACTCTCCCTATATATTATACTATGTGCGTAGGGGAAAGCAAAAATGTGTTTACATTTTAACACCAAACACTGAAAAAATCATTCAGATATCAACAAAGTAAGCAAACATTGATCTCTCTAGTTGTTTTTATGTTTAGTGCCATAAGTTAATATATGCTATGCTCCATTGTTTCCTAATAATAAAACAAGAAAAAAAAATAGCGCTTTTATTGTGTATCTATCGTATTTGTTTTTTTGTTTTTTTAGGGGGAGGGGGGACCCCTTGATGATTTGTATCCCTTGGAAAAAAAAAAACGCACCTGTTTAATTAGGTTTGGTTCTCTACTTCTCTCTATAATCTTTGCGTTCAAGAACGTCAAAAATCGAAACGTTGTTTATAGTAGGAGATACGAGGTTTAATAACAGTTTGGGATTACTGCAAGAAACTGGATAGAACAAAGTTGGTTTGAATGAATTTAATTGACGACAAATCCCGTGAATTTTGCAAATTTTAACTATATATATAAATATATATATAAATATATATTATATATGTATATATATATATATATATATATATAAATATATATTATATATGTATATATATATATATATATATATATATATATATATAAATATATATTATATATATATATATATATATATATATTATATATATATATATATAAATATATATTATATATATATATATATATATATAAATATATATTATATATATATATATATATATATATATATTATATATATATATATATATATATATATATATATATATATTATATATATATATATATATATATATATATATATATTATATATATATATATATATATATATATATATATATATATATATATATATATATATATATATATATTTGAAATATGTAATAATAAGAATTATGTAAAAATAAAATAAAAATAAAAATATATAAAAAAACAATTCAAGTAATATTAACATCACCATAGAAGCAAATTCACAGCCACAATGCCGATATTCGCAATCCAGAATTCCCCTTACTCCATAAAAACGCATTATACATATTTTGTGAATGGGTTTTCACAAACGGTATATCCATAGAATAATGGGGTTGGTCTTACTCACTTTATCATCAAAATCAAGAATTTGTGAAGGACCTTTCCTATTTGGTGGCAAGTGGTGTGCACACTTCAATATTCCAACACAGCTATTAAGAATTTTCATTCTTTTTTGCACACTTATTTCGTACAGTTATGCGGATTTTCGGAAAAACCGGAAATGACATCTCCAGAACAGGAAGCTGAAATCTTGAGTGAGCCCCCCCCCCCCCCTTCCCTATCAGTCATCATCCAAACTCTATCCATAGCCAATCCTGAGAAATAAGTGTTGCAAGAAAAATGAAAACTTTGGAACCAGATTTTGAAAAATAGCAGAACTCTTAAGACATTCTTAGCAACCCCCCACAAGCTTTCTGGAATTTGATTCTAAATCCATATTAGTCATTATCTAAGCTCCATTTATAGCCAATCTGGAAAAATAGATGTTTTAATGAACATTTTAAAAGCGGAAGTAAAGAAGGCGCAATATATGGAAATTCTTGATGAATTACTCCTCCAGAATTTGATACTGATTCCATATCAGTAACCATCTAAGCTCTATGTATAACCAATCCTGAGAAATAGATGTTTCAAGGAAAATATTTTGAACCGGAAATGGGAAAAACTGAAAGCAGAAATGTTTTGTAAACCTCTCTTCCCTTTGAAATTCGATACTGAATCTATACCAATCTAGAGTCCCTCATCGGTCATCATATAACTTAACATTCTACCCCTTCCAAAATTTAATGATGAATCCATATCAGTCATTATTTAAGCGCTACTTGTAACCAATCCTGGAAAGAAAAAAAAAGAAAAAGATATGTTTCAAGATTATTATTTTTTACTTTCCCTGCAATACATGGTAATGTATAGGGAAAGTATTGGAATCATGCCGAAAATCACAACTCGAGTTTTCGACGGATCTACACGTTTCGAGACCCCTAGAATACGAAAAAACCATTTTTAGCGTGACGTCTGTGCGTGTGTCTGTGTGTCTGTCTGTCTGTCTGTCTGTGTGTCTGTCTGTCTGTCTGTGCAGATTTTGTATCCACTGTAACTAAAAAACTAATCGACCGAATTTCACAAAATTTGGTAGGTAAGTCACTTGTGGCCGGGGCTAGTGCTGATTAGTTTTGGGTACGATTCGGAATAAAAGAACCCGCCTTTTTTTGCGAAATGGCCCGCAAAAGCTCGTATCCACTCTAGCTGAAAAACTAATGAACCGAATTTCACAAAATTCGGTAGATGAGTCACGTATAGGTCACTCTGGTGCTGATTAGATTTTGGTACGATTCGGAAAAAAATAACCTGCCTTTTTTTGCAAAACGGCCCGCAAAAATCTTCAAAATCTAAACTAAAGAACTTGGTATACTTAGATATATCCATTAAATGCCCGTTTAATACGTAATGTTTAACGACGAAAAGAATAAGACCAACCCCATTACACTAGGACTAGCCGTTCTCGAGATATTTTAGTTTTTCGTACTTTCCCTACGCCACCTTTGAAAATAAGCCCGGTTACCGAATGAGAACGAAATTTGAATTAAAAGTGAATTACATTTAATTGAAATAAATAGAACGTGGATATAAGTTTGCAGGGAAAGTCATGTGCTGCCCACATCAGATTTTTTTAAACGGAAGTAAAAAAGGAACCAAAAGTGGAAATTCCTAATAAACTACCCTACCTACTCTAGAATTTGATGCTAAATCCATATCATTTATCACCCTCTAATCTCTATTTATTGCCAATCTTGAAAATAGATGTTTCAAAAGGAAAATGAAAATGTTTGAATCGGAAATAAAAAAATCTGATGTAGGCAACACACGACTTTCCACACAGATCCCAATTCATAAAACTTAATTTAATTGCACCAAAGAGAACACGGATAATTATTTGAAATGACACAGAGTTTGCAGTTTTACTTTAATTTTCGATTCCATGTTTTTTCCATTTGGCGACTGGATGTGTTTTCTAAGCTGCGCTGCAAGAAGTGAAAAAAAAAAATTAAATATCTCGAGAACGGTTAGTCATAGAGTCATGGGGTTAGTCTTATTCTTTTCATCGTCAAAAATTGCGTATAAAACAAGCATTTAATACATACATTTAAACATGTTTAGTCTTTCAATTTTCAGGTTTCGACGATTTTTACGGGTCATTTCGCGTCGTGGCAAAAATGCGAAAAAAATTGAGAAAGGTTAGTCCTAGAGTATGGGGATAGGTTTCCTTTTGGTCGTCAAAAATTACGTATAAAGCAAGCATTTATTGATGCATTTGAACATGCGTAGTTTTTTTTTTTTTTTTTAGATTTTGACGATTTTTGTTGCACAGACAGATATAGTGTAGATCCGTCGAAAACTCATGTTGCAATTTTCGACATGATACTTTCTCTATACATTACCATGAATTGTAGGGAAAGTAAAAAGAACCAGAAGTTTAAATCCTTTGTAACTCCCCGCCCCTCTTTTTCCTTGCTAAAATTCATTGTAACTTTAATATGTTTTAATTCTAATAAAATGGTAGGTACGTTAACTATTTTACAGCTGTTGTATTCAAAATAATTAGCAACTTGAAACACATCTTTTAGCAAGTTTATGCTAAATAAGACACTATTAAAAACTCTTGATTGGTTAATTTTTTTACATTTTCTCGGCGTAATTTAAGCTCAATTACATGTTCTCTAGTTGTATGTTGCTACTTTCGTTTCAATTTTTGAAGAAAGGGTTTTTTTATCACCTTCTCTCACATATTTATCTTCTTTTATAAAACAAAATTCTAAATATGCCAAAATCAAAAGAGCTTCCTCTAGAAGTACGTTCTTGGTAATTGCTCACCACAAAATCGACATATGTAATAGCCGAATCACGCGTGAATTAAAAATATCAAAGCAAACAGTCGATTACAATGTTAAAAAATTCAAGACTGTTGGCAGTTTATCTAATAAACAAGAAAGATCAATCATACATAAAGCACTTATAACATATGAAACACTTTCCAATTCAAATGCAATTTTATTTAACGTCTCTAAAATGCGATACATTCAGCGCTGATATTTTAAATTATCACAGTACTACAATAATTTATTATACAGTCTTTAGCAAAAAAAAAAAAAAAAGCGAAGCACCACGAAGAAGGCGACTGTTCTTATTGAAATTAAACATGCGTACAACTCATACACAGGTAATGAAATGATTACAAAATCAAAGCCGTAGGACCCATCAATAGTTAACAATTGCACATTGAATTTTCAAATCAGTAATTGGTGAAACGCCCTTGGCGGCAATGCAAGCTTGTATACGTCTATGTAAGGAGTGATAAAGTTCCCTAATGTCATCCTGCGATACATTCTGCCAGGCATTCCTCAATTGTTGCTCCAGTTCTGCTACATTTCGGGGTGCTCGAATCTGACGGCCTAGCATGTCCCATACATGCTCGATTGGCGAAAGGTCTGGTGACCTTACTGGCCAAGGAACAGTATCAACAGCACGGAAACAGTCCACAGATATGCGAGCCGTATGTGGGTATTATCTCGTTGGAGAATGGCTCCAGAATGACATACCATGAAGGATAACGCAAACGGCCGCAAGATTTCATCAACATATCGTTGAGCTGTTAAAGTTGTACGCAGGATGACTAGGGGCGACCAGCTGTCGTAAGAGATACCACTTCACACCATCACACCAGAGGTAATGGCTGTGTGCCTGTGTAAAAAAGGCTGATTGGGACCGCTGGCCCTGGCGCCTTCACACACGTAACCGATGGTCATCTACTGAAAGACTGAAGCGTGATTAATCGCTGAACACTATGCGATGCCAGTCTGCTGGCAGCCATGATGCTCGGCTACGACACCACTCCAAACGACTCTGTTGATGTTGTGGGGTTATGGGCAGACGTCTTAAAGGTCGCCATGAGCGTAACCCCACCTCAGCCAAGCGCTGTGAGATGGTGGAAGGTACCATGGGTGGTATGAAAGAGGCTGTAGCACGTTGGATGGCGGACAATGATGCCGTTGGGCCAATTTAGGTCTGTCGCACAATCATCTGATCTTGCCTCGCATTCGTGCACCTTGGCCTTCCAGAGCCTTCATTCCGCCGATGAGTTCCTTGCAGCAACCATTGCTGCCAGCACCTTTGCACAGCAGTGTCCTTTCAGTGCAGGTGGCCTATTGCTCGGTATGACCAGCTAGCTTCACGTATCCCGACGATACGACCAAGTTCGAACTCGTTTAATTGCTTATAAGGTCTTCGGCAACGTCGTAACGGCATTATTGGTTGTGTCTCCATGGAACTGCAACGCCGATAACGAACAAAGATAAACCGTCCACATTTTTAACCTGTTTTATAGGATGCTAGTTGCGCAGTAGAAACGCGACCGAAGTTAACATTCATTGGCCTTGCAAATTTAATCATTTGCATACTTGATAAAAAGAAATTTGCATGAGAAATTTCGAGATGATCGGATTATTTTTTTAGGGGTACTTCGTTTTTTGTTTTTTTTTACAAAAGAGTGTATTTGAAAACTTAAAAGTTAATCAAAGAAGATGAACTTTATTCAAATGACGTCATCGAAATATAAATTGTCTGGCTCTCTATGTAAAAGCATAGTGAATATTTCATTCATATACTTTTATTACAAAGTTAAATAATTTTGCGTGAAAAAAATTCAGCAATTCTTATACAACTCATCTTACAATCACTTATTTACATTCTCCATCCATTAAAATTAGGCTTCGTTGTAGAAATAATCAAAGTTTGATGATCATTTAAACTCAAGAATATTGTAATTGCATTGGCACAGAATATACATGCATAGAAAATACGCAAAAATAAAAAAAATAAAGCGGTTTTAGGACGGATGCAACACTAAATATAAATTTAAAAGAAGTTTTAAAACTACGATTTTGGCACTGGGAAAAAATATGTATGCCATATTTTATTTTAAAGTGGGTCACGTGATTTCGTCATACTATACGGGTGTAATTATTTTGTAATTTTTATTTAAAAAACTATCGAACATATTTTGCTGAAATTTTTTTTATACATTTTATGGGATAATTTGAATATTTCCTAAAATTTTCGAAGCAATTTGTGAATTTTAACTTCTTAAGAAATGTTTGAAAAATCAGATCCCATAGAGTTCAACGTATTTCATTTTTTCAACCCGAGTTCAATCCAAAACTAATTGGGCGATATTATTCTTTTACATTCCCATATGTCCCACAGACCGTCTCAACAACATACTAAAATTTCATTTTGAGTGAATTCAAATTTTCAGTCACTTTTACGGCAGTTATCGTGCGAACGGACAGACAGAGAGAATGATGAACAAAGTCATAAACACTTTTCAACTGCGTTGCAAAGTGTTTAAAAACGTACTGGAAGACCCAAGATTAACACTGCAATTAACGACCGAAAGTTAGTGATTACTAGCAAAGACAACAGATGCCTTACGGCACCTGGAACTAGCTTCTCATATCAACTTGAGCGAGGTAACCATTAGCATTACTCTCATGACAAACGAGACTCGCTGATGCGGGCCTTCATGGACGAGTAGCAGTGAGAAAACCACTCTTAAGGCCCATTAACAAGAAGAAACAATTGCAGTAAAAAATATCTGAATTGGACGAGTGATAATTGGAAGACAGCTAGTTCTCTGGAGTGATGAATCTAAAATTAAAGTTTTTGGTACTACACGAAGGGTCTTTTGTTCGCAGGTATAGAGCTGCGTGGCCAATGTTTGATTCCATATGTGAAACATGGTGGAGGTTCTGTAACGATATGGGGCTGTTTTGGTGGAAATACAGTTGATCATTTCTTAAGGACATATGAGAAGAAAAAAAAAGCAATACCGTGACATCCTTGAAAATGAAATGTTGCCATCTAGGTTGCGCATTGTTGGTCAACATCTCATATTTCAACAGGACAATGATCTAAAACATTCAGCAAAGATTTGTAAAAAGTATTTAGATGAGTTAACCAATGAAGGAAAGCTTGTAGTAATGCGATAGCCATCACAGTCACTGGATTTCAATCCGATTAAACTGTTGTGGGATGAACTAGACCAAACGGTTCCAAGTTTTTTTTATCCAACTTCTAGAAAAAAAATGTTACTAGAAGAACGGAGGAAAATATCGCCAGAAACACGGAACAAGTTGATAGAGAGAATGCCTAAACTTTGCAAAGCAGACATTAAAAAAAAAGGGAGTGGACAGACACATAGATGAGTTAAAAATTTAATTATTATCTTATTTGGTTGTTTATAAAGATTCTGAATTTATTTACAAGTGTTTTGAAACGTGTTTTAAATATTATCCCATAAATATATGTTTTTATTTTCTGCACATCCTCAAACATATTAAATGTGGCCAAATACATATGGACACTAATTCAGATCCGTCGAAAACTCGAATTCCAATTGTAGACTCTATTCCAATACTTTACATTCTATACATTACCAAGTATGGCATGGAAAGCTAAAGCGATTGATTCGTATTCAGGGACATTCAAACGTGTAGATACATCAAATTCAGTGCGTCGAATTTTTGACTCCATCACGATGTTTTCTCCTTTATATTTACAGTCGAACCTGGAATTTCAAGGGCACGGAAGAATTTTCCAACTTCAAAAGGTTTCCGTTTCATGCAGGGTTATTTCAGGAAAAGCAGAATTTAAGGTTTAGCTAGAAATGCAGATAGTTCATATGTAATTGCTTACCTATATAGGACTTTAAAAATTCTGAAAAGTTTATTCAGATGCACTTAATTAATACTATATTATTATTATTATACCATAATAGCTAATTTAATTACTCTAAATATGTATATGCGTACATTTTTGCATAATGCGATCACAGGAGAAAATATAAAGTAAAGAAATAGTATACCCCATGTCTTTGACTGTTAGCTTATTACCATACCTTAAAAAGAAAATCTGATGTGGGCAGCACATGACTTTCCTTATATGCAATGAATTTACTACTTTTACAGTTAAAAAAATGTTATTCTTATAGTAGATACTTATATTCTTTCCAAGATATTGAATTTTCTTCAATTAGTCGTCATTTTCATTGATTTAGCGTCATTTTTATCCATTTGGCGAGATTTTCATTAATTTGGTAACATTTAAAAATGTCGTCAAGCTGGCGACATTCCGCTAAATTCGTCGCTAAAATCTCGCCAAGTGTTATGGACGGAGAAATAAGTTAGTCTTACAGCGGATAAATGACTATTGGCGTTCAAATACAAAAATATTACTCAAAGTATCTTTTCTCGTGAATGGAACGAGTTAGATCCACGAGAATGATGTCACCAAATTTATCGTATGATATTACATATGAAAAATGAACATGTTTCTTAACAGTTAATATTTATTTTTAATTTATGGGATTTTTTGATAAATTTATTTGAAAAATGTGCAATATCTTGAGAACGGTTCATGCTAGCGTTCTAAAGTTTATGTCAATCGTTTTCTAAGGAAAAATTACATAAGAAATATCTATTTGCGTAACTTTATTAAAGGTTTTGATTTTTTAATGATTTTTTCAAAATTTCACTTGAATGTTTAGGGGGTTCTGAACATTCGATTGTGTTTTAAAACAATAGGCTTCCAGTATTCATGGATTGTGATTTTTGTACCAAATTTCATTCGAATCGCTCCATTCGTTCGTGAGATATCGTCTACACACACACACACACACACACCACTTCAAAAATGTTCGATTCGTGATCAGGGATGCATTGAAACGTGCTCTCCCGTCGAAAACTCGAATTCGATTTTTCGACCCCGTTACAATACTTTCTTTATACATTATGTATATAAGGAGAGTAAAAATGTTTGATTCGTGATCAGGGATGCTTGAAACGTACTCTCCCGTCGAAAACTCGAATTCGAATTTTCGACCCCGTCACAATACTTTCCTTATACATTATGTATATACGAAAAGTAATAAATTTACTTACCAGAAAAATATTACTACTTACCATGAAACAACAACAACAAAAAAAAAAAAAAAAAAAAAAAAAAAAAAAAAAAAAAAAAAAAAAAACTATTTTTATTGATATGAACTTTTAAAGTAATCCCACACAGTTTTTTGGAGCATACGTATGTTTTACTAATGATGTGACCTTTCAGTCAAAAATCATGCATTGATTAATAATATTTTTAGCGTTTTCGAATTTCCCTGACTAACCTTGAAGTTCTGAAGCAGTTTTCAAAAAACTGCCATATGATTTAATAGAAAGTTCCTTTTTATCAGTGCCGTTTTCATTTACCAGTGACAGTTCGTCATTCTCTTGGAAACAAATGGCTGAAACAACTGGATGATTTTTTTCCCTTCTTAGTTTGTTGCAAGTGCTTTATTAACAAATTATTTTAAATTGGACGTCATTTCCGCGTTGTGCAGAAATAACATAAATTTCCTATATTTTTGGATGGGGCTAAAAATATTTTTCACTCATGACAGTGTTCCGTTTCAAGCAGGTTTGACTGTAATATTATGCTCCAGTGTGATAAAGCCTGGATGGTTCTGCGTGAATAACATCTTTCTTTGTGGGTGGTTTGTCTTCTTTAGACTGTTTCAAAACAGTTCAAAATATTAAAATATCGAAATTTTGACCACATTTTCAAAATAGTTTACAATTTCGTAAAATATAACCGCGCTATTAATTTCGAAAACTATGAACCTGATCCAAAATCCAATTGTATATCCTTGTAGGACTTTCAAAGGGTTACAAATTACTTCTTATAATTCATAGCTAACACTTTTAGTTTCTGAGATATATAAGCATTTAAAACTTAAAAAACGAAACATTTTCAGTCTTCTTGAACTCGACAACTTGACAAAATGATTGATCAGAAACTATAAAAGCTTTGTGTTTAAAAAAAAAAAAAAAAAAATTCCTCCTGAACATTTTTACCCCTTACTGTTTATATCCATGTTTTATAGTTTAGAAGACATTTCGAGTGAAAGTGAGGCAAAAACTTGCTCGGACACAAGCTTCTTGGTTTTTGGGAAAAGAAAAGTTCAAAATATACTAAAATAATGAAATTATTTTTTATAACCCTATTTCCTTCCAAACAAGTAAAATTGTTTATATTTGTATCTATTAGGTTCGGAGATTGGCGTCCGAAGTGTTTGCATTTTTCATAACGCTCCGATTTCAGCCAGAAATACCCCCAACCATAGCTGTTAATTCACATCAAAAAGTCAGACTCTGTTACTAAAGTTTATCAACGGTGACTCATCACCAGGAAATGACTTCGAGACCAAATTTGATAGGAACTTCCCAATGGATGAAAAACTCGAGCAGCATTCCCACCAAACTACATTTTCTGATATTTTTTCGGTTTCCTTTCTTCCCAACTTTCGAATAGTTTCAAAAGGAAAGCGTTCCCATCAGCAAGTAATAGAATACGTTTCGAGCAAAAAAGCAATTATTTGTCTCCTATTTCTTTGATAACAATTAGTAATGCGTCGGAAACAAAGAAATACCCCAGATTCTATCATGTTATTTCATGGGATGGCTCATCCGCTCCGACCCGGTATAGAGGTTAATTGTTCTTCATAAGCAATAAAATGTAAAATGTGTAGCTTTACCTTCATCTTACGAAATCCAGAAGCTTCTGTTATCGATTAAAATTAGGTCTCATTGTTTTCCCTACATGCACAGCAGAAACAGAGAAAGTATTGTAACGAGGTCGAAAATTAGGTTTAGTAGGTCTTTCGGCTTGTAATCTTTTCGACCACAGCGATTTTGTAGGCTTTTCGGCCAGAAAAATCCCTTGGCAAAGGAATTTTAAGGGATTTTTCAAGCAGTTTCTCAGACACAAAGGGAAGAATCAATTAAAAGATATCCCCATTCTTCGTAGTAGGTGGGTGAATTGTAATACAAGATCATAGAGGACGTCATTTTTGCTCACATAACCTTTTCCCCAATTTTTTCGGTCTGCTTTATTATCACTTTATTAAGGTTATGGGCATTTTCTTCGCGTCGAAAAAAGAGCTGTAATGTCGATAATAAACTACAACTTCTGTTAACTGCGCATGGCAACCAGCATAGAATAACCGTTAACTGCAATGGCAGCAAGAAAACTCTATTTGCCATTATTTTCCGAATTTCAGTGATACAATTTACTTTTTTTTTTGTAAAACACAGAAAAAATTACATATATGCATATAAAAGCTATATTCATATAAAAGCTATTTATATTAAAGCTTTAGTAGATGCAAAGTACATATATGTAGATGATCTATCTAAAATTAGAAGTTAAGAGAATATATAAATAAACCCTAGATAAAACAAATTTAACAAATATCGTAAGTATTCGTGATAATAAGGCAAGTTTTATAACAGAAATCCTTTTATCAGAATGTTTGCATACTAATTTTGAGTTTTTACTTTCCATATATACATACATAGTATGATGTAGGGAAAGTAATACATACATAGTATGATGTATATAGGGAAAGTATTGTAGCGGGTCGAAAATTCTAATTCGAGTTTTCGATGCACGTTTCAAGCATTCTTGAACACGAATCTGACGTTTTTGAGGTGTGTGTATCTGTGTGTATGTTTGTCTATGTAAGTATGTCTGTGTCCATGAGTTAGTGGAGGCGATATTTCACAAATGAATGACGTGTTATAAACGAAATTTGGTACAAATAATACAATAAGCTAGTCCTAGAAAACAATCGATTTTAAACGCAATTGAGTATTCGGACCCCCCCCCCCTCCCTAAATTTTCAAATAACATTTTGTAGAAGTCAGTGAAAAATCAGAACCCTTAATAATGTTAGTAAATTATCATTTCTTATGTAATTTTTCATTAGAAAACGAATGGCACAAACTTAGAAGGCTAGCATAAACCGTTCTCAAGATATTTACTTTTTCCTAATAAATATATCAAAAATATTACATAAAATTAAAAAATCTGATGTGTGCAGTACATGACTTTCCCTACAGACTCAAATTAATTTTTTTTTTTTCATGATGCATTTAATTGAGTTTAATTGCAGGAAATCACATGGATACTTTTCTGCTATTATACCAAATTTTCATGTTTAATGCATCTTCGTTTCATTTAACTTAATGCATTTTAAAACGTCTTCAGCTACTCAAAATTCTAAAAAACTAAAATAGCTCGGGAACGGTTCATCCTAGAGTGCAGGGGTCATATTTATTCGTTTTGTTGGGTTATATTTATTCGTTTTGTTGGGTCATATTTATTCGTTTTGTTGGGTCATATTTATTCGTTTTGTTGGGTCATATTTATTCGTTTTGTTGGGTCATATTTATTCGTTTTGTTGGGTCATATTTATTCGTTTTGTTGGGTCATATTTCTTCGTTTTGTTGGGTCATATTTCTTCGTTTTGTTGGGTCATATTTATTCGTTTTGTTGGGTCATATTTATTCGTTTTGTTGGGTCATATTTATTCGTTTTGTTGGGTCATATTTATTCCTTTTGTTGGGTCATATTTATTCGTTTTGTTGGGTCATATTTCTTCGTTTTGTTGGGTCATATTTATTCGTTTTGTTGAGTCATATTTATTCGTTTTGTTGGGTCATATTTATTCGTTTTGTTGGGTCATATTTATTCGTTTTGTTGGGTCATATTTATTCGTTTTGTTGGGTCATATTTATTCGTTTTGTTGGGTCATATTTATTCGTTTTGTTGGGTCATATTTATTCGTTTTGTTGGGTCATATTTATTCGTTTTGTTGGGTCATATTTATTCATTTTGTTGGGTCATATTTATTCGTTTTGTTGTAAAATATTGCATGAAGAGCAAGTATACAGGGTGTCCCAAAAAGATTGAAACGTGCTTTAATTCTTTACCTGTTGGAGATAAGTGGGCAATGTAAATTGCAAAAATGTTGAAAATAAGGTAGGAAATAAGACTACGTTAATGAAATAGTCCTCCCATTCATTTTCAAAAAGTTACACTTTTTAAATTTTTATACGACCCCCTTAGACAAATTTGGTTAATCAAAAAAAAATTTATTTTTAATGCAACAAGATCATTAAAAAAAAAAACGCATATCTGTATCAAATCAACTGAATTATGATAAAGGAAAAAATCTGACGTATGCCACTTTTCCGTACCATGTGAAAGGCTGTTTCATCAGTGAAAATAGGGATCATAAACAAATTGACGATGGAAATTGTTTAGATCAAAAATACGTTTATATGTGTAAAATTTTTTTATCACAAATGCATCTAAATAAAGCATTACACAGATGGTATCCTATGTATTATCATCCAGTTTTATCTTCTTTTGTGATATGTCACAAATTTACATTTCTAATTTGATATAGGGTTCCCATTCACAATGTTCAATTTTCAATTAAATATAACTCGCTCAATTTTAACGATACAGATATGCGGGGAATGATCTTGTTGCATTAAAAATAAAAATTTTCTGGTTGACCCAATTTGTCTAAGGGGGGTCGCATAAAAATTTAAAAAGTGTAACTTTTTGAAAATTAATAGGAGGACTATTTCATTTGTAGTCTTATTTCCTACCTTACTTTCAACATTTTTGCAATTTACATTGCCCACTTATCTCCAACAGGTAAAGAATAAAAGCGTGTTTCAATCCTTTTGTGGGACATCCTGTATAATTAATATATTTCAGTCATTTTTATCATTTATTTCAGAGTTTCACGATCTTTGCATGTCATTTCAGAAAAAAGGGTCGGTTATATTTTGTTAATGTGTCGGTTTATATGTTAAAATCTAATCAGCATCAGGATAACCCTCAAGAGGCTTCACGTTTTAAACTACAATGAAAAACGTCTTAGGCTCCCCAAAATTAAAAAAAACATAAATATCTCGAGAATGGGCCCATCTTAGAGTAAGATAATGAGATTAGTCTTATTTCTTTCGGCGTCAAAAATTACACATAAAACAAGCATTTAATGGATACATTTGAGCACACCTAGTCTTTTATTTTAATGTTGACGATTTTTGAGTTAGAATGGATACATACATTGATTGCACACTTACGAACACACGCACACATATATATATCACCTCAAAAACATTCGATTCGAGTTCAGGGGTGCTTGAATTCGAATTCGAATTTTTGACCTATATTAGTGCATATGTTGGGCAAGTAATAAGAAATTTACTGCAAATTAAAAAACATATATTAATTCTTATTTTTACTTTCCTTATATGCATAGTATAATGTATAAGAAAAGTATTGTGACGGAGTCGAAAATTCGAATTTTCGACGGGAGAGCACGTTGCAAGTATCCCTGATCACGAATCGAACATTTTTGAGGTGCTGTCTATGTGTGTGTGTATGTGTCAGTGAGTCTATGTGGAGACGATATCTCAGGAATGAATGGAGATATTCGAATGAAATTTGGTACAAAAATTACAATTCGTGAATACTGGAAGCCTATTGTTTTAAAACACAATCGAATGTTCAGACCCCCTCCCCCCTTAATTTTCAAGTGAAATTTTGAAAAAATCATTTAAAAAATAAAAACCTTTAATAAAGTTACGCAAATAGATATTTCTTATGTAATGTTTCCTTAGAAAACGATTGATATAAACTTTAGAACGCTAGCATGAACCGTTCTCGAGATATTGTACATTTTTCAAATAAATTTATCAACATATCCCATAAATTAAAAAAATAATTGTTGAAAAACATGTTCACTTTTCATGTGTAACATCATGCGATAAATTTGGTGACATCATTTTCGTGAATCTATCTCGTTCTATTTATGAGAAAAGATACTTTGGGTAATACTTTTGTATTTGAACGCCAATAGTCATATATCTGTTATAAGAATAACTTATTTCACTGTCCTTAATGCTTGGAGAGATTTTGGCGACAAATTTGGCGGAATGTCACCAACTTGGTGACTTTTTTAAATATTGCCAAATTAACGAAAATCTCGCCAAATGGATAAAGATGACGCTAAATCAATGAAAATGACGACTAATTCAATACCTTGAAAAGAATATAAGTGTCTAAGAATAATCTCTTTTTTTTTACCGCAAAAGTAGCAAATTAATTGCATTATATAAGGAAAGCCATGTGCTGCCTACATTAATTTTTTTATATTATAACTATTGCATAAAGTATTGTTTCCCCAAAAATTTTCCAATTCTATATTTTAAGCGCACGTTTTAAGACCTCCTGAAGTAGTTTCGAACACTTTTGGAAAGATGCCGGGTGGGAGATTTGGACACGGTAACTACAGAATGAATGCACAGCACCTTTCGCTATAAAATGCTATGTGTAGATACGTTATGCGAAAACTAGAATTCGTAGTAATTGGCATGATTATAACCCAAATTTTAAAAGCTTCGGACACATGGTGGCGCTAGGTTTTCGCAATTGGGGGGTACTGCTCTCAGATTTACAAATCCGTAAAAAATAAATAAAATAACTACTTTAAAAAAGAGAGAGAAACTGAAAATTGTAGGAATACGGGCAATTGTTGAGTAAAAAGGAGTATCTGCGCAATTTGTAACCGGGATGGGGGGGGGGGGGAGCGCCTATGGCTTCGGAGCGTATTATTTCTTATGGAGAGAAACAGAATTCCCGGAACAATGGTTGTAGTCTATAAGAAAAACAATAACTTAAACTATGGTATGAATATAACTGGCGTTTAAATGGCCAGCATATCCAATGAAGTTATTCATTAGTATTTAAATCTTATTTATTCATTTAGAACATAGTAATATATACTTTTATCTTACCAGAAAAAAGTATAAAGTGGACAAAAATGGCGGTCAATTCGATTTTGAACTGCAAATCACCCTCCTACTACAAAGAATGGGGCAAAAGGGATAATCCATATTTTTTCCGTTTCGTCCCCCCCCCCCCCCACTTTAAAAGCCGAAAAGCCTCCAATACCGAAAATTATAAACCGAGTTTTATGCGGAAAAAACACGTTTCAAACATTCCTTAACTCGAATCAAACGTTTTGGAGATCGTGTATGTGTGCGGGACTGGCGAAAGTCCAAAATTTCGGTACGTGCAAACAAACTACCTGTCGTGGTCATTTCTGAAACGGAAACATAATGAATATGCATCAAAATTCCATTAAACGTGTTATACAGCTCTGTCATCCATTAGAAATCATAAAAGACACTTTCAAGAACTTATTCCAAAATAAAAGTTTCTAGAAACTATAGTTTGGGGGGGGGGGGGGGGGGTTAACTTACAATTCAAAGCTAAAATTATCGTAACGTGTATCATTATTTCATTGTGTAAGAAGTAAAGTACATAATTGCATTATGTAGGAAAAGTCATGTCACTGCCCGCAACAGATCTTTTTTTTAAACTATCGTACACGGTAATATATAGGAAAAGTACTGGAAGAGGGTCGAAAATGACGATTCGAGTAGAACAGCAATCTAAGGTACAAAAAAATTACCTTTATTTAGCGTGACGCCGGTATGTTAATCTGTGCCAGATGTGTATGTATCCCACTCTTGCTCAAAAACCATAGGACGAAATTTTGGGAAATTTGGTTGTTAATTAGTTTTTCGGGGCCTTAGCAAGCTGGCGGAATTTTAAAATACTTTATGTTGTTCACTGAAGGAAAATGTTCACTACGAAATTTACAAAAGTTTGACAATTTGTGAAATATTTAATATTGCAAGATTACTTTAATTAACTCCCCAGGACATAGCTGATTACACAACTAACCCTTCAATTAATCGGACAATGTATTCAAATAAGTGTTTTCTTTTTATTTATAAACTTTTCTTTGCAAATGTTAAATTATACTATATATTTGCATTAATGATGATTTTTAAATGACTTCCTATATAGCTCCAACCATTTTAAATGAAATGTAGAATACCAATAACATTCGAAATATCACAAAAAGATCTGCAAACGTCTGCACCATTGGCAATTAGTTTTATCAGCTTTCCAACATAAAATTGCATAGGATATCCTTTTCCTTCACAGTATTGTGTATTTTTACCTTCCCTGCATGCATACAATATAGTATAGGAAAAGTATTGCAACGCGGTCGAAAATTCGAATTCGAGTTTTCGAAGGAAGAGCACATTTTAAAGCTCCCTGAACTTGAATCGAACGTTTTTGAGGTAATGTCGTGCATGGTATGTATGATAGTGTGTGCGTGACTGTGGACACGATATTTCATGAACGAATGGTGTGTTTCGAAAATAATTTGGTACAGTTATTATAATCAGTGAATACTTAGTAACCATATCGATTTTGAACGTAATCGACTGTTCGGAAAACCCCTTTGCACTCCCCCCCCTCCAACTTTCGAAATATTTTTTTAATCATAAAAAGTATACTTTCAATAATGATCAATAAACAATCATTTCCAACGTTTTATTAGACAACTAATGACACCCATTTGGAATATACAGAGGCTGGTGTTTGGTATAGAAAACTTCTGCAGTTATCCCTTGCACACAGCTTTATGGGTGCTAGAGAAAGTCTTTCAGCCCAGTATTTTATAGATGCTATTCTTGACCCAAAAATTTAACATGCTGTTCTTACGGCAAAATGCAGGTATCTGATAGTTTCACTGGCCCTTGCCAGCAAATTTGAAGCGTTTCGACAGGAATCTCGCGGGCTCCATTAGTCAATCGTGGGAAGCGCAACTGTGACTAATATCACTTCAAAAACTGAGATACTGAACACTATGAAGGAAATAAAAGACTGCTTCAAAGACAAAGTAACGACACATTCATGAAGTCACTGCCCACTCAAACAGTTGCTGCAAGCCCTCGGGTCAGTCGAGTGGTCTGGGTCTTCAACATTCATGACGTCACCTAGCTCTGTATCCATTCCCTTCCGAAAATGTTTCGTTAAAGATCGTCCAGATTCCATCGTTGCAAAGAGAAGATAATAGACTTTACATCATGAGTCTTATAAGCAACATCGAATGCGAAATGATTCCAGACAGCTCGCCGAATTAACGGCCATTTTCTTTATACACCCTCTATCTCTCTTGCCACAGTTACTGCTGGAGAAACAACGAAAGTGCTTGGAAAAATGGAAATTAGTATTCCTTTTGAAGCAATCGGTTACACTCCTTTTTGTAAAAATTGCAACACCATGCAGGAATCATCAGAATTGAATGAAATTCATTCCACAAACGCCCTGTATTGATACAAATAAACGATTAAATTTATACAACAAAAAAAAAAAATACATATATATATTACATGTCGAAAATCAGTATTTGGTGAAGTCACCACAAGCTGCAATAAGTGCTTCTATACGAACGACATAGCATCGAATTGAACAGATTCTGAATTTGTACCTGTGGAAGAGCATTCCAGATTGTTTCTATCTGAACCCAAAGTTCAGCTGTATTAGCTACGGCAAGAGGAAGATGTCGACCGACAAAATGCCAGACAAGTTCAATAGGCGACATATCCACTGAATAGACAGGCTAAGGAAGAAGTTGTATCTGTTGTGCTGAAACGAAATCTTGAACATTCCTAGCAACGTGTGGACGGGCATTATCCTGTTGAAATACAGCTTAAGCAATACGTGGAAAGAAGGGTACGACTTCAGCTTCCAGAACTTCTCTGATGTACGTACCGGTTGCTGTTGAGATTGCCCACAATTCTTAGCTGCTGAGATCATCCAAGATACCCAATGGCACCCCAGACCATCAAGCTTAGTGCTCGTAAAGTATGACGTTGGATAACGCACTCCGGAAGGTAGTGTTCACCGCTACGGCATCTAACAAGGATGCGGCCATCACTGTACCCAAAATTAAAGCGGAGTTCATCGAAAAAAGCGGCTTGTTACCAATTGGCCAGTGTATATGTTGATGAGCCCATTGTAGCCGCAGTCGTCAATGGTTTTAAGTCAGGGGAATCCTGTAAAGGAATTCTTGCATGCAGTCCATGATGCAGCAGACGCCAACGAATTCTTGGAGCAGACAATGACACTCCTGTAGCAGTTTTTCCCGGCCACACACTTAGCTACCATTAGCCTTAGGGTTGGTGTGTGGTCTGGGCCTTCAACACCTGTAGCAGTGCTCCAACGTTCTGCTAACTGTCGAGATGAAGCTGTATGGTCCATAACTGCTATGCCGTTGAGGTGTCTACCATCCTGTGCTGAAGTAACATTTTGTCGTCCACTGCCGGATTTGTGACTCATCCAGTTCTCTTTAGTCCACTGCTTCCAGACTCGCATCACTGTCATGGCATTATGCTCCATACGAGCTGCTATTGCAAGGTAAGAAAAACCTTTCACGAAGGCCTATCATTTGTTTCCATGCAAACAGAGTAACTTGCTTATATTGCGCCCTCTATCGTCGTAGAGGCATAGTGACTTCTCATGAAACGTTTACCGCTGGCAGACAACCATAGACTATTTGCAACATCCCACTACAGCTCTATTTATATGGATTAAAAAAACAGTTCAGAGGGCGCTGCTCAGCTCAGGCATGCGCGGTGACTCTGAAATTCTAATGATTTGCATAGCACAACCTAATTTGCATTTGCTGTAAGTTTCAACTCAATCACATGATTACTTTATAGTGTTGAAATTTTTACAAATATGAGTTTATCCTGTTGTTTATGTAGCGGATATTTATGACCCATGTATTTTCGAACTGGACTTTTTCAGAAGACATGTATTTGACCTGGATTTCAAAAATAACAAATTATGGACAGCCACCAAAGAAATGCCTTTGTTTGGAACAGAAACAGAAGTCATTTTAGACGGTAGCATAGTTATGGCAGAAGATGTTTTGCTACCTGCATGTAGTGAGTGTTTAGTGAAAATGTTTTGCTACCTGCATGTAGTGAGTGTTTAGTGAAAAGAATTCAAGAAGGCACAAGAACAAGTAGAATGGCTGTAACAGATTTTCTATCTCTTGAGTATAAAGAAAAAAGAATTCTTATGGCTGTGTCTCTTTATATCCTGGGAATACACCCATGATTTCAGAGGATATGCACTATGTATGGGGAAAGTAATAACATCTTACTTATATCCAAAGCTATAGATAAAGCTACATAGATGCAATAATAGTTTCCAAATTCTATCTAATTTTGCCGATACTTTTTTATAAATAAAAGAAATCTAACCCTTTCATAGCTGCATATACAATCTTATTATAACTTACTTATTTTGTCAGAATTGGAAGCTATAATTCTCAAATAATCATTACTTTTAGCATTTTTACTTTCCTTATATACATAATGTAGAAGGAAAGCATTGTGACAAGGTCGAAAATTCGAATTCGAGTTTTCGACGGGAAAGCACGTTTCAAGCATTTCTGATCACGAATCAAACATTGTACGTAATCGAATGTTCAGAACACCCCCTAAATTTTCGAGTGAAATTTTGAACAAATCATCAAAAAATCAATACCTTTAATAAAGTTACGCAAATAGACATTTCTTGTGTAATTTTTCCTTAGAAAACGATTGACAAAAACTGTAGATCGCTAGCATGAGCCGTTCTCGAAATATTGCACATTTTAAAAATAAATTTATCAAAAAATACCATAAATTAAATAAAATCTATTAGCTGTTGAGAAGCATGTTCACGTTTCATATGTAATATCATGCGATATATTGGGTGACATCATTCTCGTGGATCTAGCTCGTTCCATTCATGAGAAAAGGTACTTTGAGTAATACTTTTGGATTTGAACGCCAATAATCATTTATATGCTATAAGAATAATACTTATTTCTCCGTCCATAACGCTTGGCGAGATTTTGGCGACGAATTTGGGGGAATGTCGCCAACTTGGCGACTTTTTTAAATGTTGCCAAATTAACAAAAATCTCGCCAAATGGATAAAAATGACGCTAAATCAATGAAAATGGCGACTAATTGAAGAAAATTTAATATCTTGGAAAGAATATAAGTATCTACTATAAGAATAATATTTTTTTAACTATAAAAGTAGTAAATTCATTGCATTATATAAGGAAAGTCATGTGTTGCACACATCATATTTTTTTTTATTAAAAACTACAAAAATTTGATAACTTTTGTAAACATTTTTATGATCATTTTTATTGTTATGGAATTCTGGTTATATCTACATTATGTGAATTGCAAAGAAATTTTTATTTTTTTTTTACTTTTCCTACATTACCTAGTATATAAGGAAAGAAAGTATTGTGATGGGGGTCAAAAATTTGAATTCAAACTTTCGACGGAAGAGCACATTTTAAGCATCTCTGAACTTGGAACTGAAAATTTTTGAAGTGATATGTATCTGTGTTAGTGTGTGCATATAAATGTATGTTAGTGTGCATGTATGAATGAATGATAGTGTACGTGAATACAAAATCTTATGAATGGAGGAGTAAATGAAATTTGGTATAATTATTAATGTTTTTCAAATAAATTGTTAAGAATTACATATACAATTAATTAAAAAAGTGGTATTAATCCAATATGGTCACTTTATGTATGCAATATTACGAAACAGATCTGTTAACATCATTCTCGTGGATTTAAATCGTTCCATTCTCCAGAAAATATATTTTTCATTATAATTTTGTAATTTGATATTAAAGAATTTGCTAATAGTCATTCATTTCACAGGATATTAATTAAATGTCAATTGCATTTTGATGAGGATTTTGCATGTGAGTATGAATAAGTCACTCTGTTTGCAAAACCACCCAATTTTGATTAACATGATGTTAATTATTAATTCAATACCCAAATACTTGCGCTGGGGATCTTGTACACTATTATTCCACTGTAAAAGAAGTAAAGGCATTGCATTATGTAGGGAAACCCATGTTCTGTCCACATCATATATATTTTTTTTAATGTACACAATGTAATTTCCATACAGGAATAGTGAACCTAATCAAATATTAGTAAACCAAATATCCAGAAGCATTTGTTATCTGTGGCACCTATAAAAGTAACTGTATGTATGTATGGTATGTAATCAATGATATTTTTGGTGAATGATTTATGAAAAAGCTTTCCTTTCCTTATATTATGCATTGTTTGAGTGCCAAACAATGAGTTGCTACATATTGCTCAACATAGGCAATTAATTTCAATTTCACTAGAGCAGCAAAAAAACAAGAAAGATCAATCATGCTTAAAACATTGATTATGAAACACTTTCCAACTTCAATGCAATTTTATTTAAACATGTCTAAAATGCAATTCATTCCTCCGTAATATTTTAAAACTTATCACAATACTACACTAATTTATTATATTTGAAACCTTAAACCTTCATCGAAAAAAATTAACTTCATTCAAATGACGGCATTAAAATATAAATTGCCTGGTTTAAACATCTCTAAAATGTGATACATTCCTCGGTAATAATTTTAGAATTATCATAATACTACGATAATTTATTATATTTGAAAACTTCATCGAAAACAACTGAAATTCATTCAAATGACGTCATAAAAAAATAACACGCCTGGCTCTCTCTATAAAAGCAACATTTCATTCATAAATAATTCCCCCATTCATGTCATTCATCACAATACTATAATAATTTATATTATTTAAAAATTAAGACCATGGAGCTACAAGTAAGTAAACTCTATGCGTAAAACTTCATCGAAAATTATCGTCCTTCTCTTTCTAAAATCAATGAACATTTCATTCATATCAGCCATGCAGACTCCATGGACTAAATGATTTTGTGTTAAAGAATTACAGCGATTCTAATACAACTCATTCTACATATTTTGCTGTTTACATTTTACATAGGTGAAAAATAGGCTTAATAGTAGAAATAATCAAATTTGGATGAGCATTTAAACTGAAATATATTGTCATTGCGTTGTTTCAGTATGTAGATGCACAGAATTTAGGCAAAAATAAAGTAGTTTTAGGACGGATACAACACTCAATATGAATTAAAAAGAACTTTAAAAATCACGATTTTGAGACAAGATGGATGCTATATATCATTTTGAAGTGGGTCATGTGATCGTTTCATATCATGGACACGTGATCGCTTCATATAAGAGGTGTTATTATTATTTTAATTTTTATTTAAAAAACTACTGAATATATTTCGCTGAATTTTTTTTATATATTTTATGGAACAATTTGAATATTGCCTAAAATTTTCTAAGCAATTTGTGAATTTTAAATCCGCTTAAAAAATGCTTGAAAAATTAGGTCCCATAGGGCTCAATGTATTCCATTTTTTCAACCCGGGTTCAATCCAAAACTAATTGGGTGATATTATTCATTTATATTCCCATAGGTCCTATAGACCGTCTGAACAACATACTAAAATTTCATTTTGATTAAGTCCTTTTTACGGCAGTTATCGTGCTAACGGACAGACAGACAGACAGAATGAACAAAGTCATAAACACTTTTCAACTTTGTTATAAAGTGTTAAAAAGTGAACCAGAATGACATTAATTGATCGAAAAAATTTTAAACAAAAAATTTTTCATACAACAAATTTTTTCTTTTTTCTTTACATTTGTTAATATGAAGTTTGTTACATATAATTTTAGCATGCATACTAGTTAAAATCAACTATAGGGGAGAGTGGGGCACCTTGAGACACTTTTAAGTTATTTTTTTTAATAAATATTTTTTTTATAATTCTATCTTAACCAAACATGTATGTACCTCATATACAATAAATTAATTAAACACTTCCACATAAGATAAAAGTAAAATCCAATTCAAATGTTTTACACACAATTTATAAATATTGTTCTTTCAGACCCCTTCCAGTATCCTTCTGAGACAAATTTTTGTTATTACCCTATTTAAATAACTAATGCAACAAACTTTGAAATTAAGAGAAACAATTTTATATAATGCATGTGTATTGAAGTGACAATGAAAAATCGAGAAAAAAATCTTTACATTTTAACAGGTGAAAAATTTAGAGGCATCTTGAGTTTCAAAAGCTTAAATCAAATGTCTGGAACAAATTAAAATCATTACATACAGAAGTTTGTACTGCAAAAAACAATTCCATGAGGTATCCCAAGGTGCCAAACTATTTGTCATGTTAAAAGCCTTTATCAGACAAAGTTACTAATATGAAAACTATATAAAATAAGAAATATCGCTCAGTGAATTTCCCTGTTTACCCAAAACCTTCAAGTGAACATATTTTACAACCAGATTCAGTTGCCTTGACGATAACACAGTGTCGCATTCCTTGGACATTTGGACCAGAATGTGATGTACAAAATAACAAAAACAAAAAATGAGATGCTTGGGACGAATCAACAGGGAAAGATTCAGGATGCTAAAAAGGACAAGGGTTCAAGCACTATTCTCGTGTGCAAAAAATAGGACTTGAGCAGCTGGAGATAAAGGAGATTTTTTCATTGGGCTGACGCCCTTGCACTTAATATATATTCACACTCAGCATACAAAAATCAAAATTTAAGCATAATTGAAAGCTAAACATAATTGAAAATGGCACTGCTTAGAATTTAAGCTAATATCTACTACAATACTAAATACCATATATAGAAAAGTATTTTGCATTATTTTAAAAATTATCAGTTTCAACAAATAGAACTACTTAACTAATAAGAGTAATTATCAATTACAAAAGAGGATGCCAAAATGCATGGACTAAAAGCCTGTATTACGCATCAGTTAGCCTGATGAGTCAGTTACAAGGACATTACATGAATGTGAAACACAGAGAATGTCTTTCACCTCAAGCAGTTTCACCGATGACAACAAAAAATCTTGCTTCAAATTCGATTAACATGTATTACAAGACAGTAGCTGCATAAGATGAGTGCAGCGACGACAGAACCGATAGAAATTGTGAAGAAAACAACTATGATGGAACAACAAAAAAAGTGAGATGGGTCCACAGTATACGAGTCTGCATGTCTAGTCCTTTACAAAAAATGACAATTCCCTTCTCACAGCAGTATAGAACTCTAGAAATATCAATCCAATTTGAAAGTGACTAGTGATATTAAACTTTAAGGAATGAGGCTAATCTTCCAAAAGTAACATTTTAAGATTTTCTATAATCGAACAAAGTGGACATAGTTTAATCAGGCTAGTAAGCATAAAGGTAATTAGTGCAAGATAATGCGAGCACCTTTTCATAATCAAAATTTTATATTTTGAGGAAATGAAACAAAACATAACAAATAATTTTTATTAAAAAAAACTCTGGGCAGTATAGAGGAAAAATTCTAATAATGGCAATGTGTAATTTATAGATATTTGAAATTTTGTAAAACCGTCCATGTATCAGTAATATAGAAACATGTACTTCAAATTTAAGTGAATACTGAAAGGTACACACACACATATATATATATACCGGGTGGTCAGAATTAAAACACCCCTACTCTGAGCTCTCTATAGATTGAACTAGTCAGTGTAAAGGCTCCAAAATTGTTGAACATACTATTCAAGACATGGGGAAAGGAATTACGTGAAAAAAAAATTAGTTCCAGAAACACTGATAGGTGGCGCTGTACAACAGAAAATATGCTGAAAAGACACAAAATACACATTTGTAACACATTTTATTCGAATGTACCAAACATTCATATCACAAGGACCTTATCGATGCAGGGAATGCTGCTCAATATGGTTCCCTTCTTCAAGATGTAAAATCTGCAGTCTGTGGACAGCTTGTTCAACTGCGGATCGTAATTGGTCAATTGAGATGCTTCTCACATGCAGAGTGATACTGTCTTTCAAATATGCCAAGGTTACCAGACATCCTCGATAAACAAGACTTTTTAAGTATCTCCAGAGACAAAAATCACAAGGATTACGATCTGGAGAACGAGATGGCCAGGTTTTTGGAAACGCACGACTAATTACTCTACCATTAGTAAAATGTTGCCGAAGAAACTGCTGTACACAGAGTCCAATGTGTGGAGGCACTCTATCTTGCATAAAGGTAATTGAATCAAGACATTGGTGCTGTTGCAGTTGGGGTACAACAAAATTTTCAAGCATGTTTTTGTACCTCCTGGCCGTCACGGTGCATGTCACAGGGCCATTGGGAGTAGCCTCTTCGAAAAAGAAAGGTCCAAGAATGAATGTGGCTGTGAATCCACACCAGACTGTAACTTTCGGTGAGTGAAGTGGAATCTCTTGGAAGGTACGAGGATTTTCCGTGTCCCAAATGCGACAGTTATGGGTGTTGACTGTTCCACTTAGATGGAAATGCGCTTCATCGCTCCATAGAATCTGTCATGGCCACGATGCATCCACTTCAACTCTAGCCAAAAATGTCAATACAAAGGTCAGTCACTTCTCCCTGTCAATGGTCAGCAAGTGGTGATTGTGGCTAATTTTGTACGGGAAAAAATGCACTATGTTTCTCAGTATGTTCCGCACTGTGCTGTAGGGAACACTCAAATGTTGTGACACTCCACATGCACTACTACAGCATATAACGTTATCCATTGATTGTTCAACAATAGCAGTGGCAACATCGTCAACGACATCTGAACGAGTCGATTTGCGTCCTCGACCCAGCTGAACTCCAAGATGTCCAGTTTTCTCAAATCAAGCGATCATTCTCCTGAGAGCTTGTGGAAGTAATGATCCTTTGCGCAAATTCTTAAGTCGACAAAACTCTCGAAGTGCAGATGTAGCATGTCATTTGTTTTCATAAAACAGCTTCACAAGCAAAGAGCATTCTGCCAGTGTGACAGCCATCACTGATAAGAATGAAAATTTCCCAGTTTTATCCCCTTTTATGCCGAGAAGATAGTAGTTGCAAACCAAGGGTTTATGCAAATTTTTGTGCTTACAGTGCGAAATTGCAGTTACAATGACAGTTTAAGTTTCTTCACTTTTTTATCTTCTTTTTTTTTCATATCAGCAAAAGAAATTAAAAAGGAAAAATTCCATATCGCATGTGTTTGTTTTTTGTGATTATTTTGTATCTTTTCAGCATATTTTCTGTTGTACAGCGCCACCTATCGGTGTTTCTGGAACTAATTTTTTTTTCGCGTAATCCCCTTCCCCATGTCTTGAATAGTAGGTTCAACAATTTTGGAGCCTTTACACTGAGTAGTTCGATGTATAGAGAGCTCAGAGTAGGGGTGTTTTAATTCTGACCACCCGGTATATATAAATAATTTGAAAATCCAATGATAGTATAGAAGTTGTAACTCAAAAATCCCTAACTTTAAAATATGCCTACAAAATAAAAAGAAGTATTAAATAGAGAATCATCAATCATGAGGAAAATAAAATGCAAATTTCTAGACATCAAGCTAAAGATAATCAACATATATATATATATATATATATATATATAATTTAAGAATTTTAATGCTTGTAATATAGTCAAATACTTGTTATATATAGACAGGAGTTGCTCTGAATTCTTAATTACTTTTGCCAACCAAATCACTAAATGAAATTTTCTTTCCCCAAATAGAGCTTTTATTCGACAAATTTTATTTTGATGTTCCATTAAAAAAAATTTGTTTTGATTTATAAATTTTCAAATTCCAAAGATCATTGGTTTGGAGAAGAAAAATAGTATAGTTGTAATATATTATGATTAGTATACCACAATTTTTAATTTTGACTTGGCAAAATTCATTTTTGCCAAATCTAATTTTCATTTCAATCTTAAAACAACATGACCCCTGTATGTATGTATGTATGTATATATATATATATATATATATATATATATATATATATATATATTAATTTTACTGAAATGTAATATAGAGAATAATTTCAAAATTTTCTGGAAAAATGTTCCATTTCAAAATTTTCAGAACAACCCACATCTCTAGTATACATATATATATATATATATATATATTATATGATCTAATTATAACACGAGCTTATTTTATAAACCTCCATCTGTACATTCAACCCTTTCCTACCTCTAATTATCATCCAAATAAAACATATAATACTTATTGTGTAATTAATTACAAAAATTCACTTTACAATAATATAAATTTTAATTATTTATTTCAGCAGTATAAACACTGCTTTCCTGTTCCTAATACTCAAATTTTCAAAACATTTAAATATAATACCCCTTTAGGTAGGCAAATTTTCAATTACAATGATATATCTAAATCTATTATGAATCAAAATTCCTCTCCCAATTTACTATGTGTCTGTAACCAGCCAAACTATTCTAAATATATAGACAGCAATCATAAACACATTCTGGTGATCTCAATATTGTTCAAAATGTAGCACTTAAAAATCTTATGCTTTATGGTACCAAATTCCGAATCCAAAATACATTAAATCACTCTCTTTTAATTAAACAACTAAATATTGATCTAGAAAAATTCATATACAAAATTGCTTGCAGTAAAAACTATCCTATTGAAGCTTTCGATATGTGGAAGGTTAGCATTCTGACAAACATCAAACATCTTTTAGGTAACTTGCCTAAAACTAAACCTACATTAAACTATACAAACTTGAAGCAGGAAATTAATGAACTAAAATCACAATTTGTCATCACATATGTGGATAAAGCTGCCAACAATTACGCCATCATATGTAAAAAATATTATGTACAAATCTTAAACGATTTCTTAAATCACAATGATATTTTTAAAAAAATTGATTCTTCAGCAACATCCATATCTAAGAAAATTATTGCTTTTCATAAATTATTAAAATTACCTTGCAAGAATCTAAGATTCCCTTATATTGTCATGATCCCAAAATTTCATAAAAATCCTATCTCTTTTAGATCTGTAACTATAGGACATAAATCATATGCAACTGTCGCTAGTAAATCTCTTTTGGTTATTCTTAATAAAATCATCTCTAATATAAATGATAATTCAACTTCTCATATTATCAATAACAGTTATCAATTAATTCAAAAGTTGGATACGATTAATATTTTGGGTTTTAAAACGTATGACTTTAAGGACCTTTTCAACAATATTGACATAAAAGATCTATATAAAGTAACTTGGGATATTATTAAATCTTTCTATAATAGACAAAATTTGAATTTCGATCATTCTTATGTGCACCACCTTCTCAAGTGTGTAATTTTTAATAATTACTTGATGCAAGGCAATAAAATTTATATGCAAATTAAGGGTGTTCCACAGGGTGGCTCTGCCAGTTCAGCTCTCGCAAATCTTTATCTACACTTCTACGAGTCAAATTTTATAAACTCTGCATATACATTCTATAGATATATTGACGATGTTATTCTCATTAAAATTGCTCCCTCATCAAATGATATAGATTTTGATTTTTATCCTCCAAATCTATCCCTTTTACCAAACGAAAGCAACTTCTCGTCTAGCGTTAATTTCTTAGATTTAACTCTATCTCTTGATAATGAATATTCATTTTTGTCAAACATTTATGATAAAAGAAAAAGTTTTCCTTTTAAAATTCACAAGATAATCAATTTTAATTCATGTATGAGTAAACAGGTATATAAAAATATTTTAATAAATCAATTTCATAGGATTTTTAGGTTATGTGAAAATACACAATACAGTTACCATCTCGCAGATTTATTTCGATACTGTAAGAATGAATCATATCCAGTTAATTTTGTTAAATATCACTTTAGAAATTTTAAATACTATTTATAATATATTATTTATTGTTTTAGTCTAATTTGAAATTGCTATTGTATACTTTGAACTTTAAAATATTCTTTGAGATTTTATTTTCTTAATAATAAGATTTGGATACATATTATATAATTGTTAATTATTAATTATTACTTATTTTATTGCGCATAAATAATTTTTTTTTTTTTTTTTTTTTTTTTAATATTTTATATATATATATATTTTTTATGTTTTTATTTTATCTTTATATCTCTAATTATTGGGTTTGAAACTTATAAATTTGTATATTCCTTTGGTTAAACATGCAGAAGTATTTCCTATAATTCACATCAGATGGCGCTCTCTTGTACTCTTTCCTAATACTTTGTTTAGTGCAACGAAAATGTGTCTTGTATAATGGTGAAGAAAGGTAAGACTTTAATTCTATCTGAATCATTGTGGATTGTTGGTTAGATTGCTTATATGTTTGCTTAATGCACTTTCATTATATTCCTTCCAATTTCCTTTTGCTTATTTTTGTTATTTTCGTTAATGTTATTGTCTGGAAATGTGTCGGATCTTTTGACGTTATTTCAACCATGTGGTTGTATCGTTGAGCGAAACACATTTGGAACCTCTGTGGATGCAAAGATCCTTGATAAGCTGGATTCACAGAGCTTCTATCCTATTTCATATTTTCGGATTGTATCTTTTCTCTGATTTTGTCATTTTAATATTTTGAGCCTCCAGATTTTGATAATCCTTTGTTGTTTGAACTTGATTAGTATGCTTCGCTCTTGAATGCTGATAAATTCATGTGTAATATTCATATTTGAAATTAAGATCATTTTGTCTTTTATGGTAGCATTGTTTTCCTTTTGTCTGATATTTCCTATCATATCATATTTAATTAATTTTCCTCCGTATTGTTTTTGAACCAGGGTATGACACTTATCATGTTTTAAATTAGTATAACTATTTTATTTTTAATTTTATCTTATATATATATATATATATACACAGAGGAAATTTTTGAAATTATTCTCTGCATTACATTTCAACTGTAATAATATGTTTAGTGACTTTCAAAAATATTTATTCTTATAGCTACAGTCAAACATATATTATATAACAAGGCTAAAAAGGTTTAAATCTAGAAATATATAAAAAAATTCTATACATGAAAATTTATTATATATATGCTGCAGGTAGTAGCTACAATTTATTATTTTCTTTAAATACACTTGCTTTTTATAACGTATAAAAAATTCTATTTCATCTATGATAATGTGTCTTTTATCTTCAAAATTCCAATTTTAAAGCACTGCACAAAAGGAATAGCATGAGAAATAATTTAAAATTGTTAAACCTTATCAGAATCATAAATAACTACTGTTTATTATAGGTATAAAAAGTAGATTATAAATTGATATTTAAAAAAAAATTTAAAATCTGATTATAATTGAAAAACACATTAAATATTATACTGCATTTCTTTCAATAACTACTGATAATTCAAAGGCAAACATTCTACCATTTTCTTAAAAAATAACAAAAATAAAAAGTAAATTATTAGTTTATTATATGTATAAATTATTAAATATATAAACAAATTCTATGACAAAAATAAATTAATAAAAAAAAATGCTTGTAATTAAGCATGTTTAAAAATAAATTATTTTATATAATATTAAAAATTGTTTAAAAAATACCTACTTGTAATTGAACAAGTAAGTATCATGCGAAAGAGAAGACAATTTGCAAGATGTGTTAAGTATATATTTAGTGCTATTAAAGCATTTTTCCATCAGCAGATTGTGAAAACATCCATTTTTTAAATACTGAAAGAATAAACTTCTTAAAACTTTTGCTTTTTTCTAAGAATGAGTAAAATGTCACTTTATGCCTTTTGGTTGTTATCCATTCTTTTTCTTTAAAATAAAGCACACATTTGCATCCCCCATTCCCGGCCATTCAAACTGCTACTGTAAACCCTCCGGTCAGTCAAGTTGTCTGGGCTTTCAACACATTTGCATCCCGCCCTCCTTCATTTTCCTTTTCAAAATTAAAAAACTCAATGATCAAAAACTTCTTGTAAAGCTACTTGCTTTTCAGAAAAATAGTTTGGAAAGAGTATTACATTCTATTTTCAAATTAATTAAAAAAGAGTGAAAAATTTTCCGGAAAAACATAACTGAAAATTTTCCAATTTCTGGCAAAAAATTTTCTGCCCCACATCTCTAATATATACAATATATACACATAAAAAAATTATAATGTATTTTACAATGTAATAATTAGTAGTAAGGTATATGTTCAAGTATTCAAGATATATGCACACTTTTGAAAGTGAATTCGAATTAAGTGTTGATTAAATTAAAATAATGCTTCATAATTAATTAAATAATAAATGGTATAAATTTCAGTCTTTATAAATTAATGAGGAATTAAAAATTAATCCCTGAACAAAGGAAAGGAATATACAAAAATGATGAAGTATGAATTAATGAAAATTCGACAAAATAAAACACAGATTGAATAGCTATGAGAGAATAATATAATTTGGTATTTCCCATTTTCTAGCGACCTTGGCAAGAAGGGAAAATTGGAATATTTCTGTCTTGGCTGTGAACCATAAGTACAACTTTAATTCACCACCACTTTATGGTGAACTATAAAGTACAATTTTGTGGATCTTACAACTGGTGCTCATATCCAGAAAGTAGAATGCTTATGTGGGATCAGCGATATGGCAGAACAAAAAGCACAGGGGATTGGCTCGCCATCACTTGGAATCTTATCTAGCAAAATTCATGCTCAGGTATCATGTCGGGCATGATAATGTGTTTGACGCATTATCAGTAGCAATGGCTGAACTGTGGCCATCAGAAAGTGTCTGTCAAAAATGAATTCTCCAGTATTTTTATATATGTTGTTTACTTTAAATATATTGCTTACAGCATTGTATTAAATAAAATAATAAATACAAATTTATATTAAATTGCTTCTGTATGTATATATTAAATAAATTGTGCAGTGTAGATATTGATTGAATTGCTTGTCTGTATCGGTATGTTTCTCGCCACGATCGCTATAAAAGGGAAGTACCTATAATTCAGTTTCATTAATACCTTTAATTCAGTAAGTAATATCTGCTTATTTAGAAGGAAGATGTCTATCTGCGTGTGTGCAGTCTGTAGCAGGAAATCTAAGTGTCGTACGACCATGAAATTTAGTACACATATACTTCAGGACCCCACATAGGTGAATCTCCGTAGCATTTTTCTTTAAATTTTGAATTAGAGTTTTAGTTATTTTATGTTTTAGCACAATTTACAATGATATTGTGTGCTATTCACACGAATTGATTCCTTAACGACCTAAAATATTATCAAAGTTTCTATCATAACATCATAGGAAAGGAAATATTCCCTTTCAAACATACTGTGAATTGAAACAACATTTTGTAAATTTTTAAGTAAATATTTTTTATGCATTTTAAATCTCTCAGATTTTTATATAATAATAAACAAAAATTGATTTGCCATCCATTATTCATTTTTTTATCAGCACCTGCTTAAAATATCACAGATTATGCCTGTAAAAAAAAAATTCATAAATCCATCTGTTGATTAGATTTTTATACAAGGTATGTATTTGATTTATTGAACAAATTTCTCAGACTCAATCTGAGGTCTAAAAGTATCGGGTACGGAAACACTCATTTTGTCATAAGGGAGTGCATATTTTAGGATGAGCGGAGAAGGGGTGCATAAGGATTTCTGTGAAATCGCCTGTTTCTTGAGCGGTGTGTTGAATATTATGGTCAATTATGATTCTTATATGTTTTGTTTTTGCAGAGAGGACATGCAATTTGATTTGTGTAATTTTTAGATCGAAGCCATTTTAAATTGTGTTCAAACATATAATTTATGCATCGGGTGCTTATTTAATTATTTATACATAATGGACACTTATATAGAACCTGGGCAACACTGAATAATTCATTCAAGTACATAATAAAGGAAGATGTCTGTGTGTGTCTGTCTGTATGTGTGTACAGTTGGTAGCAATAAATCTAAGCGTTGTCTAGCCATGAAATTTGGTACACCTCTGTTATTTTTCTTAATTTCAAATTAGTTTTTTGGTTATTTTATATTTTAGCCTGATATAAGTGTCCCAAGGCGCTCCACTCTCCTCTACTTAACCATATCAAGAGTATTACATTTAGATACCTACTTAAACTGTTCAACTTTTTTTTACTGAAGGTCATTTAAAAAAAACTATTATTACTTTTATTATATTCATATTAAAATTGAAAAACATTTTTGTTGTATTTCATTGAAATTTGATAACCAATTTGTAAATTGAAAACCCATATTACACAGTCTCATAGACACCCACCCACTCACCCAGATTATACTGAAAATGGCCAACTTGTGTTGTGTCATATGTTTTTTAGGGTAATCCAAGCAGGGAAGTTTACTGAAAACTTCACTTTGATTATTCAAATATAGTTTACAATATTGTTCAAAGTTTTATATAATTTGTATCAAATATTTAGGTTTACAAGACAACTGGACTTTCAAGAAACAATTACAAACAGCATCAGATTCTAACACATTTTTACACTTCTTTTAATTCTGTAAGAATTTAAAACAATGAAATATTCTACTCTCAAAATATAAAATTCAAATAATTTATTAACATATCTTCTCTACTGCACATTATTAGTGATCTTAAACTCTTATTTGTGTTTTGAATTGATTCGTTAGGCCAAGAAAACTGATTAACAAAATAAATAAAAATTAATAAATTATTATTAAAGAGCTGGCTGGATGAAAATCAAGAGTTTATTTACATTAACACTTAGTCACAGCCCTCATCATAATGGAGTTTATCCAATTTTAATTTGAGCAAAAAAAAGGCTGCTAATATGTTTGTTGACCTTGACTAACATATTTAACACACCATATCCCACATACTAAAGTGTGTTATTGTTACAATATATTTGTGATCCCTAGAAACTAATGTATCTGCTGCTCTTACAATTGCATAAAGGTACTTTTTTTTTTAAATATATTTGATGCTATGTTTTGACAATGAATTGAATATAGTATTAGTACAAACAGTAGCATCACCAATAGGAAGTATTTTGTAGTTATATCTCCTCCCCTCCACCCAGAATTTTGAAGAAATGATAAATGAAGAAATGGAAAACAAAATTTTGGTTACCAACCCCCTTCTATGAATTTTTTTTGGTGACACTATGCTGTATGAACAGAATATTGTGTTGGTATGCAAGTATGTTTCCCAGACAGGGAAAGTTAACATAATTCTTAGTTTTAAATGTATTAACTAATACTTGTTCATATTAAAAATTATATTTTTATACTGTATTAAATATAGTTCCAAAATTTTACTCATCCTGTTGAGCTTATTAGAAAGCTTGCCACTGCCTATAAAATAAATATCGATTGAGGCATAGGCAGATATACATATTCATAAGTGATCTAAGTGCCAACTTAGGGTTCTTTAAGAGAGGTCACAGATCTTCCAATATTTTTATTCAATTTGAAATTATTATAAAATTTTATTCAATTGTGAGAAATATACATACAGCTCAAACTGCTGCTAAAGCATAAAATTTAAATAACTTTGTTAAATGTAGCATATAATAAAAAAAAATTACAAGTATTGACTGGTATCAAAGGCTAAAAATATTTTTTTCATCAGGACACACAAGAAGCGCAACCTTCACTCGTCAGAGAACCTGCATCCGTTGCCGATCTTTCTCCAATGAGTGAAGGTTGCACTGCATTAGTGTCCTGATGAAGGCCTTTGAAACTGGTCAATACTTTAAATTTTTTATTATATACTGCTTTTAACAATGTTATTTGAATTTTATGAGAAATATCTTTGTTAAAAATTAATAAAATTTAAAAATTACTGAAGCAGTTTAAAAGCAACTTCATGTTACAGGGCCCCCAGGAGGTGTTTATCCACAGGTACACTTCTATAACATTTGAAAAAATAATGACAAGTGAATTGGAAAGAATCTATAGTTAAAACCAGCCTTTATCTGTGTCAAAAGCTATATTGAATTAAGGTTTCTAGGGAATCCTGGCCAATCTGGAGGATCAAAGTGTAGAGACTATATAGTATGAGCAGGGGCGGCATTTCAGCATTCCATTTGGGGGTGCGAGATTTGTATGTATGAAAATCCACAATATGGAATAAATAAAAGTTTGTTAATAGGGGAGGAGGTCACAAAATTGAATTGATGTTGAGAAAAATAATGTTGTTAACATAATTTTTGTACATAATTATGTTAACATAATTGTTGTTAACATAATTTTTCTAAATACAAATATCTATATTTATTTACTTTTTATCGAAGTTTTAAACGCCGGTTCTTAGAATCTGGAAGAAGGGAAAATTTTGTTACAATATCATCGTAACCCAGTCGTATATCTTGTTCTATAGCTAAAGCAGCTAAATATGAAAGTCTTTTTTGTCCCATTGTACTGCTAAAATAATTTTTCAGCCTCCTAAGACACTTAAAAGACCTTTCACAACTGGCTGAGCTGATTGGCACAGTCAAAAATAATTTAACTAATAATGTTATGACAGGAAACACATTTTTTTAAATTCCGCTCTTTAAAATAATCCAGGGTGACTTTTAAAATTGGGATGGTCTATGTTTTTATTCTTCACCATTGAATAAAACAGTCGCAATTCACACAGCAATCCCTCTTTCTGGAAGTCATATATTTTGCATATGGTTGAAATACTTTGTTTTTCTTTTTCGACATCTGACCCGGATAATACCGAACTAAGGGTAAATAAAGCAGATACATTGTTCTCATTAAATCTTATCTCAATTTCATTAGATACTGAATCTACAATTTCGTATTGAAAATTGATTCTGTGATATGATTTAACATCATCATGGGGATTTTTTTCACCGCCTCCGAATTTGCTTGGAATTTTTTTACGCCTTTTCAGGTTTGGTCCAGAATAAGAATTATTTCGCAAAGTTATGTCACAAAACTCCACACTAGATTGAAATATGTATCAGTACGAAAAGAACTAACCGTTTCAATAGTAGCTTTAGCCAAAGTTTGCACTGCCTGAAAATTAAGATCAGATGACTGAAAATGCTTTGAGAGAGTATTGCATTGATCAAAAACACTGTTCAATACAAACGAAATGAACAAAAATTTGAACGATGTCATGCATGTTAAAAGGGCTTCGGCTCTTCCACCATTGAGAGAATCGTTTTCAGCTAATTCTTCCAGTGTTAAAATCACGACTTCAAAATTATCAAGTAGTGCTTTTATGGCTTTTACTCTGGATGCTTTTATGGCTTTAACTCATCGTATCACTTAGTGATTGTAGACCTGAAGAGCCTCCAGAAAAAGTATTTGTTGATGAGTGAATATTTTCGAAAATAGCATGTTTTTATATGATATTTCTATGAAAGAATATAATGCATTGAGCTGCTGAAATGCATTTCTAGTGGAAGGAAAGGATGAACATGCGCTAACTACACATAAATTTAATCGGGCACTTGAAATTTTTAAGTGAAAAGGATAACATCACCCCAATTTTTTCAAGTTGAAAAGGATTCATTCCAGCCGGAAGTGGGAACTTCACTGTGAAGGTTGGATCTTTTGAAGCTCCATAGTGTGAGAAAACTGACCAGTGGACAGTCGATAAAAAAAGGAGAAGCCGATAGACGATGAGAAAAAATTTGGGGGCGCGACCGCGCCCCCTCGCGCCCCTGAGTATGAGTTATGCTCAATACACATCTAGAGCCTACACAATGGGGTTTTACATGAGACCTATATGATTTTTAAGCAAGGACTAAATATAATCATGTTTCTACAGATAGAATCCTCGGCAAAAGTATTCTATGTCAAAATCAGATATTTTCATTTGTGTAGACATCTATGTTTTTACTTTGAACTTCTCAATGATTTAACTGTATAGATCTAGTCCTACATTATCATGATCTCGTTATTGTGTTAATATACAACTGGTTTACAGTGATGTGCACAAATGTTATCTACATACATTTTTTGTGCAAAACAACCTAATTTACCCTGTAACTTAGCCTATGGGAGGAATTTCTAAAGTAAGCTAACTTCATATAGAAATTCACTGCACCCAAATTCTCCAAACATATGTGTTTTATAAATTGTCTTTCTCACATAAGTAAATCTTACCTAATATACATTTCTCTTACACAAATATTTTTATACAATATTTCATACTTTAAAAAAATCATTGATTTTTATACTGAACTATGTATAAATACAACCTTTAAAATAAAAATATTATTGTAAAACTTCATGACTAATCCATAACTTGGCATTTTATAAACAGAAATTAGTATATAAATCAGCCTGGTAGATTAAAATGTACATATCAAAAACATAACAAAAAATATTTATTTTTTATGAAATATATTAAATATCATAAATATTACTAATGAAAAACATAAATCTTTGACTTTTTTTTAAAAGTTGCATAAATCTTAAGTGTTAATATGTATATGGTATAAAGTAAAAAATAATATCTGTAACAGCTTCATGAATTATTTTTCATTAATTTTTAAATTATGCCAACTGTAATTTGGGTAAAATATTCCAAGAGTATGTTAAAATTCCAAATACATAAAAATAATGATAATTTTAAATTATAAAAGATTTTGATTAGATCAGGTGAAATATTGTTGCGATATAAATTATCTACATTCTACGCGAATAAAAAATTGTCAACATTAAAATTACAAATTAAGTTTTATTGACTATTAACAAAATCAAGCACTTCGTTAACGCGATGCTAAATGTCAAAATTTACATATGTGTAAAGAATTGCACATAAAAAAAAAATCAATAAAACTCTCCCATGACATCCGAAAAAAAAATCACATGTTCATCAATCTTTAAAAAGTTTTGAAAAGTATACGCGAGAACATAATATTTAGTTGTTTCTTTTATCTAATGATCGTAATTTCGCAACGCCATCAAAAATAGTAATAACACCGCTGCGTAAAACAAACAGACGGAATATTTAAATACACTGTATCAGTTGGCGAGCGACAAAAATCTGCCAGACAGGGTTAACTTTACCTCTTCCAGACATGATGGCTTGCTTGCTCAGCCTCTGCTCGACCCAGACGGGGTCCGTCTGTGTCACTTTCTTCCGATTAGTTCCCCACACGGCCCGATTATCCAAATTTTCCAATTTGTAAGCTTCAGTATAACAATATTTCGATGTTTGTTTCAATAGTTAAAACAGTAATCCGGATCACAGGTAATAAAGGAGTCGTCGTCAATAAAAATCTGCTCAAGTTCCGTACGCCGTGAAACAGCGTCATAGCCTACGTCTCGACGCATCCGTTGAACAGCTGCGAAAAAACTAACCCAGACAAGCAAAAAAACCGCCGTCTCTGCTTCTGGCGCTCTTGATTATGTAATAAGGCAACTCCATTGGCAGGAGAAATACGCAATGTAAATATCAACATGTCTGTGGTGGGTCTGCACGTTTGAAAGTGACATGTAATATTCGAATTTTAAACTTTGAATAAAAGTAGCAACATTATGAAATTTAGTAAAATTCTTTTAAATGTCCTTGAGAACAATCGTAGATAACTGGTTTGCCTCGAAACCAAGGGAGCAGCATCGACATGCGTTCACAATGAACATGCACGATAAATACTAGTTTCATGGTGGCTCATGTGCTACCATCTAGCGTCGTCTGGTATAACTAAAAATAGTTAACCATTATAGACTTCTGTTCTATTCGCAACAGCTTTTCGAATGATAGCAAAAACAAATTAAATTATTTCCAAACGTAATTTGGTATGTGTTTGTCACACACAAAAACAACTTTATAAATAAACTATATATCTTTAAAAATACGCATATATTAAAATCAGCTAATACATTTAATTTTAAAAATTAAATTTGTTCCAAAATTATAAAGTTAATATTAAAACCTTCCTGCGTATTTATTTCTCATAAATTACACTTTTTTATTCACTACTTAAAATACACCCACCCCTTTTTAATTTGTGAATAAATTTTTGTTAGAAGTTCAAGATCAAATGCTGGCAAAATTTTCTCATAACATTATTTTATCGCATTAAAATATATTTAGACAAGTATAGTTATGAGGATTTCTTTTATTAAAACCTTTTTTACATTTTGATTAAGGATTTTTATAGATATCTTAATTCTCTTAATGTAACCCTTTATATCAATACCCAAAATCGATCTTCACGCCAAGGTCGTTGAACTGGTAAAGCATGAAAGTTAAAGTATAATAAAATTTATATAAACCAATCATTTTGTTTTCCATTTATCCATATATAATTTCTTCTAAATTCAATGAGTTCCTGAGGTGGGGGTATATGATCCCTAAATCCCCTCCCCCCCTTTGGCGACACCACTGATATAAAAATACACGACCAGCTTTTATGAGGTTTGGATCCTCTTCTTGAAGCAAATGCGCTTCTTTCGATATTTTAAAAGATAATCAACCTCCAACTTATCGTCCACCATCGTCCCAGATTCGCCTCTCGATCTGAAATGTTACTTATAAAAATACTTAAAATTTGAGAAGGGAATGGTGGGGGGTTCAAATCTTCACGAACCAAAAATATTTAGACAAATCTTCATAAGATTGCAGTGAAAATCTTCATTTTTAGATAAATTTTTAAGACTCCCCCCCCCCTTCTAAAAAAGGGGGGTCCAATTGTCTAATGAGATCACGTCACTGGGTATTTTGGAAATTCATTTATTATAAACATAAACTATATTTTCCCTTTACGAAAAAAAAAATATAGTCACAAATCGGGAAAAATACTATCTGAAAAATTACGATTTGTCAGTGACGTAAGCAGGGGAGGGGGAAGTCATACATTCTCCCCTCCATTGGAGGAAAATTTACACTAGTTCTCCATCGAGAGTATAGTGGGAAAATAAATTTATTCCTGTGAAAACCCCTTCTCCTACTCCCATCAGTCGCAGGTCGCAACCTACCTTTCCCAAACGTTGAGTCTATTATATAGATATCCACATACAGGGTATTTAGGAGCCCTGCCTACGCTACACCTATGGGCTGAACCGCACCGCCGGTCAAATTTCATATCGTCGCTACATTGGCATACAGCTCCTTATCATGAGAATAGTTAGTAAATAATTTGAGGCTGTGATGTGGCGGAGATACGAACTCGCAAACCCCAAATCTTCAGGTACGCAGGAGGTTTGGGGGGATTTGGGGACGCAGCGGGTTCGGAGAAATCTGAGGACGCAATGTTAATGTATGATAACATGAGGGCTAAGTGGAAGAAAGAGGTAAAGGAAGTGAATGCAATATTTTAAGCTGCGAGCTCAACCAAAACAAGCTCCGCCACTGATTTGAGGCCTCGTATACAATGGATAGGCCGTGGATAATCCGTTTTATACGCAGTTCGCTACTGCAAATTTTGATGTATCTTAACAACTTCAGCCACATCTAATTTATGAACAATATCTCAGGCTTCTATCCATGTGTGGTTCTCAAGCGGGGTACAAGTACTCGGTAGGCAGGGTGCAAACATTTTTACAATAGGGACAAAATAATTCCGAAGAGACACTATTGTATAAAACTCAAGAGTATAAAATTAACAAAAAGTAGTTATTTTATTAATTACTAGTAATAAGTAAACACATATAAAAAGAAAACAATGTTAATTAAAATATACATTATTACTGATAATTTGGTAATAGAAATCTAGTAGCACGCCAACATGAAAATGTAGACATTTTGCTTTTTTGTCCAATATTGGTTTCTAATATTGGCATAATATTGGGCCGATATTGCAATATCAATATTTATCCAATATTGGCACCAATGTATCCCCAATATTGTCTTTACATTGGAAATATATACTATTTCCAGTGAGGCTACATGATATCCAATATTAGAGCTCCGTGAAGTTGGCTCCCCCATGGAAAGCACAAACGATAAAAACTAGTGGAATCGTTTGTACTTCGTTTGTGCTGCAAAAATTTTCGTTTGTGCTTCTTTCGTTTTCGATATATAGCATTTTCTTTTCCAGGGGGGGGGGGGGGGCTCACTTCACGCTCAGCCATTGTTTACATAACAGAAATTACGTTAATTTCCAAAAAACGTTTATGCCATTCGTTTGTACTTCGTTTGTGCCGCAAAAAGTTTTCTTCGGACCCATTTCAAATTTGAACTATAAAGCTTTCATTTGTTTGGCGCGAAAGCGAGTTTTGTTGACATACAAGAAATTTAACGAATTTCGAAAAAACTTTTATGCCATTCGTTTGTGCTGGTTTGTGCCGCAAAAATTTTCGTTTGTGCTCTTTTCGTTTTTGATTTATAGATGTTTCTTTTCCCGGGGGGGGGTGCAACTTCACTGAAGTAAATGAAAGAAAATGTTATAAATCGAAAAATTTTTGCAGCACAAACCAGCACAAACGAAGTACAAACGATTTCACTAGTTGTTGTCGTTTGTGTTTCCACGGGGGGGGGGGGGGGCAACTTCACGGAAGTAAATGAAAGAAAATGCTATAAATCGAAAACGAAAGAAGCACAAACGAAAATATTTGCGGCACAAACCAGCACAAACGAAGTACAAACGATTCCACTAGTTGTCGTTTGTGCTTTCCATGGGGGGCCAACTTCACGGAAGTAAATGAAAGAAAATTCTATAAATCGAAAACGAAAAGAGCACAAATGAAAATTTTTACGGCACAAACCAGCACAAACGAAGCACAAACGATTCCACTAGTTGTTGTCGTTTGTGCTTTCCGCGGGGAGGCTAACTTCACGGAAGTAAATAAAAGAAAATGTTATAGATCGACAACGAAAAGCGCACAAACGAAAATTTTTGCGGCACAAACGAATGGCATAAACGTTTTTTCGAAATTCGTTAAATTTCTTGTATATCAACAAAGCTCGTTTTCGCGCCAATAAATGAAAGCGTTATAGTTCAAATTTGAAAAGGGTCCGAAGAAAACTTTTTGCAGCACAAACGAATAGCATAAACGTTTTTTGGAAATTGATGTAATTTCTCTTATGTAAACAACAGCTGAGTGTGAAGTTGCCCCCCCCCCCCCGGGAAAAGAAACGTCTATAAAATTCTATATTAAATATTCTATTATATTCTCTATTTAAACGTCTATAAACGTCTCAAAGACGAAAAGAACACAAACGAAAATTTTTGCGGCACAAACCAGCACAAACGAATGACATAAACGTTTTTCCGAAATTCGTTAAATTTCTTGTATGTCAACAAAGCCCGTTTTCGCGCCAAACAAATGAAAGCTTTATAGTTCAAATTTGTAAAGGGTTCGAAGAAAACTTTTTGCGGCACAAACCAGCACAAACGAAGTACAAAGGAATGGCATGAACGTTTTTTGAAAATTAATGTAATTTCTCTTATGTGAACAATGGCTGAGCGTGAAGTTAGCTCCCCCTAGAAAAGAAAATGCTATAAATCGAAAACGAAAAAAGCACAAATGAAAATTTTTGCAACACAAACCAGCACAAACGAAGTACAAACGATTCCACTAATTTTTGTCGTTTGTGCCTTCCACGGGGGGGGGGGGGCAACTTCACTGAGCTCAATATTAGCATGCTACCGTGCACAATTGGTATCTTCAATTGAAATTTTTTCATTCCACATCCGTTCATTTTGAAATCTTTGTTTCTATTTGAAAACGTTTTGATTAGAAGTTGAGAGAAATTGCCAAGTGTATATAAAATTTTTAATTAAAAGATCGGTACTATCTTTATAAGCAGGAGGTTGATTAACTGCAACATTTTTAAAATGTATTACATAAAATTAAAAGAAAAATTATTTGCAAATAAACTAAAGGAACAGAAAAGGTCGTGTTTGAAAAAAAAAATTGCTAGAATTCCACATTATTTTTACAGAAATTTTTCATTCTAGCCGCTGCTGCAGATAGCCCGTTTTCCCCCTAAAGATTGTTACACGAAAGGCAATGCCTAGAAACAATATTAGTCCATAACACTGTGACATATTCAAAACCCAGTATTAAAAAACTTTCCAATTCAACACCTAGTGAGGGGGAGGGGGCAAATGTCCCATACTATATAGTTATTTTAAGGGGTTGTACTTGAAGAAATAGTAAAGCAGCTTACACATCAGTGGGTACACCGAGAAAAAAATGTTAAGAGCTACTGTTTTATCAGAAAACTATGGTTTTGTGGGCGAAGTGCACAATCATAGATAGAATATCCACACATGAAACAAAAGATTTTTTACATTAACACAGACATATTTAGGTAAAGCATTTAGATATATTTATATAGAGCAAATAGAAAACTCCCCCACACACACACCGGCCAAAAAGTCCTGAAAGAAACAGTGTGTATCACCATGAAATACGGTACACAGGTACTTGAGGACCTGAGAAATGCACCTCAGCGTTATTTTTTATTTATTTACTTATTTATTTATTTATTTATTTATTTATTTATTTTTCGAATTACATTCATGTCCAAAAGTTAAGCAATAAACGGAAAACAGCATATTCGCCGAAAGAAACAACGTGTAACCACAAAATTTACATAGACGACAAGTGCGCGCATGTGGAAACTACCCCGCAGAAAACATTTTGCATAACAATATTTTTTAATAAGGAAACGTATTAGGTATAAAAACGGCCTGTTTTGTGCAGAGCCTGTATATCTCCGTATTATTCCAGAAGGAAAGTCGAAAGAGTCAAATTTTGAAAATGAGTAAACGACATCATCTGACATGAGTGACGCCTGGCGATGAAACGTAATAGGGCATTTCGAAGGGGGCCAGCGACAGTCGGAAGTAGCCCGGGCCCAAAATGCCGATCATTCCTTCATTTTCCGTCTGTGGAACTGGTATCATAGTTAAGGAACAGTGTCGCGAAGACCAGTAAGTGGACTTCCAAGGGTCAGGATGACCGTTTACTGTGTCTGTAAGCACAAATCCACAGGTCAATCACTGCACATCAGCTTGCTTCCGACCTCGCCGCGTCGGCAGGAAAAGCCGTATCTCGGCAAACTGTTCACAGACTACATGCAGGTCAGCTACGTGTAAGACGATGATTAGTGGTTTGCGTCCCACTGACCCCCTCGCACAGAAATGCCCGCTTAAACTGAACTACACAACAATGGGGTACTGTGCTCTTCACGGATAAGTCCCGGTTTAGTGTACATGGTGTTTCCCGATGGTTATTGTCTACAGAACGCCTAGAACTCTCTATCACGCCAGTAACATCCACGAAATGCATGTATACAAGGGCGATGGTTCGAGTAGGGTTTGTTGTCGTCGTCTGTACTGATTTCCACATCTTCCTCCGCGATGCTGTGGCTGCAGCGGGGTATAGAGATGATATTGATATCCTTGTTCAATATGTCCTCCCATTTCTTGCGGCCATGGGTCCTGATTCCATTTTTATGGACGATAACGCGCAAGATCACACGGCAGGCATTGATCTGTGAAGTTGCGCGTTTAGAATCGGGAACACTACCACATATAAAATGGCCATCGAGATCATCCGACTTGAATCTCGTAAAGCATGTATGGGTCATGCTTGGGAGACATTGAAGTTCTCTCCATATCCCTTCCGGAGCCTTTACGAGCTAAGAACATGTCTGCTCTATGAATGGGCATAGATAATCCAAACCACCATATAGATGATCTCATTCTTGGTATAAATCGACTCTGTCGGGCATGTTTTTCCAGCAGAGGTCATCACATTCCGTATTGACAGACCTCCACCAATGTTTTGCGCCCAAAATCTTACGTTTTTGTTTATTTATATTTATTATTTTATTATTTATTGATATTTTTCTTTGTAATTCCCCACGCTAGTGTCTTTTGCTACACCCCATGATCTGTGAAAGTCTCAATGAATTCGAATAAATACTTTTCTATTTATCTGCTTTTTTTGCTTTCTTGTTTAACTTTTGAACATGAGTGTATATACAGAGTTGAGTTGCATTATTGTGGCCACTTCTTACTTTTGACGTCAACAGCGCGTAGCCAATGAAAAAAGGTACATGTCGTAAGTTGACTTGGTGGGTATATAAGGTGTAGTGTAGGCATTCTGAAAACATATCATTCGTTGCTGTCATGGCTAAAAAGAGCGAATTATCAGATTTGGAAAAAAAAGGGATGATTATCAAGTTTCGGGCCAAGGATGGCAGTATTTCCGAAGCAGCGCAGTTTGTGAACTATTCGTCTGCTGCTGTGGTTAAAGTGTATCGTCAATAGAGAAATGGCCCCATTGCGAATAAGCGACGTGGAAATTGTAGAGCACTACGCGCCACTGATGTGAGAAGTGAACATCGGCTCTGGAGGTTCATAAGAGTCGATCGCCGCGCTACAGTGGAGCAACTCACTGGCCGAATGATCCAGGGGGCTACCGAAAGTGTGTCTCAGACGACAGTTCAACGAACTCTGTTTCGTATGAGCCTCAGGAGTAGACTGATGGTCGCTGCACCTATACTAACGAAGGTGTATCGGCAGAATAGGCTCATATTTGCACTCCAGTATCGGAATTAGACCTCCTCTGATTGGAAAAAAATTGCTTTCTTTTATGAGTCACGTTTTCTGCGTCATCAGAAGGATGGACGTTCGCGTATAAGGCGTAAAAGATAGGAGAACAAACACTCATCAACCATTACTGGAAGAACATAAGGCTGTCGGGGGCAGCGTTATGGTCTGGGGAATATTTCGTGGCATTCTTTGGATCCACTCATACCTGTTTAAGGCATCATGAACCGAATTTGTTATGAATCCATTCTTGCAAACCAAGTAACTCATACGTGCTGATTGATTTCCCTGGGGTGAATGGAATCTACCAGCACGACAATGCGACGTATCACACAGCGAGAACTGTCCGAGAATGGTTGGAGGAGCACAATGAAGACTTCAAAATACTTCCCTGATCTCTCCTCTGAGATTTAAACCCAATTCAGCATAAGACCACCTCGATCGTATTATTCTCTTTATGGATTCTTCACCACGAACCCTCCAGTAGCTATCAGATGCACTGCAGTAGCATGGTTCCACATACCTGTGAACACCTCCCAGCACCTTATTGAGTCGTCATTAGCTTCTGTCTGCACTGCCCACGGCAGTTCCTCTAGATAGTAGCTGGTGGTCATAATAATGTTGGAACGCGTAATATTCCCTTTGGCGCCTCCTCTTTCATCTGTCTTGAAGGCCAGGGTAAGAAAACACAGTCCATGACGTGATCTCAGGGTTACCAGAATTTCCCTGTTAGAATAAGGGTTTCCATATTTTGGCGATTTATCGTCAATTTGGCGACTTCTGGAATGTTTCAGAAACTTCTCGATAGAACGATTATTCTTTGAAATACAGGAATTTCCAGAAGTTTCTATGGAGAGACTATAAATAGAAGGATCGGAGAGTGGAGTTGACGAGTTGACGTGACACGAGCTACATCGGACTGTGATTTTTGTCAATGTTTTGAGAATAGTAGCTGCTGTTTTGTGAAATTTCGTCAACATTCTGTGAGAATAATATAGCTTATTCTGTGAAATTAGTGGAGCATCTAAGTTCTGTTTGATTATATGCTGTTCCTGCTTACTTTGTGCTTGCGAATAAACGTTAGTTATCCAGAAACTTGGACTCGTTCTTGTATCCTGCGTGTACACTCACGATTCTAGAGGGTACGTTCATAACAAATTGGTGTCAGAAGTGGGATTTCTGGAAACTTGACAAACGTACATGGTACTAGTAACTAGAAGAGGAATGGAGGAACAGTTGAAAGAGATGATGACTTTGATGAAAGCTGGACAAGACAAAATGATGGCTTTGATAGAAGCCTGACAAGACGAGATGATGGCTTTGATGGAAGCCGGACAAGACGATAAGATGGCTTTGATTAAAGCCGGACGAGACGCGATGAAAGTCAAACAAAACGAGATGAACGACACTATGAAAGCCGGACGGGGATCTATGGAAGAAAAGATTAATGCCGAATAGGAAAAGATGAAAGCTAGACAAGGCGAGATGAAAATCGGACAAGAAGTGATGAAAGACGGGGTGAAGGAGATACATACACGACAGCCCCACTGGGGGACATTTTGACATCAGCAAGACGTTGAACAAAGTTCGTGAATGTTTCTTCTGGTGCAATGTGAGATTCGATGTTGAGCGCTGGTGCAAAGAATGCACAGAATGCGATGCTCAGAAGGGACTGAAGAAGGAAACATGTGGGTCTCTTCAGTGTTATAATGTTGAAGCTTCTTTCGAGAGCATTGTATTCAACGTTTTGGGGCCATTACCATGAACATTAGACAATAACAAATACATCCCAGTAGTAATGGACTACTTCACGAAATGGCCAGAAGCTTACGCAATCCCTGATCAAAAGTCTACACCTATCAGTGAAGTTTTCACTCGGAACTGGATATGTCGCTATGGGGTTCCCTCTCTCATCCATTCTGACCAGGGAATGAACTTTAGCTCTGGCATATTAACGGTCACGAAATTATGCAAACTACTCGGTATGAACAAAATTCGAACTACTCTTCATCCTCAATCGGGCATCATGATAGAGAGACTCAACATATCGGTATTTAATCACCTCTCCTCTCTGTATTCGTATCCAGAAACCAGCAAGACTGGGACCCTCACCTATCTTTGCTCCTACTGGCCTACAGAAGTGCTGTCCACGAATCAACCGGACGTTCTCCATCAAAAATGCTGTTTGGACGGATCTACGACTAACGTGACCCAATGTTTGGAAGAGCATGTGATACTCCTTTATCGCCTGATGAATATGTGCAAGATGCAGGCACGGTTGGAAGAGGTTCATCGTTTCGCTAGTGAGGGGATCAACATAGATGCCGATAGAATGAAGACCAGGTGCGATATTAAAGCTAATGAGGTACGATTCCAGGAAGGCAACAAAGTGTGTCTGTTCAACCCTAGGCGACGGCGAGGATTTTCGCTGAAACAGCAGCACAACTGGGAAGGGCCATCAAGACGTCATCAAGAATACGTCATCAAGAATAAAATAAATAGTGTCGTTTATCGAATCCAGAAATCGTCTTCAGCCAAGCTAAAAATTGTCCATGCAAATTAGCCCCATATTTTGGACCATAACAGATTGATACTGTTCGAGACGTGCAGTCTTAAGTAGGGAGCAGTGTTACAAACGCGCAATATTCCTTTTGGCGCTTCCTCTTTCATCTGTCTCGAAGGCCAGGCGAAGAAAACACAGTCTATGATGTGAGATTGACGTGAGCCCAGGGTTTCCTGGATTTCCCAGTTAGAAGAAGGGTTGCAATATTTGGCGATTAGCCAATTTGATGACTTCCGAAATGTTCCATAAACTTCTCGATAGAACGATTATTCTTTGAGATATAGAGATTTCCAGAAGTTTCTATGGAAAGACTATAAATAGGAGTCATCACGAAATCGGAGAGTGGAGTTGACGTGACACGAGCTACATTGGACTGTGATTTTTGTCAGTATTTTAAGAATAGTAGCAGTTGTTTTGTGAAATTACTTTCGTCAACATTTTGTGAGAGTAATATCGCTTATTCTGTGAAATTAGTGGAGCATTTGAGTGCTGTTTGATTGTATACTGTTCCTGTTTACTTTGTGCTTGCGAATAAACGTGAGTTATCCAGAAACTTGGACTCGTTTTTGTATCCTGCGTGTACATCCAGTGGTGTCGGAACCCAAGGGTGCATGGGTGCAACTTGCACCCACAGATATCTTCATGTGGGTGTAGCGCACCCACAGAAATTTTAAAATAATTAAGGTTTATTGTTGTTAATCTTCGTTAAACAGTATTGGAATGAGATTTTTTCCAGAAAAATATTGAAGTAAAAATAACGTAAATGAACAATCCAAGCTCGCAGTTTAGAAATAGGTGTGAATTTTTAGATAAAAGTAGTTGCTTACATACCCTGTCCCTCTTTACTTTCGAACACTTGTTCAAAAAGTCCATGCAGTTGATGCTCCGGTCATAAATTGAAGTTGTTGAAAAGTTACGTGGTCAGTTAAACTGTTCGAACAATGGTAGTATTATTTAGCATTGTTTACCAGACTGTGTGTACTATAGGTGCATTATCATATCTAGGATAATCCTGCTTAAAATAAGTTAGAACAAATTCTAGGTTATAGGTATTGAAAGATTTAAAATTACCAAATACATCTGCTATGAGAGCGTTGCACAAATGGCAAAATTATGTGCAAATATCTTTTATTGTTGAGGAAAATTATAATAGATATTCTTTTTCTGTGGGTGCAAGAACAATATTTATAGAAACCAAGTTCAAAATACATGTGCTAAATATTTGTATAATATAGAAGAAAAAGGTTTAGCTTGAAAGTTCTTGAAATTTTACACATATTAAAAGTTTTATTTTTGTTTATTTAGTGGAAACGATATCTCAAAAGAAAATAATCATATTGTTAAACCTTATAATCATATTGTTAAACCTTATAATCATATTGTTAAATCTTATAATCATATTGTTAAACCTTTCCGTAATACATTAGAAAGTGTAATCTTTGGGCATAAAATATCTAAAACAGGAGTTATGAAGCTTTTAACATAGGGCAAGAATAAGCAAATAATTTTAGGTAAAACACCATTCTCTAAATTGGAGCTAATATCGTAATAAATGCAGTTTTTAAGTACTATGCATTGGTATATGAATTGAAGATTTTGCATACTTTATGTAAAATAAATTATTCACAAAGCATGATCACTAAAATGTCATAAAAATTACTATATTTATTTATTTTAATTTTAATATTTACAAATATGGGACTTTAGATGTGATGTGTATGTGTGAGAGAGGGGGAAGACGCACCCATGCCTCTGTTTACTATAATATTTCAAGCATTGAGAACGAGACCGTCTAATAGCCTTTATAATGGAAAAAGGATCTGCAATAAAAATACTTTGTTAATAACGGCTTAAAATGTTGATTAAAAGCATCAATCGGCTTCAAAAGCAAAAAGCAGTGTCCTTCTTCAGGATAGAGGGACAGAGCAACCGCGCCAGCAAAGGCAAGAACGCGTCTGTCAGTTTAGAAATTTATCAGCATTTAGACAGACACATTTTTATCTTTGCTGGTGCAGTTGCTATCTGTCTATCCTGACAATAAGATTATTTTTGCCTTTGAAACTGGTTGTTAAGTTTTATCAACTTTTAATAATGTTTATTTCAGAAACTGGGCTGAAGAGAAATGTATTACTAAATTTTTCTTAAAGTCGGGATATCTAAAAATATCAATTGATTAGTCTACTCAAAAATATCCGTGAATGAGACTGGAATTAAGAAGGATATAACAAAACTGAAAGAAAATTAAATGAGTTAGCTTTTAAAGTAAAAAAAGAGTAGGTATACAAATCATTGTTGAATGAGATTGAAATTAAGAAGGACCTAATTAAATAAATGACCAGAAGACAAAATGAAAACAAAAACTGTTTCGGAAGTTTGTATGATCTAATAAATGAAGGTATGAGTAAATTAAGCTAATAAATGAATTCCATGACAGTTAGGTCTTTTTTACTTCATTAAAAGGTCATTAATTTAATAAATTTTCCATGATTTTAACATAAGTAGAATCATCAAACAAGACTATTTGGCCCCTTTGTCAGCCTGATAAGTGTGTGTGTGTGTGTGTGTGGGGGGGGGGGTCAAATAGTCTTGACAAAGAGGCTCTCAAGGAATGTATCAGAGAACATTCTAAAATTACCGTTAAGCTAGAAACATCACCCTAAGTCATCCATTTCCCAACATTGATACCTCTGAAAATCATTCATTTCAATATTCTAAGGCAAAAATCATTGCGTATACCCGCATTATATCTGAACTTGATTTTTGGGAGTTGCTTTTATTTACTTTGAACTCTGATAATCTTGTTAATGGTAAATCAGCAGTTCTTTACGTCTCCATGGGAAAATGTCGTCCATCCGTAACTTCATTTGCAGCTTATATAGCTTCCTAAACAGTTTTCTGTTTTTTGTTTTGAATTGTTTTTTGGTCATTTATTTAATTTGTTTATTTTTAATCCCAACTTCATTCAATAGTAGTTTAAAGTTGTTTATATACTCATCTTTGGCTTTAAAAGTTAGCTAATTTAGTTTTTTTTTTTTCAATTTTGTTACATCCTTCTTAATTCCGGTCTCATTCACGGATATTTTTGAGCAGACTAATCGATTGATATTTTTTATAGTTGATGAAGTTAACTCATATAACTTCTGAAAGAGTTTTTTTTTTTTTCTTATTTCCTGTGTTGTATCCCCTTTTAACCTATTCTCAACCATTGTTAATGATTTAGTAATTTGATTTAGTTAATGATTTAGTAATTCCCTGTAATTTTCTATCTTTATTCCATTTCAAGGGTGTCGTTATTCTTCCTCCAGCTAAACTTTTTAATTTTTTACAAATAATTTAAAGGTGTTCATGTTTCATTTCCGTTTTTTAAATCTCATTTCAATGTTTAAGATTTTATTCTCAGCGCAGGCTCCTCTTGTCTTCCTAGACAGGAGAGGAACCCTTTATAGTCCCGTGATGATATATATATATATGTTCGTAATGATATGTTGATGGGTGTTTTTAAAGTGCCTATACCACCCGTTCTGTAAATTTTTTCGATGTGTGTGACCTAGCTCTTTTGAATTGCTCATTGCTTGCCTCTTTGCAACACTCAGCTTTTTATTAAGGCGCATAATTTTCTAACTGTTCTGTTTTGGCCTGATGAAGAGGGCTTATGATGCCCTCGAAACAATTGTAGTTGCCTTATTGATGTATGGATGCTTTATTGAAAGAAGTTTTGCAAGCCTTAATCTTGCAAGTAGCAGTTTGATTTAATGTAATCTAATTCTTATTTCGCCAAATCCGAAATTAATACAATTTTAAAGCTTGGCAAAAAGTTCTGTATATATACTTTCGTATTCTGATAAAAAATTCATTTCAATGCCGCATACTTTTGCCTTCGTATTGGCATCTGCGCCTGCGCTTGCTTCACAGAGAGATTTTCCTTTTAAATATTTTATTCTGTTTATTTATTTAATTTTTGCTTAGTCGCACGGGATAATTTGGGGATGTGGGCTTATCGCGTCCGTTGCGTGCACTGTGAACTGTTATGTGTATACACTTTATCCGTGTTTTAACTCCCGGGCAACCAGTACATTTTCTAATACACACACATTATATATATATATATATATATATATATATAACATTAAGAACATCAAGTGAGTTTCAAATTCGAATTTATCACTTAGGCTAATCGACGACAAAAATCAATATACCACTTAGGAACAGGCGCAAAGCTGCTCACATCTCCAGAGTATAAAATATCCGAGTGAAAAGGAAGAAACGTTAAACGGAAGAAACGCGTCGATGTTGTTCTTGCTCTTCTTGTATACGGGTGCATTTGTCTATGCACATGTAGGGGACTGACCATTGTATTGTATTGGTACCGTGAGCGTTGCCCGGGCTGTAAAAGCTGCTTTAAACGGGAAGGGGCGTCGCAATCCTCCCCTGCCATTATATGCAACGCATTTGGTTCTCCCCTTTCAACGTTTTAACGTTACTTCCTTTTCACTCGGATATATATATATATATATTTATATATATATATATATATATATATATATATATATATATATATTCGAAATCTTGCACCCACACTGTAAAATGACTTCTGACGCCTCTATGTACATCCACGATTCTAGAGGATATGTTCGTAACAATAATGTGACTCGACTGCATATTTGGTTATTGATAGCGGATAAAGCCAGCTAGTTATATGCAATTTGTAATTCATTCCAGAATTTTACAATCGCCTTCAGCATTTCGTGTTAACGCCTATGACCACCGTCGAAGCCGGAAAAGAAACCTTTTAAAGTTAAACTTAATAAAAAAAATGACCTACGAACCGGGATTTATCCAAGAAAGATTAAATGATTTTACCTTGAATACGAAATGAACCATCAAACTCTAAATTTGTGAAAATTTAGAGTTTTAATCTCTTATAAAATAATTGTGCTGAATAGAAAGCAAGGAAAATTAATTTTATTTAAGTTATAGTATTCTTATATAAAATTCCATGACTAAATAATCAGTTAAGTGTAAAATTTTTATATTTATAACAATGAATTATAGTTTTGATTTTTCTTTGTTTTCTTATTCGTATGGGCCTCAATATTCTTTTCCCCGGATCCTATATTAGCTTAGTTAAGAACGACCCTGGTCTAGGCGGCCGAAGGAAATTTACGTTTTTGCATAGAACTTATACACGTTACACATAAAAATGTGAAAGATCTATTGTTGAGAATTCCAGTTTCACACTGTCCCGCGTCATTCGTCCATTTTATCATGCTATTGCAATTTCGGCTAGTTCCAAACATAGCACACAAAAAAATCGGATACGGTCCAGTGATTTATTGCGGTAGATTCTGGAAAACGTGTCCATTGCCACGCTTCTGATTTTACATCCGGGCTGTTTATCCATACCCACATTGGAAGCCTAAAAATACCATATTCATGAAATGCAGAAAAAGATGTATGGCTGAGAATAAAATACAAAAGCAAGAACGCAAAATACATTTCGACGATTTAAATTTTCATTCCTTCTCCTGTGTATATTATTCACTAACTGAAAAATAAAAATTAGCTATTAACATCAGCTATTCTTGTATTGGCATTCTTAGTTGTTTAAAAAGAAAAGTTATTTTCACGATCTTGTTTCTAAACATTACTTGATTAACTTTTTAAATTCTAATTAGGTTAGTTTTGTAGGCATGACTTTTTTCCCTTTATTGTTTATTGCCAAAACGTTTAATAATAAATTATACAGGATTTCCAGGAAAGTCCTTATGAAAACAACTACATATTCTACATCTTTGTAATTGGCATTTCTCGTCTATTTCGCTTTGTTGCCGGGCTGGAAATTACAGCTTTTTAAATTCTCCTCCTCTGCAATCCCTCTTATTCTATCGTGCATGGTCACTTCGCTATAGCTAGACCTAACACGCTATAGCTAGACACTCATGGTCCTTTTCTTACAAAGTTAATGGGGTGCTTCTGAACTTTCGTGGGAACCCTTTATATCCAAGGAAACGTTTTCTATTTGTGTTAGTGAATAATATAGACTGGGAAAGGATTAAAAATTTAAATAGTCGAAATGCATTCTGCATTCTTGATTTTGCATTGTATTCTTAGCCATACATCTTTTTTCCTGCATTTCATGAGCTATTGTCTGAACAAGAAATCAAATTTGAATGGTTGCATAATCGCCTATAAAATGTGAATAACTTTAGACGTGCATAAAGTTTTATGAAATACTGCATTTATTTCGGGGCTTTTTTATATTTTAAGGGGGGCATTTTATAAAGGGATGTTTCATATAAAGGGATTTTTCCATTCGTATATAGAATGGCTAAGGTATGGTGATAGCTGAAAAAAATTTATTATGCGAAAAACGTGCCACGTTCATAATTCCACAAAAGATAAAATAGACTTTCATTTGTGCAGATACCACCAGACGAATATTTCTGTTAGATGAAACATCACACATTCATTGCACTTTTCCCTAAATAATTCCTCCTCTCTCTATTGTCACTGCTTCTGTAGACGTGGATTCGTGGCGCCTTCTTGAATGATTCAGATTTTAGTTATGACTTTCCTGACAGAAAATACGACTACACGGGCTCATTTATATATAACCAAAGAATTTCCAATGAAAGCATTTCGAAGCACCGCAAGAATAACCCATGAGAAAGTTGACAGCCCACAACTATCCGTGGAAACAGCGGTGGATCTTAAACTGCTCTGACCGAAACCACATTGATCCATAGCTCGATTTCACAATGAAAAATTGCTCTGAAGGATTTTAATTAATCTTTTGGCACAATCTGGTAAACTATTCTTAAACCAACATAAATGTAACTTTCTAATACTTTCAGCAGGCATAAGAAAGCAGGCATAAGAAAATTAGGTATTTCTGCCCTCTTCCTCAGATCAAAAACATTGTCTATCTTCTCTTAACAATGGCCAAGAAAGAACTTGCAAGGTGGCAGGCAGATAAATAATCGAATAGATAGATTCGGATCACCCAAAGCGAGAATTCGTAGCGGGGTTGTAGACATTGAAATCGAGACCCCCAACCACACACAACTCAACACAGGTCGATAAGGCGGCATTATCCTCCCACACAGTGTTTCTTTCAGGCATACCTCCGGGGGGGGGGGGGGGGGCGATGCCCCCCGGAGACATTTTATGTTAACCTACTTTCTATATATGTAATAAATTTGCATAGGGAAAATAGAAAACTTGCCTCCTTTAAAACTTTAAAATCTCATTCGCCCCCTCCCCCCTCGAACAAAACATCCTGAAAGAAACACTGCTCATGAATGAAACTAACTAGATCCACGAGAATGATGATAACATAGTTTTTACATAATACTGCACATGGAAAGTAAACGTGTTGGGCGATACCAACTACTTTAATTTTACAATTTTTTTTTTAAACGTGCAATATCTAGAGAGCCATTCATGTTGGTGTTCTAAATTTTATATTATTCGTTTTCGGATGTTAAAATTACATCTGAAATGATTATTTATTTATCATTAGTGAAAATCCTGGTATTTTTAAAAATTCATTCGAAAATTGTAGGGGTGTTCTCGAACAGTGTTTCTCTCAGAATTTTTGACCGGGGGGGGGGGGGGCGAATGAAATTTTAAGAGGGGTGCAAGTTTTCTATTTGTCTTATATAAATATATCTAAACACTGTGTTACATAAATAGAAACTAGGTTAACATAATGTCTCCGGGGGGGGGGGGGGCATAGCCCTCCCGGAAACATTTTATGTTAAACTAGTTTCTATTTATGTGACGCAGGATTCAGACATATTTATATAGGACAAATAGAAAACTTGCCTCCCTTAAAATTTCATTCGCGCCCCTGTCCAAAAAGTCCTGAAAGAAACACTGCCTACACAGTATGCCAAGCTGGAGAAAGGAACAAACTGAAAGACGCGTTTTGATTTAAGGTTTAAAATAAAATTGAGCAAAATTAAGATAATAGTAAGACATTAGAGGGAAGAAGAAATAGAGAAACCCATATAAAAAAAAAAATCTGATGTGGGCAACACATGACTTTCCTTATATAATGAAATAAATTTACTACTTTTACAGTAAAATAAATAGGTTTTTCTTCTAGTAGATACTAATATCCTTTCCAAGATATTGAATTTTCGACAATTAGTCGTCATTTTCATTGATTTATCGTCATTTTTATCCATTTAGCGAGATTTTCGTTAATTTGGCAACATTTCAAAAAGTCTCCAAGTTGGCGACATTCCGCCAATTTCGTCGCCAAATTCCCGCCAAGCGTTATGGACGAAGAAATAAGTTATTCTTACAGCAGATAAATTGGCGTTCAAATGCAAAAGTATTACTCAAAGTATCTTTTTTCATGAATGAAACGAGCTAGATCCACGAGAATGATGTCACCCAATTTATCGCATGATATTATATATGAAAAGTGAACATGTTTCTCAATAGGAAATATTTTTTTTTTCTATTTCATATGACTTTTTGATAATTTTTTTAAAAAATGTGCAATATTTCGAAAACGGTTCTTGTGAGCGTTCTAAAATTTATGTCAATCGTTTTCTAATGAAAAAATACATAAGAAATGTCTATTTACGTAACTTTATTATTGGTTTTGATTTTTTGACGATTTTTTCAAAATTTCATTCGAAAATTTAGGGGGGTTCTGAACATTCGATTGCTTATAAAAACAATAGGCTTCCAGTGTTTACAGATTGTGATTTTTGTACCACATTTGGTTCGAATCGGTCCATTCGTTCGTCAGTTATCGTCTCCACAGACCCACTGACACCCACCCACCCACACCCACCCACCCACACACACACACACACACACACACACACACACACACACACACACACACACACACACATACTTTCACACACACACACACACACACACACAGACATCACTTCAAAAATGTTTGTTACGTGATCAGGGATGCTTGAAACGTGCTCTCCCGTCGAAAACTCGAATTCGAATTTTCGACCCCGTCACAATACTTTCCTTATACGTTATGCATATACGGAAAGTAATAGGTAGTGGCTCTAGTCCGATGGAGCCGAAATGATTTTGCGTGAATAACATTTTGTAAAATAAAATTCCAGTAAAGTTCAATAAGTTTATTCGATTTTTTGCAGGCTCGGTTATTTCGTTTACAGGTTTACAAAGCGCTGCAAATTACTCGCTAACTGTTTATAGCTAGCTAGTTTTTCGCCCTGATCTCATCAGAATACTCCAATCATAGACTTCACGTCAGAATTTCAAATTATTTTACTAAATTGTTTGGCGGTATATAAATTAAATTTATACAATATATCTGACGAGATTTTGCATTTGAGTAAATCTATAAACTTGTCTGACAGCACATAAATACTTATTTGAATATGACGTATATTTAAATCTATTCTGCAAAACCTCACCAATCATTAAGCATCTTTAAAATCCCCAAGTTCATTTAACCTCTAAATCTTTTTTAACAGAATTTAATATCTCGTGCTTATGCACCGGTATTTCACGAAGGAGCAAGACAATTGTCACATTTGAAATATTACATCTTTCCCACCCAATGGAAATTTTTGTCACTTATTATTTGTAGCTATCTTTCATAGTTTCAAAGAGATTTCAAGTGTGTGTGTGTATGTGTGTGTGTGTGTGGGGGGGGGGGGGAGACCACTCACTAAAACAGACTCTTTGAATTTTTTCTTGAAAAGAAAACATTCAATATATTTAAACATTAAAACCATTTTCATATATTCATAATGTGAACCTTATTTTCGACAAAACTAGGACAATTATTTATATTTCCATCTATTATTACTTTCCTTATATACATAATGTATAAGGAAAGTATTGTGACGGGGTCGAAAATTCAAATTCGAATTTTCGACGGGAGAGCACGTTTCGAGCATCCCTGATCACGACTCAAACATTTTTGAAGTGATGTCTGTGTGTGTGTGTGTGTGTGTGTGTGTGTGAAAGTATGTGTGTGTGTGTGTGTGTGTATGTCAGTGAGTCTGTGGAGACGATAACTGACGAACGAATTTACTGATTCGAACCAAATTTGTTACAAAAATCACAATCCGTAAACACTGGAAGCCTATTGTTTTTATACGCAATCGAATGTTCAGAACTCTCCTAAATTTTCGAATGAAATTTTGAAAAAATCGTCAAAAATTCAAAACCACTAATAATGTTACGCAAATAGACATTTCTTATGTAATTTTTCATTAGAAAACGATTGGCATAAATTTTAGAACGCTAACATGAACCCTTCTCGAGATATTGCACATTTTTCAAAAAAATTATCAAAAAGTCATATAAAATAAAAAAAAAAATTCCTATTGCGACACATGTTCACTTTTCATATGTAATACCACACGATAAATTGGGTGACATCATTCTCGTGGATCTAGCTCGTTCCATTCATGAAAAAATATACTTTGAGTAATACGTTTGTATTTGAACGTCAATATAGTCATCTGTCTGCTGTAAGAATAACTTATTTCTTCGTCCATAACGCTTGGCGAGATTTTGGCGACGGATTTGGCGGAATGTCGCGAATTTGGCGACTTTTTGGAATGTTGCCAAATTAACGAAAATCTCGCCAAATGGATAAAAATGACGCTAAATCAATGAAAATGAGGACTAATTGTGAAAATTCAATATCTTGGAAAGAATATTAGTATATACTATAGGAAAAATCTACTTTTTTTACTGTAAAAGTAGTAAATTCATTACATTATATAAGGAAAATCATGTGTTGCCCACATCAGATTATTTTTATCTATACCCTACGAAGGATTAAAACCCGTGAGCACTACATCTGAACTAGAATTTTTGGGAAGAAAGAACATTTATTTATTTGAAGTCAGACAATTTCGCAAATGATATAAGATATAAATCAACAATTCGTACGTATCCGTAGTCTAGAAAAATATCCTCAACAAGAATCCATGATTTTAAAAAACATAGCTTCCAAAAACCTTTCCTTCAATTTCGTTATTTCCTTCATTCCAGTCTCATTCACTAGTGTTCTTGAGCAATCAATTGTTATTGAATTTAGCTGATGTTATCTATTAGTTTCCGAAACCCTTGTTTTGTTTATATTTTTCAAAGTTCTAGTCATGGAACTAGAAAGACCTCCATGGTTCTAGTTTTGTGTTTGGATACTTTTTAAATAGTTTTCTCGCATGTTATTTGATAGGAAGGCTCCCTCGTTTTTGAGGAGGAGATTTTAGGAAGAGGAGGAGATTTCGTGACTGATAAGGACTTCAGTCACGAAATCTCCTCAAATAGTTTTAAGAGAATACTTTTTTGCGTGGCAACACTACACTTATTTTTGTGGTGGCAATGAAGTAAAAATGTCAGGAATCATGAGGTTTAACTGACAAGAACTTGGAAATTTTAGATGGTGACAATTTCTTTTGCCGGTAGGAACGAAGTATGGCCTAGTGAATCTCTTACCAACGTCCAGCAATAAAAAATGAATTGCGCAATGGAGTACAACTTATGAGATAATAATTACAAAATTAACCTTTATTATAATTAATTAAAATATGAAAATAAGCTAGTTGGGCAATCTAATGTGCAATGATAAGGGGATAGAAATGAGTGGAAAAATATAATTATGTACTCTTGTCAACGTCGGACAATAAAAACTGAATTACGCAATCGTACAATTCATACAAAAATAATTTTAAAAAAATCTGATGTGGGCAGCACATGACTTTCCTTATATAATGCAATGAATTTACTACTTTTACAGTTACAAAAAATGTTATTCTTATAGTAGATACCTATATTCTTTCCAAGATATTGAATTTTCTTCAATGAGTCGTCATTTTCATTGATTTAGCATCATTTTTATCCATTTGGCGAGATTTTCGTTAATTTGGCAACATTTAAAAATGTCGCCAAGTTGGCGACATTCCGCTAAATTCGTCGCCAAAATCCCGCCAAGCGTTATGGGCAGAGACATAAGTTATTCTTACAGCGGATAAATGACTATTTGCGTTCAAATACAAAAGTATTACTCAAATTATCTTTTCTCGTAAATTGAACGAGTTAGATCCACGAGAATGATGTCACCAAATTTATCGCATGATATTACATATGAAAAATTAACATGTTTCTTAACAGTTAATATGTTTTTTTTTTAATTTATGGGATTTTTTGATAAATTTATTTGAAAAATGTGCAATATCTCGAGAACGGTTTATGCTAGCGTTCTAAAGTTTATGCCAATCGTTTTCTAAGAAAAAATTACATAAGAAATGTCTATTCGTGTAACTTTATTAACCCAGGTAACACACATACGGTATTATAACCGTTGATAAACCGTTTATACGTTATATTTTCGTATGTGTTATACGATAAACGGTAATACATCGGTTATAATACCGTTATGAGTAAACGGTATATAAAAATACCGTATATCATACGTATGAATTACCGTGTATGAACATACCGTATGTAGAAATACCGTTTTAAATACGTATGTATTACTGTTTATTTTACATTAAAATAACCGTTTTTATTACATTAAAAATACCAATTTATCATGCGTAAAAATAACCATTAACGTTCCCCTCTTGCTCAAATCCTCTTTCAGCTTTGTTCTCGAACCCTTTTCCCAAAGACATTTTTATGTATTACCGTTTAAAATACATTATAAATACCGTTTATCATACGTTATAAATACCGTTTATATTACATTAAAATTACCATTTTTCATACGTAAAAATAACCATTAACGTTCCCCCCTTGCTCAAATCCTCTTTCAGCTTTGTTCTCGAACCCTTTTCCCCAAGGCATTTTCATGTATCCCTTCTTGTTTATTTTCACCCTCCCAAGTTCTAACCCCGCCGTGACGTCACGCAGTTCTGGAAGCTTCCAGAACGGACTCATTTCTACCTCAGGGGACGAAGCCATAAGCTTTGTGCATCTGGCAACACTGAGTGCAGTAATCATTCTTTACGTTTCCCGCCATGGTTTGTAGGTTTGTATCTTGAACTTGATTTTCCCGTGTTAGGTTAACATGTTGCTTAATTTATATAACTTATTTAATTATATTTAGCTTTAACATTTATTTTATTTTATATATCTTCCTAGTTTTGTTGTATGTATGCACATATTGCTTTAAAAGCAAACGGGAAAAGTGCATGTTTTCAGCATCGTGGTATGTGCATCCATGCTCGCATTTAATACTATCTAAGCGGAGATTAAATGAAAACGTGGTCCGAGATTGCATTTGTTGTCATGCATGCATGTTTATTTCAAATATTGTAAAATCAGAAATTATTCTTTTACATGTTTTTATGTATTTTAAACTTAAAGATGGTATAACTTAAATTTTAAACTTAAAGATGGTAATAGGCTGCAACCTGAAAATGCAGAACGCTTAATTTTCCTGTACCGTAACTTACCTCTAACTTTGATTACAAAGAATAATTAGTTTGTTTTTAAACAATATTTCATATGGTGTAAAACTTAAGAAATTAAAATACTGCCAAATTGAATATTCATCCAAGGGTCATTCCGAGTCAAATCAACCAATGATCTGAACCTTGACATCATGGAACATGATAATTTTTGGTACAATAGTAGTACCAGTGAAGCTGACAAAAACTGTAAATATTAGATTTTTTGGGCTCTTAGTTTTCAGTTATTGACTTTCTTAAAAGCGAAATTTGGCAAAAAAAAAAAGTATTTGACCTAGAGATCTCAAATTGGTGTCATTTTTTTTTTTCTTTTAATGGGTCTTAATTTGATATGACTATGCTATTCTCTAAAAACAATTTCTCTTTTAGTTTGTAATTATTTTAGAAACTCCAATTTTAAAAAAGAGTTAAATACCATAATCATGTTGTATATCAAATTAAGGTCCATCGAAAACAAAAGACTGCACTAATTTGAACTCTCTTGGTCAAATAGTTTTTGATCTACCACTGTTTAAAGATTTCAAAACTTTACCAGATTTGGCTTTTTTAAAAAAGTGAATAACTGAAAATCTAAAAGCGCAAAAAATATGAAATTTTACGGTGTTTTTAAACTTTACTGGTACTATCACTGTACCAAAAATGATCAATTTTTTAGATATCAAGGTTCAAACCATTAAGTGATTTGACACAAAATGACATACATTTAGTACATAACTCATTAGCCAGTTTTTTCATACATTCAGCCCACATATGTTCTCAATTTTTACAATTTGCTACACACTAAATATTCAGGATGGCCACTCAACCGGGAAAAGTCAGGGAATTTTGTGAAAATTCTGTTTTTTTTTTTTTTTTTTTTTTTTTTAATACTAGTTGTCCTTATAAAAACAGGACTGCCCAGTTTGTATGCCATTTTCGAAAAATTTCGCCAAGTATTATGCTGTACTCGTAACTTCTAAATAAAGGCTGCCATGTGTCCATTTGATTCCGTATAAAAACAAAAATGCAGAGTTTGTGCTCCATTTTGGACAACTGTTGCCAAGAATATTATATACATTTTACAATATTTTTTCTATTTTAATGACATTCTTTTGACATTGCTGAATTGACATTAATTATTCAATGGCTGTGGCTTGTTACAGTGTAGTTTTTGCATATCTTTAATGTCTGTCATTGTGAACAATTTGCAATACCCATATTTAAGGACATCAGTTTAGACTATTTCTTTTTATTTCTTCAGTGAAAAAAAACATTAAATTCTTTTAAATATTTCAGTAGTTCAATTTTGCTGCATTTACATGTATTTTTTATTAAAAATGTCAAAATTTATTTGTAAAAACAAAAAATGTGTATTTTTTTCTCCTGATTTAATATAATTTTTTTTTAATAGTGGAGTAATTGTTAAGATTCTTTAATCAAATTTGTAACTAAATAGGGATGTGCACGCATTTTATGTTAAAATTACTGGTCTGGAATTTCTTTTCAATTCACCTGGAAAAGTCAGGAAATTTCAATGTGTCTGAAGAGTGGCCACCCTGATATTTCACATGCCACTCAATTTAATTTTATATTTACAATTATAATTACAAAACGTTCAAGAACTTTTAAAATAAGTTCTTCTCCAAACTGAGTGAAGATAATTTCATTTCTTCCTTGCTCAAGAGTACAAACTCTCCCAGTTGCAGTAACAGGCTCTACTTTTTGCAAAATGGTCTCACCTGGCACATTCAATACGTCACTCGGTTGAGGATGAAAGTAAGAAAAGGTCCCTTAGGATGTAGGAAGCTTACTTTATAGTCGCTCGTAACATTATTCTTCTCAAGAATACATGCAAGCCACAAAGATCCTTTATAGACTATATAGTGCCAAATCCAGATTCAATTTTTACTAAATTAGTTGGTGTAATATAGTCGAATGCTGTCATACGTTCAGTAAACCGGTGTTCACTACAGTAATAATGCTTAACAAGAAGCCAATTTTCAGAAATTGGGTAAAAAGAATGAAGTTTTTGAGTACAGCACAGTTGATGAGTATGAAGAAGTTAAAGAAATACTGTCGCCACAGTTGAATGACTTTAAGGCAATCATGGGTACTCAAAAACTTCATTCTTTCTACCCAATTTCTGAAAATATACTTCATGTTAAGCATAATTACTGTAGTGAACACCAATTTACTGAACGTGTGACAGCATTAGACTATATTACACCAACTAATTAAGCAAAAATTGAATCTGGATTTGTCACTATACTCTATAAAGGATCTTGGTAGCTTGCATGTATTCTTGAAAAGACGAGCGACTATATAGTTAGCTTCCTACATCCTAAAGGACCTTCTCCTTCTTTCTTTTATCCTCAACCAAGTGACGTATTGAATATTTGAATGTGCTAGGTGAGACCATTTCGCAAAAAGTAGAGCCTGATACTGCAACTGGGAGAGTTTGTACTCTTGAGCAAGGAAGAGATGAAATTGTCTTCACTTGTTTGGAGAAGTACTTATTTTAAAAGTTCTTGAAAAGTAACGTTTTGTAACTGATTGTAAATACAAAATTAAATTTTGAGTGACATATGTGAAATATTAAGTGTGTAGCAAATTGTTAAAATTGAAAAGAACATATGTGGGCTGAATGTTTGAAACAACTGGTTAATGAGTTATGTACTAAGTATATGTTATTCCGTGTCAAATCAATTAATGGTTTGAACCTTGATACCTCAGAAATCGATCATTTTTGGTACAGTGATAGTACCAGTAAAGTTTACAAAAACTGTAAAATTTCAGATTTTGGGGGCTTTTAGATTTTCAGTTATTTACTTTTATTAAAGACATTAAGGGACTATTTGTGTGCCAAATTTCATAGTCGGTCGTTAAGGGATTCCTATGGAAATTAAATTTTTTGTAATTTAGCTAATTCACTTATAGTTTAATACAAAAAAAAATAATTTTCATAGGAACCCATTGGCTTCCCATTATGAAACTTGGCATACAAGTAGTCCATAAAGCATATATTTTTTTTCAAAAAAATTAAAAGGGGTGTTTTTGAGATTTAAAAAAAAAAATTTTGAAGCTTTTCAAAAAATTCAAATTTGAAATAGCATAGTCATGTTATATATCAAATTAAGACTCATTAAAAGCAAAAGAAAATAACACTAATTTAAGCTCTCTAGGTTAAATAGTAAGTCTCATTTATAAGCATTTAAAAAACGATATTTCGGTATAATTTTTTTAAATACATGATTTGGAAGAATTAAAAAAAATATATACTAGGAAGAAATTTTAAAATAATATGCTACTTGGGACAAATTTAAAAAAAAAGTTGATACTGGGGTGAAATGTTAAAAAACACAATACTAAATTAAAATAATTTGATACTTTTAAGAAAATAAAAAAAAATACCTTGAAGAAGTTAAAAAAGCCTTATACTTAAAAGAAAATAAACATGATACGTACAAGAAATAAAAACACAATTCTGGGAATTTTTTTAAAAACATTAAACACAATATTATATTTCATAATGTAGTAGATTATAATTTTTGCAATTTTTAGAAATAATTGTGAAACAGTTTGTGTTCTGTGTATCTAGAAACATGTTCTCCTTGGGCTCTGTGCCCTTACTCACTGTTTTCACTCTTAAAAATCATCACAGTTGCATGATACCACCATTGATCAGAGATGTGTAGTTTTAGCATGCTAAATTAAAATTTAAAATAGCCTATAATTGTAATTTAAAATAGCCTATAAACTTAATTACAATATTATTAATATTGTTTTTTTTTTTTATATATTTTTAGTATTGAAGTTTACTTTTAAAAAATTAACTCTTTAAAAATTGCAAAAATGTTTTAAGTATTATGTGTTTTAATATATCCCAAAATTTTATTCTGTATTTTTAAGTTATTTTCAATTTAAAATAGCTTATCTTTTAGATTTAAAATTATATTTCATAATGTAGTAGATTATAATTTTTGCAATATTTAGAAATAATTAGAATTAAAATATATTTAAATATAAACTGAAAATAAAGGAAAAAAACATTTTTGCATTAAAATTATTGTATTAACAATATATAATATAAATTAAAATAAAAATTTTATTGCATATGAACAGAGTGATTCTATAGTATTGTGAATTTTGCATATATGACACATTTGATATATCGTATCTTTGTAAAAATATGATTTAGATGAATGTATTTTAAAGATACTGTTTCAGATTGTGTTGATTTCAAATTTATAAATTCAAGTACATTATTGAAATCAACACAATCTGAAAATTTGACATCTATTATAAAAATATATTCACCTGGCTCAATATGTTTGTTTTACAAAGATGCATAAAACTTTGTAAATATCATGTCTGCAACATGCACTATTCTGTAGAGTTGTCCAATGTGTGATAAATATGTATATAAACACGTAATAAATACGTGTAGAAACACAATATAAACACGTAATAAATACGTGTAGAAACACAATATAAACATGTAATAAATATATGTAGAAACACAATATAAATATGTATGGGAATACATTATAAATGCGTATGGGAACGCATAAATACATATGGGAACACGTTATAAACATGTATGTGGATATACGTAAGAAACACGTATGTGAATATACGTAATATACACGTATATGATATGTAATAAACATGTATCTGGATACGTAATAATAACGTATGTGGATATACGTAATATACACGAATGTGATACGTAATTAACCGAAGTGGTTAGGCAACCTGCATGTGCGGTTGCGGAAACCATGTAATTTGGCTGCCGTCAAGTGCGGACGCGCATTGAGCTACCTGCAAGCGGGCTACCGTCAAATTAACCGGATAGTTGTTGTCTTACGGCGGAAGGTAACAAATTATATTTCGTTTACTAACGTTAGACGACAGTGTTATTTACATTGTAATTATTCAAATATATTTAAAAATAAATTACCGATAAAAGAGTCGAATTTTACGGTTTCTAGCTTCTACATATGTATATATAGCATTAAAATAGAGCTTGAAGAATGAAGCGATTCCTTTTTTCCACTTCTATTTTTCTGAAAATAAAATATAATAATCTTACTAAACTTTTTAAAGAACTTGATAAGAAGTATTTGATCATAAAAATGTTCTAATTAATAGACCCGAGCTGGAGCCCCCCCCCCCCTTCCGGTATGCTGGGGAACTCAGCGCAGACAGGAAAAATTAGGTACACATATGAGGGGACGAGGGCCCGGAGAGGCCCCTTACCCCCCCCCCCCCCCTCCGCTTTCCACGGACCTGCATGTGTGTGCTTTATTTTGAAGAAAAAAAATAAGAAAAAGGTACAAGAGTGACATTTTACTCCTTCTCAGAAAAACGCTGGTAAAGTTGTGAAGAAAAATATAAAATATTTACGCAAGTACTTCTAGTGAAGGAATACGATTTAATAACACTAAATTTATGCTTAACTTATCTTTCAGCAAAATGTCTCTTCCATTTCATAATATTCAACCATTCAATTACAAGCAGCTATTTTTTTTTAATAATTTTTAATATTATATATTATAATATATTAAAAAATATTTAATTATAAACCGATTTTTCATTTTTTTAATTATTTAATAATGCATTTTTTATGTATATAATAAACTGAATAAATTATTTTTTTCTTTTTGCTATTAATTTTATTTTTTTCATAAGTGGCAAAAAGGTTTCTCATCTGTAAGTAATTAAAACGAATTCTAATATAATATTTAATAATATATTTTTCAAAAGCATTTTAAAAATTTTTCTTATAATTTAATAAATTACTCTTATTTATTATATTTAATAATTTACGTTTTAAGAATTTAAAATTTTTTTTCCTGTTATTCCTTTTATGTAATGTTTTAAATTTATCATTAAAAAAAATCTTGTTATAGATAAAACAGAATTATTTTATAACTTTTCTTTATCAAGAAAGAAAATATTTAAAAATATACTATTTTTAGATCTCACTTTATCATTTTAATGCATATATAACATTAAAATAGATCTTGAAAAATGGAATTTTTTCCTCCTATATACATATAAAAGGAGGGAATTCGGGGCTTTGATTTTATTGAAATTATTTTCATTATTACATGTGAGCTGGAATAATATGTCCAATGACTTTTTAAAGTATTTATTCTTATAGTACAGCTACAGTCAAACATATATTACACAACATAGCTATAAAAAAGGGTTTGAATTTAAAAATATATAAAAATTTCTTATACTTGTATATTGCAGTCCGCATATCGACCTAAACGGAATATAACGCTACTATCCACCGGAAGATAAACGTCCGACTAATTTGACGGAAGCCCACTTGTAGGTTTCCTACTGCAACTCACTCCGCGACCGCACATGCAGGCAGCCTAACCACAGCCGTAATTAACATGTATCTGGATACGTAATAATAACATATGTGGATATACATAATAATAACGTATGTGGATACGTAATATAGACGTATGTAGATACGTAATAATAATGTATGTGGATATACGTAATAATAACGTATATGGATACGTAATAAACACGTATGTGCATATACGTAATAATAACGTATGTGAATATACGTAATATTAACGTATAAGGATACGTAATAATAATGTATAAGGATACGTAATAATAACCTTTTTTATAACGGTTGGTATACCGTATTCTAACGTACCATTTTTGCGTAATAATTACGTATGGCCTGACACGTAAAGTTTACGTATTGCTTGATACGTAAGAATTACGTATTTGTGCTACCTGGGAAAGGTTTTGATTTTTTGATGATTTTTTCAAAATTTCACTCAAATATTTAGGGGGGTTCTTAACTTTCGATTGTGTTTTAAAACAATAGGCTTCCAGTATTCACGGATTGTGATTTTTGTACAAAATTTCATTAGAATCGCTCCATTCGTTCGTGAGATATCGTCTCCACAGACTCACTGACACACACACACATATACACTCGTCTCCACAGACTCACTGACACACACACACACACACACACAGACATCACCTCAAAAACGTCTGATTCGTGATCAGGGTTACTTGAAACGTGCTCTCTCGTCGAAAACTCGAATTCGAATTTTCGACCCCGTCACAATACTTTCCTTATACATTATGTATATAAGGAAAGTAAAAATAGATTATTTTTATAGTTGTTATTTATATTCTTTCCAAAATATGGAATTTTCGTCAATGAGTCATCATTGATTTAGCTTCATTTTTATCCATTTGGCGAGTTTTCGTTAATTTAGCAACATTTAAAAAAGTCCCCGAGTTGGCGACATTCCACCAAATTCGTCACCAAAATCTCGCCAATCGTTATGGACGAAGAAATAAGTTATTCTTACAGCAGATAAGTGACTATTGGCGTTCAAATACAAAAGTATTACTCAAAGTATATTTTTTCATGAATGGAACGAGCTAGATCCACGAGAATGATGGCAACCAATTCATCGTATGGTATTACATATGAAAAGTGAACATGTTTCTCAATAGGAAATATTTTTTTAATTTTATATGACTTTTTGATAATTTTTTGAAAAATCTGCAATATCTCGAGAACGGTTCATCTTAGCGTTCTAAAATTTATGTCAATCGTTTTCTAATGAAAAATTACATAAGAAATGTGTATTTGCGTAACTTTATTAACGGGTTTGATTATTTGACGATTTTTTCAAAATTTCACTCGAAAATTTAGGGGGGGGGGGATTCTGAACATTCGATTGCGCATAAAAGCAATAAGCTTCCAGTGTTTACGGATTGTGATTTTTGTACCAAATTTCGTTCGAATCGGTCCATTTGTTCGTCAGTTATCGTCTCCATAGACTCACTGACACACACACACACACACACACACACAGACATCACTTCAAAAATGTTTTATTCGTGCTCAGGGATGCTTGAAACGTGCTCTCCCGTCGAAAACTCGAATTCGAATTTTCGACCCCGTCACAAAACATTCCTTATACATTATGCATATAAGGAAAGTAATTAACAAAAATAAGGAAAATAAGCTAGTTTAGTAAAGCCAACGTGCAATAATATGGGGATGGAGATGGATGGAAAAAGATAATTGTAAACTTTCGGCTGCGGCTAAGAATAAAGGCCAAACTGCGGAAATCGTATAATTTAAGCAAAAATGCACTATAAAAATAAAATAGTTCTATTACTCTGATTTGGAACCATTAGAAGATGGAAATGAATGCAAACTGATACTTTTGGACTTTCATCAATGCACGAGAATGTGATTTGAATGGTGAAAATTCCCACTTCCCTATGAATTCGCACATTTCACAGAAATAATCCTAAAAGTTGGTACTAGAACAGGTTATCTAAAGTGTCGTGGTCGAGGTGCGCATTGCAATGGCGGGTATTTTTGAGAATTACACGAACTTTTAATGTGTTTTTTTTCTCTATTAGATTTTGAGATTGGTGCAGGTCGACGCAAAATATATGGGGAAACACGAACTTTAAAAATGCAATATATAGATAAACATAGAAAGAATATAAGAATAACAAACACATTTCCCCGCCTGTAATACTTGGTAAAAAATGTGGCGGCATTTTTTTAATGTTGTCAAATGGACAAAAATGTCACCAAATTGATAAAAAAAATGACGCTAAATTAATTTCGCTTTTAATGAAAGTGATGCATTAATTGATGAAAATTCAATATCTTAGAAAAAATATAACCCATTTCTTCGCCTGTAACACGAAAAATTTGAGAGATCACCAACTTCGCGACTTTTTAAAATATTGTTACAAAAATGATGAAAATTAATTCAATCTCTTTGACAATTCCTGTCGGTTTGCGTTTTTTTTGGCAGGGGATGGGAGGGGGGGGGGGGGGGGTATGATATAGCATGTTTCGATAGGAAATTGCAAAGGAAATAATAATATGGATTGGGAGAGGTGCATGGCTTGCATGTATTCGTGAATAGTAGCAGCTCAAGTGCTGCCGGAGGGAAAGGGCTTATTTAAGAGGAGTAGAGGGTTCAACCCCCCCCCCCCCCCCCCGAAATTGAAAGGTTTTAAAATGCTTCCTAAGCAAACGTGATAAAGAAAAAAAAATCTACTGAATTCCTATTCAGTTTGTCGTTCTTAAGTCCTTGAATTATGAAAACAGCCCATTTTAACCTCCAATAAATAAATAGTAATAATAAAGAAATAAGTGATGAGTTTTTAGAAACTAAAAAATTAAAACAAAAGTGCTGCATCACTGCAATAAGGGAGAAATTCTCCATATGCAATAAAATCCGAAGGCTCTAAATTTGGAAAAATCCTGGTTCCTGAAGCTGACAGAAGAAGCTAAGATCAAAAGCTATTTATTTAGAGACTAGAGGTCTGTACGAGTTTAATTTAAAAATTTACTCAGCCTCAAAATATTTAGGTTTGACTCGGCCAAAGCCCAAGAATTTTTTTAAATAATTCACCTGAGCCTGACCCGTTCCGAAAACACTCAAAGCCAACTCCAACGCAGCCCAGCCTAGCTCGAATTTATTTGCAATACCAATACATTGAAGCCTGTTACCTCGTATATGATCCAAATTTGCTATTTAACACTAGAACGACGGAAGCGGTCATTTTGATCTCATAACTACTTTGAGAAATGATTCCTCCAAAACGGCTAATCCCAGACCATTGAAATTTTTTGACTTTTCTTATTTTCTTAAAGTTGTTGAAAACGCAGAAGGAAATTATTCTAGATTTTATAATAAGAGAACAAATCAACGATCTACCTAGAACGACGGCAGCGGCCAAAGTAGTTATGCGGTCAAAATGACCGTTTCCGTCGTTCTAGTGTTAAGGAATTGAACACAAGTTATATTACATATAGTAATAAATAAAAAAGAACCCAAATTTGAAAAATCTGTACAAATTAAGAATGAGTATTACTATAAAGTGAGTTTTTAACACTTTACAACAAAGTTGAAAAGTGTTTATGACTTTGTTCATTCTGTCTGTCTGTCTGTCTGTCTGTCCGTTAACACGATAACTGCCGTAAAAATAACTTAATCAAAATGAAATTTTAGTATGTTGTTCAGACGGTCTGTAGAACCTATGGGAATATAAATGAATAATATCACCCAATTAGTTTTGGATTGAACCCGGGTTGAAAAAATGAAATACATTGAGCCCTATGGGACCTAATTTTTCAAACATTTTTTAAGCGGATTTAAAATTCGCAAATTGCTTCGAAAATTTTAGGTAATATTCAAATTGTTCCATAAAATATATAAAAAAAAAATTCAGCGAAATATATTCAGTAGTTTTTTAAATAAAAATTAAAATAATAATTACACCTCTTATATGAAACGATCACGTGTCCATGATATGAAACGATCACATGACCCACTTCAAAATGATATATGGCATCCATCTTGTCTCAAAATCGTGATTTTTGAAGTTCTTTTTAATTCATATTGAGTGTTGTATCCGTCCTAAAACTACTTTATTTTTGCTTAAATTCTGTGCATCTACATACTGAAACAACGCAATGACAATATATTTGAGTTTAAATGCTCATCTAAATTTGATTATTTCTGCAACTAAGCCTATTTTTCACCTATGTAAAATGTAAACAGCAAAATATGTAGAATGAGTTGTATTAGAATTCCTGTATTTTTTTAACACAAAATAATTTAGTCCATGGAGTCTGCATGGCTGATATGGCTACATGCATAAAGATGGCTACATGCATAAAGATTGAAAAATTATATAGGAAACAAGAATACTTGAAAAAAAACTGCATATGTCCTATCCATTGGAGCCTTGAATGAAAAGACTAATATTGCCAATTGCAAAAGAAAAAAGTAGAGAACTTCTGTTGCCAATCATGAGAAATAAATAACAGTAATACGAAAAGGCAATAAAAGGTGATATTCTATTTAGGGGAAAAATTTAGGGGAGTTCTAAACATTCCATTACGTTTAAAAAAATAGGCTTCCAGTATCCACGGATTGTGATTTTTGTACCAAATTTCATTCAAATCGCTCCATTCGTTCATGAGATATCGTCTTCACAGACTCACTGACACACACACACAGACATCACCTCAAAAATGTTCGATTCGTGATCAGGGATGCTTGAAGCGTGCTCTCCCGTCGAAAACTCGAATTCGAATTTTCGACTCCGTCACAATACTTTCCTTATACATTATGTATATAAGGAAAGTAATAGGCTTTTCTTATAGTAGATACTTATATTCTTTCCAAGATAATGAATTTTCGACAATTAGTCGTCATTTTCATTGATTCGGCGTCATTTTTATCCATTTGGTGAGATTTTCGTTAATTCGGCAACATTTTAAAAAGTTGCCAATTTGGCGACATTCCGCCAAATTCGTCGCCAAGCGTTATGGACGGAGAAATAAGTTATTCTTACAGCAGATAAATGACTATTGGCGTTCAAATACAAAAGTATCACTCAAAGTATCTTTTCTCATGAATGGAATAAGCTAGATCCACGAGAATGATGTCGCAAAATTTATCGCATGATATTACATATGAAAAGTGAACATGTTGCTCAACAGTTAATATTTTTTTTTACTTTATGGAATTTTTTGTGAAATTTATTTGAAAAATGTGCAATATCTCGGGAACGGTTTATGCTAGCGTTCTAAAGTTTATGTCAATCGTTTTCTAAGAAAAAATTACACAAGAAATATCTATTTTCGTAACTTTATTAAATGTTTTGATTTTTTGATGATTTTTTCAAATTTTCACTCGAAAATTTAGGGGAGTTCTGAACATTCGATTACGTTTAAAAACAATAGGCTTCCAGTATTCACGGATTGTGATTTTTGTACCAAATTTCATTCGAATCGCTCCATTCGTTTGCGAGATATAGTTTCCACACACACACACACACACACGCACGCACGCACGCACGCACACACACGCACACACACACACACACAGACAGAGAGAGACGTCACCTCAAAAATGCTTGATTCGTGATCAGGTATGTTTGAAACGTGCTCTCCCATCGAAAACTCGAATTCGAATTTTCGACCCCGTCACAATACTTTCCTTATACATTATGTATATAAGGAAAGTAATTATAAGATGTTTAAAATACAAATATAAAAAATCTGATGTGGGCAGCACATGACTTTCCTTATACAATGCAATGAACTTACTACTTTTACAGCAAAAAAAAAAAAAAAAAAAAAAAAAAAAAAGATTGTTTTTATAGTAGATATTTATATTCTTTCCAAGATATTGAATTTTCTTCAATGAGTCGTCATTTTCATTGATTTAGCGTCATTTTTATCCATTTGGCGAGTTTTTCGTTAATATAGCAAAATTAAAAAAAGTGTTTATGACTTTGTTCATTCTGTCTGTCTGTCCGTTAGCACGATAACTGTAAAAATGACTTTATCAAAATGAAATTTTAGTATGTTGTTCAGACGGTCTGTAGGACCTATGGGAATATAGATAAATAATATCACCCAATTAGTTTTTTATTGAACCCGGGTTGAAAAAATGAAATACATTGAACCCTATGGGACCTAATTTTTCAAACATTTTTTAAGTAAATTTAAAATTCACGAATTGCGTCGAAATTTTTAGGAAATATTCACATTATCTCATAGAATATATAAAAAAAAATTCAGTAAAATATGTTACGTAGTTTTTTAATTAAAAATTATTTAATATAGGGAAAAAAACAAATTAAATTAAATTGTGACTTTGGGATATCTTCCAGAAAGAAAAGAGAGATATATTATATAATAAATATCTTTCCATTTGTTTAAACGTTTTGCATATGGGAGAGGCTTCACATTTTAAAATAAATTTGGTAGATAACAATTTTTCATTTTTTAAAAATTTTATATAACTCTTCATGATAAATTTATTTGATGGCATTTTTAATGCACTTTCCTACGTCCTAGAGAGTTAAAATTTGGTACACAGCTTAAATTTGTTGAACATTTGATTGAACATCCAAGATATTGAATTTTCGTCAATTAGTCGTCATTTTCATTGATTTAGCGTCATTTCTATCCATTTGGCGAGATTTTCGTTAATTTGGCAAAAAAAGCCGCCAAGTTGGCGACATTCCACCGAATCCGTCGCCAAAATCTCGCCAAGCGTTATGGACGAAGAAATAAGTTATTCTTATAGCATATAAATGGTTATTGGCGTTCAAATACAAAAGTATTACTCAAAGTATCTTTTCTCATGAATGGAAGGAGCTACATCCACGAGAATAATGTCAGCAAATTTATCGCATGATATTACATATGAAAAGTGAACATGTTTCTCAACAGTTAATATATTTTATTTAATTTATGGGATTTTTTGATAAATTTATTTAAAAAATGTGCAGTATCTCGAGAACGGTTCATGCTAGCGTTCTAAAGTTTATGTCAATCGTTTTCTAAGGAAAAATTACATAAGGAATGTCTATTTGCATAACTTTATTAAAGGTTTACATTTTTTCAAAATTTCACTCGAAAATTTAGGGGAGTTCTGAACATTCGATTACGTTTAAAAACAATAGGCTTCCAGTATTCACGGATTGGTGAATTTTGTATCAAATTTCATTCGAATTGCTCCATTCGTTCGTCAGATATCGTCTCCACAGACTTCCTGACACACTTACACATACACACACACAGACATCACCTCAAAAATATTTGATTCGTGATCAGGGATACTTGAAACGTGCTCTCCCGTCGAAAACTTGTATTCGAATTTTCGACACCGTCACAATACTTTCCTTATACATTATGTATATAAGGAAAGTAAAAATCTGATGTGGGCAACACATGACTTTCCTTATATAATGCAATAAATTTACTTCTTTTACAGCTAAAAAATAATGTATAAGACCCACGGTACTGTGTTTTTAACGTTGAATTGTACATTTGGCGATTTTCCGGATGACAACATGTAATACTATTTCAAAATACCCAATTAACTTATATTTCACACAACTCTAATTTAACAATTATCAATATTAATAAATTATCAATATTGATAAATAAGCGATATAGTCCATATATTAAAATATTTTAATAATTAATTCATCAAGTAGGCGTCATTTTCATTAATTTAGTGTAATTTTAGCATTTTTGGCGAAATTTTGCTAGATTATTTGCCAAGTTTGCCAAATGTCTCACCAAGTGCTACAGACAAACGGAGAGAAGAACATTTCTTATACACTAGACTGTATGCGCGTTATATGACGGAAATCAGAATTTTCGAAACATTACTTCTTATTTGGCGTCATTTTTATCAATTTCATGACATTTATGTCAATTTATCAACATTTAAAAAGTCGCCAAGTTTGCGACGTCCCGCTAAATTTCTCGCCAAGCGTTACGGACGGACGGAGAAATGAGTTATTCTTATGTTCTTTCCAAGATATTGAACTCATCAATTGGTCGTAATTTCATTGATTCAGCGTCAGTTTCATCAATTTGGCGAATTTTTTATCAATTGGGTGACATTTTCGTCAATTTGATAACATTTAAAAAGTCACCAAGTTGGAGATATTCCGAAAAATTCATCACCAAAATTTTATCCAAACGTTACGGACGGAAAAATAGGTTATTCTTATAGTACTCATAGATTCTTACATTCCTTCCAAAATATTGAATTTTCGTCAATTAGTTGTCATTTTCATTGATTTAACGCCAATCTTATCAATTTGGCGACATTTAAAAAACTCGCAAAGTTGGCGATATTCCGCCAAATTTATCTAGCATTTTGGTCGGAGAAATAGGCTATTCTTATAGCAGATAAACGACTAATGGCGTCCCAATACAAAACTGTTACCCAAAGTATCTTCTCATAGTAAGTAGATCCTTATTCTTTTCAAGATATTGGATTTTCATCAGTCTTCATTTCCATTGATTTAAAGTCATTTTTATCAATTTGGTGACATTTTTATCAATTTGGCGTTATTTTTGTCAATTTGGCAATATTTTCTTCAATTTGGCAACATTTAAAAAACTCGCCAAGTTGGCGATATACCGCCAAATTCGCCGCTAAAATTTCACCAAGCATTGTTTATGGAGAAATAGGTTAGTCTTATGGTAGATAAAACGACAAATGATGTCAAATTACAAAGCTATTACCCAAAGTGTCTTCTCTCGTGAATGGAACGAGCTAGATCTACGGAATGAAGAGAATAAATTTATTGCACAATATTACACATGAAAAGTGAACAGATTTCACAATAGTTAATATTTTTTTTTAATTTTATGCGATTTTTTGATAAATTTATTTGAAAAATGTGCAATATCTCGAGAACGGTTCATGTTAGCGTTCTAAAGTTTATGTCAAGAGTTTTCTAATGAAAAATAACATAAGAAATGATTATTTACGTAACTTTATTCAATGTTTTAATTTTTTGATGATTTTTTAAAAATTTCATTTCAAAATTTAGGAGGATTCTGAACATTCGATTGCATTTGAAAACAATAGGCTGCCAGTATTCACTGATTGTGATTTTTGTACAAATTTTGTTCGGATCTCTTGATTCGTTCGTGAGATATCGTCTCCACAGGCTCACTGACACACACAAAGACATCACCTCAAAAACGTCTGATTACTGTTCAGGGATGCTTGAAACGTGCCCTCCTGTTAAAAACTCGAATTCGAATTTTCGACCCCGTCACAATACCTTCCTTATACATTATACTATGTATTTAAGGAAAGTAATAAATTCAAGGACAATAATTCCTTTTATCCATCTATTAATTTTAAATTATAACAGTTTGCTCAAAAATTTTTTTTATTCAATATTTGTTATAGGAAACAAATCGACAGAACTGCGTTTTAATTTAAGAATATAATTTATTTAATTTTGATAATTTAGAAACATTCGGAATATAATATTATTTTAAATTACGAAAATATGCTAATATTTTTAAAAATTATACATCTAAATATATTACTTTGAAGTAAATTGATTGGTTAGGTTTTTTACTTTCTTTATATACATAATGTATAAGGAAAGTATTGCGACGAGGTCGAAAATTCGAATTCGAGTTTTCGACGAGAGAGCACATTTCAATCATTCCTGATCACGAATCAAACATTTTTGAAGTGATGTCTCTGTGTGTGTGTGTGAAAGTATGTGTGTGTGGAGACGATAACTGACTAACGAATGAACCGATTCGAACGAAATTTGGTACAAAAATCACAATCCGTAAACACTGGAAGCCCATTGTTTTTAAACGTAATCGAATGTTCAGAACCTCCCTAAATTTTCGAGTGAAATTTTGAAAAAATCGTTAAAAAATCAAAACTGCTAATAAAGTTACACAAATAGACATTTCTTATGTAATTTTTCATTAGAAAACGATTAACATAAATTTTAGAACGCTAACATGAATCGTTCCCGAGATATTGCACATTTTTCAAAAGAATTATAAAAAAGTCATATAAAATAAAAAAAATATATTTCCTTTTGAGAAACATGTTAACTTTTCATATGTAATATCATGCGATAAATTGGGTGACATCATTCTTGTGGATCTAGCTCGTTCCATTCATGAGAAAAGATACTTCGAGTAATACTTTTGTATTTGAACGCCAATAGTCATTTATCTGCTATAAGAATAACTTATTTCTCCGTCAGTAAAGATTGGCGAGATTTTGGCGACGAATTTGGCTGGATGTCGCCAACTTGGCGATTTTTTGAAATGTTGTCAAATTAACGAAAATCTCGCCAAATGGATTAAAATGACGCTAAATCAATGAAAATGACGACTAATTGTCGAAAATTCAATATCTTGGAAAGAATATAAGTATCTACTATAAGAAAAACCTATTTTTTTTACTGTAAAAGTAGTAAATTCTTTGCATTATATAAGGAAAGTCATGTGTTGCCCACATCAGATTTTTAAACATAGAATAAGTAGAAAACTTGTTTTTTTATGATGTATAAATATGTGAGTGTAAAGCCATGTATTTTACGTCAAATGCAGGATGAGTATTATACAGACGCAACTTTGATGATCTGTTAAGCAACCTAAAAGCCAAGTCAGCAATACCAACAATATTTCAAATGCAGTCATAAAACTTATCTAACCATTTTCTGTCATTTAACATAGGATTAACATTATTGAACTTTTTTGTTCAAATTCAAAGGGATACTTGACTGGCTATATTTCACTTGACTAAAACAAAAAATACATTGCTCCAATAAGATGTTTTATTTTGCATCAATTGGTCATGTTGAAAACACCCCACATGTAATTTATTGAGATGATGCACTGTGATAAAACCTCTTTTAGCATTGAATTGTCTGATATTTTCAACTATATTTTTGTAAACTATTGAAATTGTTTATACTTTAAAATGGCTTATCAATTTGATAAGGCTAAAATTTTTCATAACTTAATTTTAATATAAAAAATTTAAAAAGCGAATGAAGTAAAAATGGCTTATAATTTACTAGTTCTTAGACAGAAAATCAATAACCGAGTATCCCATTTCCTTAGAGGTGGGTCATGAAAACACCCCTTCCAAGTAGATATCTTGATCAGTGACTAAGGAAAGGTGAGTTTACGGGCCACCCGCCCTCCCATTGACTAAACAATTACAGTAATTCATGTAGTGTATTTAGAAAACAAAATCTAGCACTGTAAAACCCTATTCAATCATTGTCTCCCCCCTACTGAAATTCTGGTTATAAGCTTAAAACCTGCAAGAACAACACATAACTAAAAATTCAGGTTTGTAGCTTGATAGGTTGGGGAGACAGTAACATAGTTCCCTAACAGATTTGACATTGCATCGGATATGTTTTTTGCTAACACAGATCAGTTATATCTAATATTCAGTAGGAGTACTAATAAGTCCACTGACAGAGAATTGGCCACCACTTTTCAGATATACGAGGGTCACACAGAAAATTTTGAGATATGGCGAAGTGGTACAAGTTAAGCTTACCAACTTGTAGGAGTGTTCAAAGTACTCCCCTTTAACATCAATGCACTTTTGTAGGTGAATTTTCCAAAGATTAAATGCTTCAAGCCATCCATTTCTTGGAATCGATGAAAAATATGTTTTTATAGCCTCATCGATCTCATCTTCGGAATGAAAACGACTCGCACATAAAATGTTTTTTAGATTAAAAAATAGCCAAAAGTCACACATAGCAAGATCAGGCGAATAGGGTGGACGTTCTATTACTTTGATGTTTTTTTGCTCAAGAAATTCGACTATCATTCTTGCTGAATGAGAAGATGCATTGTCATGGTGAAGTATGAGTCCCCAAATATTCACTTCCTGAAGAATTTCTGGAAGACACTTAGTGGTGTACCAGTTAGCTGTAATTGTCTTCTGTCCCTCTAGCTTTATGGCTTTGGCCAGACCTGTACTTCTGAAGAATATGGCATACTATGCAGTTCTTTATGAATAATTTTATATAAAGCTGTGGATCCAATGTTAAGTTCCTTCAGTATCATTTGGTAGGTACAGCGATTATCGATTAACATTTTTCGAATGGCCAACATATTTTCTGGGACTACAGCTGATAAAGATCCTCCTGTGTGCTCTTCATCCAGGAGAGAATTTCGACCTCTTCTAAACTCTGTAAACCATCAGAATACAGTGGCACGAGATGGAGCATCATTTCCATATGCTAATTATAGACATTCTTATTGATTTAACTCCACTTTAAAACTCCATTTCCTTTCCTTTCAAAATTTATTTTACGATAGCTAAATTGTAATTGTTGCCACAAAGTCTGCGGACATAAAAATTTTTTAAATTTAAATGTCTGACAAATAATTTTTTTCTAGAGCATATCATCTGCCAGTGTCTCAAAAATTCCAGTGTGACCCTCATATATGTAGTCGAAGGCAAGTGCTCTTCCCCCTATCGGCACTTATGAACACAACATGTATTTTTCAAAGTATGTTTGTTCTCTACTTCCTGACACAAAATTAACAAATTTATTTAAGCTGCAAATGCATATCAGTTTTGAGTTTTACAAAATCATGAATCAAAAGTGCAAATAATAAAGTGCAACATTAAAAAAAATGATTTGTTCCAGTTGAAAAATTTGTTCGCCTTCCTCCTCCCCAAGAACATCATATGTAGGTACATACTTCACAGATGACACCCTAGTACTAAGGGGTGACAGTATTACATGATTAGTCCCCAAAAAATTTATTTGGGTAGTGACAACTAATTTAAGATAAGCTAAAATTAGTGTACACTCTTACTTCATTGTACATATTACTAAAATGAAAAAGCAAGAAAATGTTTAAATTTTAGAAGCAGTACGATGTGGAATAAAGCAAGTGGATATTGCAAAACAATATGAAGTCGCTCCTCTACTTTAGCTACAATTTTAAAGAAAAGGATAAAATTTTAAAATTGATTAGTTTAATGTGTCCTGAAATAATAATAATAAAAAAAAACTTTTCCTGGGAAATTACAAATGATTGAAGCTTTTTACATGTGGTTTAAAGACGCAAGATCTAAAAACATCTATATTACTGGACTGATACTACAGGATATGAAGCAAATGGCTCTAGTCCGATGGAGCCGAAATAGTTGTGTGAATAATCTTTGTGCGTGCTTTGTCTTTTTTATACATATTCAAAACAGTTCAAAATATTAAAATATTGAAATTAAAACCACCTGTTTAAAATAATAAAATATAAAATTTATAACCACTTTTTTCAAAAACTAAGAACCTGATCTAAAATCCAATTATATATTCTTAAAATGCTTTCACAGGGCTGCAATCTATTTATTGGCAATACATTTAGTTCTTGCTCCGATTTCACACAAATACCCCAACTATATATTTCTCAACAAAATATCCAATTATTTTACTAACTTGCTTAGTAGCATATAAGCTAAACTTATACACTACCGCTGACAAGATTTAAGATATACAAAGTTGTCTGATGGGACACAAACACGTACTAGAATTTCATACTACCAAATCTTTTCAAACCTCATAAAAAAATTAAGTATATTTATTTAGAATCCCCAAGTTCACTGCACTATCTAGTTTCTTTAAAACAAAACATCTCATACTTGTGCACCAATATTTCAAAGATAGAGTTGCTCATTTTTCAGTAATCTAGAGAGGAAACTTTCAGTGGTTCACGCACATGGTTTGATTTGCGATAAAAATATCATTCCCATTGATAATCAGAATTGATCAAATATTTCAAATTCTTTATATATATTTTTATATGCAATAACAAAACATAAAATGCAATGAACATTATTACTAAACAAACATATGATTGAATAATTTTCATAACTGGACGAAAAAGAAATGTCAAAATCCTTAAGAAAACAAAGTATGCTTAGCTCAAGTTAAATTTAGTTTAGTTTTTTTAGCTTGTTCTAGCTCGGACTTTAATAATTTCTTCCCTTAACATGAAAAATGAACATTTGCTCTTTATTTTTTGAAGTAATAAAAAATTTAATGTGTCTGCACTCAAATGTAGTTTATATTTAACCCCATATTTTTTAAAGAAGAATACAGAATATACATTTTGTTACAGCATTACAGCATTACTATGGGGAATAAGTAATATTGCTTTCACCAACCAGCGGTGTAGCGTCAATAGAGGCTAGAAAGCTCAGCCTCTCCAGTTTAAAATTTAGTTTAAGGAATTATTTAAATATTTTTTATTTTATTTTATTTTTTAAATAATTTTGTGAATGTATATTTTAGAAAATGGTTACACTTTATTTGCTTAAAGTAACATGCTTCAAAGTACTTTTTCCCATTAAAATGCATCTTTTAATGAATCGTGGGCTCAAATATTTAAGTCTATGAAGTGAATAAAGATTAGCATGATATTAAAAAATCTGGACTCTTCCGTGGCTGATCATCGCGTGTAACGAGTGCATGGAAGCTAGCCTTGAAAAGGGGTGTGGCTATTGCTTCTCCCTTTGCAAATGACAATGACTGGATGTGAGACATGACGTTTCTCAATGACGTAAGCAGACATGATGGGGGGGGGGGGATGAGAAGGTCTGTCATTTTGAGTCAAATGAAGTGCCATTTTCACAGAAAATATTAACTTTTTGTAATTCTAAATAATTCAAGCTATTTTTCACAAATAACTTGACATTCACCTAACTTTAAACAAGATTAGAACAAAGAAATACACTAATAATGACTACTATTTAAATCTAGTAGTTAGTAAGTGAAGTAGCCTTTGGCATCAATAGTAGTTAAGTAATCTCTGCATCAATAGTAGTTAGTAAGTGAAGTAGATCTTGGCATCAATATGGCAAAGCATCTGCTTGCGTATTTGAGAGTTTTAGAAGGAATAAATCGGATTTCACTTTGATTACCTGTTACATAAGAATCTTTTTTACAAAACTGATTGATAATATTTCTATTAGGACTGTAAGATATTAAGTTTTCATAGTATAGTGTATTTGTCAATAATTATTTAAGGACATTGTTGATTACAGAGACTTTCAACTAAGCTTTCTACATTCCAAATTTATTTTTCACCCATTTTCAGTGCACTCTTGAATTATTCAATTTTGCTAGTTTTAGTTGTTTAACTGATATATATTTTCTGTCACTTGCTTATAATATTCTAATTTATATCTACATATATAATATGATGGTTCCAAAGGTTGTCTAATTTAGAAATATGAAAACATTTAAAATGTATATCTTGCATGATTCATTTTACATCAGTAACATTTTAAAATTTTGTGCATTTTATGTTACATTATATTATTTTACTCATTTAAGGGGGGAAAAAAACTGAGCAATCGAACTATTTATTTAAAAATAATTAAAAAATTAACCAAAATGGGAAAACAAGCTAGTTTAGTCAATCTAATGATTAATATTTAGAGGATGGATGGCAAAGGATACTTGTGGACTTCCAGGACTACATGAGAATTCACTGAATTATGCCATCATACTGTGTTAAAATAATCAAAAAATTAACATGAATAATAAACCCAAATATGAAAATATGCAAGTTTTGTCAATTTAATGTGCAATAAGAACAGGATAGAGACGATGAAAAAATATACTAGTCAATGTAAGCTATACCACATGAATTACGGAACCCCACTATTTGAGAAAATAATTAAAACATTAACTAAAATGTGAATATACACTAGTTTAGTTAATCTAATAATCATAGGCGTGCGCACGGGGTGTGCTGGGTATGCTACAGCACACTCTAATGCTCAATTTTTTTTTTGCTACACGACAGTGCAGTATTGGAAAATATATCACACGAAATGGGATTCCAATTGAAGACATTAAAGTCCCTTTCAAACATGAGATGGGCCTGCAGAGCAGAAGCAGTCTCAGCAGTGAAACATAACTACTCTGCAATTTTACAAGCTTTGCAGGAAATAATTGAAACAACTCGCCTTTCCGACGTCAAGATTAAAGCAAGGGGTCTTGTCCATGAGCTAAATTCGTTCAAATTTATTTTTTCCTTAAACATGTTGCACCCTATTTTGCACATGTTACTGAAAGTTAGTAAATCTCTGCAAAGTCCGCATCTGAACTTACGTACTGCATTCACTGGAGTTAAACATTTATGAAATTCTTTATCTGCAATGAGAGATAATTCAAATGATTTTAAACTCATTTTCGATGAAACTATGGAACTTTGTGAAGAGAAGGGAATACTAATCCCTCCTCTTAAGAAGAGAAAAACGTCCACACGTATTGACGACAACATCCAAACCCAGCATCATTTCAGTACGCGAGAAGATTATGAGAGAATAACTTCTTTCTACCCAGTCCTTGATTCAATGATCTGCGGAACCGATCAGCGTTTTGAACAGGAGACGTGTCAACTTGTCATAGCAATGGAAGAATTGTTGAATTTAAATGTTGATAGAAACAACTTGAAATTAATTTCCGACCAATTTAAAATATCTTTCGATGAGTTAGAAGCGGAAATAAGCTTGCTGCGAAGTAATAATTGTCCTTTTCTAAAAGGAAGTATGAAAAACATCATCTGAGAGTGGTTGGATTGGTTTAAACTATCTGAACGTCCGTCAATGTATGGTTCAGTTTACAACTCTATCAAGTGCTTTGCCACCTTGCCAGTTACCAGTTGTTCCTGCGAGAGAGCATTCTCAAAATTGTCTCAGGTGAAGAGTAAATTAAGAAGTACAATGTCACAACAACGCTTAGATTCTCTAATGATTTTGTACATTGAACAGGAGTTGGCTTCATCAGTTAGTTATTCCGAAGTAATTGAAGAATTCAAATCTATTATACCAGGTGAACGGCATCTTATTTTATAACATATGCTAAGAGGCAAAACTATATTAAAGGAAATTATTCAGCAGTATGTATTGTTTCTTTTTCATTTCTCAAATTGGCTATGATTTTAGTCATTTTAAAAGCCTTATCTGAACTTGGAGCATTGGTCACCACATTAATTTTTATATTTTCTGGAAAATCTATGCCCATCAATATATCTTTCGGGTAACAAGAAAAGATTGTACTATGTTGAGCTGCTAAAATTCCAGGCCATTAATTCAAATACCTTCTTTTCAAATAGCGGATCCACACATGGACTTCCATTAGCTTTTAAAGTTACTTCGCCTGCACAACCTATAAGTACTTAAAATAGCTGCTGAATAAACTATTAAGTTCTTGAATCACAGCTTAAAGAGGTGAAAGTCAAAATGTTTTTTTTATTTTTTTCCTAATTCATCTTGATCTTGTTATCACTGGAATTTTGAAATTATACTTCATAATTCTTATTTGTGCTCGGAAATTTCTTTATTGCGACATTCTTTGACATTCTCTTTAATTATTGCAGTTAGTCGCTGAAATTTTACGGTTATTTCATCTTGCAATCTGCGATTTTCAGTACAAAGATGTTTTAATTCATTGTGGTAGATAAATAAATCCAGATTGATTATTATGAATAATGTGCTCGCTTTCACTATTATATTATCTTGGGTTATGAATAGAGTCAATCCATCTCAAGTGGTCCAATTACAAAATTTCTGGTTTGGTGACAAAATTTCAGTTGGCGGCTCAACCATTTAATAAAAAAAAAAATAATTTGCCTGTTGTTATTCCTATGCACCAATAGTTCAAAACCACTAATATTTTTTTTTATTTGCTTTCTTTTAAAAATTGCGGCAGTCTTTAAATTAATGTTTTTCTATAATTTATTCTATATTTATTTTCTATAATTATATATATATATATATATATATAAATTTTTTAATTAACTATCAAACAACTTTGGTTAACTTGTAAGGGAACGTCCATATATTACGTCATCATTTTGGGGGGAGGGGGGGGGGGGGGGGTGGAATGATGATGGTCTGATGACTGAGGGGATTCTGTTAATGATAACGTAATCAAGGGTAATGTACACAATTACAAAAAAAATATTAATTAAGGTCTGATGACGGGAGGGGGGTAGGCTGATGATGACGGTTGATGACACAGGGGGAGGAGGGGGTCAAAAAATCTTTAAAAACTGATGACGTAATATATGGACGTTCCCTAATATACGCATACATTTTTATTTTTTTTTATGTGCAGCACACCCTAATAAAAATGTCTCAGCACGCCTATGCTAATAATTAATATTTAGAGGATGGAGATGGATACTTGTGGACTCCCAGGTCTACACGATAATTCATATTAAATGTGTGAAAATAATTAAAAATTTAACATGAATAATAACCAAAATATGAAAATAAGTAAATTTTGTTAATTTAATGTGCTATAATTGCAGGATGCAGATAGATGGGAAAAGAATAGGTGTGTTTCGTAATTTTACAGGCTTTTTCCTGTAGTCCATAATTTTGTTTAGAAATCCATACGAATTATGGAAAATCTGTAATGGTTGGCATCTCTGCAAGGAGGAAACATACTTCAACAGGACAAAATATTCAAATATCAAAACTATAACTAGTATAGTTAAAAAATTCAAAGGTCTACAATTTACTTCTTATAGTTTATATCTAGAATTCTCTGTATTTTAATGGCCACTTCTACTATAGTGTTGAGTAAAATTTAGAGTCAGTTACTGAATATGATTGACATTTTATGGAAATGTCTTAAAATAAAATGGCTTTAGCCTTGTTAAAATTAATCAAAATATTCTTCCTGATTTACTTATTTTTAATATATAGTGAATTTTTATGTAATTGTTGTTTCTAACTTTCTTACTATTTTTAAAAATCATATAAAATACTATATTATGAGATAGTTTTGAATTTATTTACAAAATTTTACATAGATATTACAAGAACATAAATATATCTTTTATCAATCAGTATCCATTTCTGTCTCCTCTTCATCTGAAAAAAAAAAAAAAAAAAAAAAAAAGCAGAGTTCAAACGTTATTATGTTTAAAAGCTTTAATTTGAAGAATACAAAAGATTACATAAAATCAGCATTGCAAGTATTAACAATTTGGATATGTGCATGTTTAGTTTGAGTATGTACAAATATTGTCACACAGGCTGAAGGTAAATATAATAAGGACAGTACTGTTATTCAAATGACATAAGAAAAGTTTTCAATATGTTACAGGTTAATAAAACCTTGGAAATAAGGTTAAAAATGCAACACATCATAGTAATTTTAATAAATTGAGAAATAAATAAGTCACATGCTATATCATGCTTGTCTGGAAATAAGCCTAAAAAATCTGATAGTGTAATATATTTGAGAAACTATATGAAATGAATTAATGAACTGTTAAACTCCCTGATTTGCAGGGAGATTGAAATAGTTTTTAGATTTAGCAGCTTAAAAGAGCAAGCCAATTTAAATTTAATATTAAAATAGCAAAAGAATTTTTTTGTCAAATAAAATTTTTATGATAACTAAGAATAATTTCTTGAAAGAGGTTAGTGAGTTAAAAATGATTGAGAACAAACAGTCTGATTATTAAATTATAATAAAATCAAAATTTTATTTTCCATTTGGTAGATATAGTTAAAACTTACTTTTAATAATTTGCTGTAACTGATGAGCAGCACTTAGAAGAACTTTAAACTGCTTATGTCGCTTCTCTAACTTCATTTGCAAATCTTGTTTAGTTTTTTCAAGGTTTGTGATTTCTTCACCCAATGACTGCAATTTAGAATGTGTCTCTTTACGAACAGGCTGTTCTGAAATGATTCTTGCAAGAGCATCATATTCTGTAAAAGGAAAGTATAAAATTACTGTCAATGAACTGGCATAAACAATGCAAAATAAATCATAACTTAAATAGACAGGAGCATGATGATTTAAACAATCATTTACATAACCTGTATTTAGTAGCAGTGGAATAGCAATTTGGGGCAATTATAAATCTTATATCTCCCTTTAGGTGAGTTATCCCTAAAATCACCTAAAGGGCATTTCTAAAAATTGGGAAAACACCCCTATTGTAGATACCAGCATCCATAGATTAGTTTTGTGCTCATTAAGTGCTCATCAGCATGGAATTGCAGATATTTGAAATGGCAGCAAGAAACATGCTGATTCTGTGGAATTCCCCTTTCAGACAGGTTTTATGATAATGAACTCTGCCTTTGCATCTTTGTGTAGCTTGAGCTAAATTGTATATACATTTGATTTGATACTGGCTACATGGAAGGACTAAAATTGTCAGTTCCTATAGAAGTTTGCAAAAATTGTGGCTTTTTAGCAAGTTTTTTGCTGCCATTGCAGATATTGGTTATCCCATGCTGGCGAGTGCATAATAGGTGTAAAATCGGTCTATAGATGCTGGTATCTGCAATGGAAGTGTTTTTCAATATATAACTACCCTCATTGACAGAAATTCTTTTAGTTCCCCATAAGGCCTATATTGGAAAATTAAATCCAAGTATTGTAATCCCCCCCAACCTTCTGAAATCTTGGTAATGCTAATGACTACTAGATAGTCAGTCATAAGGTTATATAAGACCCATTTTGAAATTTCTTGATTCCAATTTCCCCCCAAAGCAGCAGGTTATAATACAAAAATGTACAGAATATTAAACATTAAAATACCTAACTAAAATAAAAAACCCTCTATTTTCATTTTAAAACAGAAGTTAAAATTTATATTAAAAAATATAATGATGCTATAAAAAATATATATATATATTATCACCGAATTATGGTATTAATTTAGATAACTTTATGTACCACTGATAACCATAGGCATAGACAGGATCTAGGGAAGGGGGGGGGGGGTGTTACAGTGATGAATATTGTTTTTCAATATGGACCCTATGGAATATCAATGCAATTTTCCCACCAATGGGAGGATATGACATTCCAAACTCCCATTGCATATACCACTGTTGATAACAAATTTTTGAACAAACGAAACAAAGTATATATTTTTCAGTGACATTTAACCTTACAATGCATATTGTATTGTCGTAGCGAGAATTCTACATATACTTAAGTTAAATCATGCATTGTAGGGTTACGGTTTAATTTTTTTTTGAAGAGAAATATGAAAAATACTACTGATTTGACATATTGAGAAATCGTTTATATATAGTGGACTATTTTAAGAAATCCATCAATAAATAAAAAATGATGTAAAATGATCTGCAATCAAATTGGAAAATTTGATAATCAATAAATTTCAGACTTAAACCTACTAATTTAAATTTAAGAAAATATAAATTTCAAGTTTAAAATCAACAAAACAAACAGAAAATCAGATATAATGTGAAAAGCATATGGATAGGTTCACTGGGTTAGTACTCATTTGTCTATACTAAATTCAAGGACTTTTAAGGATTTTTGGTGAAAAATTAAAGATCTTTAAAAACATACAATTATAAGCCATAAGCAAAGTTAAAACCATAAATAAATCATTACATAATTAAAACATATAATGCATTTAATGTAATAGTTTGGAGAGTCATTTTAATAGTTAACAGTGATTAAACAAAGTGGTGTAAAAAGCTTAACTATGATTATAAGTTAAGGACACTAAATAGAATAAAAATACCATAAAAAAATTTCACATGTTACAATGGCAACTTTTTGTTTTTAGCCCCTAAATCGTTCAACATATTTCTTTTTAATAGTTTTTGCAATAAATTAGATTTGATAAATAAATTGATATTTTTTTCTGATTTTGCTTTCTCAGCTAGAGTCAAAATTCGTTTCATCAATTTTTACATCAGATTCTAAAAACCGGTTTTTTCTTGATAGTTCCACTTTTTTGGATTACCCTTTGTTCTGTTATTTGTTATATTACGAGCATGCAGATGATGCTGCAAGTCGTATCTCTTTGCTTATTTCTATTAGTAATGCCCCCGGAAAACTGTATAAACTTGTGAACTATCATCAGTGCTAAACAAACAAATAAACCTGAAGTATAAAAGACAAAATGGACTGTATGTTGCATTGCATAATAATTTGCATGTAATTATGATTAATTTTTTATATCTTTTTTGCACGTGTTTTTACTTGAAATTTCTAGTTGTTTTACTTACAAGTAACAACATTTGATACATTCACAATTATTATGTAAAAGTACTAACATTTGCAATTTTTATGTAACAGCATTAAAATTAACAATTTTTGAGAAAAGCGATAACATCCATGAATCTTGATTAAAAACACCAAAATTCGAGATATTTGATAGGTCGTTAAAATATGAATCTTCATGTAAAAGTAGTTAGATTCATGCTTTTTATGAAAAAATCAATTTGCTGTCTTTATAAAAGAATTGCTGGTTTTGGACAAACGTCCCAAGTCTTATTCCCCAAAAGACATAACATGATTTTTATGTAAAAGCGCTAAAATTTGCTAATTTTATGCAAATGTGCTAAAATTCATGATTTTTTAGAAAAGAGCTAAAATCTATGATATTTCAGAAAGTGGTGAAATTCGAAATTTTTTTAGGAAAGTGTTAAAATTTGCAATTTTTTAAGAAAGCACTAAAATTTGTGATTTTTAAAGAAAAAGTACTGAAATTAGAGATTCTTATGAAAGAATACTAAAATTCGTGTATTTTAACCCTTTTGCGATGGCGGCATTCCGGAACTGCCGCGGCCCAAAGGACAAAGCGCTCCGCTTCCGAACTGTTCCTAGGAGATGGCAATTTTTTGCGCTAAGCTTTACTCACGAAAAAAATTCACTAAAAATCACCTATTCAACACAGAAATCTACTTCGTCCAGGAATAAAAGAAATATTTATTTTCTATTTGATGTATATTTTGCATTACAAATCTGAACACAAAATACTCGTTAGTTGCTCCTATTCTTTTATCCAAAATAAACAAATAATTTCAATGCCTATAACCCCCCCCCCTCCCCCCCAAAAAAATACTCTCTTATATTCCTATGATTCACTAATGAAATCTTAAAGCTGAAATCAAAACGAGACCCGAAACTCAATTATAAAATTGTTGATGCTGAACGAAGTGCTCTATTTGTTTATGTTACAAAACCATGTTTCACGGCTCCAAATGGAGTAATAATTACTTCGATTCCCCATATGCCAAGGTCATGTATCTGCAAAATATATTGAAGTTGTTTCCATGGACATTTAACACCATCTAGTAGACAAATAAATTCAAATAAAAACGTTTCACATAGAAACACGCGGACGTGCCACTCGCCTTTTAGGGTAAAGTTTTTTCTCCGTCACGTGTGCGTGCCGTCCGTCCTTGAATGCAAGTTCGCAGCCGACACGCAGGTGTGCCAACCGTCGCGAAAGGGTTAATAGCACTAAAATTCAAAATTTTCATGAGTGCTTAAATTCATGATTTTTATGAAAGAGGGCTGAATGTGAATTTTGACAAAAATTACTAAAATTTACATTTTAAAAAAATGAAAATGCACTAAAACATAGGCTTTTTTTTTTTATGAAAGAGCGGTAAAATTAGCAAATTTTGTAAATGAAAAAGTGCTAAAAATTTATGATTTGTAAGAAAGGGCACTAAAATTCACAACTTTTCCATAAAATGTGCTATTTTTAAGAAACAACATTAAACACTATGTCATGTGGCCATCACACATATTCGTAATGTCTGAACACTAGATTGGGAAAGTGCTATATAGTGAAAAATAAAAGTAATGAGTTTTTATGGACTGAATAAAAGAGTACTAAGGGCCCTTATTTTTCTTTTCAAAAATTAAGCAGTGTTTAAAAGATTTTTAAGAACTGTTCGAACCTTGGTTCACATGCACATCTAACATTTCATAGTTTTGCAACTTAGAATACTAAAGTTCTAAAATTTACCAGTTGATTCAAAAGATGTGATGGTGAAAAATGTGAGTAATAAACTAGTGCACATGCATTACAATTAATGGACTTTAAGAAATACATCAACACATTAAAAAAGATACATAGAAAAACAATTAAAAGAAAATTCTGCAGAGAAAATCATATATAATAGAAAAAATAAATATTACCATGCTCAAACAGTAGGGGGGTGGGGGTGGAGTTGGGGAATAAATATTGGCTAAGTCAGTTGAAGATACACAAAACGTCAGTTGAAGTGGGATCCACAAAATTTATGAAACATTCAAATGTAACAAATAAAAAAAATATGGAATGTGTGGCTTCACAATCATTTTCCCATGCATTCCAATTTCATATTATTTAGATCCACTTCTGTTAAAATCTATAGGAGAATGAAATGAAAAAATGCATTGTTTCTTGAGCTTTAATGTAAAAGTTCCTTTTTAAAAACTTTTATGAATTTCTTCAAAAATTAATTTTTTCAATTTTGTAACAGATCAGCCATGTTGATTAATTGTACACATTTGACTTATTTGTGTTAATATACATTATTTTAAAACTTAATAAAAAAGAGAAATTATTTGCTGAATGGCAACGAGTTTAAGCCTTAATTACATTGTAACATGAAGATAAAGGGAAACACTTCATTTTCATGATTTAAGAAGTTCCTCAAAAGTTACATCTCAAATACTTATGCTATTGATTATAAAATTTCTTCAGTCTGTAGCTCAACAATCAAACATAATGAAAAAAAGAGATATAGCGTCATCCTGATAATGATTGTGATACAAACAGAACTAAATGCAATGGAATATCAAATGTTTAAAAAACTCTAATGGAGACTCGCAGTCATTGAGTAGTAAGTTATCAACAGATACCGCGCATTGAAAGACAATAGAATACAGATGCTCTGTGTGGATACAGTTAGTCTTTAATAAAATACAGAAAAAAAATCTTATGTGGGGAACACATGACTTTCCCTATATAATGTAATGAATTTAATCCATTTGTAGTGAAAAAATTATGTATAAGATCTATGGCATAATGTTATTAATATTGAATTGTACATTTGACACTTTTTCAAATGACAACATATAAAACTATTTTGAAGTTCCATCAATTTATATACTCACACAACTCTAAATTGACAATTATCAATATTGATAGCATCCATAATAAGCAATATAGCCCATATATTAAAATATTATAACAATTAATTTATCAATTTGGCAACATTTTCTTTAATTTTCTTTAATGCCATTTTTGCAATTTTAATAATAATTTCATCAATCTGAGGCAAAATATTGTCAAGTTAGCAATATTTCGTTAAATGAGTCACCAAGTTCATCAAATTTATCGCCACATGTTACAGGCAAACAGAGAGAAGAGCATTTTTTATATATAAATACATGTTGATGTCAAAATACAAAACTATTACACAAAGTATATTCGCCTTACACCTTTCTGGTAGGTTGGATGGTCTGAGTCTCAGCAACAACAAAGTATATTATCTAATGAATGGAACGAATTAGATCCACGACAATGATGTTAACAAATTTATTGCAAAATATTATATATGAAAAGTGAACATATTTTACAATAGTTCATACTTTTATTTTATAATTTTGTGATAAATTTATTTGAAAAAAGTATATCTCAAGAACGATTCGTGATATTGTTCTAAAATTTATGCCAGTTGTTTTCTAATAAAAAATTGCATAAGAAATAATTATGTATATATTATTACAGGTTCTGATTTTTTTAAAATTTCATTTGAAAATTTGGAGGTCTTCCGAACATTTTATTACATTTAAAATCAATAAGCTTCCAGTATTTACAAATTGTAATTTTCGTACCAAATTGCCTTCAAAACACTGTATCCGTTTGTGAAATATCGTCTCCAGACATCGGCTCAAAAATGATTGTTTCAAATTCAGCAAAGTTTGAAACATGCTTTTCCTTCGAAAACTTGAATTCAAATTTTTGACCCCATTATAATACTTTCCCTATATAGGGAAAGTAATTAGAAGCTGAAGTAGCAGCAATTTGAAGAGGCATTTTAGTTTCTATTCTATTGTGGCAGTTTCATACATAAATCATTTTAAAGTTGAAAATGTGTATGTGTGTTTGTTTCATCATCACAGAGAATTTGAACATATTTGAACAATAAATTTAAAATTTTTCATTTATATTATATATTTTGTATGAAGAACAGGTATATCGCTAGTAAAGATATATATGTAGAGATAGAATACAGAGATAGATATGTAGAGTACAGAATATAGTATGTAGAGATCAATATATATCTTTTGCATAGCTGTTCACTTTCAGAAATATAAAAACTGGAAGATTTCTGCAAGTTGCAAATTTATTATGTTATGTATTAAAAATTTTGAAATGACTAGAGAAATGGATATTTACTTCATAAAAGTATCTTTTCTATTACTCATGAGAATTACTTGAATTACAAAATGAAAGAAAAAAAAGAGAAAATCTTACGTTGTTTGTTTTTGCGTACTCTTTTTGACTGCTGTAATTCTGCTTTCTTGTCAAGAATGGTTTGCTGGGCTTCAGCAATTCTTGATTCTATATAATACAAAGAAAACTATTTAAAACTTGCAGAAGAATACAAATAGGAAACAAAACTTTTAAGAATACTTTATAAAAAAGAATACACTCTTAAAACTTTAATTGATTATTTATGGTGCTGCACACTATGTAATCAATGACTAAATCAAGAGTTTGCTCTGGAAAAACAAATTCATCATAAAGCATGGATTTCCAAATTGTTATTGAAATTAACAACAACAAAAGACAAATCATAAGTTACTTATAAAAATCCTTCAGGTTTTCTCAATTTTGATTGTATACTATTTACTTTTGTTTGAATTGTGATACAGGTTAGTTAGAATTAACTTACAATAGATATTTTATAATAGCAGGGATCACACTCACTCTAGTGTCATTCGTATAAGTTAAAATTAAGATTTGTATCAGTCTTGTAGCAAACCAATGCATAATTTGCACCAATGCAAATTTATTCAAAGGATTTTATGTCACAAATTTACATATATATACGAGGATCACACTGAAATTTTTGAGACAGGGGCAGACGATATGCGCCAGAAAAAAATATATTAGTCAGATATTTAAATTTGAACTCTTATGTCCGCAGACAATTTGTGGCAACAATTACAATTTAGCTATCGTAGAATAAATTTTGAAAGAAAAGAAAATGGAGTTGATGCGAAAGCATTATCAAGTTATGATTTTAAAGTGGGGCTAAATCAAGAAGAATGTCTTCAATGTCTACAATTAGCATATGGAAATGATGCTCCATCGCGTGCCACTGTATTCATATGGTTTACAGAGTTTAAAAGAGGTCGAACTTCTTTCCTGGATGAAGAACACACAGGAAGACCTTTGTCAGCTGTAGTCCCAGAAAATGTGTTGGCCATTCGAAAAATGTTAATCGATGATAATCGTTATACCTACCAAATGATACAGAAGGAACTTAACATTGGATCCACAGCTACACATAAAATTATTCATGAAGAACTGCATATGAAAATATTAGTTTGTCGTTCCTGTATGACAAATCAGCAATGTGGAATAGATTTATATGTCGTCGTATGCAGATGTATAGCAGTACCAGAATGATGAAAAAGAAGTCAATTTTGGTAAACAAAATCCAAGTTTATTGATAATGATAGAATTTTGCAGTAGTACATTTAGCTGGCTGCTTCCAACAATAAGCAGCATAAACATATTTACAGGATTAGAAAGTAGAATTGTAAACTATTTAGAAGTCCACGTTGGAAACATTAATACTCACGAATTTATTCATCATATGTAGTTCGACTTCCACCTCTAAAAGGTCACATACTGGAACTTTAGGAAACAATGGCTTGACACGAAACACGACCAAGTTCTTTAGTACTCATAAACTTATACACATGCACAAAATGTTTAAAAAGAGTAAATCACCGGTATAACTTCATTCTTGATAATCGCCATCACAGAATACAAGCTAACACAACTGTGTATAGTTCTTCACTGGATATGCCTTTTTAATTAAGGCCATCTTTTTAGATACCTTTATGATATAATCTGCTAAAGACCTACTACACATTAACTTCTAACCAGCACATTCTACGATGCTTCCAACTAACGACATTTCTAACCAACAATGTTTCTTACTACACTGCAGCAACTGCTGCAACAGTAAAAGCACTTAACACTTGCTTTTCCTGTATCTCGTCGTCTGTCTCTGACGTTTCCAGTGTGAGCTTCCGAAATACACAGGGATCGGTACCTACCACAACGATTTCCGGGGTCCACTCCCAAATATGCAAATGTTTTTTTTTTGTGTACACATCAGATATTCAATTTGCATGAAGACATATGCTGAAAGAATGCCGTGAGTCACTCCCGAGAATGAGGTAAATGAATCAAAAATAAAGTTGTGTTTTTGAACATCATTCAGGAGAATAGTGAATCATGATCCTTTTGTTTACATTCTTCCAGCAGTCGTTGGGTTCCCCATAATTTAACAGAACACCAAAAAGCAGAGCGTGTCAAAATCAGTAAAGAAACCTTAAAATTACTTAATGATGGTGGACACCACATTATTTCTAAAATCATAACTGGTGATTAAACGTACATACCGTTATTTGACATTGCAACACCTCAAGAAAGTAAAGTATGGGTCTTTGAAGATGACCCCAAACCAACAATAGTAAAAAGATAATGAGCAATAAAGAAAGTAATGCATGCCATGTTCTTCAGAAGTACAGGTTCTGGTCAAAGCCCTAAAGCTAGAGGGACAGAACACAGTTACAGCTAACTGGTACACCACTAAGTGTTTTCCAGAAATTCTTCCGGAAGTGAATGTTAGGGGACTTCACCATGACAACACATCTTGTCATTCACAAGTCTAATTTCTTGAATAAAAAAACATCAAAGTGATAGAAAATCCACCCTATTCTCCTGATCTTGCTATGTGAAACTTTTGGCTATTTTTTAATCAAAGAAAAAGTTTACGTGGGAATCGTTTTCATTCCAAAGATGAGATTGATGAGGCTATAAAAGCATATTTTTCATCGATACTAAGAAATGGATGGCTTGAAGCATTTAATCTTTGTAAAATTCGCCTACAAAAGTACACTGATGTTGGAGGGGAGTACTTTGAACACTAAGAGTTGGTAAGTCTAATTTGTACCTCTTGGCCGTATCTCAAAAATTTCAGTGTGACCCTCGTATGAGTTTTGCACTTTATTTTTATTTTTCAATGAGTATAATAAATGTAATAGGTATTTATAATAAAATACCTCTTAAATGTCAATAACTTTTTGAATATATTCTATGATGTGCAGGCACTGGATATATAAAATTCTGGATTCCAGGAACTTGAAACTGTGTTCCATAAGAGAAAAACTGGGTCCCTATATCTAAACCTTTAAAAATAAAATACTGTAGATTTTAATGATATTTTTAGAGGTAAAATTGAGAAAATTTGAAACAAAAATTTTTGAGAATTGTTTTTTAATTGCGGTTATCAAAACATTTTCTTTTCTGCATAAGAATAAATAAATATTTACAAAATTTTTATTAATTTTATGTTTAATATATTGTCACTTTTAAAAAATTACTTTACAGTCAACTTCAAAGTATATACAAATCTTTCATTTTGCTAATCTGAAATAATAATAATCTTTTAGGTTCAAAGTACTGCATGAGAATATTAACTATAAGAATCATCTTACTATTACATCACAGTTTATTCTTATAACATTTGGTTAAAATATTTCTTTTGGCTATATTTCTTTGGTTATAACGTTTGGTTGCAAAATATTTTTTTTTTAATACTTATAAAAAAAAAAAAAAAAAAAAAAAAAAAAAAAAAAAAAAAAAAAGTCATTTATTAAAATATCCTTTTTACGACGAACAAAATCACTTGGCCATAGCGCTGCTGGGCATTATTATGCCCTTCATCAGTAGCGAAGTGAAAACAAGGTGCGAACATGAGCTTAAATATAGGCCATAACCGCCAGGCAAAATTTACATATCAATCAATTTACGTTTTTACACTTATTAAAAATGAGGCATTTAAAATATAATTTAATTATAAAATACAAATTACAATAAAAGGAAAAGGTTTATAAATTAAATGGTAACCAATAGGAATGTCATCCAAAGATGCAATTACTAAATTTTCAGAAAATCATATAAAGGTTTGATATGTAGTGAGTTGAGAACAAGACACCAAGCATAACTAAGGGTCTGAACGGGATAAAAATTACAAATTGACTTATGGTAAAGATAAATAAAAGGGGATTCATAAAGTAAAATATTACAGGGGTTATTGCAGCTAATCAAAAGAAAAATTTTATCAAACATAAGTTCGTTAATAACATAATGGGCTAGAGCCGTGGATAGTTTACCATTTTTAACATCACGAGCATGTTCAGCTAAATGAATACTGACAGTACATTTAGTACTACCGATGTAGAATTTAAAGTTATTTTCGGGAGATAAAAGGGGGACAATGTACATCCCAGCCTGACCACTTAAAGTTATTTTTATCCTTAAATTTATATGAACGAATACGATTAAATAACATAGTAATGGTAGAATGGGCAAGCTTAAACTTAAATTCATGGCAAAAATAAATAAGAGGACAAAAAATCACGGGGTGATATGGAAAACTGGATTTATACGGCATCAGATCAGAAACGGGAACAAGGTTAGTATTAGGATGAATAAAATTATAGCGAATATGGGAAAATATTTTATAAATAAATTTGAAAAAGTAGGCAACCGCATGGCCAAGGTTTTTAAAGTCATAAAAGTCAATTTCAGCAACTAAAGCTGTAACAGATGAACAAACATTAAAGACACGATTAAAATAAGCACTAAAAGAGGCTTTTTTAGAAGAAATTGGGTGAGAGGAGTTAGCGGGAATACAAGAATTAATGAAAGTAGGTTTACGAAAAACAGAAGTATGAACACCAAGAGAGTTATGGGAAACAGGAGCACCCAAAACCTGTAAAGAAAAATTAAACTCATGTTCAACGGTAAATTTAATAGAGGGATAAAAATCATTGACACAATCCAAAAGATTAAGGAGTTTGCTTAAACTATGGTTCCAAATAATAAACATATCATCCAGATAATGACACCAAAGAATAAGTTTAAAGGATAAAAAAGGCAAAATCTCGCTCTCGAGTTCCTGCAACACCGCTTCAGCTAAAATGCCAGATAAGGGGCTACCCATAGTTTGCAAACAGATATTATCATGAAAACCAAAGTAAGTTGTCTCTGTGACAATGTTCAATGCAGAAGCAAGCCATTGCATCGATAGTGGGAATAGTACAATTTTGACATAAGTGTTTTGGCAATAATATTAATAGTAGTAGAAACAGGAACATTAAGAAACAGGGACACCACACTAAAACTATGAAAAGTGCAATTTAGAACAAAATTAGTATTAAAGAGATGTTTAATGAAATTTTCAGTAGAGATAACACGGTTATTAAAAAATGGGTTAAGCAAATTAGCCGACTCTTTTTGTAAAAAATAAGTAGGACCATTACATTTAGACACAATAGGATGCATGGGATGATTAACTTTATGCAGTTTAATTTGTCCCAAAATTTGAGGTGATTGATGAGAAGTAAGGAAAACAGCAGATTTAATTGTGGGAGGAAGATCGGAAGATATTTTTTAAGTTTAGCCATCCTAGAGTTAATAGCAGCAATTGGGAATTTTTTAACGTGAATGCAAGCCATCTGGGCAATATACTTCTGCATGGAATTGACATAATCATCATTATTGGTGAGAACAAGCTGTTTAATTTTATTGTCAGATAAAATAACTAAATCAGAACAAGATTTAAGCTTATTAAGCGGGTTCATCTTCGGGTGTTTCCCAATCAGCCACTGAAACAACCCCTCTGGGGTTGGATCTTGGCAAAAAGGAGGAAACCTGCAGTTCGGCTGTGGAAGGAAGTGGAGTCGCGAGCCTCGGTGACCGACACACTGAAACCATGGCTGTGACGCAGGGTATACTCACTAAAGCATAGAGGCGCAGGAGGAGGCGCATGCCTAGAAAGCTGGCGCTGTCACAGAGAAGGTCGGAGGCACCAAACGACTCAGGTCGGAAGGAGCCACACCTTCTCCAAGAGATTTGGTCGTCAAGAAAAGATCAAGGACGGACATCCAACCTGGAACTTATGCTCAGGCAGTCCAGGCTATTAAGATGGCAATCGTCAAGAATTCCTTCCCTTCTAGTAAGCTGAGCAAGGAAGAGGTTGATATCATCCAGATGGTGACTCTCGATAAGATAGATGAGATCCCCACTGGTGAGCAACTTCCGAAGATTCATAGCTTTAGCTCAAACGCTGGAGCCTTGATTCTTCAGTGCAATGATGCAAACACTGTGAAATGGGACAAGAGAACCTTCCATAATAACAGTCAGGTTCTGGGAGAGGCACTTAAAGTCTTGAGTGCCAATGACCTTCCCAAACCTGTCAAGGTGGCCTTCAAGACCAGAGATGTGTACACCAAGGAGCCGAGCGTTTTGCTGAAACGGTTGAACCGTTTCAACCCGGAGCTGAAGTCTGAGGAGTGGCGTGTTCTGCAAAACTTTGTGGAACCCCACTCTGTAATATGGATCTTCGAGGTGGATTCAGAAGCTGCGGATGCGATTCGCAAAGCTGACCTTGGTGCCTTCACCGGTTTGGACCGTGGAGTCTTTAAGATTCTTCGGGATCCAAACGAGAAGCCCAAAGGGAAGATGGAGATGAAGGAACAGCCAGTAGACCGGGCGACCTCCTCTCAGGTAAGTATTGGTAGTCTTGAGACTATGATACCTAAACTTAATGATCTAGAAATGGCTTCTGGTTCTGATGTTACACTTCATGCAAACTCCCTGATTTCGGATAACGAGTTGGAAAAACGCATGCAAGATTTTGACAATGAAATTATGCTTGACGCTGATCATTGTCATGTTACTAGGAGGGCCTCTCTCTCCTAGGTTTTCTATGCCCTCTTTTTGTCTTTGGTTATGGGCTGTTTTAATGTTGTGCAAATTAATCTGCATCACAGTCGTTCTGCCTCTGCTATTCTTAGCAAAAGGCTGTTAAATGGTAGAGCTGATATTGCTCACATCCAGGAACCCTGGACCTGCAATGGAAAAATTTTGGGTCTGGGGATCAAAGGTTTTAATGTCTTTTATGATACATCCTGTATCAGACCTAGAGCCTGTATTGCTGTCAGCAACAAGCTCAATGCTGTTCATCTTGTTAAGTTCCTCGATGGTGACAATGTTGCCATCAGTGAGAATCTTAAAACCAATGATCATAAGATGGAATACATCTTTGCTTCGGCCAATCTTCCTTATGAAGATAAGGAAACTCTTTCTAATGTCATTATCAAACTTACTGAGTATTGTAATGGCAAAAAAATGATCATTGGTTGCGATGCGAATGCCCATAACACTGTTTGGGGTAGTAGTGATTGCAACCGTAGGGGTGATGATCTTTTAGAACAGATCCTTCTCAGTAAGCTCTTTGCACTCAATAAGGGTAATTCTCCTACCTTCGTGACTGTAAAGCATCGCAAAGTGCTTGATATTAGCATAAGCAATAGTTCTGCTTATGAAAATGTTGTTAATTGGAAGGTTTCAGATGATATATCCCTGTCTGACCATCAATTAATTTCTTTTTCTGTTAAAGGTCCTGTAAAGCCTGTAGCTGACAAGGGTAGGAACCCTAGAAATAATAATTGGGGTTCCTACAAAGAAGATCTCGGGGTCAGGTTGGCTGGCCACATTGGTGAGTATTCTTCTATTGAAAAACTGGATTTGGCTGTTGACTCCGTGCAACAAGCCATTATCCAGACTTTTCACAGTAACTGTAGAACCACAACTGCTGACTCCCTGAGGATCGTTCCTTGGTGGTCTAATGAGCTCAGCCGGTTGCATGGGAAATGCAGGAAGCTCTTCAATAGAGCTAAGAAGAATGGTGAATGGCAGGTTTATAAATCTGCTCTTACCTCTTATAATAAAGCAGTCAGGGACTCCAAGAGAAATTCTTGGAGAACGTACTGCAAAGGTATTAAAGATGCCCCTGTCGTAGCAAAGCTTGTTAAGCTGATGGCAAGGGACAGAAATTGTAATTTGAACACTGTCAAGATGCCAAATGGCGACTTTACTGTTACTGGTGAAGAGACCCTGACTGAGCTGTTCAGGGTTCACTTTCCGGTCTCTTATCCTTATGTTCATTGTGACAATGTTATTGCTTGCTCCACGTCCTCTTCTGACGACAACAGTTGGAGCATTGCCGGGAGCATTGTTACTCTTGATAGGGTTAAATGGGCAATTAATTCCCATAAATCCTACAAAACTCTGGGAACTGATGGCATCATTCCAATTCTTCTCCAGGAGGGAATTGAGGTGCTAGCTCCCATTCTCTGTAGCATCTACAGAGCCTGTATTGCCTTAGGTCACATACCAAATGCATGGAGACATACTAAGGTAATCTTCATTCCAAAAATTGGAAAGAACAATTACTATGAGGCCAAATATTTTAGGCCTATTAGCCTTACGTCTTTTCTTTTAAAGACTATTGAGAAGCTTATTGATAGGTACTTAAGAGAAGTGATTCTGGCCTCTAAGCCCATGTCAAATTCTCAACATGCCTATCAACCGGGCAAATCTACGGATACTGCTCTTTACAGTCTCTCTTTTATTTTGGAGAGAAATTTCAATGCCAAGGAAGTTGCTCTTGCCACCTTTCTCGACATTGAAGGTGCCTTTGATAAGGTACCCATCGACACCATCCTTGATGCTCTTGATAGAAAAGGTGTTGATACCACGATCTCTTACTGGATCAAGAACCTGTTATCTAATAGGTATATCTGTGCATCTTTACTTGGTGATAGTATGACTGTGCATGCACTTTCGGGCTGTCCACAAGGAGGTGTGCTTTCACCAATTCTTTGGTGTATAGTTGTGGACTCTCTTTTGGAGAGTATCAAATTTTCTGGAATTTCCTGCGTTAGTTATGCAGATGATGTTGTCATCATTGCCAGGGGCAAATTTGGCAACACTGTATCCGACATGATGTCTACTGCTCTCAGGAGGGTTGAGGCATGGTGCAGAAATGCAGGTCTTACGGTTAATCCGCATAAGACTGCTTTGGTTGCGTTTACTAGGAAACATATACTTAATCTTGGGGATATTCGCTTCTTTGGGCAGAAGCTTATTTGCTCTAAGGAGGTTAAATTCCTGGGAATTTACTTTGACAAGGAACTCAATTGGAAGAGACACTTGGAGTATTGCACGACTAAAGCCAGAAGAATCTTCTGGTCTTGTAGGAATGCTATTGGGAAAACCTGGGGCTTAAATCCCAGGGCTATCCATTGGATTTACTCGATGGTAGTCTGTCCTATCATTTCCTATGGATCCATTGTTTGGTGGTCCAGAATTAAATGTGAAACAGCTAAACTTGAATTAATTAAGTTTCAAAGGATGGTGTGCATTGCAATCTCTGGATGCATGAAAACCACTCCTACTGCAACTCTTGAACTTTTACTTGGTTTGCATCCGCTCTACATGCATATTGAAGCAGAGGCACTCATCTGCATGAACAGACTTAAATATCTGAAATACTGGAAAGATTACTCAAGGTATCTATCTATCTTGGGGTGAACTTAACAGTAATGTTGCTAGTCATCCTTATTTCTGTATGCCACCTGATGGCATCCATGTCAAATATACGTTTGATAAGCCTTATGAAATTCAAGTCCCCTCGCGGGACGATTGGAAGAGGACTCCCACCTACAATAAACGGAACTGTTTTGTATGGTACACAGATGGCTCGAAGATTGGCACAAGTACTGGTGCTGGTGTTTGCTGCCCTGATGATGGTACTGAGCTGTCTTATCCGCTTGGCAATTTTGCTACTGTCTTTCAGGCCGAAGTCTTTGCCATCCTTATGTGTTGTAGAATCTGCTATGACAGGAAGTATAAGAATAGCCAGATTTTCATTTGTTCTGACAGTCAGGCTGCTCTTATGGCTCTGGGGAAGTTCACTGTGACGTCCTTGTTTGGGAATGTTATAATGCACTCTGTGAAATCGCTAGCAATAATAATGTCATTCTTTACTGGGTGCCTGGTCATTCGGGCATTCCTGGCAATGAATTGGCGGATGAACTTGCTAGGAAAGGCTTAAGTACTCCTTTTGTGGGCCCTGAGCCGGCCTTGGGAATTCCCAATGACCTTGTTAGAAGAATTGTCTATGACATCTTCAGGAAGCTTAAATGTAAGAACTGGCGTGACAGTAAGGGACAAAGGCAAGCGAAAATTCTCAACTGCAATTGCCCTAGTACATGTCAAAAGGAACTTTTCAGGCTCAGCAGAACCGGCATCAGGAAGGCTGTTGGGCTCCTTACTGGGCACTGCATCCTCAAGAGACACCTTAATATTATGGGTGTCACCAAGGATTCGCTTTGCAGAGGCTGCAATCACAGCAAAGAAACTGCTGCTCACATTCTATGCGAATGTGAGGCTTACTCTGCTCACAGATTCGAGCACATTGGTCGTCATGTGATTGAACCCTGGGAGCTGAATGACATTCCTGTCAAGTGCCTGCTTATTTTCGCATCGGCTACTGGTCTCTTTTCTTAGAGATCTTTTTTTTTCTTATGGGGTAGTACAATAGACCTCTGGTCGATGTGCTGGGCTCTTCTGGAGCCACCCACCTTCATTTCATTCATTCATTCATTCAAGCTTATTAAGCTCAGCGATTTCAACATGAAAAGACAAATTAAGGTTATTTTTAAATTTATTATCATTATGAAAATTAGAAATTGAATGCGCGCGCGTGATACATAACAAATCGCCCTCTCTCCTTATGGGCCTGAGCCACATGAATCAGAGCATCCTCCACAGGGGGAATTAAATTTAATGTCTTCTTTTTTTAATGTCTCTTAAAAAAAGAAGAAGCTGGTCCTGCCTCTTGTTTTATTATAAGGTTTTAAATAATACTATTGATTGACCTACTTTACTTTCTTGCCTGGAATTCCACATACCTGTCAATAATACCAGGAAAAAAACTCTTTTTCACTATACTACTGTTAAACACAACTACATTAAATGCTATTCTATCTATAAATTTGTTGATCTATATAATACCTATTGTGCTGATATTGATATATTTAACTTGACTCCTGCCTGTTTTAAAAAAGACTGTTTCAATGCGCTTGACATGTTTACTACTTAGTATTCTTGTATCGTATGTTCTGTACTTTTTAATTTCTTGTGTGGCTACTGTAACTGGATTTCATCTGTAGTTGCCACGTAAATTGAATAAAATAAAATAAAATAAAATAAAATAAATTAACAGAAATGAAGTTAGCAGGGGAATACACAAACTTCTCTCTCAAGGGCAGTACGCTGAATAGGGGAAATAACATGGGAAGTGCAATAAACAAATGGAAAAGGTTTAGGAGATTTAAACTGAGAAAATGGAATAGGTTTAAGGACAAGAAGGTCATGGCAAGAATATTTAAAAATGGGATGACAAGATGAAACAGGAACACTATCAAAGACAACAGGATCAAAATTGGGAATGCGCTCAGAATTGTGGAAATGTTTGGATAAAAATCAAAATTGGAAGATAAGACTAAACAGCTTGTTCTCGCCAATAGTGATGATTATATCGATTCTATGCAGAAGTGTAATGCTGAAATGGCTTGCATTCACGTTAAAAAATTCCCGATTGCTGCTATTAACTCTAGGATGGCTAAACTTAAAAATCTTCCGGTCTTCCTTCCACTAATAAATCTGCTGTTTTCTGTACTTCTCATCAATTGCTCCAAATTTTCCGACAAATTAAACTGCATAAAATTAACCATCCTATGCATCCTATTGTGTCTAAATGTAATGCTCCTACTTATTTTTTAGAAAAGCATTAGCTAATTTTCGTAAACCATTTTTTAATAACTATGTTTATTCTATTGCTCTGAAAATTTCATTAAACATCTCTTTAATACTAATTTTGTTCCAAATTGCACTTTTTATAGTTTTGACGTAGTGTCCCTGTTTCCTAATGCTCCCATTTTTACTCCTATTAATATTATTGCCAAAAAACTTTTATGTCAAAATTGTACTATTCTCACTATCGACACAATAACTTCTGCATTAAACACTGTCACAGAGACAAATTACTTTGGTTTTTGTGATATCTTTTTGCAAACTATGGGTGCCCCTTATCTGGCATTTTAGCTGAGGCAATGTTACAGGAGCTCGAGAACGAGATTTTGTATTTTTTATCCCTTAAACCCATTCTTTAGTGTCGTTACGTGGATGATGTGTTTATTATTTGGAACCACAGTTTAAGTGGAAAAGTGCCTTAATCTTTTAGATTATGTCAATGATTTTTACCCCTCTATTAATTTTACCATTGAACATGAGTCTAATTTTTCTTTACCGTTTCTAGATGTTCTTGTTTCCCGTAATTCTCTTGGTTTTAATACTTCTATTTTACGTAAATCTACTTTCACTAATTCATGTATTCCCGCTAACTCCTCTCACCCAATTTGTTCTAAAAAAGCCTCTTTTAATGCTTATTTTAATCGTGCCTTTAACGTTTGTTCATCTATTTCGGCTTTAGTTACTGAAATTGACTTTATCTTTAACCTTGGCTATGAGGCCGTTTATTCTCTCGAGTTTAATTTATAAAATCACATTGGCTGAACATGCTCGCAATGTTAAAAATGGTAAACTGTCCTCAGCTCTAGCCCAGTATGTTATTAACAATAATTTTCAACCCATGTTTGATAAAATTTTTCTTTTGAGTAGCTGCAACAACCCCTGTAATATTTTATTTTATGAATTCCTTTTCATTTATCACCATGAGTTAATTTGTAATTTTGATCCCGTTCAGATCCTTAGTTATGCTTGTGGTCTTGTTCTTGACTCACTACGTGTCAAACCTTTATATGATTTTTTGAAAATTTAGTAATTGCTTTATTTCGTTTTTTGACGACATTCCTATTGGTTACCATATAATTTATGAACCTTTTCCTTTTATTGTAATTTGCATCTTATAATTAAATTATTTTAAATGACTCATATTTAAAAATGTAAAAACATAAAATTGATTGATACGTAAATTTTGCCTGGCGGTTATGGCCATCCATATTTAAGCTCATGTTCACACCTTGTTTTCACTTTGCCATTGCTGAAGGTAATAATAATGCCCGAAAGCTTTATGGCTGTGTGATTTTGCACATCGTAAAAAGGAGATTTTAATAAAGGACTTTTAAACCCATTTTTTGGTTGTCTTTGATTTTAAAGTATTAATTAGTTGACATGTTTCCAAAGTATTTTATTTTTTCTAAATTTACCAAAACATGAAAATAAGCAAGTTTAGTTTACCTGTAATGCAATAATTAGAGGATGGAGATGGATGGAAAAAGATGGATGTGCACTTTCAGCAATGTATTGCTATACAGCATGTATTGTGCAATCACACTCTTGTTGGTGAAAAATTATTTTGTGAACAAATGTGAAATTGTAGGGAAAGCCATGAACTGGCCACATCAGATCTTTTGTGAAACAAATACTTCTTCAAATTCAAAGTTAGATTTATATTTGTGATTCCATTTTTTATTGGTAACCAATGACACACATAGAGCTAAATTAAACTGGATGGAAAGGGATTGCAATTGAAAGCTTCATAATAAATGAGTACATTCTTCATTATTGTTGGAAACTTGGTTTTGTTTACGTCGCGATTCTCGTTTCGCGGGAGCGTGACGTCATTATTCTAAATGATTTTTCCGTTCTCGTGAACGAATCGCGATGTGGACAAAACTGGGCTTATCATGCAAATCATCTTCTCGCCGCTCACGCATTCTGTTTTGCATATCCAGAGGGCGTTGCCAGCAACGGTTGTGTTCCGGAACGCACCCATCATCGGATATAAAAACTTGGACACATTTTTGGTTTTAAGTATCTACAGATGATATGCTGTAGTAGATCGATCGGTTAAGGGATCGATGCAGCGGACATATCTTGGATAAGATGGAGATCGCTGATCTCAGACGGATCTACATAGAGTCTTATTCGATGTAGCTGAATGTTAAGATAATGTTTATCTGTAGACGCGGATGTTTAAACTAAGTAAATCTTAAAGTTTTAGTGGTTCTCAGTTTAGGAGACCATGTTGTTCCGTGTTGTGGACTTTATGCAGTGTTAATCCGTGAAGTTTAAAGTTTTGCCGTAGCGTATGACCAGCTATATGCGGCATTGGGAAATGCACGTTGTTACGTAAGTTTGAAAAGTTTTTATTCTACTTACTCATGCAAATGACTGCTTAAACCAAGAATGTGTCCAAGTGTGGAACCTTTTTCTGAAACCTTACGAATGAGCTTGAGAGCTCAAGTTTTTGTATATAGTATGCTTTGATTTGTTTTACATTGCCACAAATATATTGTAAACAAATGCAATGGATTCGCTTCTTAATAAAAGTGATTTGAACCAAAATGGAACTGTTCTTTCCAACACCTCTACAGTTAGTTGTATTTTTACAACTACCATTTGACGTTGTTATCACCACGAATTCTGCTTATTTTCCAGCGAAGTTGTTCAACTAGAATTCGTACCTCACATCAAAAATTTTTTTATAACCAGAAGGTTTATCCTGTGCATCCTGACAGGTTATATGAATGAGCGTATCGTCTTCTATAGTTCTTCTTCTATCAGCAGACACCACCTGCCAGCAATTATAGCGGCCCTTGCAATTACAACTGTATCGCCAAGGTAGGCTGTAAAATCTCGCCAAACGTTTGCAGTAATAAAGAAACAATATTATTTATTGTTATTTTTACAACCTACCTTGGCGATACATCTCGGTAGTAATTGCCGTGGCTGGTATAATAAGGAAGTACCAAGTAATGTTTAAAGGACATCAGGCAAATGTTTAAAAATAAACATTGAATTTGAAAAGTATTCATATATTTCAATCTCATTATGACAGTGAATAATACATTTCATGAAAATATCAATATAACAAAAAAAAAAATAAGTCTACTTTTGATTTCGTTAATGAAGTGCCAATTTTGGAGGAAAAGAAATAAAAACATTCCTAAATGCTAATATTTTGATAATATTCCTTACAATCGTGATTGAAAGCTATTATAGATAGTTTTTATTTTGGGAATTTAAAAAAAATAACAGCAAAAACACTTAGGGAGGTTTAGGCAACAAGAACCTCTCTCACAGTATATGATACTTAGTTTTACAATGAATTCAGATAAATCAAAACAGAGAAAATCATGTTTAAATAGAACAGTTGTCAAAAATAGTATAATAATTATCAAATGAAACTATTAATAACTGTATAAAAACTTTAGGTATATTAAGTCTTGTCACTCATTAAAAACTTTTTTTAAAATGCCATGAAGTATATAATAGTAAGTTATATAGAAAACATAGTTCAGAATAACTTACCTATTTCTGTGTATAACTTTTCATAATGAGTAATTTCAGCTTCATTTACAATCTGAACTTGTTGTGACTTCATCATTAGAAACTCACAGTTGCCTAGGGCAATTAGCAATTTTTCATATTCTAATACCCTGGGGAAAAAAAAAAATGCAATTCTAAGCTTAAAAATTTTATATTAAATTTAGTTGAACACTAGTAAATTTAATTACAAATGGAATTTGCAACTCCAACAGTTATTTTAAACTGTTTGTGTTCTATCGCTCAAATGATATAAAAAGAGATTAGAACACAGCACTGGAATACAATTTTCACAGTAGACGTAGATTTCAAGTTCATTGCCTTTTCTTTTCATTGAACTTGCATTCAGCTGCTAGCCGCTATACTATAATCTCTCTCTTCTTTTTCATTATTTCATAAAATAGTTGGATGATTTTTCTGTGAAAGCATTCATCACTCATTTGAACTGAATGCATGGCGTATATAGCCCATGAAAATGTTGACTCAATTCATCAACACATACTGACAACAGAAAAATAAAAAATGCACACAATTGGCGCTGACTTGTTTCTAAATTCAAAACATCAATAAACATTATTTAGATGACAGGAAAGGTTGGTAGGGAGTTGAAAACTTATATGTTCTGCCACTCTAGACAACAATTCACTGACTCTCCCATTCCAAAGTATAGCAATTTAACTGTAGTGAAGTCTAAACATTGTCAAACATATAGATTCCACACAAGAGACATGTTTTAAAAACATCACAGCTATTCAACACAAATGAGAAAAGATATTAATTGATCAGAATATTATTAAAAATAAAAGAGGTGCATCAATTTGGAAGTCCATTTTGAGAAATAAAAATTGTTTTGATAGAATACGCACGGAAGCACAAAAGCAACTTGATAAATTCACATTTTCAGATCTAATCAGGGAAAAAAGGTGCAAACAGTTTATTATATAGTCTCATAGCCGTTGCCAGAAATTGTAAATAAATTAGCAATAAACTATAAAATGACAGACTATTTTAAAAATACTTTCAGCTAATCAAAAATTTAAATTTTTAAAGAAGAAAACAACACATTTAAAAGGCAGACGAAAATAAAAAGAAACAAAGTGCAATGTTTTGAATATCCAAATTCGGAAAGATTTTAAACATGGAAGATTCCGAAATATTTAAAAAGCTGAAAATTGAATTTAAATGAGAAATTGATGACTTCTTAACTGAGAATAACAAATTTAGTATTAAATGAAAGGGAATAAAAAAGGTATAAAAAGGGAAAGGGAATAAAAAAGAAATTACAAATTCGTTAATTTAAATTACTAAAACCTAATAAGAATGAATTTCCACTATTTCAAACACAATAACTATGGAATAGAATGTCTTTGGAACAGAAGAATATTAAAAACCTAGTTAAATAAATGGAATAGATAACCAAAATTTAGAAAAAGGAACACGAATATGTAAAAGTCTCCTGAACCTGCTTAGACTAACAAATAAACTTAATAAAATAATTAAATATTAGCAGCAACCCAAACGACCTCTTATCCGGTGTTCCAATATCCGGACTCTCCCAAAACCGGAACACGGCAAAATAATGCCAAATTCTGCACCGCCAAGCGATTATTTGCCAAATATTGCGCCAAATAACAATGTTTTGTTTAAAATCCCGCCACATGCTTTCTTGCTTTAATTAGCAATATCAATAAAAAAAAATGCATTGAAACCTACTACTTTAGAGGGTTTGAAATAAGACGCGCAAACCATGCACGAAATTTTAAATACCTGCGCAGAAAAAAATGCTGCGCGCACTTGCAGCCGCTGATACTTCTTAAATTTCGAAAACAAACGCGAGGAATTCTCGCGATAGCGAATGAAAATATTCCGTGGATCGTGTTTTTTTCGAGAAGTTTCGCAACTCCTCTCTTCCGGAAAACATCCGAAGTAGCACCGTTTTTCCTGAAAATTTCCTAAGTGGCTGCATCCGGCCGTCACCCCCGAGAGTAGCTCTCTGAGATGACGATCCGACACGGGAGAGACCGTCACATTGACGGCGAGACGCGTCATTCGATTCTTCACTAGTTTCGGATAAGTCTCCTGTATAGTATATAGGAGCCTTAGTTATGGACAAGTCGCGGCAAGGTGCTTTTTTAATGGCGTTTCATTTTTTTTTGGGTGTATAGGGTAGAGCACACTAGGCACAAAGGTTTCGATTTTTCCGAATTCGTTACATTTTCTTTTCTGCACTTTGCTCCGGGACTTTGATTTTCGGTAAAAGTATTCCCGCAGAATTCACACTATTTTGCACAATTTAATAAACATTTATTGGAAAAGATGAAAAAAAAAAAAAAAAAAAAAAAAAAAAAAAGAGAGTCATCAGCGCATTTACGAGATGATAGAAAGTACGTTAAGTAAGGAATTCCCGAAATTAATGAGAGTTAACTTTTGCCGAAATGCAGAGAAAAGTATAGCAGCTATAAAATGTCATTCACGGCCTTCTGATTGATCTCTTTAAATACTTAACCTAAGCAATAAACTTGTCATTTTCTCGTGAAAATCCGTTTTTTTTCATCTCCGTGGAAATATACACATCTTCAATATTTTAAAAAACGTTGCTGGAATTCCAAGATCAAAATCATTTTCAATTAAATCCTATTATTTGGATTGAAATGGTTATTTTGGACCGAAAATTGACCATAGCAAAAAGTTCTATTGCAATATATTTATGGGGTTTTAACGCGTTACATTTATTAATTAATAATTTATAGAAGACAGTTCAGCAATATCGCGAAATTTTTTTATTTAAACACGATCACCGGTATATTTCGTTTTATTTTTAAATATTTTCTATTTTTTCAATCTGCTTCTATCCACTAATATTTTTATATTTTTTGTGCTTTTTATGCTGGGATATTATCTTTTAAACATATTGTTGATGAAAATGAGATATATGTTTAGGATAACAAAATAAATTTTTTTTTATTTATTCAGGCATTTAGAATTATAAGGCTTATTAGAAATACATTTGAAGAGCATAAATTAGAATTTGATATATTTGCATAGTTGAATCTCTCATTTCAATTAAAAATGAACATCCTTCTCATCTTAATTTTATTAAAAGTACTTTAAAATATTTTTAAACATATGAACAAAGGTGCTTCTGCCAAAATATTAGATGAATATGGTGAGGGCCTACTTTAGTTGAAATGTTAAAAAAAAAAAAGACTTTTAATAACTACCCTGAATAATCAACTTTTTACAGACATTTTTTTCTTTCAAAAATTTTCTTAATCACTAAATTTGATACTATAATTACATGTAATTTGCATTTTAGTTAACCAAGTATATCCTTTCATTTGGATTGTAAAAAAGCTTTATTTAATACATGTTTTTAAAATGAATTATAATTTTCTATAACATTTTTAGACCATTCCAGTAAGTTTTAGAAAAAGTGTTCCGAATTACGTAAAAACCCCTTATCAAGACTGCCTGAAGTCCCAAGCAGTCCGGATAATAGATCCTGTACTGTACTAACAAACCTCCTGTTTGTTTTCATATATTTAATTATTCTTTCATGCCCAATCAGAATATTTGTACAATCAAGCTGTTCATATGAATTTTTACCTCTTGAGGAGGAGATTCATTTTACTTTTTCATACAAACTACACTGAATGTTATTGAGTGCGTGCAAAACAGTCAAACAGTGGGAAACACAGTTGGTAAGTTTTTGCCAAAGGTGGACAAAGCATCCCAGCAGAAAAAGGTTTTTGCCGAAGACGGAAAAAATGTCTCAGCAGAAAAAGTTTTCGTTGAAGTATCAAAAAAAAAAAAAAGAGGGGGATTCAGTGTGTTTATTTATGGAGTATAATTAAATTATTTTTATAGACTTATAGTAACTATTTTATCAGCAAAAACAAAACAAAAAAATAATTTCAGCTTTTATTATCTTGATTTAGGGACTAAGTATTATTTTGGGGCATAAATACATATTATATTTATAACTTTGAAACTAATTTAAGGTAATGAGTATATAAATTAATTATGTGTTTCATAAAGGAATAATTTTGTCTACCTAATTTATAGGCATAAAAATTACGCCCCTATTTCAAACAATAAACAAAAAGCTATCAACAAATTGCTCATGTTTATACTGAAGTTAATGATTTAGCAATATTTCAAAACCAAAAATTTTACACCTAATTTGATAAACTACCAAAATCATACACAAATAAGAAATCATGCACAAATAAGAAATTAAATAAAAATTATAAAATTGAAATAAAAGAAACTGTAAATACGGATAATAAGTCACCGCATGTATTTTTTCTAAGTACAAATTGCGCCAAGTTGGCACATTCTCCTGTGTTCTGAAATTGGCTCCACCCATTCTAAGTGACGTGTTCAGAAATAGGCTCCTCCCATCAAAATGGAGTTTGCTACTGTGTTTTGAACAAGAGTTTTTAATGTAAATGATAGTGTAATTTAATTTGAATAACACTCATAAAAAAGTTACAAAACAAGATTTTTGTGAATGTTAAGAAAATTGAGTAACTTTGTGAAAATGCAGAATAAAAAACTTATGAATAGTACTCATAAAAACGAATACAAAATAAAATTTTTATGCTAAAATTTTATGTGTGCATGTCACATATTGCAAGATAATTTTCTCCATGCAACCGAGGATCAGGTCATTCTACACTGAAACGGGGCCCCCAGTGATCTCCGGATTTCTTGTGCATGCCTGTGCACTTTTATTATGTCTTTATCTGTGCATGTTGCACGTAGCAAGATAACTTTCTCCATGCAACCAAGGATCTGTAAAGGGGAAGGTTTGATCTAAAGATCGAAATCTGTGGAACAAATGTACCAGTGGTCTGTGCAGGGGCAGTGGTTCGACCTAAAGGTCAAAATCTGTGGAACGAATGCACGAGTGATTTGTGAAGGGGCAGGGGTTCAACCTAAAGGTCGTTCTACACCAGGATGGGGCCCCCAGTGATCTCCAGTTTATTAGGAATGGCTGCCTGCGGCACCCAGACACAGAGTATGCTACAATTTTATCTGTGCATGTCGCACGTAGCAAGATAACTTTCTCCATGCAACTGAGGATCTGTACAGGGGCACGGGTTCAACCTAAAGGTCGAAATATGTGGAACGAATGTACCAGTGGTCCATGTAGGAGCAGGGTTTCGACCTAAAGGTCGAAATCTGTGGAACGAATGTACCAGTGGTCCGTGTTAGAAAAAAGTTTGTAATCTAACAAAATTTAAAAAAATTGATACTTATAAAAAAAAGTTTGTACTCTAACTGAAAAGATTAAGAACTTTTAAAGGAGGAAGCAATTTTCTAAACACAAAAATATAAACTAAGTTTTAAAACAGGGGATAAATTAAACAAAAAACACTAACCTTCAGGATGCTTCATTCAAACAAATCAATCATTTGATCTCTCACACACGACTTCATTTCATCTCTACACTTAGGACAAACATACTTATCACTCACAATCTCTTTCATAACACACCAATTAATCACTTGTTTCAAACCTTTATTTTCCAAATTATAGTAGAATTTTGTACAAAAAATCAAATAATAAAAGCACGTGCAACTATGGCCAAAAATATTGAAAGAAATGTGCTTTTACATCAGAAAACTGTAGCAACCAAAGAAACGTGTTCTTAAATGAGTTCTTATTGGATGTTACACAATTACTGCCAAAAACATCCAATACAAGAGGTTAACAGATTACAATATAAAACGCTTGTAATCGGAACGCTTGGCGAGTGAGCTAAAAGTGTGGTGGGTGGCCTATTCTCCGGTTTAACCAAATGAAACATTCTATTTATATTTAAATCTAAATTTTAATGATATAAAAGCACATATAAAGTATACTGCTCAAAGCCTCAATCAGATAAGCCTATATTTTGCAGTTTCAGCATTGCATAACAAAAACTTTTGAAGCATTTTCTGTTAAAATCATGTTCTGGACTTTGCTGTGTACTGAGTATACAAATAAAATACTTGAAAATATACTTTCTATTGCAGTGCTTTTTTTTTGAAAAATTAGCATACAAAAAGGTGAGCAATTAACATACTAGAGATTTACAAAATTTTGCATGCTTTTGTCATGCTTCATCACTTATGAGCATTGATTGTTGTAATCACTTATTCATTTTTAAGCATTAAGCATATCAATATAAACTAATGAAATAGATTATACCGATGATGAAGCATTGCTATTGTTTTATTTTAAAATTAACAAATTTTTAATTAACAAAATTAATACTATTTGTGATATATAATATATATTATTTGATGGTAAATCCGGAGATCAGGTCACCGCAAGTTTTTTTCTAAGTACAAAATCGGGCCAAGTTGGTGCTTTCTTCCGTGTTTTGAAATTGGCTCCACCCATCCTCAGTGATGTCATTTACCGTCTTTAGAAATAGGCTCCTCCTACCAAAATGATGTTTTGGTAGAAGAGCCCTTTTTCTAATATAAATTCTATAATATAAAATTTTCTAATATAAATGATAATTTAATTTAACTTAAATAACAGTGAATAATACTCAAAAAAACATTACAAAATCAGATTTTTGTGTATTTTAAGAAAATTAAATAACTTTATAAAACTGCAGAATAAAAAAATGAATAATACTCAGGTAAACATTCCAAAATCAGATTTTTGTAAAATTTAAAATTTTTATGCTACAATTTTATCTGTGCATATCGCACGTATCAAGATCACTTTCTCCATCTAACTGAGGATCCATATAAAGGAAGGGGTTCGACCTACAGGTCTGTGTAGGGGCAGGGATTCGATCTAAAGGTCGAAAATTGTGGAATGGATGTATTAGTGGTCCGTACAGGGGCAGGGGTTCGACGGGGCCCCCAGTGATCTCCGGTTTATTAGGAACGGTCGCCTGCGGCGCCCAGACACAGAATATGCTACAATTTTATCTGTGCATATCGCACGTAGCAAAATCACTTTCTGCATGCAACCGAGGATTCGTACAAGGGCAGGGGTTCGACCTAAAGGTCGAAATTTGTTAAACGGATGTACCAGTGGTCCGTGTAGGGGCAGGGGTTCGACCTAAAGGTCGAAATTTGTGGAACGGATGTATCAGTGGTCCGTATGTACCAGTGTTCCGTGTAGGGGCAGGGGTTCGACCTAAAGGTCGAAATCTGTGGAACGAATGTACCAGTGGTCCGTACAGGTGCAGGGGTTCGACCTAAAGGTCGTTTTACACCGGAACGGGGCTCCCAGTGATCTCCGGTTTATTAGGAACGGTCGCCTGCGGCGCCCAGACACAGAATATGCTACAATTTTATCTGTGCATATCGCACGTAGTAAAATCACTTTCTCCATGCAACCGAGGATCCGTACAAGGGCAGGGGTTCGACCTAAAGGTTGAAATTTGTGGAACGGATGTACCAGTGGTCCGTGTAGGGGCAGGGGTTCGACCTAAAGGTCGAAATTTATGGAACGGATGTACCAGTGATCCGTGTATGGGCAGGGGTTCGACCTAAAGATCGACATCTGTGGAACGAATGTATAAGTATCTGTGTAGGGGCACCTAAAGGTCATTCATTTTAAAATTAAAAAAAAGAACAAAATTTAAAAAGAAATTTGTACTCTAAAAATTTTTAAAAATTGATACTTATAAAAAGTTTCTACTCTAACTAAAAAGATTAAGAACTTTCAAAGGAGGGAGCAATTTTCTAAACACTGAAAATATAAACAGAGTTTCAAAACACAGGATACATTAAACAAAAAACACTAACCTTCAGGACTCATCGTCCGACTCAGAGTCGGAACAATGCTGAAATCTTTCTTCCGCCTGCTGCTTTATAAGGTCATCATCATTTGTATGGAGAGGAAAGATGGAAATGATTCCTTTTATAAATATATTCCATGCTTCCTCCCCAACCTCATGTCCAAGCCTTCCTTTATACATATACAAATCAAATTGATCTTTCACTTTGCGGGATTTGCTTTTTCTTTTAATCGCCGACCACGTTCCCTCAATCGAATTAGTATGAGCGCCTGTCTCGGGATCCTTAAATTCGTAACTGTGATTCACTTGAAGATGCTTGAAGCCTTTATGCTTAAGGCAATCATACGCCTTCCAACAGTCCGAAATTATTAAGGTCCCCTTCTCAATATACCTTTCAATCACTTCCAGCAAACATTCAAGCGATCTATTAGGCACCTTAGCAAAAAACATTTATTCGTTCCTCTTTCAATTCCTCCAAACACCCACTGTCCAACCACAGGCTTTCCTCTTCCATACTTATTCTTACCAAACTTACTTTCATCTATTTCAACAATCACACCATTACCACCAATCTTAATTTTTTCATTCAAAAAAACACTCGCACAAATATCCCGGCAAAACTGTTTCCAATCAGTAACAGTTTTGTCGGAAATATTTAACTGATTCATAATAAAAAAACTTGCACTCACAATCATTAAACCACAACAAAGTCATAATTAAAATATCAATCAAACTCAACTTACTTTTCTCAAACCATGTACCCCTCCTTATACTCCTACTGACATCATGCTGATTCATTCCAGATCTCTTTCGGCACCTCCATTCGAATCCATCAATCCTCCTATCTATCTCACATAACTTCATTTCATCTCCACACTTAGGACAAACATATTTATCACTCATAATCCCTTTCATAACACACCAATTAATCACTTCTTTCAAACCTTTATTCTCCAAATCATAGTAAAATTTTATTCTAGATTCATTCATACCAACATCCATTCTATCACGCTTTACAAAAGTACATTCACCTTCCATTTGCTCGCGCATACCAGAAGACATAAGGGAAATATGATAGGCGACAAAAGCAAATCCGCAAAACTAAAACGAATAATTATTACAAAATAAAACAAATAACGAAAGAACAAGCAAACACGCACAACAATGGCCAAAAATATTGATAGAAATGTTCTTTCACATCAAAAAACTGTAGCAAACACAAAAACGTATTCTTATTGGATGTTACACAATTTCCGCCGAAAACATCCGATACAAGAGGTTACCAGATTGCAATATAAAGCGCTCACAAAGTGCATGGCGTCTTCTCCGATTTAACCAAGGTGACCTAATCTCCGGATTTGCCTATTTGATTTTAGAATGACTAATTCATTGCTATAATAATGTGAATCGTGTTTAGTTAAGCATATTTACAGTTTTTTTTTCATTATTACCTGGTTTTTGCCACTGTCCGTGTAAAAAAGTATTTTCGCCTCTTTGCCGGCAAAAACACCAAACCTGGTGGGAAAGACTGACGGGCCGCCTGCTATGAACAGAAGCATCAAATAACTTACTTTCCATTTTTTTTTACGCCACCATGTAGTGATGCGTCGAGTCTAAAGTTAGCCTCTGATATAGTAATATTAAACTGCAATATTAAGTAGCTACATTAGTTATTGAGAATAGTTATTTATATTAAATGGGTGTCTACACTGGTTAACAGTTTACTTTATCTCTGTAATACATTTTTTGCCCTAAATATTAAACTTACGGATCTTCTTCAGAATCAGTCCACTTGATAAACGATCGTAGAAGAATATTTAATCTTCTATCATCTCCCATGCCTTCACCATCCATTAAAAGTTTACGACGAAACCCTTCATCTAAAATAAGTGAAACAAATTAAGTGATATTCACCAGTGGTAAAATATGAATTATTTACAAAATTTGAAGCAAAACTTACCATCACTTATTTGAATAGGAGCTTGGGCAGAACTTGACATATTTGTTAACAAATATGACGTGGTCAATGAATATAATGTGAACTAATTTAAATATAAATACAACTTTGTATTTCTCATTAAAATAAGTTCCAAATATTGAATTGACTTTATAGGTCACAGTTACTTACTTTTACAGTTAGATACTTATAAGTCAGGAATTCAGCTTTAATGCTTGATGTCATCGCAAATGTGAGTCGTTCGTCAAGCTGCTGTACAAAAACATTGTTGCCGTAGACCTAGTCGGTCGTCGTAGATCTAGCCACAGTCGAAATCACAGAACGCAATCACAGTCTGTGATTACGGTTGTGTTTTATAGTGGTCTGTAGCGTCACCCCCGGTAGAAAAGGCCGAACTACTTTCCCCCCCTGTACCTCGTGACGTATTAGCTGTAGGCCCAATTCTGGCCTTCGAATTCGAATTCCTCCGTCTCAACTTTTCTGGAAAGTTCTCCCCTAGTAGAGTAGCCCACACAAAGAAGTATCGTATGTGCAGTGCAGTACGTGGGCTCGCGCGTGTGGATGCATAACGGTCTTTTTATCGTATTTTTGAATGTCTTATATGTTAGTTCATCATTTAATAAACATTTTGACCAGCATACCTTCGACTACATACCTTATAACATTGGATTACTAATTACCTTATTTCTGTAATGTGAAAAACGAAAAATGCTATTTAGAAGTAAGTGCTTACCATTTTTTGCTTATTATCATGTCATTTAAAATTATATAGAATTTTAAATATATGGCAATCAAATTATTGCTATTCAATTAACGCTAACTGGATTCTAAATTGTTTTGTTGCTAATTATAACGTCAACAAACCTTTTAGAGTTTTCTTAGTTTGTTTTAAAATTTTATTGTTGTCATATTAATTAAGAACTGCCCAGGTACTTGTAAAATTAAGCTTTGCTAAGTAATTGTAAAGTATTTAAAATCATTCAATGTTTAAAATGTATATTTTATCAAGTTAGCTTGTGTCATTATACAGCTATTATACATGTGTCATTATACACCTTTCTGGTAGGTCGGACGGTCTGGGTCTCAACAACAACAACATGTGTCATTATACATAAATTATACAGTCTCCTGCAAATATTTTAAAATTACTTTAATAATGTTGTTAGTTGTGTAATATTTTATAATAGACTAGCAGCATGTCCGTTCTTCATACTGACCATATAATACAAGAAACCTAAAATTCAGAATTTGATGTGAAGTTTTAATATTTAGAGTCTCAATTTTTGAAATTTTATAATAATTCTAATGAAATGAAAATAGGTGATCTCTACCGTGCTGAGATAATAAACAGACAGATAGATGTACAACATACAATTTTATGTATACTGTTAATAGCAGATATACCCGACATTGCCCATGATTTAATATATGTGCAAATTCCTGCAGTATTCTAAATGACATTCTTACTCAAAACATTCTATTAAAATATTTCATTTAATTCTCCTTTCTGTGTTTTCTATACAAAATTATCTTCAAGCAGATCTGAATAAAACATTTTCGTTTGAAAACAAATTATAAAATATATATGAAATTGGATCAATATAAACTAAAATAAAAGCGCTAAAATTGTATAAAAATGGTTATAAAATTTTGTTTTATATTGATTTCTTTATTATTTAAATCTTAAAAAATTTAATAATCGTCTGCCTAATAAACACATTTGATTTAATTGCGTTGCTAAGCATCATGATATAGTTTTCTTAATAAATTTGTGGAAAATATATCATCTGCATAATTCTATTTTTATGGAAGGTTTAATTGTGGGATTTTTATTCATATCTCGACAATCCCTGGTCCTAGAAACTCGAAACATGGACTAAATTTTAAGTAGGGCTATTTCAAAGCTACCCACAGAATGTTCATGAAATTCGATGCAGCAGTTCTACCGTGATGATGAGATAGATAAACACACAGACAGATACATGTATTTTCAATTTTATTTATATAGATAAAAAAATGTCATTCTCTTTTTAAGATATTGTCAATAGTAAGAAATCGTAGCAATAAAAATGCTACACTAAAGTTATGAAAGTAAAATAATGTAAAATGGAATATTTCACACATCAAATAACATATTTTAACTGTTTGATAAGTAAGTAATTGCATATAAAAGATATAGTATCTTAATATATTGCACGTATATTTTTTATTATTTGTTATGGCATGCTGAAATTTTAGAAGAATAGGTTAGGAAGTCATTTGTGTTTAGGTTGGTGTAATAGAAATGATCATTAGAAAACGAGTTAGACTTAAAGGAAGCTTTAATCAACTAGAATGATGCATGACAAAATGGCAAAGCAGTATCGCACGCTAGTAGTTGGAACATCAAACATAGTAGTGTTGCCATTCTTCAAGTACCTAAAGTTAGTGTTGCCAAAACAAGAACATAATATCACATTCACCCCTCCCATAGTGTTAGTCAATCACATAGCCGGCTAAATAGGAAGGCAGGCGTTTCGGTCTGCTGGGACGAAGTGTAGTAGGATCCTGGGACCTCTCCCCAGTATTCTTACAGAAGTTCTCTGATGAGGAGGCTGGACTGCTAGGATATGGTGGTACACTGTCTTGAGCTTCATCTTCTGTCATATTTTTGAGACTCACCGGTGGGGTTTTTGTATGTGCGTTAGACAATTCAGAATTCAGAATATCAGAAGAAGGCAGATGGCTGCTACAGCTGTCTCCGTCGTCATTGATAGGTAAAGGAGTTTCCCCTCTTGGAGCTAAGTGCCGTATAGAGACACTGGTTTCACGTCCGTCTGGGAGTCTAACATAAGCATAGTCTGGGTTTGCTTCAATGAGTTCTACTTCCTGCACAATAGGCTCATACTTATTAGCTCGTGTGTTGTTCCTCATTAGCACTGGACCTGGATGGGTAAGCCAGGTAGGTATGGAGTAACCATTGTAGGATCTTCTAATGTGGGAGAACATTCGTTCATGAGGTGTAGCATTTGTGGAGGTGCATAGTAGGGAGCGAATCGAATGTAAGGCAGGTTGTAAAACATTTTCCCACTGTTCAATTGCCATGTTTTTTGATTTTAGTGCCAGCTGGATAGTTTTCCATACGATTCCATTGTATCTTTCGACTTGGCCGTTTCCTTGCGGATTGTAAGCAGTCGTCCTGCTAGTCGCTATCCCAAGTGGAGTGAGAAAAGATTTTAACTCACGGGACATAAAAGATGAACCTCTATCAGAATGTATATAAGCCGGCATTCCAAAAATTGAGAAGATGTTTTGCAAGTGAGTTATAATGGTAGACGCCGAGATATCAGAACAGGGAATTGCAAAGGGGAATCTCGAAAACTCATCTACTACAGTCAGGAGGAAGCGGTTCCTGGAAACTGTTGGTAAAGGTCCTTTGAAATCCAGATTTAATCTTTCAAAAGCAGCAGTTGCTTTGATTAATTTTCCATCATTTTTACAGAATCGTGGCTTGACTTCGTTGCAACAGGGGCAAGCGTTTATGACCCTCTTAATGTCGTCCAAAGAGAAGGCTAAATTTTTAGATCTGATCCAATGATACATTCGGGTGATTCCCGGATGACACAATGCCTCATGTAATTCTCTTATATTCACTCCTGGGCTGGTAGCCGCCGTTATTCTTGATAGAGTATCCGCAGTTGCATTTCTGTTTCCAGGTCGGTAGATAATATCAAATTTGAAGCAGGTAAGTTCCAATCTCCAACGCATGATTTTCTCATTTTTAATTTTACTGTTATGACACTGATCAAACATGAATGTGACTGATCTTTGGTCAGTAAAAACTTCAAAATGTCTACCAATTAAGTAATGTCGCCAATTCCGTAGGGATTCAACAATTGCATAGGCCTCCTTTTCAATCGAGGAATGCTTCTGCTCAGATGCGTTCAGAGTTCTTGAGAAGAATGCCACAGGACGTTCAGCTTGACTCAAGGAAGCCCCTATAGCAAACTCAGAGGCGTCTGTTTCCACTCTAAAGGGTATGTTGTCCTCAATAGCAAACAAGGAGGCATTAGCTATATCGGTCTTTAATGAGTCAAAAGCCTTCACAGCAACTTCTGGAAGAGGAAAGGGACCCTTAGCCAAGAGAGGGCGAATCTTCTCAGAGAATGTGGGAATCCAACGACAATAATGGGCAAACATGCCCAGCGCACGTTGTAGAGACGCTGTGTCTTTAGGAATAGGTAAGTTCAACAGTGGAGCCAGTCTGTCGGGGTCAGGTTTTATAGTTTTGTTCTCGATAAAGTATCCTAGTAGTTTGATCGATTTAGTAGAAAAAACACACTTCTCATCATTCAGTGTTAAGTTGTATTTCTTAGCAGTAATCATGAATTTTTCCAAGTTGCAGTCATGCTCTCTTTGATTTTTCCCACATACCGTTACATCATCAAGATATGGAAAAGTGCCTTCTAAACCTTCATCCTTAATTATTTTATCAATGATTCTCTGGAAGCATGCTACCCCATTAGTCACACCGAAAGGGACACGTAGAAAATGGTACAGTTTACCTTCAGCTTCAAAAGCTGTGTAATGTTTTTCAGATTCTAATATGGGTACCTGATGATAGGCACTTTTGAGATCAATAGTACTAAATATTTCATATTTAGACACTTGTGAAATTAATTCTTCAATTCTGGGAAGAGGATAAGCATCAAGCATCGTGAATCTATTAATTGTCTGTGAATAATCGACAACCATTCTGGGCTTGTGGTGTTCTCCTTTCACGACAAATGCTTGTGCACGCCAAGGTGAATTACTGGGTTCGATTACACCTTCTTCTAGTAGTCTGTTTACGTTCGCAGCTATAAATAGTCTATCTTCTTCCGTTTGACGCCTTGACTTCGTGATCACTGGTCTACAGTCAGGGGTTAAGTTAGCAAACAGTGAGACAGAGGGGACTTGAGCAATTGCCAATGAGCAGATTTTCAGAGGTGGTCTGTCACCGTTGAAATCAATCTCAACTGAAGAATGATTTTTTAGTAAGTCATGGCCGATCAGAAAATCTGCACAGAGGTTTTTCATGATTAACACCTCTACGTTTGTATATGAATGAGTTTGTAATTTTACCGTTATCATGGAACAGCCAGTAATGTCCGAGCTTAAGGAAGAGTTAGCCATAGTTATTCTACCGAAGTATGGCTTCACTAGTATTCGACACTTTTTTACCAGAGATTGGTTTAGAAAACTGAGTGAGCTGCCAGTATCGATCAGAGCATTTAGCTCTATTCCATTTATATCCACTTTAGTAATAGATTTTTGGAGACAACTGGGGATAATTGATGCTGATGCTAAAGTATGAACTGATGCCGTAGAATTGTTCGGGGGGCGCGACAGTCTAGACTTGCAAACTCTCTGGTAATGACCTTTCTTTCCACACCCTCTACATAGTGCATCCTTGGCCGGGCAGACGTTTCGAACATGGCGGTCATTCCCACAAAAAAAGCATTTTCCGGTGCGGGCTGGTATAGCTGCAGTTGCGTGAGTCTCCTCGGGTTTTTCGTCTTTCTGCTCCATAGCAGCCACAGGTACCGAATTCGAATTTGCAGAATATGAAGCGGAGTGATGTTCTGCCAGTTCTAATGCCCTAGCCTGGTCGAATGCATTATCCAACGTAATTGTAGTGTTCTCCAACAGGCGTTCTCGAATTCGAGTGCTCCTTAAACCCCGGATGAATGCGTCTCTAATATACTCATTTTTGTATTGTTCAGCCGTAACAGATTTGAAATTACAATCTTTGCTCATTTGTTTAAGTATCTGTAGATATTCACTCACAGACTCTCCCGATTGTTGAGTTCTCGAAGCCACGCAGTGTCTGGCGAATATTTCGTTTCGTTTAGTAACGTAAATAGAATCCAGGGCAGTAATAGCCGTATTGTAGTTTTCTGCTTCGTTGATATGCTGATAAACACCCGCCGACACGTAATTACACAAGAGATGAAGCTTATTTTCCTCAGTCAAATGCTGAACTTCGCCCAGGAAATTTGAAAATGTCCGTTTCCAATGTTTCCATTTTGCTTCAGCTCCTACGCACGTTGGATCCACGTCGAATCTCTCTGGCTTGAGAAGTCGTTCCATCTCATGTGAATTTAGATCCAAGAAACCTAGTTGATTAAATTGTAATAGAAATGATCATTAGAAAACGAGTTAGACTTAAAGGAAGCTTTAATCAACTAGAATGATGCATGACAAAATGGCAAAGCAGTATCGCACGCTAGTAGTTGGAACATCAAACATAGTAGTGTTGCCATTCTTCAAGTACCTAAAGTTAGTGTTGCCAAAACAAGAACATAATATCACAGTTGGGCACATTTTATTTTTTATGTAGCGAGTTATTATGTTATTGAAAATTGTTAAAATAACTTGGAAAAAAGCAAAGTAACTAACTTACAATTTCAAGTTACCATTGTATATTTCATTATATTATAGTTAATGTTATTTTAATAATACAAAGCTAATTTAATCTTTCTTACATTTTCACTTCAATGGAATTGTAAATGAAATATTAATACCAAAAAGTTTTATTATACAGCTTTATTAAATTTTCAAAGCCCCTGAGGTATTTCAAACTCTATAATTAAGCAAAATTGTTTACAATTTGTTAATGTCTGGTAGTAAAAAAGGGAATATAAGATGTGCTATATTAGAAAACCTGAACTTCTACAATTTATAGTGCATAGGTTAATGAATGACATTCAACTAGTATTTTATCTTAATTCTAAATCATTTTACAATTTATAACAACAACAAAAAATGAATAAAATAAAATGAAATAAAAATAAATAAACACGTAAGCATATTAAAAGTTAAATTCTGAGTTTCTTTTTAATGATTATCTTATGATATTTAAAGATATAGTATTCAGTAATCATTTTAGTTTCTGCATACTTTATCTGTAAGTACGCATACTTTAGCTGAATGTACTGAAGAATTAATCAAATAAAATGCCTGATTAGGCAATAAATACACAGGGTTCTTTTTCAAACTTTTATTAAAACACTAACTGAATGGAATCCTTTCATCTTTGCTCCTACAGTGAATGAGTCATTATAAATATTTTATTTTAAGGAAATGTACAGCAATATTAATATTTTAAATCACCCATTTTAATGAACATTATCGAAAATACTTCCAAATTTCATGAATATTATTTGATTTACTGATAAATTATGATTCCTTTACATCGAACAGAGAATTAAAAGGGAAACAAATAGCAAAAGCTTCGATCGCGATCTGGAAGACCTACTCGCAGTGGGCCTACAAGCCAAGACGTCAAAAATTAGTGCTCCGGCCTCTGCTTTCGGAGGTGACGTCTGTAGCCGCAAATGTAAACAATGACATGTGCTCATTTAGGTTTTTCAAAATAAAACATTTGTATATATTTGCAAAAATTTAAAAGCCCAAAATTACATCGCTATGCAAAATATAAGAAATGAAAAATATTACATGGACATTCAGTTGTAAGTTCAACATTAGTGTTAATGCTAATTTTGTCTGTTTATTTAAAATCACACACAAAAACAATATTAATCGATGTTTTTATTTATCGTAGAGACTTTGGAGAAGAATATGGAAATTCTGGAATAGAAATGGATGTGAAGAAATTCAGATACGCGATTACTCTAGCTTTGAAAATTTTGTATGGAGACGTAAGTTATAACTCAAATTACTCATTTATATGAGCACAAACTTATTTATGGAACTGTTTAAATCTACTATGCAAATCGTTGTAGCGATTGCTCAATCCTATGGTTTATGTTGGCTTTAATGTCCAAAGTTTTTTTTTTTTTTAAGAATAGGATCTTTTCAGTTTTGGGATTATGACCATTCATAAATTATGGATAAACAGTAGGATTTAAATGAGGTCAGATTTCAGGATCAAAATAATTTCAAAATATGTATTCCAAAACTTGTCAGAAGATAGGAAAAAAATTCCTAAAACACTAGGGGATATGATTATTCTCATTGCTTCAAGATTTTCACTTTTTGCACCATTACACATGAATTGTAAGTTTGCAACTCATGGCAGATTTGACATTACTTTACAATTGCGATTTCTAAAACAAACATATTTAAATGCAGCGGTTTACATTTTCCTGATGCAAATGGCCGAAATTTCATTATAACTCTTTATATTGCTAAAATAGGACTCTAAAACAGAATTAATTTTTTTAAATTAGATTAAATGTGACTTCTTTAATGAGGATCTATTTTCCCAATTGAATTCAAAGGCTTTAAAAAATACAAGTCCTTTGTTAGTCACCCAATAAATCAAGAAATTTGAAATAGCATGAATCATAATTTAGATACAAGACAAGTTTTACTTCTGTTTTAAATTAAAAGGATAGTTTTTGAATTTTCAGCTCATATTTGTTTTTCCTTTGTGTCAAATTAAATATTTCTATGAATATGTAGCTGATGAGACACATTATCAAAACTCCTCATAGGGATTTATTCTCCTTAAAAATACAATCATATTTTGAATATTTTTCCCTTAGTAAACATGATATCTGTTAATTTCATATAAGATTTAGCACAGTGTTAAAGAGTACTAGGTCACAAATTAATATGTTATACTTCATTTTTATTAATTGATATGTGTCTCCCAAGTAGGAGTTGTGTTATGCATATGCATTTGCTCTTTAGTATACACTTGCATTTCAGTTTGTACTTGTACTGGGGTACTGGTTGCTAAATTCTTCAAGAGGGGAGTTCCAGTTATTAAAAGGGAAAAAATATTTGATATCAAATGCGTAAATTGTTTTTAAATAAAATAGAATTTCATTCATTTCTTTTGAACACCAAATAAATTTATAAATATACAAATGCACTGCAGCTCAACTTATGATATACTGAAAACAATGACAAGCATATTAGTTAGTTTTATAGAATAGTATACTGAACTGTTCAAACTTTTGATAGCTCATCACTGATGCGACCACTTGTGTTCATTTCATGTTTTGCATTTCAGTGCTTTAATTAAATATAGTAGCTAATAGCCAGCTGGCTAAAAACTTTCAGAATTGGCTAAAAAAATAGTCATAGTGGCAAGAAAAGCAGTTTTTTTAGCCACCATGATTTGTCACTTTAAAAAAAATTAAACATTTGGATTTTTTTATTGCAAATGGCGAATTCAGTAGCTCGAGGTCTGCATAAGAAAACCATAATTTAAGTTATAGCATGTGCCTAGCCTACTGTTGGGAATGCTTTATATGAGATTCACATATGCTGTCTGTATCTTTGTTTTCAGATGGTGTTAATAGTTGACTTATGGAAACAGTGGCAAAGTAATTTGGAGAGACAGAAAACTGGGTGCCAAAATTTGAAAATAAAGTTTCATGCTATATATTTTAACATGGTTACTAATTTTGGTTGGTGGTTTTTGAGAAATTTTCTAGCAGTCACTTTTGGAAGTTCCATCGTCACTAGAAGCACTAATAGCCTTGATTTTTGTTATAATTTTGGCAATTGGTTCCCTTGAAGTAGACACAGAATTTTCAATGTTGGGGTTAAAGTCATCATCCACTTTTATGGTTTTTCCATGCTTGACTACTTCTTGCAATAGTTGTGCAAGTGAAATACAGGGTGATTCAGAACTCATGGGATGAACTTTAAGGGGTGGTAAAGTACACTACAACAAATATTTTTTGTATAGGAGTATATAGGCGGAAGTGGCGTGTTGAGGCACAAGCACAAGAAATAGACATGAAAGGAAACATAAATTGTTTACTTACAGCATTGTTGACAAGTGCTTCTTTACAGCAATGTTTACAATAATTACTCAAAATTGCATCCACCAACAGTAATACATGCTTGGTATTGTCGATGGAGTGATTCTTGTAGAGTTTCAAAGATCCCAGGCATTTCTCACACACGTGCAGCCGCAACGGATATTTGAGCGATGAGGTCCTCAACAGAATCAACTGGATTCTCATAAACAAGAGCCTTCAGATATCCCCATAAGAAGTAATCAGGCGATGAGGAGCCAACGGACTGGTCCACAATGGCCAATTCATCGCTCCCCAAAAGTTGTATCCAGGTAATTGCACACATCAATGCTGAAATGGGTTGGCTCCCCATCATGCTGAAGCCACAGTCGATTAGGAATGGCAATCGGAACATCTTGAAGCAATTTTGGCAAAACCTCTTCCAGTTTCTTGCCTGCTAATATGGAAGGAACCAGTTTCACAAAGTTGGCTGTGTAACCACTCAAACATTTTGTGAGCTGGAATTTGTCTATTCAGAAAGTATTCCTGATACATCTGTAGCGCTGCTCTGCCACTGCCATTTTCAGCCCTGTACATTAGATGCATGTCTGACGTCTCAGCATTCATAGAGTCTCCCATAATAGGCGACAGCACAGTCGCAAATGACGTGTTCCTGCAGATACATAATGTTGACCTACTACCCTCTACTGGCCACAGTACATGCCAATCACTCCATCAATGCTGACAAGCATGTATTACTCTTGGTGGACGCAATTTTGAGCAATTATTATAAACATTGTTGTAAAGAAGCACTTGTCAATGATGCTGTAAGTAAACAATTTATGTTTCCTTTCATACAAGAAACAAATAGGATTCCTCCTGAATTGCCCAGAAAGCCGCTTTCGAATGTTGATGAGCCATGATTATCTTCAGCAGCATCTCAATAGAATAGGTGTGGCAGCTTCTGCCTCCTGCCCTTTGTGTGGAAGTGGTTTTTTGAATGGACAACATCTCCTTATTTGTTCCAAATTGGGGGATATTGACACTGAAGATACTTTTCCTTTTGGACTTTTGCATCTGTATTGGACAGCAAGACGGCATATGGCCGAATGGCCCAGGCTGGGCGTAGGATAAAAAAAAAATGTTTCCTTTCATGTCTATTTCTTGGGTTTGTGCCTCAATGCGTCACTTGCACCCATACATTCCTATATAAAAAATGTTTGTTGTAGTGTGCTCTACCATCCTTAAAGTTTGTCCCATGAGTTCTGAATCACCCTGTATATTCCTTGAAATCAATCTCATCCTCAGCTTCTAATGCACAGTCTCGAACAAAAGACCCGTGTGTTTGAAGCAATTTTCAATAGTTTTTGCTGAAATGTCGCTTCAACTCTGAATGTATTGAATGGCATTGAGAAATGATGAGTGAAAATCGCTGTTGTCATCAGTAGCTTTGATCCAGTCTTTTACTAGGAGTTTTTGATAATTACACTTAAAATTCTGGATAATTCCTTGGTTCCATTGGCTGCAGAATTGATGTGACATTTGGGGCATGAAATATCAGGTTAATTGCTTTTAGTCCTTTAATTTCTTCTTCTTTATCTCAGACTATCTGACCTACCAGAAGGTGTAAGATATCTGTTTGGATGGCCGGGAAGTGCCACCTAGTTTAGACCAGAACCACCATGTGGGGGAGACATCCACAAAGACCGTACCCTCCTTTCTCTACCATCAACCTTTCAAAAGGACTTACGGACCCACATGTTTAACCTGATCATACTCCGTGTGAACACGGCTATAATTTGGGCAGCATCAGGAATCGAACTTGGGTCATCCAAGTGTAATCCCCACATGCTAACCACTGGACTGTCGTGCCCCAGTCCTTTAATTTCTGTATGAGTAGTACAGATATCCACAATAGCAGCGATATTTCATTTCTCATTTTAAAATTTTTTATCCAGTTCTTTGATTGCTTCTAGCCAAATTTTGGAAGATATCCACACTTTAGAATTAGCTCTGTAACAGGTAGGGATCTCATATTTACATTTTAAAAGTATTTTTGGTCTTAAATGTTTACCAATGACAAGTGGATTCAGTTTATTAATACCAGTCACTCTTACACCTAACAGCACAGTTATTCTGCCTTTGCTCTTTTTGCCCTTGCAACATTTATCAGAGTGTAAAGATGTCTTTTCTTATAGAAGATGAAAAAATAACCCTGTTTCATCTAAGTTATAAACATTTGAATACTGATACCAATGTAAAAAAATCTTATTGAACAAGAGTTCTTTCACTTTTCTATGGAAACAATGTCCACCGATGCCAATTTTCCACAAACCTTCTTAAAAGACAACTGTCTTTCTTTAAATCATTCAATCTATCTATTATTTGTTAAAAAATCATGGTTTCCAAATTCTTGTGCTATTTCAAATACCTTTTCCTTTGAAACAATTCTTGATGTAGGGACATTTTTTGCTCTGGTGTTGCTAAGCCATTTAAGAACACAGTTTCTATTTCTTGAAAGTTCAACTTATGAAGCCTTTACCTCTTCCCTCAATTTGTTGTCCATAAGGAATCATAGAGTTTCTCTTTTGATACAACTTGTGCGATACTGAGTTTTATAGTAAATGCTGCTTTGGATATTCCAGATTTTTCATATTCTTTAATTAATTTTATTTTTTCATCTGTATCGTCCACAAAGACATTTTTTGCGGCCATATTCAAGAATAAATGAAGTTTGTTTGCTGTATTATTTTCACAAGAATCGCTAGGAAGAACTGTTGCTCTCAATTTGGATTAAACTAATCTTAGAGACTGGAAGAAGGAATGAAATTGCTTATTGGCTGGAGCTCTGACCACCATGGTTGTTCCGACATGGTTATTCCTACAGTTTCTATGGTTATTCCCTACCGACATTGTTATTCCTAGAACAGTGAATAACCATGGCTCAGTCACATTGGATAATTCCTCCCCCAAGCAACAACATGCTTACCTCCTTTCATTACTGAAATGGGAATGGCAATATCGCTCAGTGGAACTTGGAAACAGGTGTACCTACTCTTCTAGAGAAATGGGTAGATTACATTTGTTTAGCTTCTTCATTGATGGATTCTAACTAATTTCGGAGTTCTAAAGGGGATAGAAATCTATTGCAGTCTAGAGAAAAATTTTGGCCAAAAACAAAACCTGTTTTCTACTGATGAATGACATTGAACTATAATTAAGGTGGTATCATGTCTACTTCAATATATAAGCAATAAAATTAAAGATACATATCATAGATAAAAAGTCATTTAATCAAATGAAACCATCCTATAAGACGTACAAATGTTAAAAGGCCAGAGCACTTTCGGGTATCACTATACCCTTCATCAGTGGCAATATGAAAAATTACAGTGAAAACAAACTCAAATGTAGACCAGATCAGCAGACAAATTTGCATAAATCAGCTATGGAATAATGATAATATAAACAGCGCTATTGAAGATTAATCAATTACAAAATTACAATATTAAGTGTTATAAACGGGAGATTTAAAATTTATTAAATACAAATACAATTAAAGTGTAAGTATTACTTTGTATAAGTACAAAGTATAAATTTTGTATAAGTATTAAATACAAATACAAAGAAAAGACAATGAAAAATGTCCAAATTGTAGCCACGCATAAATTACAATAAACTGAAATGTCACAGATGACTATGTAGAGGTTTGACATGCATAGAGTCGAAAATGAGTCGCCAAGCGTAACTACCAAGTGAGGTCCAGAAAACAACCTCACTTGTTTTTCATACCTCCCGGACCTCACTTGGTTTTCATATCTCTATTTTCCGTAAACTCACTTTTACTAACTCTTGTATCCCTGCTAATTAGTCTCATCCTATATCCTCTAAAAAAGCTTCCTGTAACTCTTATTTTAATCGTGCTTTTAATGTTTGCTCGTTTATTTCAGCTTTAACTAATGAAATTAACTTTATCTTTAATCTTGGCCATGAAGCCGCTTATTCCTTTGAGTTTATTCATAAAATTTTTGCTCATATTCGACGTAAATTTATTCAACCAGATACTAAACTTGTTGCTGTTGTTGACCTTATGCCATGTAAATCCAGTCTTCCATATCATCCGAAGATTTTCCGTCCCCACATTCAATTTTGTCATGAATTTAGATTTAAACCTGCTCACTCAAATATTACTACCTTATTCAATCGCATTCGTACTGATAAGTTTAGCGATAGAGATAACTTTAAAAGCCATGCTGAGGTGTATATTGTACCCTTTTTAACTCCTGATAATGACTACAAGTTTTACATTGGTAGTCCTGAACATACTGCTGCTTTCCGATTAGCTAAACATGCTTGTGACGTCAAGAATGGTAAACTTTTATGGCTCTTGCCCAATGTGTTGTTAATGATAACTTTCAGCCCTTTTTTGAAAAAACTTTTCTTTTAATTCATTGCAATAACCCTCATAAAATTCTCTTTTATGAATCCCTGTTTATTTATATCTACCATGATTCCATTTGTAATTTTGATGCTGTACAAATTTTAAGTTACGCTTGGCGACTCACTCTGGGCTCTATCCGTGTCAAATCTCTACATAGTTGTCTGTGACATTTTTATTGTAATTTATGCTTGGCTACAATTTGGACATTTTTCATTGTCTTTTCTTTGTATTTGTATTTAATACTTGTTTAAATTCCTCGTTTATAACATTTATTATTGTAATTTTGTAATTGATTAATCTTCAATAGCCTGTTTACATTATCATTATTCCGTAGCTGATTTATGAAAATTTGTCTGCTGATCTGGTTTACATATGAACTTGTTTCCACTGTAATTTTTCATATAGCAACTGATGAAGGGTATAGTGATACCCGAAAGCACTCTGGCCTTTTAACATTTGTACGTCTTATAGGATGGTTTTATTTGATTAAATGATCTTTTTATCTATGGTATGTCTTTAATTTTATTGAAATTGAACTAGTTTGTATGTATTATATTATTTCTTTCATAAAGGCGATAAATGAAATTGATTATTAATTAAACTTATACGCATTCCAAAATAACTGATTTAATTTTGTTCACACCACGAGTTTAAATGTGACCTGATAACCAGAGTCATATTTTTAAAAGTGACTTAATAAATGGTATAAATTATATGGATGAAATAGGAATTGCTCGGGGTCAGAAAAAAGTCTGTCTTCGTAAGTGGAGTAAGATAATAAACACTGTATTTAAAAAATGGAAGCTATTAAGTAGAACAACCCCTTCTTCGTAGCTTACACAAGTTTATCAAGGAAGTGCAGTAGCTTGTGTAGAAATTTTGTGCCCATTTTCTTTTGGTTCTATTTCTAATGAAATTTCTTCTGTGCCATAAGTAGACAGAGAGATTCAGTGCTTCTGACAATCCCGCCTGGCACTTAGAGGAAACAGAAAAGGTTCTGGAATTGAGCTCAGTGCCAGACAGTGTAGGCATTTATTTAAACAGAAAACATTTTATACATTTATTTTGGATAATATATGGGTCATTCATTCCGTGTCAAATCAACCAATGGTCTGAAACTTGACATCATGGAAATTGATAATTTTTGGTACAGTGGTAGTACCAGTGAAGCTGACAAAAACTGTAAAATATTAGATTTTTTGGGCTGTTAGTTTTTCAGTCATTGACTTTCAAAAAAGCAAAATCTGCCAAATTTGTCAAAGTTTTGAAATCTTTAAACAGCTGTAGATCAAAAACTATTTAACCTAGAGAGCTCAAATTGATGTCATTTTCTTTTGCTTTTAATGAGTCTTAATTTGATATATAGCATGACTATGCTATTTCAAATTTGAATTTTTTAAAAAACTTCAAAAAAAATTTTTTTTTTAAATCTCAAAAACACCCCTTTTAATTTTTTTGAAAAAAAATATATGCTTTAAAGGTGTCAATGGACTACTTGTATGCTAAGTTTCATAATGGGATGGCAATGGGTTCCTAAGAAAATTATTTTTTTTGTATTAAACTATACATGAAATTCGCTAAATTTAATTACAAAAAATTTAATTTCCATAGGAACTCCTTAACGACCGACTATGAAATTTGGTACACAAATAGTCCCTTAATGTCTTTAAAACATATATTTTTTTGAAAAAAAATCAGTTTTTCTTTTTTAGATTTTCTAAAAGAAATTTCTTTTTTAGTTTGTAATTTTGTTTAAAAATTGCAATTTAAAAAAAAAGAGTTAGAATACCATAATCATGTTGTATATCAAATTAAGGCTCATCGAAAACAAAGAAACTGCACCAATTTGAGCTCTCTTGGTCAAATAGTTTTTGATCTACAGCTGTTTGAAGATTTCAAAACTTTGCCAGATTTGGCTTTTTTAAAAAAGTGAATAACTGAAAATCTAAGAGCCCCCAAAATCTGAAATTTTACAGTTTTTATAAATTTTACTGGTGCTATCACTGTACCAAAAAAGATCAATTTCTTAGGTATCAAGGTTCAAACCATTAAGTGATTTGACACAGAATGATATACATTTAGTACTAACTCATTAACCAGTTGTTTCAAACATTCAGTCCACATATGTTCTTTTCAATTTTAACAATTTCCTACACACTTAATATTTCACATATGTCACTCAAAATTTAATTTTGTATTTACAATTATAATTACAAAACCTCACTTTTTTCAAAAACTTTTAAAATAAGTACTTCTCCAAACTGAGTGGAGACAATTTCATTTCTTCCTTGCTCAGAGTACAAACTCTCCCATAGTTGCAGTAACAGGCTCTACTTTTTGCAAAATGGTTTCACCTGGCACATTCAATATGTCACTTGGTTGAGGATAAAAGAAAGAAGGAGAAGGTCCCTTAGGATGTAGGAAGTTTACTTTATAGTCGCTTGTAATATTATTCTTCTCAAGAATACATGCAAGCCACCAAGATCCTTTATATACTATAGTGACAAATCTAGATTCAATTTTTGCTAAATTAGTTGGTGTAATATAGTCTAATGCTGTCACATGTTCAGTAAACTGGTGTTCACTACAATAATAATGCTTAACAAGAAGCCGATTTTCAGAAATTGGGTAAAAAGAAATGTTTTTGAGTACATAGACTTTGAATACTGCACAGTTGATGAGTACGAAGAAGTTAAGGAAACACTGTGGCCACGGTTCAATGATTCTAAGGCAATCATGGATACTCAAAAACTTCATTCTTTTTACCCAATTTCTGAAAATCTGCTTCTTGTTAAGCATTATTACTGTAGTGAACACCAGTTTACTGAACATGTGACAGCATTAGACTATATTACACCAACTAATGTAGCAAAAATTGAATCTGGATTTGTCACTATAGTTTAAAAAGGATCTTGGTGGCTTGCATGTAATCTTGAGAAGAATAATGTTATGAGCGACTATAAAGTAAGCTTCCTACATCGTAACGGACCTTCTCCTTCTTTCTTTTATTCTCAACCGAGTGACGTATTGAATGTGCCAGGTGAGACCATTTTGCAAAAAGTAGAGCCTGTTACTGTAACTGGGAAAGTTTGTACTATGAGCAAGGAAGAAATGAAATTGTCTTCACTCAGTTTGGAGAAATACTTATTTTAAAAGTTCTTGAAAAAAGTGAGGTTTTGTAATTGATTGTAAATACAAAATTAAATTTTGAGTGACATATGTGAAATATTAAGTATGTAGCAAATTGCTAAAATTGAAAAGAACATATGTAGGCTGAATATTTGAAACAACTGGTTAATGAGTTATGTACTAAATGTATGTCATTCCGTGTCCAATCAATTAATGGTTTAAACCTTGATACCTCAGAAATTGATCATTTTTGGTACAGTGATAGTACCAGTAAAGTTTATAAAAACTGTAAAATTTCAGAGTTTTGGGGCTCTTAGATTTTCAGTTATTTACTTTTTTTAAAAGAGCTAAATGTGGCAAAGTTTTGAAATCTTCAAACAGTTGCAAATCAAAAACTATTTGACCCAGAGAGCTTAAATTGGTGCAGTTCCTTTGTTTTTGATGAGCCTTAATTTGATATACAACATGATTATGGTATACAAACTAAAAAAAAAATTTTTTTTTTGAAAATCTAAAAAAATAAAAAAAATAAACTGATTTCTTCTAAAAAAATATAAGTTTTAAAGACATTAAGGGACTATTTGTGTGCTAAATTTCATAGTCGGTCGTTAAGGGGTTCCTATGGAAATTAAATTTTTTGTAATTAAATTCAGCGAATTTCACGTATAGTTTAATATAAAAAAAAAAAATAATTTTCATAGAAACCCATTGGCATCCCATTATGAATCTTGGTAGTCCATTAACATCTTTAAAGCATATATTCTTTTCAAAAAAATTAAAAGGGGTGTTTTTGAGATTTAAAAAAATTTTTTTTTTGAAGCTTTTCAAAATATTCAAATTTGAAATAGCATAGTCATGTTATATATCAAATTAAGGCTCATTAAAAGCAAAAGAAAATGACACCAATTTGAGCTCTCTAGGTTAAATAGTTTTTGAGCTACAGCAGTTTAAAGATTTCAAAACTTTATCAAATTTGGCAGATTTCGCTTTTTTGAAAGTCAATAACTGAAAAACTAAGAGCCCAAAATATCTGATATTTTGCATTTTTTGTCGTCTTGATAGTTACAATAAATAAACAAAAAATCATAAATGTGTGAACCGTGAAGGTTCAAAAATTTTTTTTATTGGTTGATTTGACATAGATTTGACATGATGACCCATATATAATAAAAATAAAAGTACTTGATCATAAATTATTTGTGTAGTACTGTCTACCTTGTCTTGTATGATGTCTTGCCACTGTGTGGGAAGTTTTTGATCTATAAGTCATCATCTTCTAGCAATTTTAGAAAAGTTAATTAAAAAAAAAGTGACAAATTTAGCAAGCATATCAAATAAACAAATGTTCAGAGGTATAGTATGGTCTCAGTATCTAAAATTACCCCAAACAATGAGAATAACATACACATCTAATTATCCATATCTGATCAAGATAGTTTAATAGTCAAATACTAACAAATGAGAGTTTTCCAAGTTTTTATTTTGCATGACCCTTGATCATTTGTTCTTAATTTTAGACAGGCATTTTAACTATTTAATTGCCAGTGCTTCAGATTCTTACATCATTTGTAGAGTAATATTTTTATCCAAGGCATTTTTCTATTTTTAAAACGATTATTTAGTTTACATTACATACCTTCACTGAACAAGCAAATAATTAATTTTAATTGAAGTAATATCTTGGGAGTGAAATATTCTTTTCACACTTATTCAAGAATCAGACATATACATACATCCATTCGTATGTGATAAATTCTATGCTATTTTTCATTGGGTATGTTAAATAATAATTGTTAGTATACATGGCAGTTAACTGAAGATTTGGATTGAGGTTGTATTTTTCATTTTGTATACAGAAGAGCTGAGTAAAAATGTATTAATATTTCTTGAATGAATAATTTTTTTAACAGATGGGATTCATAACTTCTGTGGATGTTTTAAAATACAGAGAAGAGGATAGGAGAGCATTCATCAGAGTTCCATCATGGTCAGTATTAAAAAATTGAATTTATTGATGACAACAAATATTTCTTAAAGGTTCAGAAAGTTTTCATTCAAATTTATTATATTAGTAAATTTGAATGATGACTTGCTAAACCTCTTATTTAACTGGTTGAGTATAATAATTTCAAAGACAAAATTAAATCACAATGAATGTAACTAGCTGCTTGTGAGAATGAAAATTCTTTATACAGCGAACTTCTGATAATCCAGCACATTTGGAATTTAACTGGTGTCAAATTATTGGATGTCAAACTAAAATGGGATACAAAATGGAAAAAATTAATTTAAAAAGTTACACAGACTGGATTACCCGGCCATTCAACCAGCTGCTTATACCTTGGGGTGAGTTGGGTGGCCTGGGTCTTTCACAGACTGGATTACATTGTACAGTATGTACAAAACCATTTAAATTATTTTTTAAATTATATGACCAACTTCAATAAACAGAAATCTACATATAAAATCCTTTATTCTATTATAGTAATTGTATCTCAATATTTTCAAATGAACCTGAATTCCATTCAAAAGGTGTGCCAGACTATTTGATGTACTGAATCATTAGGTGCTGAATTAACAGAAGTTTAGTATACTTCCTTGACAGAAGCAAACACAGGGTTGGGCACATAAAATGTGCATTCTACATTTGGTTTTCTACTGAGGTGTTATACATCATAAAAACCTCAGGTTTTCTACATATTATACATAATAGAAAACCTAACCATCATTTTACTTCAATGTAATATATTGACTTTAAAAATATGTGATATTTAAAAATAAACATATTTTTACAGTTTAAGATAAAAAACTTACATTACCAGTTTATAACTTTGTTACAATTAAATGCATATATAATAATTCTAAGGGATTTATAGTTTCATTAATAAAATATTACCATTTAATTCCTGCAATTCGATTCAATTGTTTAGAAATGTTATACTTAATCAGCTCTTTAGAATTTATAGATTATCTGATAAAAAATTTCATGCTATACATATAAATAATCTAAAAATTACCAGCAAATTATATAAATATCCAGTTTATTTAGTAAATGGTATAATTAAAAAGTTTAGATTAGCTGAATTTTCATGAATTCTCTTCTTAGTATCTTATATTAGCCAGACATCAACATTCTCTTGTATTAATAATACTTTATATTTACATCTGCTTAAATATTAGCCTTACTATTATAAGCCCCACTATTTTGTAGTTCTTACTGTATAATATTACCTTTTAATGCCTCTTCACATTACTGTTATTTATTTCTTACGATTGGCAACAGTAGATCTTTTCTTTTATCCTTTGCAAATGGCAACACTGGTCTCTTCATTCTGGATTCCAATGGTTCGGGCATATGCAGAGTTTTTCCCAGGTATTCTTGTTTCCTTTATTTTTCCATCTTTATTTGTGTTGTCCAAGTAGAAATAGTTTATAGATATAATCTATCTATTTCTTCAGAAACATACATATTTTGTGTTCATTTTGAGGAAATACTTGGACCCGAAGAGTTTTGTCGAAATAAACAATTCAATTATTTAGGCCTAGTCCTTGTCCACATGCATAGCATTAACGCTTGGATTTTTTTAATTTGTTTTTCTATTATCGATTCCATACCATTGATATTTGTTGATTATCTTTAACTTGATGTCTCGAAATTTGCATTTTTTTTCCATTTGATTGAAGATTCACTATTTAATACTTCTTTTTATTTTGTAGGTTTTATATTAAGTTAGGATTTTTGAGTTGCAACTTCTCTCTATTCTATCATTGGACTTTCAAACTATTATTATTATTATATATATATATATATATATATATATATCAAATACCCATGAAAAAGGTAACATCTCCTTGAACTAATCATTCCAAAGAGAGTCACAAAAAAAAAAAAACTAGACTATACTTTTGAATTGCTGAAAGAATCATGAAATGTGGAATGTTGCTGAGCATGGCCAAAAAAGATGGCCAATATATTATATACAGTTAAGTGTTACCGTAAAAATGTACTCTGTGCTTGCTTCAAGAAATCCCAGGCCAAAAACGATTCCTACAAACGACTGTACATCCCATATAAAACAACAAGTACCCCTTTTATTGCCTTGAGAAACTAACTGAACTGCTAAAATATTTAATTTTAATTTTAATAAGTAACACATTATTGTCATCAAATCATCTCCAGTTTATATTAAAACCTAAAGATATATGTATACTATAGTGTAAGGTGTAATGTTGTTGCTTATCCTCTTTAACAGATCTGACATAAGTCAGATCAACTCCAGTAGGTTGTTGACCGCCATAAAATCAATAACTAAAAGCGGGGCAGATGTCAAGTCCTCCTTGGAAAGTCCGACGCAACTCAATATGTGCTCTGGGGAGGCTGGATGGTCACAGCATTTATTACAAGTGGGATGGATTTTTCCACCGCGTTCAAAAGAAAGACACTTAAGGTGGCCACTTTTAAGTTTAGCAAGTGCAGTCTGGGAGCCACGATCACATTTAATTTCCAGAAGAGCGCCAGGGGATGTTCCGGTGTACCATTGGTGCGCAGGTGGAGTACGCCAAATTAAATTTAATTTAGATCTTGCATTTGAGTACAGTTCTTGATAAGTAAGCGAAGAACCAGTGGCCGTTTCGTCCTCATTGCCCTCTTTGGCCAATCTATCCGCAACCTCATTACCACTAATGTTTACATGTGAGTAAGGTGTAATTTAATGTTTAAGTGAAAGGGAATATTTTAACAAATAATTAAGTAGCAAAAAAAAAAAAAAAAAAATGTCATCACTTTATATCCAATATGTTTATTGTTCTTCTTTAAGGATATAGTTTTATCTAGGTGAAGCCAGATGCGAAAGAGGTGGGTTATGTGTCAGTCCATGATAGCTATTACTAATACTATCACTGTACTTATTGCCATACTAAAATAATAAATACCCCAATCTTTTCACTACATGTATGAATATTTTTCTAAAGGTGTGTGTGTGTGTGCATGTGGGGGGGGGGGGTTGAATGAAGAAATAGTAATGAACCATATTTCATTTATATGAAGAAATAGTAATTTTTGTGCTAATTTCAAGGTTAAACCCCAAGGTTAAATTTCAAGGTCCCTTTATAGATCCAATACCCCCCTCCCCAGAAGAAATTTCTGGTTGCGCTACTGTTCCTATTTAATTTTTCTTCTCATTTGTCTATTTCTTTTACATGATTATAGCTAAGTTAAATTCTTAATTCAGAAGAAATACATATTTTAAAATTATTATTATATTTTAAAGCAACTAATACAAATTAAAACCAAAACCAGCAGTAGTCGCGAGACTATTAAAATTTTTAAAATGACCATTAAAGCTTAAGTGTTTATATACTTAATGATTATCAATTGGTTATTAATATAATTACACTTGCTTTTCGTCATATCAATGAACATTAATTCAAAACTGCTTAACTCTACTTTAACCCTTTGAGGAAATTACCAAGCAAATAAGTTCCTCAAAATCATTAATTTCAGAAGTAATTCCTTTATAATATCACAGATAACTTGATAAATTATAGAAATAGAAATCATAGGTACTTTTAATTCCAACATTATAATTTGTTGTAATGATGTCAATAAATTAAGAAATGCTATGTCCTTATATGCAGCTGAAAACAATGAAATAACAAGCTTTTCGTCATATCAATGAACATTAATTCAAAACTGCTTAACTCTACTTTAACCCTTTGAGTAAATTACCAAGCAAATAAGTTCCTCAAAGTCATTAATTTCAGAAGTAATTCCTATGGTTATAACATTGAATAGATATTTGTCAAAATCTGAAGTATTTGTTGTTGAAACAATAAAGGATACATTTAAAGAAAACATACATAAACGTTTTTCAACGATATAGCTGAATGAACATTTTTCAATAGCAACCATTTTAGACCCATCAAGTACAATAGACCTCTGGTCAATGTGCTAGGCTCTCTTTGAGCCACCCACCTCTAAGTTATAAGTCAAGACCCAAGAATCAAAATTCATTTTTTCGATAAAGATCAGGGTTATGATGAAATGATTAAATCTCATTTATTATTGATAATGAAGACAGAACCTAAAGAAAACGAAGAGTCACTCCTAATAGAATCGAAATTTCAAAGTAATGGAAATTCTAATCTTGCAAATAATGCTACATCTTTTTGGGATTGCTTTACTGAAATAACTGTTAATTCTAGCATATCGCAATTACAAGTGCAAACAAGATGACGATTCAGCTTACTTTGAAGAGTTGAGAAACTATCTTTTACAGCCAGTAATTGAAAGCAAAATGTCACTATTTGACTGGTGGAAAATGAATAGGAGTAATTTTCCTTATTTATCGCAATTGCTAAAAAAGTGTCTTGCCCCAACATAAAGCAGTGTATATAGTGAAAGACTGTTTTCTGAAGCAGGAGTCATTTATGACAAAAAGAGAAATAGAATTTTGCCAAAAAATGCAGAAAACTACTCTTTTTGCATCATAATTTGAAAATTTTAAAAGAAGAAACAAATTTTTAATTTTTTAAAAATTTTTTTATGACGTTTGAAATATTTGTGTCTTTTGAATGTTTAATTACTAATGTAAAAAAAAGAATGCTGTTGACGGAAAATTTATTTTTAATTTGTAATGTAAATCATAAGTTAAAGTAATATTCATTGTCAAAGATATTGAATGTAAAGGAGAGATTTTGAATTTATATTAAGTAATAAAATGAAGGTTTAGTTAATATAATAAAATTGAGAAACCTATAATAAAAATTGAGAAACCTGAAAATTTTAATATTACTATTAATTGTGTAATTAAAAATACTTATTTTGCATATTATTATTTATTTATATGACCGGATAATCCTAATATTCGGCTACTGCCAAATATCCGGATACAGGATGTTTACCGGATATCCGTTGCATCCCTAAAAACAACCACAGTGCCTGAATCATTTAAGAGAATATCATTATGTAAACGTTCATTTGTTCATTCTCAGTTAGCAAAGAGTGACCCTGGGTTTTCAACATGACAAAGCTTCACTATGGAAAATAAATATCAATGAATGGTGGCTGCTTTTCCAAGTCTTACCTCAGAACTCTGATGTCAGTATTGTGTAATCTTAGAGCTTTACTTTTATTCAGAGAGTAAAGTGCAGGGACATAGCCAAGAGAAGGGCTGCCTCCCCCCCTCCCCGAAATTTATGTTTTTAGGTCATCTCCCAAAACAACATACTTTTTCCTACTTTTGCCATTTAATATATTTCTAAATGTATTGTGAGATATATATATACGCATGTAAAATATACAATTATTGATCAATAATAAATGTGTTTTATTTTAAACATATGTTTTCATCAGAAATTGTGGCATGACGAATCTAATAAGATATTAAAAAGGTTTGATTGGATATACGAGGCATGTTTTTTATGTAAGTACCGTTTTGCGATTCCGCAGCGCTACGGTCGGCGTTCCGCGCATGCGCGCTGGTTACCTACATCTCTTGTCTACGCACTGACGCCATTACAGTCTGATTCTTCATTGTATACGTTGTTTACTGAGTGTTTAAGATGCCTCCGACAATCGTGAGTCCCGCCGATTGTGAAGTACGGGCTGTTATACGATTTCTTAGTGCTAAAGGCGTAAAACCGATCGATATTCATCGTGAGATCTGTGAAGTTTACGGACAAAACATTATGAGTGATGGAATGGTAAGGAAATGGGTGAGAGCATTTAAAGATGGCCGCACAAATGTGCATGATGAAGAACGGAGTGGGCGTCCTTCGGTCTTTAATGAAGATTTGGTGCAGAAAGTGGAAGAAAAGGTGAGAGAAAACAGACGCTTTACAATTTCATCAATGTGCGACTGGTTTCCTCAATATTCTCGTAGTGTTTTGTATCGCATTGTGACCGAGAACTTGAATTACCGGAAATTGTGTTCACGTTGGGTTCCAAAAATGTTGACGGATTTGCACAAAACCCAACGTTTAGGCAGTGCATTGACTTTCCTTGAGCGGTACCACAATGAAGGTGAATATTTTTTAGACCAAATTGTTACTGGTGACGAAACATGGGTGGCCTACGTCACACCAGAATCAAAACAACAATCCATGGAATGGCGACATTCATCATCACCCAAAAGAGTGAAGTTTAAGCAAACAATTTCTGCCCGGAAAATCATGTGCACAGTTTTTTGGGACAAAAAAGGAGTATTGCTAGTGGAGTTTCTGCCTCGTAATGAGACAATCAATGCAGCGTCTTATTGTGAGACATTGAACAATCTGCGTCGTGCAATCCAGAACAAAAGACGTGGCAAGTTGAGTAAGGGTATCGTTTTGCTGCATGACAATGCCCGTCCACATGTGGCTAATCGGACCAAAGATCTCATCAAATCTTTTAAATGGGAAACTCTAGATCATCCTCCATACAGCCCTGATCTGGCGCCCAGCGACTACCATTTGTTCCTGCACTTGAAGAAACACCTGGGTGGTCAGCGTCTTCAAGACGATAACGAAGTCAAAACAGTTGTGATACAGTGGTTAACAAGTCAGGCGGCAGAATTTTATGAGGAGGGTATTCAAAAACTGGTGCCACGTTATGACAAGTGCCTCAATATTCACGGAAATTATGTAGAAAAGTAGATTAAGGTACAGGCTTTCATGTAGAAATAAAATTATTGCGATATCTTTGCACGTCTTTTTTTAATTCCAAAACGGTACTTACTTAAAAAACATGCCTCGTATATGATGAAAAAGTGATTACAAAATTTTAAAAGATTAAAAAGTATAAAATAAAATATAAAAAATCGTTTCAAGTTACATTTTTTTAGTAAAATGCACTAAAAAGGAAAAAAGTGTTTAGCTATTACAACATTCTTAGTCATATGCAACTAAAAATAAAACCATAGGGCACCCATAAAATAATTGTATTTGGACATAATAGAATTAAAAAAAAATGATAGAAGTAATGACATATATAAGAATGATTACATTCAATTCATTTAAATTTTTCTTTGGCAATTTTGATGTAACAATCTGTCATTCTTATATATGCCATTTCTATGTTATCACTTCTATTAAATTCTGTTAATGTCCAAATACAATTCCTTTATGGGTGCCCCATGATTTATTTATAGTCGTATATGACCAAGGATGTTGTGATAGCTAAAACTTATTTTTTACTTTTTAGTGCATTTTACTAGAATAGTGTAATTTAAAAATATTTTTTATATTTTATTTTGATATAAACATATCAAAATTCTAAAAGCAATAAATATTGTATTGTCACCAGTTTACTAAATAAATGTTTACCAATTAAGATTGAAATTGTATATGTATGTAGCATGTTGTGTGGTTTTATATGCATCTACTGATATGGCTCCCATTTCATCCTCAAAATATCATGTAATGTGTATTTGAATAACACTATTCGACAAAATTTTGGTTTTCTTTAATCCAATAATTTTGAGATAACACATTTTGTGAATGCGTGGCTTTCAGCATATTTAACTGAATACCAGGTCATGCTGAATTCTAAATGGCCCAGTCTGCATTTCAGAAATTTTGGACTAGCATTATTCTGGCATGTAAAACTTTCTACATATTAAATAGTTAAGTTTCATAACTGACTTAAATGCAGAAAAGATATATGTATCTTATAATTAGAAGAACATTTCCCAGTGAACATTTTTGTGATGTGAATTCACTATGATGGATCTATCCAAACTGATGATGCATTAGTTTCTTTAGGGGGTATTTGTATTTTATACTATTTTCTATTTAATGAATCAAATTATTATTTAATTGAAAAATACTTAAGGGAGTATGGTACCCAAATTGCTGAAATCTGCAATTTTGAAGTTATAGTTGTAATTTTTTGTATTCACGTAGATTTTAAGTATAGTAAACAGAATGTGATATCAAAATTTTAAAAATTAAAAAAAAAATTATTTTTTAAAAATTAAAAAATATGACAAGTTTTCTTTTTGATATAAGTAAAAAAATAATTTTTCTAAAATTTTTAATTAAACATTTTTTAACATAAAAATATGTAAGAAATAAATTGTCTTTAGTTTTTGTAAAAATGAATCAGAAAAAATTTAATAAAAAATAATGTAAAGAAACGTGATTTTACACCACAAATATTGTTTTCGAAAATTATAATGAAAAAACAGACACATATTTCAGCAATTGCTGAACACAAATTAAAGAAAAGTATATATATAACAATTGTTCCAAATTTCATTCATATCCGTGCAGTAGAATTTGACTTGCATCAATTTAAATTTATAAAAATGTCGAACGTCACGTCTTTGAGAAAAAAGGCATTAAAGTTTAACATGGCTGGTGACAACTTTAGTAGTTCAATTTTTAACATTGCAATATAATCGGTTCTATTTAACGTAGCAAGATGAATTTGGTGTCATTGGAATCAGAAACTTATGAATTTTTTTTTTAAACAATAATAATAAAAAAAAATTGAGACTTTTTGGGTATCATACCCCCTTAAATTGCCCTGTGAAAAGAAATTATAATATCAATTAAAAAAGTCATTTTTACTTTAGTGAGCTTGTAAAGGTATGGAGTTCCCTATCACTCTTTTCAAAATATGATGGACTGGACTGCATGTTTAAAGTTTACAAGGTATATATTTATCTTTAAGTGATTATTTCAAAATGTATTTTAATAGCTTACTGGTTTTTATGTTTGGACTAAGAATGCCCTTATTATAGCTTCAAATTTTATTTTTTAAATAAAATAATAAATTGCAAAAGAAGAAAAAAAAAAGTCATTTTACTTGGTACAGTATTTTAAATTTCAAATTTTCTATATTGGGTATTTAAAAGCGTTAACAAGCAACATATTTTTTTATAAATTTAAAAAAACACTTTTTTTATAAGTTGAACTAACAAAGTACCCTTTTTTACTTTTTAAATCATGCTAAATTTGAAATAGAATCTTTAACTTACAAAATTTGATATGTTTAGAATCTGCTATATCAAATTCTAAGTCATCTTATTTAAAGTTTATATTGTGAATTTAGTGATGCTTCACAAAATAAATTTCCTATTATTATTCCAAACTTCTTAACTATTATTCTGTATTTGAAGTATTTCTTAATATCTATTTAATCAAAAACTCACTCATGATTATTCATCCCCCAAAATTGTACTTTTACTGTCTATTATTCTTTATTTGAAGTATTTATTAATATTTATTTAATTAAAAACTCACTCATGATTATTCATTCCCAAAAATTGTACTTTTACGGTCTAAGCACTTTGCCTGCAAAAGTTTGGTTTTTAAATCAAAAAATGGCAGTATGTCTTCTGCTGTTTGTTTCATGAAGCAAAGTTCAGTATATTTTACAGCCATGCTTCGCTCATGGAAGTTGTTTTTTAAATCAATTTCTTGAAGCAGCATCTGAATAAAAATCTTTTTTTTTCTGTAAATAATTGAAAATCTATTAATTTTTTTGTGCATATCCTAAGGTAATAACTTTCCATTTTAATAAAAACAGGCTTCTAGGCCAAGAATTAGCATTTTAAATAGATATGTGTATATATATATATATTTTTTTTTTTCTCGTAATGCATATATATTTTGACTTATTACATAATGTTGACTGATTTAATATATGTTTATAGGTTACACCTGTTCTTAGCTGTTTAAGCCTTAATAGTCACTTGTATGAGCATAAAACAGCTGAAGATTGTCCAGTTATGATGGAAAGTTGATTGCTAAACTTAATGCATGTATATATATATGTAAATAAATTATTAAACTATGAGTGAAAATGAATAATAAATAAAAATAGAAGAAACACCAACAAAGTTTCAAAAATTTAATATTTAAATAAAAACATTACAAAACAAAGATAAATACAAGCATCACGAGAATTACACATTTTTTTTTGATAAATTGAAAATAATACCCAGCTGCCAATTTAATTTAAAATTGAAAGTTAAAAAGTTCATCACAGATATCTAACCAAGTGCAGACGAGCAGATGACTGCCACACCCCTTTCATAAAAACTGTACTCCTTTTCTTGGCTAGCCACAGCTAAGTTAACAGTGAATAACAGCTCACTGCGGGTAGTATTCAAGTAAACAGGAAGAGTTACCTAAACATCATAAAAATAAATATGAATACATTATTATATTTTAAGAAAAACAACAAATACACAATATCATTTACAATTTTTGATATTTCTAACTAGTTTATGAAACTTAAATTAGCTATTCCTCCCTACATGTAAAGCATTTTAAAGGCCTCATGTGTTAACTGAATGTCACAGTTAACACTAGGTCTTTAAAAGAACAGTGGTACAACTCTATTTTTCAAAGATATAAAGTTAGACATATTCTTGTAGTTTTTAAAAATGTAGAGTCTTCCAAAACCTGAAAAAACAGCCCAGGGATGCTGGTATTTGCAATGGGAGTGTCTTTCAGTAAAGGGTCTATATTAATAAGATATTCTGTATCATTTTTATGTCTGTCTGGCATGTACATCTTTCTTATAACTATACAATTGATTATTTATTGGTATGCACATAAACATTTAAATATCTCATTTGAAGGAAAAGTGGAGTTGAATAACTATTATATCAAGGATTCCACTATCTTCATATGTGAAGCATTAAATGAAAATAAGAAAAATAAGAATGTGTTCAAGGAAAAAATTATGTTCATGGTTATCAACTTTTGATGGTGTTACTATACAACCTACATTACTGGCTTTGCAAATTGCTTGGCATTTTAAAATTCATGGGCCATTTTTAAAAGAGTAAATATATATATTTTTCTTATTCGTAGAATATACTGCATATGATCGAGAATTGGTTATTCATTATGAGCTGATTGTAATAAATTCATAGCTTGTACACAATTATCAATTAAAAGGAAACTTCTTCACGAACAAAACTTCTAATTAAAGGTCTCAATTATTAAGATGAACAATTTGAAAGAGAATAGATAATTTGCAATATCAAAAATAGCTAGTGCTAAAAGGACTTTCCACCAAATTATGCATCACCAAAATTTGTTTTGGTTTCTAGCTCTGCATAAAGCCATGTATGTCTGGGGGGCTCCTAATGGAAAAGGATGAGCTGCTGCAAGATTATTGGTAAAATCTTAGTAGCTCTTCCATTTCCATTAGCAGCACTAGATGCATAGACGCTGTACTACCCAGACCATTCAACCTACCGAAAGGTGTGAAAAACCCAGACTACACGACCAACCCTAAGGCTTATGGCAGCTTAATGTGTGTCCGGCTACCGAAAGGTGTAAGGTATCTGGTAGGATGATCGGGACAAAGCCACTCAACGTATACTGAAACTGAATAGAGTGGCCACCACATCTCTGGACTTTTGCACCAACAGATATATCGTGCCCATACTTCACATATACAAGGGGGATAGTTTTGGGCATTGTCGATGTTCGAATATGAGACTATCACATGCAATTCTCTCGGCATAACTGCTGTGCTATTTTGGCTAATATACATGTCAACTATCCCAGCATTCATGAAATGCTTTATTTTACATGTACAAAGTCTGCATTATGAATGCTGACAGTGAAAAACAGCCAATTTCTGCACTGCCCAACAGAGCCCTCTAGCATCAAAGGGAGATACATTCATTAATAAAGTTTATTTTAGTGTTTCCTATTTCTTCATTCAAGTTTGTACAGATAGTTTTGAATCACCCTGTAGATTTATAAATTGCAAATTCCCTGAATAAAAACATACTTTTCATTATGAATAATGGCAGCAAAAAATAGTTAATTTCTGTGCTGCCTAACAAGGCCCTCTAGTATCAAAGGGGAATACATTTATTAATAAAAAATGTTTATTTTAGTGTTTTCTAATTCATATTAAAGTTTGTACAGATAGTTTTAAATCACTCTGTAGATCTATTATTTGCAAATTCCTTGAATAAAAACAGATTTTTCTGCATTTTCCCTGACATTTTAGTCTACTTTTAAATGCAAATATTTCACAGTGTACAAAAACAAAATGTTTTAATGGAAGAAGAAACAAAGTATTTCTAATTTGTGTACAGCCTTTCTAGAATGCTGCAGTAAATAAAAGAAAATTTTCTTTTAGATGTGATTTTTCATAAAGGCATTAGTATGCCTTTAGAAAAATTATTCTCGAGGGATAAATGATCAACAAATATATCCTAACTGGAACATTGTACAACAATTAATTGAATTAACAAAAGTTTACAATTTTTAATAGAATTTTTATCTTACCTCTGCAGCTAATTTTTTTGTATCATTTTTCCTAAAAATCAAAGTAAATAAATTATTAAGGTGAAAAAGAATACACACACACACATATATATATAGCATTTGACTTGTCTACATTAAATTTATTTTTACTTAAGCATTTCATAAAATGAAGTTTTATTCTAGAAGTTGAAAATAAATACATAAATAGTAAGCAAAAAACAAAGTATAATTAACTATATAGATTATTCATATTTATTGCAATGTGTAAAAATATAAAGGTATAACTAATGTGAATGTACAGTGAATGAGTGGCCACTTGTGTGTTATTTTGATTTTTTTACTGTACTCTCCCTAAAATAGATGTACAAGCTGCCATTGATAAACATAAGTTTGAGATAAGAATTATATAACTGCACTGAAAATATGCTACAAAAATTGATGCAACATATAACCATATTATTAACCATATATAACCATGTTATTATACTTGAATAAATTAAATATGTAAAATGCAAAATTAATATCACCACCAAGCTCTTTAGAGAGGCTTCACTGAAAAATCATTATTTCGAAAATTTGTATTTGAAAAAATCAGTTATTTGATAATTTTTAGATAATAATTTTTTAATTATAAAATAAGTGTGTAAGTTCTGCCTTTGACTACATCATAGCAGGAAAATTTGGAAAAACCTTAAACAATACACCACAGCATTAATTGATAACAAGATAAACAGATTTCTTACTTGTGTAAATAAATATATATTTCACAAAACTGATAACCTACCTTCAAAAATGTTTCGATTTTTACTTTATAAAAATACTAGTTATGGCGTCTGCAACTAGCAGTTTTAAAAATAAATGAACTAAAAATACACATTAGCTACATGGGGACAAGAGCCTATTCGCCAAGTAAAAATAGAAAATAAAATGTGGCCGATGCATTAACTAATATACTAAAATACAGCATATGTGAATAAAAACTCCCTAAATAAGTGTCGTTATGTGTGGCATTATATATGCAAAATTAATAACTATTAACATTTTGTGGAAAGTTTCTTCCCAAATTTAATACATTATAAAGCAGGGGCGGTTTTTAACTTTTACAACTCTCCAGATGAACCACAATATTTAAACCTGCTCTGTTTTTTTTTTCCCCTGAACGAAGATAATTGCCTTAAATTTCTTTGGAATTACATCACAACACCTTTGTGTATTATTTGCTACTTCAACAAGAAAATGAAATAGCGAACCAGTGCTCATAAAATATCACAAAAATATGAATTTTAAATACTAAACTACCACACCATTTTAATTCTACATTAAGTTGCACCTTGTATTAATAAAGTAACTGAATGTAGTTGTGAAAATGAGTTTTTAACAATCAATTAATTATCATTTAACTTCACATTAAGTAAAGGTTAAATTTACCAAAAATTGAGTAGATTTTTATCTAATTATAAAATATTTGAATTAAATTAAAATTATGAAACAATACTTAGATGAATTTCAATGTTTTTGAATCTGAGAGACTGCTCATTCATCAACTAAGTTTAAGGGAAATAAAAATGCATCTTACATAAGCAAATATGAGGTTTTGTGCTAAACTTCTGAGAAAGGATTCAGCATACGCAGCAGGAAAAACTTTGGCGATAATTAGTTGGTTTTGTTTAGACTAGAGGAAAGATCTATTAAATATTAGAATTTGAAGTTTTTTTTATTTGGGTAGTATTTTGAGTTCTCACATAGATAATTTTATAAACTTAGAGGATTACTAAATTTTAATATAATAAAACATAAAATTTCAGAACTTTTTAAAAATATTATTTTGAGGGTATTCAAGTATAATTTTACGGTCATCTAAATAGCACAAAATTATAGCTTGTGAGCACTGTAGTAGTCACAAGCTAGTATTTAATGACAGACAGCCTTAGGAATTAAGAAACCAGAACTGCCAGATGAGGTGTTTTTTTTTTTTTTTTACGCATAATGAAATTCAATGCAACTTGAGAACTCAAAGAACATTCAGTTACAGTCAGGGTTGTTTGATTTAAATCGGCTTGATTTAAATCATGATTTAAATCATGATTTAAATCACTTGATTTTTTTAAAAAAATCATTGATTAAAATCATTTTTTAATTTTGTCATTTCTTGAAAGTTTTTTTTTTTTTGTATTTTTATGCTAAAATAACCTGGAACAGAATAAATGTTTAAAATAATAAAATTCCACATCAAGACATATTTAGAGTATATAAAAAAAAAACTGAAATCCTTTCCTTAACTCTCGGTCAGTGGAGATAACACTATTCATTGCTTGGAGTATAAAATCAAGTAACAATGACAACTGACCAGTGTTGCCAACCTATTTTCTAATTTTATAGCTAAAAATCACTCAAAATATATCTAGAATTATCTAGATTTTCTGTTAGTTATCTAAAAACATAGCTAGACAATATTTAACATTTTAATTGTTCTTGTGATGATTTATTGGGATCAGTGGTTGCGATACAGTTTTTACATGCATATTTCAAGCTACAAAAATTTAAAATACCTTTTAAAATGTTATTTATATGTGCTGTAATAATTTTTACCATAGAAATAAGAAAATTTGGTTCCTTCCTTTTTTTGTAATTTTTGCTGGCGCATACCAATATAGAAAACAATGTTGAGAATAGGATTGACCGGCCCTTAAGCAGATTGGACTCCCCCACCAATCCCTACCCTCACCTATTTTTTAAGGACTTAAAAAATCACTCTGAGGTCTCTTAGGATCTTGGGGCCCCTGGGCATTATCCCCTTTGTCCCTCCCTCTCTTCAATTCGATAGTCCCCAACCTATACAGTACAAAAACTAAGGCTTTTTGGTACTTTTTGCTCTTGATCACAGTAGAAAAAAAAACTTTGAGAAAAATTGTAGCTCCACCTCTGATAAGAATATAAAACACTTTATTTCCACATTAACAAATCATAATCCTCATCTGTAAAATTTGAAGTGCCTGACTGAGAAACGATAAAACTTCATTTGCTGTACATTTTCGATATGTAACCATAGCTTCTATGTCCTTCAAAATTGAGGGGGGGGGGGGGGGGGGTTATAATGATAACATTTCTCATATGCATGTGTCCTAATTTAACTGTTAAAATGGCAATCAGTAGCTTTATTTTCATTCTATACCGGAGCTTTGTTTTTATATAACTCATGCTAGTAAAAAACTGTTATGCTCCTTTTGAGACAATTACCAACACCATCTCAATTTTACACAAAAAATTATTTGATTTTGGCGAAATTTCATAAAATTATCTAGATATTTAGGCATTATCTAGATGCCCATTTTCGTTAGATAGATGACGTCAAAATTATCTAGATTTGTAGTCATGTGTAGATGCCCATTTTCATTAGCTAGATGAAGTCAAAATTATGTGGACATCTAGTTGAAAATTATCTAGATTGGCATCCCTGCAACTGACAAAGAAGTATTTCTCTCTGAACACTAATCCACCTGTAGCCCAATAAACCTGTTTATCAACTATTTGAAAGGAGTACCCAGGACACTTCAGATTCTGTTGCAAACTTGACTCTAGAGGATAGCTAAACTTGTGTTGTATAATAGATATAGAAAGCAAATTAGTAGATTCATTTACTAAAATGGCAGGGAGGAAAAAAAATAGTATATGGCTTTTCTTCTCCAATAAAATAACCCAATGAAAAAACCCTATTTATTTAAAAAGTCTTTGGTTTTTTTTTAAATTATACAGTACATTACATATTATACAGTATCAGAAGGTCTAACCTACCTTCTGATCTGAAAAATATAAAAATTGATTTTGAAAATAGCTAATATAAATCAAAAAAATCTGATTTAAATAAAAAAAATCCGATTTAAATCGAAAAAATCCGATTTTTTTGATTTTTTAAAAAAAATCATGATTTTTATCCACCCTGGTTACAGTCAATGCGAACATACTTAAATTAATCCTTTTAACATACTAAGTGCACACCATATTTAGTTAGTTAGTTGTTGTTAATGGTAACAAATCCTTGTTACGTTTGTTTCCTCATAGTATCCTGGTAACCATCTGTGGTGAGGATGACTAAATGGGGAATTTATCAAAATACAGTAAGGTAAATTGTTAATAATAATGAAAAAAGTGCGTCAAGATATCAAGTAAGACATTTTTATAAATTCTTTTCTTATTTGTAAATGCTAAAAGAAAAACCACTCATATTAATCTGTTTAAATATAAATACACTGGTTAACAAATTTTAAATATTGTTTAACACTAGAATGATGGAAGCGGTCATTTTGACCGCATAACCACTTTGAGAAACGATTCCTCCAAATCTGCTAATCTCAGCCCATTGAAATTTTATGACTTTCTTATTTTAATTATTACTTTAAGAAAATAAGAAAAGCAATAAAATTTCAATGGGCTGGGATTAGCTGTTTTGGAGGAATCGTTTCTCAAAGTAGTTATGAGGTCAAAATGACTGCTTCTGTCATTCTAGTGATAAAAGAAGAAATTGTGTTCTTAATATTAAAATTTAAACAAGAAAATATGTTATTAAAATGAAATTTAATAACATAGTTACAGAAACTAACCAATTTCAGTTTTTAAAAGTACTGTTTTATAATTTTTTATATTTTATAATATATATTTTAAAATATTCAACACATTTTAGAGCACATATATATATGGCAAAATATATTACAATGTATATTGAAACTTATACTTACTTAATCCATCTAAGTGTAGTTAAATGAAGTTCTGTTGATATAGTGAGTGTTAAATATAGTTGGCTATTGCGACATTCAGCTCCTTGCAATTTTAAACCTAGAATTCACAATAAATGCTTATTTATAAGCACTGCACTTAAAGTGTAATTTTGGGTCAATATCATTAAAGTACACATAATTAAAAAAAAAAAATACACTATGCTTAACTACTGTTGAAAACTATAAAAAAAATATTGTTCAACAAACACTTGTAGAATACATACGAATGAGTAAAAATCTATCATATTAATTGATAGATTATGTGTGTGTGTGTGTTTTGCAGAGTATCTTACTTTAAATCAGCTTAATTTTAATAAGAATTTAAATTCTGGTTAAAATCAACTGATTAAATATTATTATTAAATAATAAAATGGTGATAGTTAAAAGATGATTGCACTAATTCTGCAGTTGTACATATTTGGGGAAAAAAAAAAGTCAAAATAGAATAAGATTAAAATTTGAAAAATAATATCTGATGTATCCCACACATGACTTTCTCTACAAATATCAATATTATGGAAGACAAAAATTGGAACATTCTTATCACTAGATCTTGTTGAAAATCAATAGGCTTATTGTAACCACTTATATCAAATTTCAGGGAGATTCTTTCAAGATATTAATTAAGGGAGTGCCAAAATTATTTGTTTTAGAATTTCTTTTTGATGCAGGTATTATAAATTAGATTTCTGCACTGTAATACAGCTTTGAAATATAATATTTGTAATGAAGTTGGGAGCTCATTTGTAAAATGACTGTTTAGTATTATTATGGAAATCTATAAGTATACATGATCCTATGCACATTTCATCTTATTGTAAAAATATTTTTCATTTTTGAAATTTTTTTGCATTGACTAAATTTTTTTATTTATATGGGATTTTATTTTTGCATTTTGTATGGGAAAATTATTTTTTAAACATGTTATTTAACAAAGGCATTTTCAATGATTCCAACAGAATATAACCTAAAGTACTTGAAACATAAAAAATAAGGACAAATTTTGGAATCCCCCCCCCCCCCCCCCGAATAGGGAGTTTTAGGGACAGTTGGGATTTTTGTTTAAAAGCAATCATACTAATTAGAAAAAAATTATATTATTATTTTATTTTATTTACTAACCAGAAAGTTGAATTAAGCCCAAAATTTTTATTACATGGAAAAGTAATAAGACAAATGTCCAATTGACAGGAGTTGTTCATCTTAAAAAGTTTATTATTAACTAAGTCATAGGTTTACATCTAACAGTGAGATTGATTTTTTTTTTAAATGTAATTCTGAAAGTATATTGTAGTGTACTTTTATGGCAGAGGTTTGCATTTGACTTGAGTAGATATATATTTAACTTTTTCTGATTATAGCTTTTGATGAAGAATTTTATGCAATTTTGAACATTGGCTTGGATGGTCCGCTGAAATATTTTTTCCTTTTGTGATTGCAAGTCGCAATCCATTTTCATTTTTTATGTTTGCATCTATCAGATATATTGATTTATTTGCAGTGCACTTTTATTATTTAAAACTACAAAATATCCCAACATTGCCCGGGATTAAAAACGAGAGATCCATTTAATTAATTCATTTTTTTTTTAAAGATGACTGAGCTGGTTTTAAATAAATGAATGAATTTATGCTTTGAATTCTGGGCAATGCAGGGTTTTATTCTGATCTACAATAAAATATTGTGAGTATACTTAAAGCTGAAAACAAGTTAGGCTAGAGCTAGGATTAAAGCTGGTTACCCCCCCCCCCCCCCCACCATATTATCCTCATTATTGTCATTTTGCTATATGAAACTAATTATACGAGTACAGTTATATCACTTCCTGAATTTTCTTCCACCATGACATTTCAGATGCCAGTTTTAAGAAACAAAAATAATTAATATCTGTTACAAAACTCAGAACATATTAAAATTAGGGACTTTTGGGGACAGAATTATGAAAAAATATGTCATTTAGGGACAGGTCCTAAAAAAAGTGGTTTTTAAGGATCTGTTGTGATCCCTGTATTTTCTGAACATTAAAATGATGATTTGGATATTTAGAAATAGGTGACACTTCTAGCTTTTTTAAAACTACATTTTATAATAGCATATATACAACTTTTTTTTATATCGCATGTAAGAAAAACCTTTAGGGTGTAAGAAAAACCTTCAGGATGTATTTTAAATTTAGTTGGCAGAATATTGTAAATATAAAACTTATTAATCACATATTTAAGATAATAGATAAAAGGGTTCTAAGCATCATAGATTTTGTAACTTTATTATAAAACCTATAAATTACGTCCCTTCTAAACTGAATTTCATTATCCATCCCCTCTGGTTTATTTAAAGGCATAGCACTAAGCTAGTTTTATTTCCTTCAAAAAGAGATAAATTCAAATCTTACCAGTGACACCAAAGCTACATTCATCAAGATCTGCTGGTTTTTCATCTTTATCTGCGATGGTGACCTATGAGAAATATTTTATAGCAATTCAAAGAATTTTCCAATATCAATAATAAAGAATATATCTAGAGGTGGCGGGGAAAAAGCACATAAGTAAAAAATTCCAATTTTTTCTTTTTAATAACATATGATTTAAGAAATTTATGATCTTTGTTGTGGGAAAAGTACATAAGTCAGTTAGGCTTCTAAGATGTTAAAAAAAGAAAACACTTATTAAATTTTGTACGGATAGCAGTGGGGTAAAAAATATAAATTAAGAAAAGTTGTTATTTATTTAGCTCATAAATGTATAACAAACTCCATAAAAATTATATTTGTATTCTGAAAACAAAAAGGTAAAATTAAAAAATGGTTCTCTTGAAAGCATCGAAATTTTCTTTCCTTGATGTTTCAAAATCCTTCATTTTGACTTATGTGCTTTTTCCCATCAGCTCTAGCTATATACATTTTAGTATCATATAATATAGAAATTGAATTTAGTATCATATAATATAGAAATTGTATTACAACCACAACCATATTTAACGATAAGTTAATTGTTGAGATTTAGTGAAATTACATAAGAATCTAATAAAATAGAAATTTATATTTGGAAGCAATAAACTTAAATATCTGGCGGAATATCTGAGAATTGTCAATTTTCAGGTTCACAAATTTGTTTTTTTAAACTTCATAGTTTCTAAAACCTATTGCTTGGAAAAAGTTTTTGGAAATGTCTTTTAAGATTTCTAATGAATGATACAGCTGTATAACATGATGGAATTTTAATGCATATTCATTATGCTTATGTGTCAGAAACGACAGTGACAGGAATGATATACTTGATTGTTTTTGTTCCACATGAAAATTGAAGCTAACATTCAGAAACAAAGTATGCATTATGCATAACTCGCTGCTATGCACGAATAGGAGACACATTTTAAATTTCTATTCATATTGATAATAGTTAAAATGCATGTTAGGAATGACAGATAATAAGTATACTCATCCAAAGTGAGTAATATAATTGTGCTTTTCATGTACCTGTTAATAGCACAGTTCATACACTTCAAACAGATGAGGAACAAAACTCTAAATAGTGTTCGTTAACTGAAGTTAAAATAAAATGATAATTTCTTATTCATCATCATTTTTTTCTATTATTTATGTTTTTTATTGCAGTAATTAGGAGATAAAAACTTAACTCATCACTGGGTGACTGTGACGCATATAACAAATTTTCGTTCTTACGAAGTTACAGTGCATTCAATATTATTGAAAAATATGTAGAACAGATTGTATTCTAAACAAATATTGCAGACAATAATCTTATTTAATATATTTTTAATGCTCAAAGGATACAAAATTGACAATTATTAGATATGCAGTCATATACACTATTACAAAAAGTAGTCAATGCATGTTTTAAACCTTTTATACATATTTATAGGTGAAAATCTCATGTGTCAAAAAATGTTTAAATTAATACTTTCTTTAGTTGTTATTCACGTGTAAATAAATATTTGTTTACAGACCATTTTAGCCAAGATATAAAACAAATTCACATTTTAAAAAAATTCTGGAATTTTCTTGACAACTCTCCAAATCTTCTTATGATCACTCATGTGCTTAATTTTATTATTTTTTTAGTTATTCTGATCCTTAGTTGTTGAGCAATTTAGAGTCAATAGAAATGAATCCTATAAGTGGTTTAAAGTAATGTTAACAGGTGTCTGCACGTAGATATATTTATAAACAAAATCTGATGTGGGCAGCACATGACTTTCCTTATATAAAGCAATGAATTTACTTCTTTTCAGGGAAAAAATGCTGTATAAGATCTATAGCACAATGTTTTTAACTTTGAATTGTACATTTGCCACTTTCAGATGACAACATGTGAAACTATTTTTAACTTAACTTTCACGCAGCTCTAAATTAACAATTATTAATTTTAATAGTATCCTCAATAAGAAATAGAATCCAGATATTAAAATATTTATATAATTAATTCACCAATTCGGTGTCATTTTTATTAACTTAGCGTCCGTCATATTTGCAATTTTAATGATATTTTCATCAATCTGCAGCGATGTATTGTTAAGTTGGTGATATTTCGCTAGATTATCTGCAAAGTTCGCCAAATGTATCGCTAAACATAACAGACAAATGGAAAGAAGAGCGAAATTTGCAAAAACTACCTCACATTTAACTGCATCTTTATAAATTTAACAATCAATTCAATTTTCGTCAATTTGACAACATTTAAAAAGTCACCCCACCAAATTTGTCATCAAATTTTTTCGCCAAGTATTACGGATGGACAGAGAAATGGGTTATTCTTATAATAGATTCTTAAATTTCTTCCAAAATATTGACTTTTCACCAAATAATGTTGTCATTTTCATTGATTTAGCACCATTCTTATCAATTTAGTGAAATTTTTATCAATTTGGCGATATTCCACCAAATTCGTTGCCAAAATTTCACCAAGCATTATGGATGGAGAAATAAGTTATTCTTATAGTTAATAAATTACTATTGGCGTCCAAATGCAAAACTATGACCTAAAGTATCTTCTCTCGTGAATGGAATGGGCTAGGTCTACGAAAATAATGGTAACAAATTTATTGCATAACATATTTCACATTAGTTAATAACTTCGGCCACACATATTGCTACCGTAAACCCTAGGGTTGGTCGTGTGGTCTGGGTCTTCAACATTAGTTAATAACATATTATGAACATATTTTACATTAGTTAATAATTTCTTTTAATTTTATGTGATTTTTTGATAAATTTATTTGAAAATGTACAATATCTCGAGAAAGATTCATACTAGCGTTCTAAAATTTATGTCAATCCTTTTCTAATGAAATATTATATAAGAAATGATTATTTACGTAACTTTATTGATGAGTTTTTAAAATTTCATGCGAAAATTTGTGGGTCTTCCAGCATGTGGGCTTAAAACAGCATTATTTTTATGACCATGCAATTAAAAAAGACTAATTTCCTTGTTTATAAGTGCTTATGTGAATTTAGATTGTCGTCACCACCAGGAATAGGCTCGGAGAGGCAAAATAAAGCCATTTTGCCTGTCATCAAAGCGAGGGGAATATAGATCCCTGGCAGTGAGACAGGGTGGTCTGAGCATCGTTGAATGCTGGGAAAATTCCAAAGGGATATGTGAGGGTGGTCCGATAATCATGGGGAAGATAGGAACATATATATGAAAAGGATGCACCCTAGAGGGAGACGCCTCATGATATGAGCCGAGTAGTTGCACTCAGAGGAGCTCACGAAGCGAGCAGATGTTAATTGATCTCACATGCCTCTTACCATTTGAGAGCTATTGTAGATTTTGAACGATGATGTGAATTGTTGCATAATTGCAAGCTCTGTTTCACTGTTTTCGATGAATCATTGGCTCTCTTGATTTAGCGCACTCACGGATTCGAATTACACACAAACTCCAAAACAAAAATGGGTTACGATAGTAACGATGATAATAGATATCAATACTGAGTCCAGAGATTTAAGACCTGGCAAATGTTAATCAAACAATATAAAATCTTTTACAAACATGTTCCTTGTTATGTTCCATGCAGGATTGGAGTTATTTTACTTTTGCTTAAAATTTATTAATTTTCTCAAAGAGTACAGGCAATACTTCGAATGTATGATGATATTTTAAAATGTCCCCTGCATTTTGTGCTATTTTTACAATACAATGTTCCTGGAGGAGAAGATATATTTGGGAAGACCTGCTGAAAAGGTGGAATGGCTAAAATTGTCATTTGATGGCTGAGGAGGTGGTACTTCAAGTTTTAATATATACTAACTGTAAAAGCATCAAAATATATGATTGGTTATAACATTTGTTGTACTAATTTGTCAAAATTTTGGCTGCACAGAATTATATAAATAGGTTGTATTTATACAACCTATTTATATAATTTAACCTATTCTATAATATAATGGATCAAAATTGGGGTTTTTTGTTGACTTTTACATGTTTTACAGTCACATGATCTATTTAAAAATTTTACTGCCATCAAGCCATTTTAGCAATAGCAATACTCATTTTCTTTAAAGCCAGTTTTTTCATATGGCAAAATATTAGGAAATGATTGTTGGTTGCAATCCCCCCATTGACTGTCATTCAGGGGCAAAATGTTTAAAAAATGTACAAAAAAATTAATAAAATAACCAATATAGTCTGATTAAAAAACAAACAAATACAAATCTACATGTTGTGTTCTTTAATTTTATATGTAGTTTGTGTTTCTGCACCACATATTAGTCGAAATGTCGGATGCACAGAAAAAACTAGATACAGTACAACCTCGAAAATCCGGACGTTTTCCAAATTTTCGGTTTTTTTCCCCCCTCCCCAGACTGACGAAGTCGCGGATTTAAAACAACAGGGTAAGATTATTTATTTTACCATAGTTTCCGGTCGACTTTCTGAACCCGGAAATGAAACGAAAGTTTAGATGGACGGCCGTAGATCGGCTCGTGGTTGGAGCGTGAATTACGTTGTTAGCGTTAATCCCTCCTCCCCCTTATTCAAGTCACAACTCCTGATGATATATTTCACGTAAAATATACATCGTTATGTAAATACGGAATTTTTATTATCAAAATTTCCTTTTCTCATTATTGAAAAAGACATTTTTCTGAAACAATGTAATTTTTAATATTAAACACTTTAAAACATTATCGTAACATTTTATCACAGATTGTTCAATTAAATGCAAAAATCTCGAGAATTCATATTAACGCTCACGGAAATTTATTTTGTTCGCTTGCTTCGTAGTATGAATTCCATTCTTCAATGTATTCTGTTTTATCTTCGGAATCTCCTCCCCCTCCCGATACATATCTGACGATTTTTTCATTCTTGTCGAACGTCTCAGCTTGAAATCGACTGTATATTTTGCCATTTTTGTTTAGAAAGCCATATTTACATACTATATATAGCAAATAAATAATTAAATAATATCGTATCGCACAGAACCGAGCAACAAGGTCACACAGACGCTCAAAGGGGTCGGCTGTGTTTATGATTAGGATTTAGGAGCTAAGCAAATTCCTTTATTCGCTTTCTCTGCCCCACCACGTCCCGGTGCTGCTGCAGCCTAGTAATGACTCATCGTAATTTAGAAAAATCATTGAGAGGAGAGATATTTTTCTTTTTTGGAAAATATATTTATTTTATCTACTGCGATATTTTTTAGATATTTGACTATTACTAATAAAGTTTTTGTTTTTTTCAGAATCATCAGCCTTTTTAAACATAACATTATATAGATGCTAGAGAATAAATAAAACTTTTAAGTTCTTATTTGTTGTTTTTCGTTCATTAATAGCAAAAACGGTTTAAACACATTTACACCTTTAAATATATCATCAAAAGCGCTAATCCTCGATCTTTATTAAATCTCGGCACTTCATTAAATCTTTCGGCGCTTCATTAAATTCGACAAAGCCGATATAACGGAAGTTCTGCACTGTGATGATGATGCGCCAATCGTAAATAAATTGAATGACGGTGAAATTCGCGATAAGATATTAAATAAAAAAAAAAAAAGTAGCGACGATAAATGTGGAGAAGAAAAAATACCCATTGATAATCTTATGCAAACAATCGATCATGCAATTAAAGGTCTTGAACAAAGAAGCTTTATAACCGACAGAAATAATGTCCATCTACAGGATAAAGAAAACTGCCTTCCCATAAACCAAAATTAATGAAATAACAAATGTTAATTCAAATATTTAAACGAAATGATAAAATGGAATTTTATCATTTCGTTTCGTTCACACATTCTAAATTATTAATGTGTATATTTTTTCTTAGAAATTTCTTTTGCCCTATTTTTTAGATTAAATAATATGTTTTAATTGATTAACTTAACTTTTGCCATTATTTTTACTAAAAATAGTGCTTTATAGTGTATTTAGTTAATATTAAATCTGAATTTTATTCAAATTCTATAATCCGGAAAAATCGAAAATCCGGAATCGGCAAAGTCCGGACGAGTCCGGATTTTCGAGGTTGTACTGTATATATATTGGATATATATATATTGAATATATATATTGGATTTCATTGGATTTTCAATTTTAATATATATATATATATATATATATATATATATATATATATAGTGATTCACACATCTATATATTATTTCTGTAAACAGAAATAATTTATACTTGTGCATAATGTAAAGTTAAAAAGATTACCCCCATCTGCAGTTCCTCTAAAGACCAGCCATTCGCTTGGGCAACATATTGGCGAGTAGCAGTGATATAAGCTTCAGGATTAAAGAGACCACCAAGCCATACATGTAGATTCTATAGAAAAGTAAATGAACATAATTTAAATACTTTAAAATAAAATATAACAAATTATGTCACATACACATAACTTTATTTAAACACAAAAACTCTAACAGTGAACAAGGTGCAGTTATTACTGTGTGTGTCTTTTGGGAAAAGTATGAATGAAACACAGATCCTGCTTTTGACTAAAGAGGTATACATATTTATTTCTTTAAAACAATTAATGAAATATGAAGCAAACAAATATCTCCAGAGGGTATTTAACAATATGAACTCCTAAATTAAGGGATCGCTTATGGACCACGTCTCTTCATTATCTTAAATGTACTTAAAAATTATGAGAAATACTTTTGAACTTTCCAATAAATCTACCAGGCTATGAACAAAAATTATAACATGTACACAGATCACAATAATTCAATAAGTAATAAAACTCCCCATCTGCAAACAAAACTGTTAAATTCACATTAACAGAAGTAGATAAATGTATCCTACATTATCATATAAACATAAACAGTGATTTATTAATATTTTTACCAGGTCCTACTTTTCAGAATTTTTTTTTTTTTTTAAATACATAATTTTGTGAGAAACAAATCTCGAAAAATGAATTTCTGAAAATTTCTAAATTCAAGAAATCAATTTTGAGATACCAGAAAAAATTAATACAATTTTTTTCATGCACAAATATCTTTCACACCTTTTAAGTAATAAAAACTCCTATCAAAAGATTATGCTTAGCAATTAAAGATAAAAATAAAAAGAGGACTTAGAGAGCAAACTGTAAAGATAAGGATCTAAAAGTAGACGAGGATTTAGCCTAGGATGAATTATAGTGTATATTACTATTGTAGTGGTTATTAACTGGTACTATGCATGTAAATAAGGTGAACATGCATATACAGTACAACCTCGAAAATCCGGACTCGTCCGGACTTTGCCGATTCCGGATTATCGATTTTTCCGGATTATAGAATTTGAATAAAATTCCGATTTAATATTAACTAAATACGCTATAAAGCACTATTTTTAGTAAAAATAATGGCAAAAGTTAAGTTAATTAATTAAAACATATTATTTAATTTAAAAAATAGGGTAAAAGAAATTTCTAAGAAAAAAAAATACATATTAATAATTTAGAATGTGTGAACGAAACGAAATGATAAAATTACATTTTATCATTTCGTTTAAATATTTGAATTAACATTTGTTATTTCATTAATTTTGGTTTATGGGAAAGTAGTTTTATTTATCCTGTAGATGGACATTATTTCTGCTCAGTTATAAAGCTTCTTTGTTCAAGACCTTTAATAGCATGATCGATTGCTTGCATAAGATTATCAATGGGTATTTTTTCTTCTCCGCATTTATCGTCGCTACTTTGATCTTTTTTTATTTAATATCATATCGCGAATTATGCCATCACTCAATTTATTTACGATTGGCGCATCATCATCACAGTGCAGAACTTCGGTTATATCGGCTTTGTCGAGATTTAATGAAGCGCCGGAAGATTTAATGAAGTGCCGAGATTTAATAAAGATCGAGGATTAGCACTTTTGATGCATTTAAACTGATTTCGCTATTAACGAACGAAAAACAAAAAATAAGAACTTAAAAGTTTTATTTATTTTCCAGCATCTATATAATGTTATGTTTAAAAAGGCCGATGACTCTGAAAAAAGTAAAAACTTTATTAGTAATAGTCAAATATGTAAAAAATATCGCAGTAGATAAAATAAATATCTTTTCCAAAACAGAAAAATATTTCCCCTCTCTATGACTTTTCTAAAATACGATGAGTCATTGCTAGGCTGCAGCACCGGAATGTGGTGGGGCAGGGAAAGCGAAGAAAGGAATTTGTTGAGCTCCTAATTGTAACTAATCGTAAACGCAGCCGAACCCTTTGAGAGGTCTGTGTGTTAATGACCTTGTTGCTCGGTTCTGTGCGATACGATATTATTTAGTTATTTATTTGCTATTTATAGTATGTAAATATGGCTTTCTAAACAAAAGAGGCAAAATATGCAGTTGATTTCAAGCTGACACGTTCGACGAGAACCAAAAAATCGTCAGATATCGGGAGGGGGAGGAGATTTCGAAGACAAAACAGAATACATTGAAGAATGGAATTCGTACTACGAAGCGAACAAAATAAATTTCCGTGAGCGTTAATATGAATTCTCGGGATTTTCAGATTTAATTGAACAATTTGTGATAAAAAGTTACGATAACGTTTTAAAGTGTTTAATATTAAAAATCACATTGTTTCAGAAAAATGTCTTTTTCAATAATGAGAAAAGGAAATTTTGATAATAAAAATTCCGTATTTAAATAACGATGTATATTTTACGCGAAATAATTCATCCGGAGTTGTGATTTGAATAAGGGGAGGAGGGATTAACGCTAACAACGTAATTCACGCTCCAACCACGAGCCGATCTACGGCCGTCCATCTAAACTTTCGTTTCATTTCCGGGTTCAGAAAGTCGACCGGAAAAAATACGGTATTTGCTTATAAAATATAATTCCATATAAATAATTTAACCCTGTTGTTTTAAATCCGCGACTTCGTCAATCCGGGGGAAAAAAAATAAAAACCCGAAAATTTGGAAAATGTCCGGATTTTGGAGGTTTCCGGATTTTGGATGTCCGGATTTTCGAGGTTGTACTGTACATAAAAAATTTTCTTTACATCTGAGAGGAATGAAAATTTAATCATAAAAAAGCATTGATGGCCATACTAAGAGGGTATGTCCTACAAGAGACATTTTAAGGATTATTAGACTTACAGAACTCAGGCCCCCAGCTCACAATGGTTTAAAGCTATACAAATCTAACAAGAACAACAAAAGATGTTCAACACGAACTGACACTAAATCAAAAGTTGACATATCTATATATAGAATAAACATACCAATTTTCATATTAATATAGAAGATGTATACTTTTTTGTGGAGTACAGTAAAACTTCGATTAACCGTCACCATCGGGACTAGGGCTGTGGCGGATAACCGAATAGACGGATAACAGAAATCTCTTAATACATATGTACAGTAATGTGATTTCACTGCGGGCTTGGGACGAAAATGGAAATAAAATCCTTCAAAAGTGAACAATACATACATATTGTATTTAATTTTACAAAACGATCAATATAAACTTCAATATAAGAGTAGTAATGTACAGAAATTTATCGTAATACCATGACGGATAATCGGTAATATCGTAATACCATGACAGATGGCAGAAACTGACGGTTAAACGAGTGGCGGTTAATCAAAGTTTTACTGTACAAACTTATAAATGTATGTAATTGTTTTCAAAAGAATAAATGTATCTATATACTACTTAATATTTCAAAATAAATATATTTAAAAAAAATATTAGTATCTGCAAAGTCATTTATTCTGATAAAGTGGGCCATGATGAAAATGTGAAGATCCCTGGTCTAACGCCATTGAGCACAGCTCTACAACTGTATGGGAATCACCAATTTGACACTTTGTTTTCAATTATTAATATATTACAGGTAAATTTGAAAGTCATTCTATTCCAGGAAACAAAGGACAAGTTTCACATGTCACATAAAAGAAAAAAAAAGCTAGGGATCACTGTATGCCAGCACTTTTAAAAGTGTTAACATATTGCATAATATACTACAGTTATGTTAAACAGAAAAAAGTGGAGCAGCAAAATTTAATTTGCAGTTAATAATTATACATTACCTTCAATGCTGCAGTTCCACCTGAAATAGAAGCAGTCGATACTTTTTGCAGCTGCTTGATTCGGTCAGAGAAATCTGTAATCCATTGAATAACAGTGCAACCCGAGGGAACAGTATAGCAACGCCAGTGAGAGGGAAGAATGCCTATTCAAACAAAGTTAAAGTAAGGAAATGATAAGTTAACTACTGCTTGAAATAACCTGAAAAACTTTGAATAACATTGGATTAAAATAGTCTACGATTTTAATAGTTTTGGGAGCAATAAAATCAGCTTTCTTAATCAGAAAATTAGACAGGACATTATGCTTGAAGTGAGCAACAGTTAGTTAAATTGCTATCATTTTGTGAAGAAAGAAAATTTGTTCCACAACCCAAAATACCATTTCACAAAATTTGGCGCAGTGCATTAAATTTTTAGAACAGTTTAATTTTGAAGTAGTTATACTTGCGTTTTTAATGAGTACATTTTATAATTAAGCATTTTTTTTATACATGGAAGAAAGCTAGTCAGGATTCAATTGAAAATATTTCAAATGATATTGCAACGAGTAGTTTTGCACACAGATTGGTATAGATTTGATACACACACTGCACAGACACAAGCACCATGCTAAAAATGATTAAATTTTTGTATTCTACATATTGTTAAAAACACACAAGTTCATCAAATACTGAATCTTTAGTTTGCCCCCTTTAAATACTTTTTAGCCATTTGTATGAAAAGTGAAAGGAGTATATTTGATTCAATTAATGAAGCACGTGAAGGAAATAAATTGTTTTGAAACAATTTTTAAATTTAGTGACATATTTTGTTAAAAAAAAAAAAAAAAAAAAAAAAAAAAAAAAAAAAAAAAAAAAAAAAAAAGTTAAATTCTCTTGTTTTTGTCAAGGTTTACCACATTTCCCCCCTATATATGCTACTATCATTTTCATGAAAAAATTAGTTATCCATTTTAACAAGGTTTTTTTTAAATGAGTAAAATTTTTGGATTGAATAAATAAAACATTGGCAAAAAAAAAATACTATCCTTGCAAAATTTCTTTTGGTAAAATCAATAAAATAATAATTTCATGTAAAATTTTAATTAGGCACATTGCAAAATTATGGCAAGCTTGCACACAATATGCTGCTTTGCTAAAATTTGACTTAAATTGAACAACAAATCACAGAGATAGCAATCATTTTTAACACTTTACAACATAGTTGAAAAGTGTTTATGACTTTGTTCATTCTGTCTGTCTGTCTGTTCATTAGCACGACAACTGCCATAAAAATGACTTTATCAAAATGAAATTTTAGTATGTTATTCAGACGGTCTGTGGGACCTATGGGAATATAAGTTAATAATATCACCCAATTAGTTTTGGATTGAAACCGGGTTGAAAAAATGAAATACATTGAACCCTATAGGACCTAATTTTTTAACCATTTTTTTAAGCGAATTTAAGATTCACAAATTGATTCGAAAGTTTTAGGAAATATTCAAATTATCCCATAAAATATGTAAAAAAATTTTCAGCAAAATATATTCAGTAGTTTTTTTAATAAAAATTAAAATAATAATTACACCCTTTATATGAAGAGATCACACGATCATTATATAAAGAGATCACGTGACCCACTTCAAAATAAAATATGGTACCCATTTTGTGTCAAAATTGTGATTTTTAAAGTTCTTTCTAATTTATATTTAGTGTTGTATCCGTCTTAAAACTGCTTTATTTTTGTTTAAATTCTGTGCATCTACATTCTGAAACAACGCAATTACAATATATTTGAGGTTAAATGATCATCAAACTTATTTTGATAATGAAGCCTAATTTTCACTTATGGAGAATGTAAACACCAAAAGATGTAGAATGAGTTGTATAAGAATTGCTGCATTTCTTTAATGCAAAATTATTTAGCTCATTGATTCCAATATAGCTGATATGAATGAAACATTCATTGATTTTACATAGAGAAGCAGACGATTTTTTCAATGAAGTTTTAAGCATAGACTTAAATTACATGTACCTCCCTGGTGTTAAGTTTTTAAATAAAATAAATTATTATAGTATTGTGATGAATGAAAAGAATGGAAAAATGTTTATGAATGAAATGCTGCTTTTATATAGAGATCCAGACGATTTCTATTTCAATGATGTCATTTGAATAAAGTTCATTTGTTTTCGATGAAGTTTTCAAATATAATAAATTATTGTAGTATTATGATAATTTTAAAAATATTACCGAGGAAGGTACCACATTTTAGAGATGTTTAAATAAAATTGCATTGAAGTTGGAACGTGTTTCATAATCAAAGCTTTATGCATGATTGATCTTTCTTATTTAAATTTTACTTCAGGAGTAAAGGAACTTTTCTGTGATTTGAAGTATTTTTGTTTATTTGTATCGTGGGAATGATTTTAGTTCAAACAGGTGATTTGGAAATTAAGTGGTGGTGTTATTTGTATTATTTAAGTAGTGTGCATTTATTTAGAACCCGAACAACACCAGGGAATTCATTCTAGTTATATATAAAAGGGTATTTCGTTTCCAAATTTTAGAGGTATTTTTAAGCCATTTTAAAATTACCAGTTTTCCATAGTTTATAAGTAGCCTGGAAACCCTGCATGAGGAAGATAATAAATTCTAAAAAAATCACCAGGAATGACTTCTAATGGAACAAGAATGAACGTATTGGAAATATCACCTTTTGCCAAGTCACTAATCATAGATCGATGGAAATTGGTTTGTTTCTTCTCGCCCTTGCATATTAGGATAGCATCTTCAAGATCCCTGCGCACGGTCTGAAGTAATTTCACAGCTGCATTCACCTGAGAGAAGAAATATTTAGAATGCATTTTGATACCTAATATGTTTAAAATCATTCTTAAATAATATAAAAGAATAAAGCACAGGCACATAGCTTAAAGGTAAATACAGCTAATATGCTAGGTTATGCAAGAATGAAGGGTTTAAAAGTTCATATTCGCCCTCTATTGCTCCATATTTGTAATTCACTTTTAGTATTACCAAATTCCAATTTTTTACAAACAAGAAGATTAACTTCCTTAAACATTTTATTTAAAATTTCAGAGACCCAATTTTCACCTGCTGACAAAGTGGCCCTTGCTGGGGCACCATAGGCAAAAGTAAATTTAAGGGCCCCCATAAAACTTTTATTGTAAAAAAAGATACAATAAGTACAGAACATGCCCCCCCCCCCCTCCCCAGAGATTTATGGGCCCAAAGCATTTGTCTATTTTGCCTGTGGTAAAAAATGACTCTACTTGCTGACACTAAAATGTATATAAGAAAAATTACTACTTGTAGAAAGGTGAAAAAATTAATATCTAACATCCCATTAACAGAATTAGATTTACAGATGTGGAACTTCAGTAACATTTGCTTAGCTTGGCTGGAATTACAATTTTAAATTCTTCCCATTTTCATATGCCAAGGAAAAAGCTACAAGTATACTTTAAGCAAAAATATGACTTTTTAATAATTTTATAATTCAAATATCCTATAAATTGTGAAGTAAAGCTCTGTACATTTTTTAGTTAAAAATTACACATACCTCTCTTTCAAAGTATCTGTACATTGGATCTTTAATGTTCTCAACTGTTCTTTTGAGTGAAGGTAGACTTTGAGGAACTAAACGCAACCATGTAGCGGCAGAATTATGCAGAGTTATCATCCATGCGGGTCGGCCATCTGCTTTGTGTTTGGCTTCGGATTCTTCAGTGGAGTATACAACTTCATCATCATCTTCTAGCAACTGCATCTTAAGAAGCTTGGCGATTAAGGATGTGCCTGCAAATAAATAATGTGTTAATGAATTTAGATGAAAATGAAAATAAAAGCTACTATAAATATATAATGCATTAAAATGTAATATTTTAGTTAAATTTCTCATTATAAAACTGTGAGTACATTAAAATACAAATGTGCATACCATGCACAAACATAAGATCAAAACTATTTTTTTTATATGTATGTTATATTGAATTCTTACTCTAAATTCAGTTTTAATAGGCTAAGTCAGTGGTTCCTACAGTGGGATCTGAAAATTTGCATGACAAATTCTATGGGTAGCAATGAATAACACAAAATGTATATACTACACTAATAATTTTTTTTGTTTTTGTTTGATTCTGTTCTTTGTTCAATTATTTATGGTGCATTTTAACAAATCAAGAGGAGCTTAAATGCTTAATTTCTTAAATTAATGCCATTCCTTTCTACAAACTAAATGTTTATTTAGTATTTTAAAAACATATATATTACCTATTCCAATTTACGATGCCAAGGGGTCCAAAATGATTTTTAAATTACTACTTATTTAAGACATCCTTGAGTTCAAAGGTTTGGGAACAACTGGGCTGTGTAATTTGAGTCGTAACATCAAACTTGTAAAGAAAATGTATTCATATTATATGTTTTCTACTGTTTCCACTTTTAAACATTAAATCTGATGGATTTAATGCTAATAAGTAGATTTTTGAGATCAGAACCCTCATCTACTGACAGAAATTCAATTTATCATCATTCCTTCTTTCTTTTACAAAAATAACAGCTTCCTTTAGAAGAGATTAGTGCTTTATAAGACATGGTCCCAACTCAGTCACCGCAGCCTTGAGTGAACTAAATTTTGAAGAAATTTGAAGTTGGCTACGTGGTAGGACTAAATTTGTCAATTCCCATAGTGTTTTGCAAAAATTGCAGCATATAGCAAGTTTTCTTGTGTCCATTGCAGATTTTGACTATTATATGCTGACTTGTGTATAGAAAGTGCAAAACTCATCCATTGCATACTGTTACCTGCAATGGGAGTGTTTTCCACAATTATGAAAGGTAATATTTTCCATACACAGATTTGTAGCTTTCAAAATATTTTCATGTTTATTTTAATGGATTTACAAAATTCTAGTATTGTTATAGTTTAAATTTTTATTTTTATTTTTGCCAATTAGAAAATCTATACATTTTAAGCAGATTACAAATTGTATTTTAGCATGCTTTTATTTCTCCTTGATTTTACATAACCACTTTTATTTTAAGCAAACAACTCAAAACAAGAATGTGTTAAGTCAATATTAGACATGAAAATGTGAGATAAGTTTGAGAGCAATGCACAGCCTAATCTTGTAACTCCGACAAAGATTACATTGACTATTGTATGTTTTCTTCATTAACCACATTGTCAGTGTTCACTAGTTTTACATTCAACTTTTAGTTTTCAAGAAAAAGAAAAATGCAATATCTGCTTTGAATGAGTACCAAACACAGAACTGATAGATAAGCCTTTTGAAAATTCATTAACAGCACATGATAATTTTAATAAACCATTTTGTGGAAAAATTGCTTAGATTTTGGAACAGTAACAATGTTAAAAAAATATCAGCATATATCACATGTTGTAAATGTTGCACACATAAGAGTTACAGAGGAGGAGATAAAACTCTTTTGGATGAAAATACCATAATGCCTATTATTTTCATCCATAGGAGAAAATAATAAAAAAACATCTAGGTGTCACTAGTGTTAGTAAAGTACTATCTGTTTTTATTTGATACAAATGGAAGGCATAGTGTTTAGTAGAAGCATTTTTGGCTATTTTTAAATTAAAATTTTCATAATTATGAGTAGATGTAAGAAGCATTTTTTCCTAGTTGTAGAACAGGATATAGACTATATGGAGATAAAAATAAATTAAAAAGTAAAATAAATTTGAATACTTTGAAATATTCTTTATTGTTTGAGTTCTAATTTGAATTGCACTGATAATTTACTTTTGCAGAATTAACAGTTTAAGTATTATTTAACTCAATATGGGCCTTTCATCATAGAAATACATTCAATGTATTAATTTTAATACATTTTAGTTCAAGTAAGGGTGAACAGTAATAGCATATATGTTCTCACCTCTAGTCAACAGCAACATTTTCTCAGCATTATTTGGCAAACCAAGCCAAGAGGGTGCCTGGCGATCAGACAGGTTTTCTACCCAGTGAAGGAATTGGTCTCTTCTGATGATAAGAAACAAAATACACATGAATACACTCATGTATGATAGTAACTTGAGACTTATATGATGTAAAATGATTCAAAACAAAATCAAATTGTAAATTAACCCCCTTTTACATGCTGATTGAATACACAATTACAGGGTTTTCTAGTGCTCAAAGTCTGAAAAATGAGTTCAAATTATAGATTTGTTTTAAAAAAAATGGGGGTAGGGGGGAGGACTGTAAGGGGCTATAAGTACTTCAATGATTGATCCACTCCTGGAATGTCTTGTATTTTTTTTCATATAGAAATGCTTTTTCAAATTTTTTGAATCCTTTTTACACATTTTGAATATCGTGAGTGGTGTTTAAATTTTGAAATTTTTCAAAGGGTTAAAAAATGATAATACATTTTTTCTAAACAAACCTACCTTTCTATAAAATTGTTCTCAATAAAAAATTAGTCATGAAGAATTCAATCTTTATATATTAAAACTCTGAGTTCAACAAATGACTTTCCTCATAAATTAACAAATTTAGATATTGTGGGGAACTATTAACACAAATTAGAGCTTTCTCGCTAAAATCAATAGGTTTTTAGTGCTTCCGGTTAAAATAAATATTCAGTTAAAGAGGGTTAATTTTTTCTAAATATTTAAGACATTTTCAAAAACTAAGAACTTGATTTAAAATCCAATTATATACACTTGTAGAGTTTTTAAAATACTAAATTACTTCTTATAGTTCACAGCTAGCAAAAACTCTTGGACAGAAACTTTCTATCTTAAAAAAAATATTTTTATATATTTATAAATAGAACCCCATTTTCTACAAATAGTTAAAAATTGTTTACATTTTTCTCTATTAAGTTCAGAGATATAGGCATCCAAAGCGTTTGTTTACAATTTTCGTAATGCTCAGATTTTAGCCAGAGATACTCCAACCATAGATGTTATTCACATAGAAAAATAATAACATAAAAAGATGGAGAAAGGTCTTCTGAACTATTCTATATTAAACATTCTGCTGTACACAGATTCTAAAACCTCAATTATCTCTATATTAAAAAAAAAAATCCTGCAAACCTTTGACACTCCATTATAAACAGATGGCAAACATACAGTTCTGACATTTCACATATAAACTAATATGAACTTGTATATGTGCAAGATGGACTTATAATTTTGATTTAAGCCTTAGTTAATTAAATATTAATTAATTAAAGTTTATATTATCTATCAGCATGGATAAAGATTTAGTGGGTCGAGCCAACTTTTAACATCTCCATGATTGGTTGCTGGTAGAAACATCACAAAGATGGCTGAGAACGGTTATATGCCTTATTGTTTATTCTTATAAACAGAGGATTTTACAACTATGATTGTCATGAAGAATTATGATTAAATTGTAATTATTATTGCAGTTAACAATTATATGTCTTAATGTTGATTTTAATAAACAATTAAACAAAGTATTACAAAAACTAATTTCTCATGATTATGATTACTGGAACTTTTAGCATGTAACTGTTTGGTTAATTGAAATCATTTAATTTGTTTACGTAAAACCACATGCACTAGAAAAAAAGTTAAATCTCAAATTAAATATTTACATGGTTAGATACAGCTCAGATTTAGTTCCTTATGTTGTTATAAAATACCAGCAAAACAAAAACAATCTTATTGCACTAGGGATGAAAATCAAAAATTTTCTGGAGCTGCTGGTAGGCCATCAGATACACTTTTATTTTATAATGTATAGGGACATATTATTCATATCACAAAATTTTCATGCATTTACATTTCTAAACTAATAGGCAAGTGATATCATAACTTTTGAAAAAAGTCCCAAAGTTGTTATTTTACAGATCTTTTAGTCTTCATATTTTCTTGATTCACATTTATTAGATTAAGAAAAAACAAGAGCTCCCCAGTTTTGGGAAGCAAGCAGGGTCGCAGTTCCTTGTTAATAAAAATCTATATACAAAAAGCAGTATTCTGGAGTTCCAAGTTGCATATGACATCAGATACTGAAAACGAAGCTGGATATTGAACTCATTTTTAACTTATTTGCAACAATGGAGAATTCTGGAGTTTTATGTTGCATATGACATCATATACTGAAATCGAATCTGGATATTGGACTCATTTTTAATTTATTTACAACAATGGATATTATAATACCTCCTTTTGTGTCGTCGCTACACAGACAGGGATTGAGTGTTGTCTTTTATTATAGTAAGATATCCTATGGATAAACCAGTTTATGGTAGAATGTCAGTATTTGTAATGCTAGTATTTGTAAAGTAATTTTATGTATTTTCCTTTTCAGGGATCATGCTAAGGGACTTTTAATAAAAAAAGTAACTGAGAGTCCTGAAATTTATATATATCTTTTCATCAAAATTAAGTAACTTAAACTTCACTTTCCTTAAAAATATTATATAAAAATATTGCTATATTAGTCATATAAACACTCTATTTTAGGTTTAATCATCATACTGTAAGGCTATACAGGGTGATTATAAAGTCTGCAACAGAGTAACATTTCCAGTGTAGAATATTACAAGTATGTAGGTTACAATGGCATATATTAGAAATGAGTTTCCTACCTTATGCCTTCAGGCATGGTGATGACTTTACCATCAACACCATCTACATCAGTTACAAGCGAGAAATCGGGTTCAAAACTCTGGGCTGTGAACAGCTTGGTTAAGAAAGAATTTAGCAAACGCTACAAAAAGAAAAATCACAACCAATCAATAATACTATTTATTCACTTAGAAAATACTATTTGAATATCGTTTTTTTACTTACTTGATCAAACTCATTATCAATCTTTCCACCATATATACATTGGCTCAACAACGTACAAATAGCATCCCAAGGCACTTTTTCTGGGGGTAAATTGGTTCTTCCCTAAAGCATGGAAACAATATCCAGCAGTACATGAGTATTTGCACATAATAGAAGTATAAAAAATATACAGCCAAACAATATTTTAAATAATGGGTATGAACACATTCAATCTTTGGTTTATGGAATCAGAAAAATGTTTGATAGTAAAGTTGTCTTTCTTGGTAGGAGGGGGTCTAAAAGATTGAATTGATTTGATTTAGATTTTTTTCCCTCACTATTAGAAACAAGGAATTAATTTCCAACTTTTTTCATAACCCTCTTCTAAAAGCAATAATTAAGAAATTTTTTTTTACAACAGTAGAACATTTTGAATATCATGGAGCACTGACATTTCATTATAACAGAATAGACATTTTGTATCAAATAATAACCACAAACTATTTCTGTTGAGGATTCATCCATGTTTTATTGAATAAAAATTTTCATTACAAAGAATTTAGTTTTAAGGGGATTCGACTATAATTATTTGTGTTAAATTTTAAATAAAAAAAGTTATATTTTTAGTTCCATGCTTAACTTGATTTGACTGAAATGCTTATGAAAAAAAAAAATTACTAGTTCTCAGTAATAATTAGTAAAATTTGAGAAATTTACCGGTTTCAGATACATTTTGAATTGAAAACTACTATCTTAGATCATCTCTCTAACACTATAGAGCTGTAATATCTACAAATAGTTCACATGGTAATGTAATTCAGTATAAAATAAATTGAATCATTAATGCAATTAAACTAATCTATTCAAAACATTTTTTTGTGTACTTTCGCAAGTGAGAAGTTAATATCAGTAATGGATCATACACCAACAGTAGATACATTTGATTTATAAAATTTCGATAAAAAAAATATTTGCTTTATTATTTAAAGTGGAAAATGAAATATCACATACTTCTGTTATGTAATACATCCACCTATTGAAATAGAATTGTTTCTTTTGCCAAACTTAGTAACTACAGAAAATGATAATTTAAGCCCATATTGAAGTACGTAGCTGCAACATGTTTAAATTGTTATTAGGACATTGGCAATTTTTCATTCTTTGTGTCTGATATTAAGTTTCACTATGTATCAAACAATAAAGTATGAAATGAATATCAGGAGCCATTATTCATATGGAAGTAAATTGTTTAAAGGTTACAATACAAGCATAACACTTAAGAATAAAGTTTTCAATAGGTTAATTTTACTATACTATATAAGAATAAAGTAATTACTTAATATTGTAAAATCAGGCAAAATTAGTAACTTTGTTTTTTTATTATAATCATATTGCAGATTTCATGGATATAAACTTTAATATATATATTGTTATAAAGTTAGGTTTTTCGAGTTGCAGCTTCTCACTTTTCTATCATTGGACTTTCAAACTATTATTATTATTATTATATATATATATATATATATATATATATATATATATATATATATATATATATATATATAATAGAAGTTTGAAAATCCAATGAACGAAAAGTAAGAAGATGTAACACGATAAACCTAATTTTTTAAAACACCCACAGAATAAAATATAATACAGCAAATCATCAATCAAATGGATAAAAAATACAAAACACAAGCTATCAAGTTACAGAAAATCAACCAAATTAAAAGGTATGGAAACAAAAAAAGAAAAACTTAAACTAAATTCAACTATTTAACTGGCTTACAAAACAAAAGTAAAAATCAACTAATCCTCAAGCAAATGGAAAAAAATAAATAAAATAAATATCGAATCAACAAGTCAATGAAAAATATATAATACAAAGGTATGGAATCGAAATAAGTATAACAAACGAAATCAAGCACAAACGCCATACACGTGGACGAGACTCTAAACCTAAATCTTGAATTGTTAACCTCTACAAAAATCTAATCATGTCCAAGTTTTTTGTAGAAGCAAACACAAAAATGTATGTTTCTGAAGAAATAGATAGATTATATCTATAAACTATTTCTACTTGGACGACATACATAAAGAAGGAATAAAAAAGAAAAAATGAATACCTGGAAAAAGCACAGCGTATGTACAATCGAGTCAATACATGGAACACTGATAGAAGAGACCAGTGTTGCCATTCGTAAAGAAAAAATAAAAAACATATATATATATATATATATATATATATAAATATATATATATAAATATAAATTATTAAATCCAAAGTTAGAATGTATGTAGTAACTCATAATACACTATTCCAAAATTTTCTACAAAATACAAAGAAATAAAAGAAATTAAGACAAAAAGAGGAAATAATAAAGCATAATGCAAATATATATATATAAATAAATATATATATATATATATATATATATATATATATATAAATATATATAAATATATATATATATAAATAAATATATATATATATATATATATATATATATAAATATATATATATATATATATATACACTCTTTTGCAAAAAAAATGAAGCACCATGAAGAAAGTGACTGTTTTTATTGAAATTAAATATGCATACAGCTACAGGTAATGAAATGATTATAAAATGAAGGCCACAGGACCCATCAATGGTTAGCAATTGCACATTGAATTTTCAAATCAGTAATTGATAAAACTCCTCTTGGTGGCAATGCATGCTTGTATACATCTAGGTAAGGAGTAAAAAAGTTTCCTAATGTCATCCTGTGATACATTCTGCTAGGCATTCCTCAATTGTTGCTCCAGATCTGTTACATTTCGGAGTGCCCAAATCTGGTGGCCAAGCATGTCCCATACATGCTTGATTGGCGAAAGGTCTGGCGACCTTGCTGGCCAAGGAACAGTATCAACAGCATGAAGACAGTCTATCCATAGATATGTGACCCATATATGAAGTGGCATTATCTTGTTGGAAAATGGCCCCAGAATGACGTGCCATCAAGAGTAATGCAAATGGCAGCAGGATTTCATCATATCATTGAGCTGTTGAAGTTGTATGCAGGATGACTAGGGGCAACCTGCTGTCGTAAGAGATAATACCCCACACCATCACACCAGGGGTAATGGCTATGTGCCTGTTGCAAGCCCAGACCTGTGGAATGTGGAAGACCCAGGCCGTCCGACTCATCCGAGGATTTGAGTAGCTGGTTGGACGACCGGGAAAGGAAGCTAGCAGGTGCCGACTTCCAAGGACAGCGACCGCTCTGGAGGTTTATTAAAAATCCAGTTTTTTAAAGTTTAAGAATAAATTCGTACGACAGACAGTTTTACAGACAAGAAATACGGACATAACGAAGACAGGTACTGTAAACAGACACAAATATGGACACGAAACATTCAGAAAAACATCAAGGATAATAATAATGAGACATTGCACAACATGATATAGATGATGAAGTAAATACAAAATGACATGGGAGGCTGATAATAAAAGATGAAAGTGTTTTCAATTTAACAGTAGTGTTATCAGTTATCATATTTACAATTTAATATATACAAGTTTGTACAAACAAAAGCAGGAAAAGGGGAACAGCAGAGGAATCTTCATTGATCAGGAAAGTTAAAAGCAGTAAAGCCCGACGAACTTGTCAATTTACTTTATTGGAAATGTCTCTTGCAATGAGGACACAGTTCTTAAGATAAAAAATGGATTGACTGTTGCGGCTGACACTGGAAAACCAAGCCGCTTCATTTCCAGGAGCAGGTTTAGAAAGATGAAATTTCTTAGTTAAGGGGCAAGAGAAAACAAAGTGATCTACGTCGCCAAAAGAGTTGCATAAGCAGTTCGAGGATTTTTTATGTTTAAAATAGTATAAATAATCAAGAAAAGGACCATGACCAGTTAAAAAATAGATTAAGTATTTGTTATGAATTTGGGTATTTACGTTAACTTTGGGGAGATAATTTAGAATTCTGGCTGGGTCATGAGTCCTAGGGGAGATATATTCATTAAGATACTTTTGCCAGTTTTGAAGTAAGAGATTTTTGCAAAAATTAGTTAAACGAGAATAGGGGAGAGGAACTGAAAAAGGGAAACCGGAGGAGGATGCTTCTTTAGCGTGGAAGTCCGCGACTTCATTTCCCAGAATGTCAGCATGGGCCTTGACCCAAATAAGATTAAAAAGGTGTTTAGAGCGAGAAGCAGAGTTTTTGATAGAGTTAATGTAGTTAGATTTGTTTTTAATTGATTTAAAGACCAGGATTGATGAAAGGCTATCCGAAAAAATATTTATTTTGGAGAAGTTATCAGTTGCCCAGTCAATGGCAAAGTTAATGGCCGCTATTTCTGCCTGAAAAACTGTGTTCCCATTGTCAAGTTTAAATTGTCATTGTTCCCATTGTCAAGTTTAAGCCCAGACCTGTGTAAAACAAAGGCTGATGTACCTATGCCTGTGTAAAATAAAGGCTGATTGGGACCGCTGGCCTAGGCACCTCCACACATGTACCTGATAGTCATCTGCTAAAAGACTGAAGCGTGATTCATCGCTGAACACTATGCGATGCCAGTCTGCTGGCAGCCATGGTGCTCGGCTACGACACCACTCTAAACGATTCTGTAGATGTAGTGGGGTTATGGGCAGACGCCTTAAAGGTCACCGTGAGCGTAATCCTACCTCAGCCAAGATGGTGGAAGGTACCATGGATGGTATGAAAGAGGCTGTAGCACGTTGGACGGTGGACAATGATGCTGTTGGGCCAATTTGGGCCTGTTGCACAATCATCCGATCTTGCCTCGCATTCATGCACCTTGGGCTTCCAGAGCCTTCATTCCGCCGATGAGTTCCTTGCAGCAACCACTGCTGCCAGCACCTTTGCATAGCAATGTCTGTTTGGTGCAGGTGGCGGCCTATTGCTCGGTATGACCAGCCAGCTTCACACATCCCGACTATACGACCACAATCGAACACATCTAATTGCTTATAAGGTCTTCGGCAACATCGTGACAGCATTATTGATTGTGTCTCCATGGAACTGCAATGCCAATAATGAGCAACGATAAACCGTCCACATTTTTATACTGCTTTATATATAGGATGCTAGTTGTGCAGTAGAAACACGTGCTATGACTGAAGTTAACACTCATTGGCCTTGCAAATTTCGAGATGATCGGATTATTTTTTAGGGATGCTTCGCTTTTTTTTTCTTTTGCAAAAGAGTGCATATATGTAAAATAATGAAAGGTTAAAAAATTTATTGTTGTGATGATTAATCTTATAACCTTTTATGATGATTTTGTTTTCCAGGTCAAACTATTCATTTTTAATTTAAATTATTGTTTTGAATGCTTGAATTTATAAGCAGTTTATGAGCAGTTAATAATGAATTTATAAAATTATCATTATTAACTGCTTCCATTAGATGTCTGTACTCGTCCTGTTTTGAGTGTTACATTTCTCTTGGCACATGCTGAGTAATTAATACAAAATGTATGAAAACTTATTGTTAATTTTAACATTGCAGATTCAAAAAAGCTTAACATCTTTATACCTAATTGTGGATTCATAAATGGATTGGATTCCTGATTTTAGATATATCTAGAAATATTATATACATATATTTATTTTCTATGAACTAGCATGTAATTTTGCTCATATGCACAGTTTTCCTTTTCTGCAGTAATTGATTGTTTGGTAATTGTTTAAACTTGGTTTTATATGTGGCTATCTTATTTTCAAGTTATGGTTATATGTGCTACAATTTATCTCTATTCTATCATTGGAATTTCATAAAATATTTTTTATTATATATAGATATATATAATAGTAGTATATATTATAAATAATATTATACATATTAAAAATAATATTAATAGTAGCACATATTAAAAACCAGTAGCGAAATTTATAAAATTGTCTAATTTTGCTTTGTATTGTATTAAATAATTCAGGGTGTACCAATGTGTCATTTTTACACGAGTTTATGCAGTAATGACCTATAATTTGCACAACCTCTGGTCTCAAGCTGTGTGGATTAGAGGGAGTCTACTGTATATACAATTGTATGTATGTATATAAATAATAATAGTTTGAAATTTCAATGATAGAATAGAGAGAAGTTGCAACTCAAAAATCCCAACTTTAAATAAAACCTACATAATAAAAAGAAGTATTAAATAGTAAATCATCAAGCAAATGGAAAAAACGCAAATTTAGAGTTATCAAGCTAAAGATAATCAATAAATATCAAAGTTATGGAATCGATAATAGAAAAACAAATAAATTCCAAGAATTAATGCTATACATGTGGACAAGAACTAGGCCTAAATAATTGAATTGTTCATTTCAAAAACACTCTCCGTCGGGTCCAAGTATTTAATCAAAATGAACACAAAATATGTATGTTTCTGAAGAAATAGATAGATTATATCTATAAACTATTTCTACTTGGACAACACACATAAAGATAGAACAATTATAAAGGAAACAAGAATACCTGGATTATAAAACACTGAAAATGTTCTAATTATAGGAGCCGAAAATGAAGAGACCAGTATTGCCAATTGCAAAATTGAAAAGTAGAGATCCACCGTTGCCAATCGTGTGAAACAAATAATAGTAATGCGAAAAGGCAATAAAAGGTGATATTCTACAGTAAGAGCTACAAAATAATGGGGAGTATAAATGACAACAATGAGGCTAATATATAAGGGGATGTAATTAAAATGCAATGTTAAACCAAGAGAATGCTGATGTCTAGCCAATATAAGATACAAAGAAGAGAATTCATGAAAATTCAGCTAATCTAAACTTTTTAACAATACCATTAACTAAACATGTTGGATATTTGTATAATTTGCTGGTAATATTTAGATTATTTATATGCATAGCATGAAATTTTTTATTTGACAATATATAAATTCTAAAAAGTTGATTAAGGATAACATTTCTAAACAACTGAATCGAGTTGCAGGAATTAAATGGTAATATTTTATTAATGTTGAAATTAAAATTGTCTTTTTTATCATATAAATTAGTAACTATACCAGTAGTAGGATCAATAATTATATTTAAATCCAAAAAATTAATATTAATAATAATAGTATCTTCATTAGGAATTAATTCCAAATTGTCGGGATAGAAATCTATATCTATGACATAATTTTCAGTATATATTAAACATATCAGATCATTAATATATCTATAAATTTTATAATCTATTGAAGTAAAAGAATGTTCATAATAATAAAGGTATAAATTAGTTAACATACTACTACTGCATCCACCTTGTGGAACCCCTGAGACTTGTAGGTATAATTTATTTCCTTGAAAAATATAATTATTAAAAAGAACAAAGTGTAGAAGTTTAGGAAAATTGATAAATTTTTTTTGAGTAGAATGATTAGTAATATAAGCATTATATAGAGCTAAAATTACAACATATATATCAGAGATCTTAATATGATTGAAAAGATCTTTAAAGTCAAAAGTTTGAAATCCTATTAGTTTACCTAGTGATGTTAATTTATTTTTTAATTCTTTACTATTATTTAGAATAAGGTAATTATTGCTAGAATAACATAAACTATCATTTATTAGATTTAAATAATTTAGTAGTAATTTACTCGCTGTAGTAGACTAAGTATTATGACCACTAGTAACAGTTCTAAATTTAATAGGATTTTTATTATATTTAGGAATAAGCACAATAAATGGAAATTTAAGAAATTTATAATTGATATTTAAATCACTATACATATTGATAATTTTCAGTTTGATACTATTAATAGAATGTGAATCTAGTTCAAATAGACTATTATTCTTTAAATAATCTAACAGAAATTGTATATAGAATTTTTTTACAGATAATAGCATAATTATTAGAGGCTTTATCAACATCAGTAATAACAAAAGATCTTTGGAAATCATTAATGGAGTGTTTTATATTATCAATATTATATATAGATCTAGACAATTCAATACTACTAATAGCATTTTTAATAAATTCTAATAAAGTAAATTTCCACATATTAAATGCCTCTAAAGGCAGAGCATATTTAGAAGCTAATTTATAAATATATTTATCAAGGTCAAGATTTATTGACTTTAAAACTTTAAATGAATTATTACAAGATGATAACCTGAATTTAATGCCAAATGACATGACAGTTCTTAACGTGTCGTCTTTAACAATGGCTAAGTCTCCTGTAACTATATGCCCCAAGTGTGGATTTAGAAATTTAGCATATCTGTTTACTTTACAAATACATTCATTATTTACATTAGACATAGAATCATTATCCATAAAAAGAGATTGAGAAATTTCATTATAATTAAAAATGGATCTACCAATAGGCTTGCTGTATTTAAAAGTCTTTGAAACACCCAAGTCACCAATAGGCAATAAATGATTGAACTTGTTAAATAGGTTCCCAAAATTTATAGAATTATAAATTGGGTGCTTAAAAGAAATTACAGAATAAGAATTAGTAGACGTATTATTATGAAATTATTATTATGAAATTGATTAAGCTTACATTTAATTTTAAATACTTTGATCTAGTAATGAGCAAATCATAGAAAATATGATTAAAATGTTCATTACTAGGATTTAATTTTAAGAAAATGGTATAAACATTATTTAACCCTTTCCAGACGGCGGCATTCCGGAACTGCTGCGGCCTAAAGGACGGAGTGCTTCGCTTCCAAACTGTTCCCAAAGGACGGCTAATTTTTTGACATAAGCCCAACTCTTGAAAAAAATTCACTAAAAATCACCTATTCAAGACAGAAATCTACTTTTTTCAGGAATATAAGAAATATTTATTTTCTATTTGATGTATATTTTTCATACAAATCTCAATACAAAATACTCGTTAGTTGCTTCTATTCTTTTATCCGAAATAAACGAATATTTCACTGCCGCACATTTCTCTAAAACCCAAACTTAAAAAAAATACTCTCTTATATTCCCATGATTCACCAACGAAATTATTAAGCTAAAATCAAAACGAGAACTGAAACTTAATTATAAAATAGCTGATGCTACAAGAAGTGCTCTAATTGTTTATATTGCAAAATAATGTTTCACCACTCCAAATGGAGAAATGATTACTTGAGCCTTCCTATGCCAGGGTTAAGTATCTGCAAAATACATTGGAGTTGTTTGCATGGACATTTAGCGCCATCTAATAGACAAATAAAAACATTCCATATGAAAACGCGTATCCGTGACCGCTGTCTTTTAGGGTAAAGTTTTACCATGAGCAAAGGGTTAAATGTTTTTTCTTTATTGCAAATACCCAAGATTTTATTAAATTCAATTGATAAGTACTATTAAATTGATGATGTAAACATTTTATCTCAACTTTATAATCATGATGTTTGGAGCTACCTTTGCCACTTTAAATCTTTTAAGTTTAACAGAGTTTCTACTTAAATGGGGTTTCAAGAAAAGGTGATATATATATATATATATATATATATATATATATATAAGCAGCAATTACCCACTTCGGTATCTAAGGCACTATGTAGACTTGATATTTGACAGAAAGACAAACAGTTTTATTTGATGATAGCAGGTCGGTGAGATATGGTTGTGTGGCATTGCTTGTGGTCTTCAAGAATTCTGTTGAGTAATCAGGTTAGGTTTATTCCCATCTTAAGCCCCATTTTTGCTTCATGGTCTATATACTTCAGGATGTTTCATAGATTTCATCGGACGGAGGAGTGCTTCAGGAAGACAGAGGCACCGGGAGTGTTTCTAGAGTAAAAGCGCTTTAACCGGGAACGGGGGGTCACTATCCCCCCCAGCCTTTTTTCTGTCGTTCCTGTAAACACTCTCCTTTCTTTCCCCCATTCCTTTGTGCCTCCCCCCCTTTTTTCTATTTGATGATGTATTTACTATTATATACCTGCTAAACATGAAAGAGCGGCATGGCGCCTTAATATTATGAAGTGTTATGATTATGTTTTTTGTATATCTTATTTTTAGATATTTTTCTAATATATATATATATATATATATATATATATAAATATAGATAAATATATATATATATATATATATATATATATATTATATATATATATATATATTATATATATATATTATATATATATATATATTAAAACTACACAGGAAAAAATAGTAGGTTAACTCACCATAGCAACAGTTTCAATCCATGTATCAAGTGTATCACAGGCTACTCTTAAGTCAGACTCATTAAATTCATATCGTTTAGACCACCCAAGTGGGGCATAGCGTAAGCGTTCCTGAACAACTGCATGGAACCAAGCAAGAAGGAAATACAGGCGAGCTCGTTCTCCAGGTGCCTATAAAAGAAGTGAATTGAATTGTTAATGCATATCAAATAATTTTAAACACATTCTTTAATGAAATATATATTTACAATATGCTTCATGTACAAGTATATAGAAGTAAATATATTATAAAAACATGTGTGTGCATAGTCTAAAGAATGCGCCTAAATTTAACCCTAAAAGTGTAATTAAATGCTAGCCTGAAAGCAAATTTCTAATTATCTGTATTTAAAAAATTAATTGCATAACAGTGTCTATACTTATTTTAAGTCATAAAAATTAGGACTTTAAACACAGATTATGAAATACTGCACCTTAAGCTAACGTGAAGCATGAGGAATTAAAGCCATTATCTGTTCTCTCTGGGGGAAAAGCAGATGTTTGTCACATTAGAGAAAAAGGTCTGGGCTTTCGACATTAGAGAAACAGGAGCTGGACCTGCTTCTTTAGCATTGAATTCAAATTGTAGTTAAATATCTATACTTATAATTGTGAGGTGGCGAAAACATTGCACAAATCTCTACATATAAAATCTTATAAAATTCAGGTGGAAAAAAATAAATAAAATAGATATTTTTAAACAGTCTGAATAAAAAGGGGGAAGCAACCTATTAAGGGTTGCTTAATTGTGTGTTGTTTCTGCGTGTGCTTAACTTTTAAAATTAAGCATAAGGTCTTATTATAAGGTAAGTATTTATAAGGGACAAAGGACTATTTTAAAAGTAGTATACATTTAAAGGGAAAATGTTTTAATTGATTTTTTTTTCGAATCTCAATCAGCTTTATAATGACAAAAGCATGCAATTTCAATATGGCTGCTAATAAACCAGTTTTTGTTTTAGGATACTTGAGAATACTAAGCTAGTGAATACAGTCACTTGCTTGGTGTTTTCTTCACTCTTTAAGTTTTTATCAATTTTTTTTTTTTTTCTTTTTGTATTTTGCAAATCAAAATATCACCATGTTTACAGTCTCAACATGGTTTAAAATACATCAGATGGTTTTGGAATACTTGAGAATATTAAGCAAGTCAATACAGTCAATTTCTCGTTATGATGAAATTGCAAGAATATTTACATTTAGTTAACTACAATAAAAAAAAAACTTTTAAAACAACTATGAGTGATGTACATAATTGCTAAAACAAAAGTAGAGAACTGTTATTAAAACTTTGAAATTATATCCACCATAAGAGTATGATTATAACAAATTTTTATTTATGTAGAACATATACATGCCACTTTTTACTATCAAAAGTAATCAGTGATTTGTATTTGTTTCTTAATTACAGAATTGCTTAAAACAAGGGTTTCATATGTTTATAATCACTTTTATGTTATTAGAAAAGAAAAATTTCTAAAAATAGTGAATATTATAACCAAAATTATATTACATAATGTACATTATAAAATTACTTCTAATTGGATACATGATTAAAATTTGAAATTATTATGTTACAACTAATTTTGTCATAATAAGAAATGATAGTATCTGTGATCATGGTAGGCAACACCTATTGTATACCCTGATTTTGAATGCATACTAAAAATTTCCTCAGGTTACAAAAAAATTTACAATTTACTGAAAACATGGCTTAAAAAATAGAGTTAAATAGGCTATTTTATGATCAATCTTCAGAAAATAGAAGCTTACTTTCATCATTCTTTGAGCAGGAACAGCACTGAAAGTTCGAAGTAAATTGGCCTTGATTCCAGGAGGTGGCTCAAACACAAATATACGGCCAGCTCTCAACAGATTGACAGGCACTTTGGGATGAATTTCTAAGGTGAGGAAAAGCCTGAATGAGGCATGGGGCTTCAGAGTGTGAAGCTTCTTTTCCAACTGGACTAGCCATTGGGGTGCAAGATGAACATTCTTCAACATCACCCACCTGCATAGATATTCATATTTTTGAACTTTTAGTGATATCAAATCTTTGTTATGCATAAATAAATATTGTTTAGTAATATATTGATACTGTATGTTATTGTACTCCCTCCGGGGGGGGGGGGGGGGCACTCTTTGAAGTGGTGATGGATCTTAGCTCTGTAGCTCTGGTCCTCCAACCTGGGGGGCATAAAAATCGGGTTACCTGGATGTCGATGAACTGTCCATCGAACCAATGAGGAAATCAGGCCCCGACTCTTCCGGTTGGCCGTGACCACTGGACTGTGCCTATTCATGGCCTGAGCCAAGCTCTGGCCAATGGCTGGGGTCTGGCTTGACGGGTGTTCTTCGGGACCCTATCCAGTGAATGATTCCATCGGGAACTGGCCCCCGGCTGCGGCTTCGCTGGATGAGAGATTTTGCCTCTGTGCCTTCTCCCCTTGTAGTCGGCATAAACCCAAAAGTTGCTGCGGGAGTTGGACCTTACTCTGTATGTTATTGTATTAATATTGTATCATGCTGCATGGTCATGTAGTGGTATGACATCTGGACCAAGAGAGTCTGCAATGCAGGTGGATCTATGGAAGGGATCCACAAAAGGGAATGAACCTTAATTTAAAGATTATGGAAATAGTAAGAAAATAACCATAACTTAAATCTTGCGGCTGGGTCTCAGCTTTATTCATTGTGCCACTATGATTATGAAATGCGATTTACATATTATCAGTGGCCCCTTAGAGAGAAACTTGACAACTATTTTACATTACTTAACCTTAAAACCTGTAAATGTTTTACATTAGCACTCTTCTAATTTGTGTGGGTGGGCAAAGATAGCCCAATTTTGAATGCAAGCTATAACCACTGATTTTTATAAACACACACACATATATATGCTGCTTTTTCTTCAAACTCTCTAACTAGATAATAATTTCAAAATCTAATGTTTACATTTAACATACAGATAAACATAGAATTATAATTATTTATAAATTTTTATATAAAAAAACATATATTTATACATACTAGGGCACCATTTACCCCCATGGTGAATATTTCATCAAAACTTTCAGTATTTGCCTTTACCATTACAGTCTCTAAACACTTTTTATATTTCATCTTTATTTTACTATTATATTTTATACCTCAACCTTCATTGTTATGGTGATAGTTTTATACTATTAAAAATGCGAATGTATAACAGTTGAAGTGCAGTTGATAGGAATTTGAAATATGAACAAAGCAAAATGGTCATAAATAAAGATTAGTCCATCTTGTTTCTAAAAATATTATTGATACATTAACAATAATAATTATTACAGATGAAAATACTATGGATTAATAAAATGAGTGTCTAGATTAGTGATTTTATTTTTCACCCTAATCTATCCATTTTTATAAATTGTTATGCTATCACAGGCGGAACGAAAATGTTACAAGGTAGAACTGGCATTAAGCATTGTTGTGAAGAAGTACTGAATGCAATGCACTACTTATTGAAACATAAAACAAACAAAACAACTAAACATTACCTTCCAGTTTTGGATGCAGAATTTATAGCTTTTTCAGCCTGGCTAAAGCCTTCAGCAGAGCCCATAGCAATAGAAGTGATGCTCTTGCCCAATTCTGTAGCCAAGTCATCCACTCTTCCACTAGCATCATATCCTGGTACAGAACACATCAGTACAGGAGTATTTGATTTGATCTAGAGAAAATGTGGAATATTTAGGGATAAAAAATATAAAATAAAATACCATATTTTAAAGTAGTTCATATTCTGATGTTACCAAGATACAACTTCCCTTTGAAAATCAACAGCTCATTTTGTAATCTATTTTCATGGCAATAAATAATTTTAATGCATAAATTTACAAGTACAATTAAACATTTAATATTACAACCTAAGTAGCAACAATATAAGACTGTAATGTATTTATTGCCAGTTTGTAACATCACATGGAATGATGATTTGCTCAAAGGATTTTTTAGTACACAAGATGTGAAAAGTCTATTTATATTTTTAATATTCGTTTTTAAGATTCTTAATAATAATTCAACTAAAAGTAAACAATATTACACAAATAGTGCATGTTAGTACATATATATATATATATATATTCCCCACCCCCTTGTAAAATTGAAAGCAGAAATGCTTTGATGCTTTCTATAGATAAAAGAAAAGTTTAATGGCAGTAACATTCATACTCTACTGATTATATCTATTTAAAGACCATGTGTTTTATTCCTATAGCAAAAAACTGTTCCTTTGTAAAATGGTGTGTTGTTTTTTTACTGCATTCAAGATTGTTGGAACCAAGGTGTCAGAATATTATTAAGTTACTATTGCAAGCTTGCTGTAAAATATAAAACTAAGTTATCATTATGCACTTAGTGTGCTTGGGCATATTTTGGCAAATGTGAATTTTCACCAAAAATAAAATATTTTATACTTTTAGATTTATTATGTAAACTTTTTTCAATGCTCTTTGTTCAAAGAACATAAAATTCAAAAATTTCATTCCTATTTTAAAAATATATTTAGATTTTGTTATTTTTAGATATGCAGTACTTTACATAATTTTAACAATGTTTAAAAAATTAAGAACTTTCCAAACTCCAGAATAGTTTAGGTACATATGACACTGAATTTCAGAGATTGAAAAGTATATAATTACATGCAAATGGCTTGCCCTAAATATCTTTGATGAAATTTTTAGTGAAATCTTTTGAAAATATCCCACAAAAAATATTTAGGACAAACTACTTTATTTTTCATCAAAAAATAATTAAGGCACAGAAGGTCTATACCAACGACACAGAATTTCAGAGATTTTCTTATCATGATCAAAAATTCCAATACCTTTTACTTTCATTACAGTTTTTCATTAAATAGAAATAGCAAATGCTTTTGTATACCACCACAAAAGATATCATACATTGATGAGCTATTGGAAAGTAGAAAACAAAACAATTGAGAAGCTGCATATAAAAGTCTATGTGTCCCTCTAATTAAAAATATTTGGTTTCACCACTATGCCAAACCACACATCATGAATGCACCCTACAGTATTTTCATATACTCCCATCTGTGCACACTTACCTCATTCTCAACGACTGTTCCTAAATCAAGTTCCACTTCAGCTTCTGACAGGAAACTATTTCCTAACACAGATGACACGACCTGAAGCGCTTTTGCAATTACTCTATCAGGCCTGAATGCTTGAGTCACTAAAAGTTCATGCATAGATGTTCCAATAGTTGTGAGAGGTTTCTCATCACTCCATAGCACAGGTACCTCTTGCTCAGGATTAGAGCTATCAATCCATGTATTGAAGTTCTGAAATACAAGTGTCATTTCTTACAATCATAAATAAGGATACACATGTCATTTCTTATAATCATAAATATGGAAGCCACGCTTCAAGTTATGTTTTACTCAAGATTTCTACCATTTAGAAAGCCACATGATTACTGCTTTGACAAATAAATAAGCATAACTTGTGGTTGGAGCACATGTTTATTATATATGCTCTGATCCCAAAAGGTCCTATCTAGACTGGGGCTGGAACTGCAGAATGTAGTTATACATGCACATGCCATCCACATATTATTTTAAGTTTTAACTAACTGTACATATACTTTTCAGACAAAGTAGCTCTTTCACCGCTGCATATGCAATCACAAGCTACATATAGTGTGATATTGAACACTTAAGTAATTATTTATTTTAGTAATGTATTTATAATTGTAAAATTTTATTGATATTACAAATATTAAAAGTGCATAGAAAACTTTGTTTCAACATGTACACACACAGATACTTTTCATTTCTATATAACACTGATTGGGACCATGATTATATCCTCAATGGTGACAATTTTCTATTTCCAAGCACTTGGCCAAGATCACATGGCTATTACTATAGCACAGTTCAGGATTAACATCCTAGATTAATTCAGAGATTTTAGTATTCTAACAAGAATAAAGAAGCTTCTTTTACCCTTTGCGATTTTAAAAATAAAAATGCTAACAATTAAAAAATTATGAGCATACTTTAAGTTTTGAAAAATGTCTATTCTATAAACTTGCACAATTAAATTGGTATCTAAATCACTGTTGCCAGTGCAATATTCGAAGAGATTGCAGAAAAGATAAATACACAGATATGTTGACAGATTTTAGTAGTAGAAACTAGCGGGTATGTATCACCTTTGTAACACATGATGCTCGGGTTATATGATTTGAATACTTATTTGACTAAGATTATAACATATGTTTTAAAAAGATATTTTAAAAATTCTAGAATAGAATAAATTGTATTGATACATAAAATTCCTACGAGATTGGTTCTGGTTTGATATTTTTTAAGGCATTTATTTGATAACTTTAAAAATGCAGAAGATTTTTACTGGAGTAATGCCAAATAAAATCAAGAATCAGATATCAAGTTCATCCAATACAGAAAATTACAGATTTGAGTTAGTATCAGACATCTACTATGAACAGTGTGTGGAAATTAGCAGAAAATTCCAGTCTTTATACACTTGAATTGACCATGGATGTCCATTTTTGTTAGTTGTACTGCGAGTTTTATGAAACAATAAATATTGCAATGAAGGTTTTTATTTTATTGTTAATTTTCCATATAATTAAAATTCCTTTTCATAAAGTTTTAAAAATAAATCAAGGATTGGTTTGGAGACCAAGGAGTAAATAAAATAAAAATGCTGCTGTCAAGAAGATTCATATAGCAATTGTTATTAAAAAATGTGCAAGAGTCATTTTTATATTTCCAGGACTTTGGGAAAAAAAAAAAAAAAAAGGCAAAGAAGAAACTGTTATAAAGGGCTGTAATTGATGTAAAAAATTCACAGTTTTTGTTCTCTTTTCATTTAATGAAATATAACTGCTTTATCCCTCCCTGACAAATACACACACACACAGTGGATTTACATTGTGTACAAACACAATGTAAATCCATTGTGCGTGTTTTTGTCAGGAAGGGATAAAGCAGTCCTATACCACGTACTCGAGTATGATTAAGATGATGAATGAATGAATGATATGAAGGTGGGTGGCTCCAGAAGAGCCTAGCACATCGACCAGAGGTCTATTGTACTACCCCAAAAAGAAAATGAAGATCCCTAAGAAAAGAGACCAGTAGCCGATGCGAAAATAAGCAGGCACTTGACAGGTATGTCGTTCAGCTCCCAGGGTTCAATCACATGACGACCAATGTGTTCGAATCTGTGAGCAGAGTAGGCCTCACATTCACATAGAATGTGAGCTGCAGTTTCTTCGCTGTAATTGCAGCCTATGATTAAGATGATACTTCAGTGCGATTATTGAGTTATGCTAATAACTTAAGTATGATTATCAACATTTGAAACAAGCCGAGAATTGCTCTTCTTTTCAATTCAAGTACTACTTATAACATTTTTTAAAATTTTAAATTGAAAACCTCATTAAAGAAAAATAATTTATTCAGGACAGATAGAAAAATTTCATTGCGCGTTTCAATATAAAAAATATGTTTGCCATTACCAGAATTTTTATGCATGGCTTCTAATAGTACCTTCATGTAACGTCAGGGGCAGGTGTAACTTTGGTTGGAATACACTATTCTAACTGAATAGGCCATTATTTATGACAAGATAATAGCTAATCAAAACAGAATCTTACCTCTACATTGTCAAGATTCCTTTGCAGATTTTTGAATGCAGGGAGTTTGGAAAGAGCAGTTGCTCCTTCTAACTGATCTGGATTTAGGCCTGGGGCATGGATAGTGGGTTGACCTGGCAGAATTCCTTCACGGCCTCGCAAGAAGTGGTTGAACTCATGCTCAAAGTTGGGTTCACTGAGTAAAGGGATGAAAATAACATATGAAATTTTAAACATAACTTCAATTGATGCAGCAATTGCATGAAATTTCTGAGAAAACAATGCCAAATATTAATAGTAGAAAATTATGGGTAATAGAAAATATTGGAACTTACAATAAAAATACATAAAAAGCTTCATAGCATATAAAATTCATAAAAATATTGTGATTCAGTACCACTAATTATAATGGTAACTACGAAAATATATCAAACATCTTAAATTTTACTCACCTTGATAAACCTTTCAGATATATTTTGCATAGAAGTAAAGCAAATATTAGACGGTCCTCGTGCAAAACACCTCGAGTTACTCTATTGTACACAGTCTGAAATGGAAAGATAGATATATAACTATTTTACAATAACTTGGTGCAAAAAGTATATTAACACAAATCTTGAAGGGAAATTCTTTTGATCCCTCTTTCCCACGTTGGTAACCCAAACACTTTCTTTTATAGATCTGTGCTTTTACTGCGTGACTACAAAGTTTGCTGGCTTGACCAGTCAATGCAGTTAATGTGCATGTCTGTGGCAAAAGATTTAATGTCTCGCAATCACCACGATTTCAGTTTCAAGTTCAGCACTTCAAGTTGCACATTTCCAAATATTAACTAGCTATGAGTACATTTAAGCTACTGGCCAGATGAGCTGTATAGGCCATGGTGGCTCTTACAGCTATGCATACATTTCCTTAATGCAAATTCACCATATTTTAGTTGAAGTTACTCATTAATAAATTATATTATTAGCTGTTTGCCTTTCCTTGGAAACCATTACATGAGACATGTCGCATTATGTAAATACACAGTAATATGGTTAGCTAGTAGTCGGCTAGTATATCCAATGCAATGCCATACAAGTGAACCCTCACCGTAGATCCATCTAAATTATATTTTTAAGTAACTTAGAGATGAGAGATATATAGCCTCAATTTCTAAGCGGCCACCAATATTTTATTACAATACCCAGAGTTGATGTTTAAAAGACCAAAACTTATGGTTTGAAAGGCCAAACATACATAAGATGGTTTTTTCCCTTTAGAATCTTATTATTAAATTATCAAATTTTAATCTCATGAATTTTGAAAAAGTAGCCATGCACTGACTTTCATGCTTTTAATACTTTTTCCCCAAATAGTGCCACAATTTTGGATGTACAAATCGTAAACGATTGTAACTGTACAAAATCATTTGTAAATGTTATAACTGAGGATTGGACCTTAATAAAAAAAACCCAAAAAACTTACTATATAAATATTCAGAAAGTATAAACATATTTTATATTTAAATAGAATTGAATCCATCCTTTAATTATAATAGTTTAAAATAATGATTGTTGTATTCTTAAAAAGCACTGTTAATACACAAATTAAAATTACCTGGAAAAGATCTGAAGTAATGTGGGACAGGCGAATACTGTTATCCAGCAATCCAGTCAGGTGTGGGTTGTTTGTGAGAACATCATTGTACATGTCTAAAAAGAACTGAAGGGCATACTGATACAGGAAGTGCACCTAAAATGAATAGCCAATGACATTGTCAATATCATTTTGCTTTAAGTTAATGAAAATAACATATCAGGCACATTAATAGCTATCAATTAATTGAAGTTATACATGATAAATGTCGTATAACTGAGAGAGTTATACAAATGAGAGATTGTTCTATTTTATCAAATTACAGGGATGAGATTGCCAAAAAAGCTGAAAACAAAAATTTGAGTAAATTATATGCGACAGACGTTTTAAGTGTTAAAACATTTGAGAATTTTGCATAACTAAAAAAAAAAAAATACTACATTGGAAAAATGATTTAATTCATATTATATTTAGTATAATACAAACTTGGCAATTGCATTTAAAAACAGGGCTGTTTAAATACATGGGCATATTTAATTTTGACGCATTCTTTCATATTAATTCTAAACTATGGTTTTGTTATCTATAATAGCTCATGCTTTTATTTTGCCAGTTTTGTAGAAATTAAATTATTACAATAATTGGTTAGGATTTACAAATTTAAATAAAAAAATTCCATAATTCACAAAACACAAATTTTTCACAATTGACAACACACAAATTTTTTGTTCTAAAAGTGCAGTATATTTTTAAATACATTTATAAAATTATCATGTATTGTTAAAATGTGCATTGTCTAGTGTCTACACATGAATAACACTTGGTGGCAGTATCTTATGTTTTAAATAAAATGCTTCTTTTGTTCAAAAATGTCTTTTCATAAAAATGTTGCAGAAAAGGTTTTAAGTATTTTAATGAGTTTATTTCAAAGCATATTAAAAAAAAATACTTTCACTGGTCATATATTTAAAAATAATATACTGTTATAAAAGGGGTAAACGATTTTAATTCAATAAAATCCCCCCAAAATCTTTTTTTTTTGCCATTTTAGCTTTACCCAGGGTTTCTGTTAAAGTGTGAGACTGCGAGAACATTGCACAGTAACAACTGCTGTGCAAAGTTTTCTTGTGGTATGAAGTAAGATACTAACTTCACTCTCCCTGTTTCCCCTTTGAGTCCAGTAACATCAACATATATAATAATGACATATACACGTCTATATTAGTGATTATGGACCAGGACAAAAATTTATGACTTGCTTTTGATTCCCCTTCTGTGGGGGATTTTATGCCTCCACTTCCTGGTTAAATCAGCTACAGGTAAAACTCATTGAGGAGAAATTAAGATAACAGCTCTTTGGTTAAACCCCTTTTTCTTTCTCCACCACTCCCTTTCTTGAATCACCTTCCATTCACAGATAATTGCAATCTGAGGAGTTAACCCACCTTTAACCCATCTTCCAGTAGTTTATCTCCCAGGAGGAGTGCACTGTCCCAGGCATCCTTACTGCATACACTTCTTTCTCCTCCTCCCTTTATAAATCTTTTATTTGTATCCTGCTTTTCTTTTGGAGTTAAAAACTAGTAAGTCCTACCTGTACAGGGGTATTAAGATGAATTCCTTGAATTTTGATTGCAAAATTCCATCCTCCTTTGTTAGCCCCCATCGACCTTTGTTAACCACTTAGCCCAGGAGGCAAGAACGAAATGATTGAAAAGGGATGAATGAGGTAGTGGTTTTCCCAGAAGCCCCTTGTTGCCTGTGTACTCGCTTCAAAACGGCTGCTGATATTGCAGGAGGTAAGAATAAAACAGAATGAATTCCACATTTGCTCGTTGGGCAGGGATTGTTCAATTTATCAATGTATCATAGATAAATTTACAAATGAAGGGTTTTGTAGACAGAAGTAGTGCATAGATTTCTGGGAGATTTTACTTGAAAAGTGGAACTTTGTAGAGAAAAATTTATTAAAAAGAAAACTGGATTTTTCGGAAAAAGTGGATATTTTGGGGAAAAGCAAAAAAGCAGAATTCTGCCGAAAAGTGAAAGAATCTCATGCCTGAAATTAATTTTGATACATACATTGTTTACTATTTGATTCTATTAAAAATAATTATTCTTGATGAAATACACTTAATTTAAAAAATGTATTAAAATATAGTTAATAAATTAAAAAAACATGACTTATCTCAGTTTACAATTTTCTAAACATATCTTCGGTTACATTATTTTAAAAAATTAAGAAATTGTTGTTTGATTCTGTTTGGGACATGAAGTAAAAAAGTCTTTTTAAGTCTGACAGTGCTTTTAAGTTTTATTTAGAAAAAATTACCTTGTTGCATTACTCCTACTTACTGTCACTAAGTCTGCACTTGCTTCGGAAAAATTTATAATGATTGGAAAATCGCTATCACTCTCATCTTCCTCTTTACTCACCCATTTTTACTTTCCCTGCAATACATGGTAATGCATAGGGAAGTATTGGAATCATACTAAAGATCGCAACTTGAGTTTTCGATGGATCTACACATTTTGAGATTTCTAGATCACGAAAAAACTATTTTTAGCATGACATCTGTGTGTGTGTCTGTTTGTACAATGTATGCATCCACTCTAACTCAAAAACTAATGGGCCAAATTTCATAAAATTTTATAGGTAAGTCACTTGTGTGTGTGACTTTGGTGCTGATTAGATTTGGGAATGATTCGGGATAAAAGAACCCGTCTTTATTTACGAAATGGCCAGCAAAAATCCCATGCATCCACTCTAGCTAAATACTAATTAACAAATTTCACAAAAATTGGTAGATAAATCATTTGTGGGATACCCTGTTGCTGATTAGATTTTGGTATGATTTGGAAAAGAAGAACTTGCTTTTTTTACGAAATGGCCCGCAAAAATCATCAAAATCTACAATAAGAGACTACGCATGCTCAAATGTATCAATTAAATGCTTGTTTTATACATGTTAATTTATATTTTAAGTTTTTATGTTTTAAGTTTTATATATGTTAATTTTTGACGAGAAAAAGAATAAGACCAACCCCATTATTCTATGACTAACCGTTCTCGAGATATTTTAGTTTGCTTCACATTTTTGTTATGTCGCTTTTGAAAAAATGTTCAGTTACCAAATAAAAACAAAAATTGAATTAAAAGTTCAAATTCAGTGTTATTTTGTGCAATTAAACTCAATTTAATGAATTATTAAAGAAATTAAGAGAAAATAAATATGAGCCTGCCGGGAAAGTCATGTGCTCCCCACATCAGATTTTTTGCTACCATCTTCAAAGATATCTTTAACAGTCCTCATTTGTGATAGAAGATTTTTATCACATTCTATGTATTCTTTAAAACTGGCTTCATTTAAAAATATCTTATAAACTTTTTCCTCGATGACGCCCATACACTCTCAAAGTCACTGTTCTCATACAATTTATCTCCTCAAACTCCCCTTCCCCCCATTTTTATTAAAACAGTTCTTGATTGCATGAGATGTCACATCTTTTCATACAATTGTGATGAAATGTAAAGCATCTAGTATAAAAATTTGCTCAATTTCCTTCTTATTTTTCCTATCGAGAATGAAATGACAAATTACACTTCTTTTGTAGTTTAATTTAAAGTTTTTCATAATCGCTAAATCCAGAGGCTGTAACTTGCTTATACAATTTGTGGGCAAAAAATGACCTTGATTTGTTGGAGCTGTGGTAGATCTTGTGGATGTGCAGGACATTGTCCATTATGAAGATAAATTTTCTTCCTAGTCTCCAAAATGTATTATCCAATTTCTTCAGAAAGTTGATCAAGATTTGGGAATTCATCCATATTTTCTTTGAATGTGCATAACAACAAGGTAATTTTTTTTAACATTCTTGAGATAACATGATGCTTTGGATTTTCTGATTACTAGTGTGTCTAATATTTTTGACCAATCACTGTTTGTGCAGAAAAGGATAGTAAGGCATTTTTTACTTCATCTTTCAGGGTTGCAACCATGGATAAATTGAGGTAGATCTTATAACCATTGCATAATAGCGTTGTCATCCATTTGCACTCTTCCTCTCCAGTAATGTGATGATTTGAAAGTCCATGCCTTTGCTTGAATTTTTTGAAGCCAACCCCAGAACACCAAAAAATTTTCAATGTTGTATTTCTCATGAAGGGAGTGAGCCTTTTTTTTCAACATGACACCATTAATAGGTAGATTTGAAGCTCCCACTTCATTAAACCACACAAATAAAGCTTAATACAATTTTTCAAATTTTCTGTCTTGTATTCTGAACTGCTTTAATTTCACATCATATGACGAACTACTATGCACATTTAGATCTTTGTTTTTCAAAATTCCTTTTAATGTTGATTCAGAAAAATTAAATTGAGCAGCTAGTGACTTTTTTGACTCATGCAGGTTCTTTTTGTATGCATGGATAAGTTCATCGATAAATTGAATGATTAACTTCTTATGTTTTGACATTTTAGACTTACAAATTTGGCTGATTATAACAGATAGATAACTCATTAAAATGAAGCGATCACAATTTTTGTAAGGGTCCTTAAGTTCATGGGTGTAAGGGTTAGATTTCTCCTACTTTTATAAAAAAATATTGCAATATGTTTGGAAATACAACAAAGGATTTAAACTGCTTCCCTTGAAACCCTTTTCCAAGAATTCAAATATCCAAACAGTTCCTTTCACAATAACCAAGTTCCTTCTAACCAGTTCCTATGAAACATATAAAAGAAGTCAGTAGAATCATCAGAATTTTTTCTTTCTTTTTAGAAGGGGGTAGGGGTGGTAACCACCAAATATGTTGTTAAAGTCCCAGGCCGCCCAACTCATTCGAGTAGCTGTTTAGGCGACCAAAGACTAAATATGTTGTATCTCATTTCTTCAAATATCATTTTTTTGAACTTCGGTGAGTTCTAATGAGTTCCTGGGGGAGAGGGAGGTAAAACACATACCAACCCCCTCCATATCAATGTCACTGAAAGAACTGTGTTTGTGAACCAAATGGCTAGCACTGACACTGACCATCCTACAAAAGAAATCTGTTAGAAATTGTTACAGCACTCCTTTTTGTTCCCTTTAGACTTTTATTGTTAGGGCATGGAAGTAGAGAAGAAATAATCATTAATTATTAACAGGGCCTCTCCTTTTATATGGGAAAGAACAGTTTCAGCAAGATAGTTTTGTAAGAAATGTGGATGAAATCCATTAAAAAGCATCTATAGAAATTAACAATATGTATTGTTTTAGAAGAGAAAATGTATTTTATATTTGAAGTTTTATCTTAATCATAACACATTCCCTGACCTACATATTCTATGGAGAAAGAGTATTTCACATGCATCAACATTATGCTTTACAGTTTGGGTGGAAGGACAAGGAGCAATAGTTATGAATTGAGCTTCAATATTATTAATGTTTTACATTTTCAATATTTATATTAATATTTAATGCTCAGTTCCACACTTTGTTTATATCTTGCAATATATATATCTGCACTAATTAATGGAACCAGGAATATTTGAATTCTCAAAGTTCAAAGATTATATCTTTACAATCTAAAGCTTTCAAGAAATATAACTTTAAAAAGAAATTAGGCTTGTGTTTTCTATTAACATTCTTTACAATTTCTACTGCAAAACTTGCTCTTACCTTGTAAAATTACAAGTCAAATTGACTCTTACTATTCAAAAGTATGAGGCAAACTTTCAAATTTGTGATTCATTTTTTGCTAATTTTTACATTTGTAATTTTAATTTTAAAATGGTAAAAAAAAGTTGATGTCTAGCTCTATATACCACACACATTTATACTGAAAACAAGAGTGTAATAAATTTAAATATTTGAACTGATGAACAATTTTAACTTCTATTAAAGTTTGTACTATAATTATTGCCCTTTTTTAAACATGGGTATAAAATAGCCAGACATCAAAAACTTGTGTGGAAGATTAGAAAAAAAAAAAAAAAAAAAAATAACATGGGAGAATTTTGCGAGTCATATTTGACTCACAGTTCTTAAATAGTGAGTCAATTTAATTTAAAAAGTATTGATTGACACAGCATTTGTGAGTAAAAGCGAGCTCTGCTACTGCATAATGAATAAAGAAAAGAAAGAATGTTCGATACATTCATGGAATTACATTATAATTTGCATTTGTAGAAAAAAATTTGAAAGTGTATTTATTTCATCTAAATTCTCAAATTCATGAAAATTTACAATTCATGATTTAGAAATCATTAGAAATGATATAATTACCAAGATTTTTTTCAAACCTTATTAACTAACATTAAAATAAATTTATTGCACATTGGGTAAAAACTTAGCAACAGTAAACCTTCGGGTCTGTCGTGTGGTCTGGGTTTTCAACATTGGGTAAAAAAAAAAAAACCTTGATGTGACACTTTTGCTGCATAAAAATTACAAACATTTTAGGAAAATTTAGAATTCTTGTAAAACAAAAGTGTTATAAGGATATTTTAGTACGAATGCAGGTAAGAAAGCTAGCCCACTTACTTGATGCAAGCCTTCCAGCGTAAAATAGATGCTGCTGCATGCTTGAGAGAGGGGCATGTATTGTTGAGAAACCATTTCTACTTCAGTCATCACTTTATCAGTCTCTTCCACTTTATGCATGATTTCAGAGGCCTCATTCTTCAATTTCTCCAAAGTACTTATGACACTGAAACATGTTTTATGTATGTCAGTGTTTTGCTAAGACTCATAGAAAAAATAACAGACAAAGTTATGCCAACACGAAATAAGTGTAAAATGTAAAAAAAATGGTGTTTCAAAAACATGGTAATGAAATATTACACCTGAGTTGCTAAAAATGAACACACAAAAATAGAAAAAATATTTCTATTTTAACAACTGTATAGTAATGAAACTCTTTCATTTTCATGAAAACTGACAGTAATTTGATAGGATTCAAATAATATTAGGGGAGGGAAGCAACATAATTTAAATAAAGATGAAAGATAAGTTTATTTTGTTTAAAAATATCTTGCAAATGGTGCACTGCAACTCCAAATATATTTAATTCATTTTTACCTTCTCATATCACAGTATAGTATATGGATGCACACTCTGGCCTATCTAAAAATTATATCTATCTTATTTAAGAAATCTCTTAAATATATTTTGCAAAAAATCTACAATATTCAACAAGGAAGCCAATTCGTGAATAACCACAGATAACTACTGAAATCTCTGGAAAGAGAAATAATCTATAGTGGACTTCTTTTTTGTCTTTACATTTTTATGAATTTTTCATTTTTTTTTTTTAAATTTTATATATATTATATTTCATATCATCACCATAATGTTCAAACAAGAAAGATCAATCATGCATAAGCATTGATTATGAAACACTTTCCAACTGAAATGTAATTTCATTTAAAAATTTCTAAAATGTGATTCATTCAGTGGTAATATCTTTTACATTATCACAGTACTACAGTAATTTATTATACTTAAATATTTAAAACTGTATCGAAATATAAATCATCTGATTCTTTATGCAAAATCAATGAATATTTCATTCATATAACTTGTATTCCAGACTCCAGAGCTAAATAATTTTGTGTGAAAAAAATTCAGCAATTCTTATGTAATTCATCTTACAATCGCTTAAGATATTTGCATTCTGCATATGTTAAAATTAGGCTTCCTTGAAGAAATAATAAAAGTTTAGGGATCATTTAAAATCACAACTATTGTAATTGCATAGGCACGGAATTTAGATACACAGATAATACACAGATAATATATATGTGTATGTGTATGTACTCAAAGTATTGGAATCGTGCCGAAGATCGGAACTCGAATTTTCAAAGTATCTACACGTTTTGGGACTTCTAGAACACGAAAAAACTACTTTTAGGAAGACGTCTGTGTGTGTAATGGTGTATCTGTGTATGTTTCTGTGTGTCTGTGTGGATATTACATCCACTCTAATTGAAAAACTAATGGACCGAATTTCATACAATTTGGTAGGTATGTTTTTTGTGGGAAATCCTGATGTTCATTAGATTATAGTACGATTCGTAATAAAAGAATCTGCTTTCTTTGCGAAATGGCCGCAGAAATTGCCTTTATCCACTCTAGCTAAAAACTAATGAACCAAATTTAACAAAATTTGGAGTATAATATTTCAATAACCTACAAGTGATTTATATACCAAATTTAACAAAATTTTGTATATAAATCATTTGTAGGTTATTCTACTACGATTCGGGAAAAAGGAACGGGCTATTTTTGCGAAATGGCCAGCAAAAATCGTTATATATAAAAATAAAAGACTACGTGTGCTCAATTATATCAATTAAATTCCTATTTTATATGTGATTTTTGACAACAAAAAGAATAAGACTAACCCCATTACTCTAGGACTAGCCGTTCTTGAGATATTCTAGTTTTTTCGCGTTTTCGCTACGCCACCTTTGACAATAAGTCCAGTTATCAAATGAGAACCAAATTTAAGTTTAACGTGTAAATTCAATGTCATTTAAAATACTTATGTTGTGCAGATAAACTCAAATTATCATTGAATAAATAAAGAGAACGAATATGAGTCTGCAGGGAAAGACATGTGCTGTCCACATCAGAATTTTTAACAATATTACAACAATGATTTATAAAAGTGAACGGGGATTAATTGCGGGTCATTTCGAAAAAAATGTATGATCTATATTTAAAGATCCACCAAATTGCTGTAGAATAAAATGTTCTACAAATTTAAGCTGTGTACCAAATTTTAACTCTCTAGGACGTAGGAAAGTGCATTTAAAATGCCATCAATTAAATTTATCATGAAGAGTTATATAAAATTTAAAAAAAATGAAAAATTGTTATCTACCAAATTATTTTAAAATATGAAGCCACTCCCATATGCAAAACGTTTTAACAAATGGAGAGATATTTATTATATAATATCTCTCTCTTTTCTTTCTGGACGATATCCCAAAGTCAGAATTTAATTGAATTTGTTTTTTTCCCTATATTAAATAATTTTTTTAATTAAAAAACTACTTAACATATTTTACTGAATTTTTTTTTATATATTCTATGGGATAATGTGAATATTTCCTAAAAATTTCGAAGCAATTCGTGAATTTTAAATTTACTTAAAAAATGTTTGAAAAATTAGGTCCCATAGGGTTCAATGTATTTCATTTTTTCAACCCGGGTTCAATAAAAAACTAATTGGGTGATATTATTTATTTATATTCCCATAGGTCCTACAGACCGTCTGAACAACATACTAAAATTTCATTTTGATAAACTCATTTTTACGGCAGTTATCGTGCTAACGGACAGACAGACAGACAGACAGACAGAATGAACAAAGTCATAAACACTTTCAACTTTGTTGTAAAGTGTTAAAAATGACAGAACTATGTTCAACAGGTTTTCCATTAATCATTATAATAAATTTGTTCATTTTTATTTCTTCCAGAAAGCGTATGCATGGAGGAAGAACTAGATAAGCCTTAATGGCTATAGTTTTCCTTGGAATAAAATATTGCTTGACATAATCGAATATTTTTTGCATCAAACTATTGGTTTCTTTTCTTCAGCAGCAACACCATACTTTATTATTTGGTGCAATATCAAAAAAGCTTTTGCTCCTCTGTTATAGAAAGTTTATTTTTTCTAAAAATGTTCAAGATTTTGATAGAAATATACATTTAAAGTCCTCCTGAACACATTTTGATAACTTTTGTAATGACATGTGTGTTTAAGATGTGTGGACATATAAAAATAAAATTTATAGTCAGACAGATTATGTACAAACTAGAATTAAATAACTTTTGGCAATTTGCATGATTAGAAAAACCATTATCTGAAATTTAAGATTTTGACAACAATATTCTCTGTAGAGAAACAATGATTGTTCTTCATTTATTTGGAAAATCATAGTTTAGGTTTTCATATAAGGAGGATTAATAATAATAAAATAATAATAATAACAAAAAAAAAATTAAATCTCTTATGAAGATATAGTTTTTCATTCTGATACTTATTATGATACAAATGTACCTGAACTCCGATATGGATTGTGAACATATGACAGAGAGGTAGAATATCTCACTAAGGATATTTTAAAATAAGGTTACTCATAGAATGACAATATATTTATTGTAATAATCATTTTAAGATATTTTTAAATGCTGTACAAAATCATATTTTTATGGGCATTCAAGTAATAGCACAAAATTTGATTCAAATTGCTCAATTCCTCCAAAAGTTATGTTTAGACCAAATCATACAAATTGAGACAGATCAGTACCTACACCTGAAATGTTATTTATTTGCATTTTGCAGTGTCTAAATTTTATAAATCCATTAAAACTGAATAGCAATATTTTCAATCAATTTATATTACATTCACTTTAAATATAGCATGACGAAACAGTAAAAAGAAAAAAAAAAAAGTGAAATGAGCAATGTTAATTTCTTGTTACAAATGATAATGTGTAACTTGCAGTACATGTAAAATGAGAAACAATACTTTTTGACTCACAAAGGATCTTTTCGAAAATGTCTCTAGAAGGGCAAAATTGATTAAATTTCATTTAAAAGTATTAGTATAAACATGATTGCATGCAAACATTTAGGTGCCTAGTCTCAGAAGCTAGAGTTATGGTTCATTCTATGTACTGGAATGTTTAAGGTAGATACATTTTTATAGTATATATACATTTTTAAAGTATACAAATATGGTTTTAATGATCAAGCGATTTAAATACATATATATACATATATATATATATATATATATATATAAAGAAAAATATTAAAATGAACTATCAGAATTAATTTGTAGAACATTGGTAAAACAATGGCTTAGACAGTAAATATATGTACAATGAGAGTCTGAAAATGCCTATGTTTCATCTTCACACTGAACAACTGCCACAGTGAATGAAATGAAATAGTATTCAAGAGGAATTTTTAATATTATAATCTTCTAAAAACATTATTTTCTTCTGATGTTTAGAAGCTATTTTTATGATTACCACACATAGCATATCTGTGGTTTACAACAAAACGGCAATACCTCACCTAATTATTTACATGCAATTATATTTAAATTAGTAACTTTTAAATGCAATTTATTCCATTTTGTTTTTCTAAGGACATTTTTGAAGGATTCCATTGATAGTACCTAGTGAAATGCTTATGTTATGTTTAAATACTCACCTGTCATCATCTAAAATTCTTCCTTTAGCATCATTCAGAGCTTGCAATAAGGATTTCTCCAACTGACGGAGTCTTACATGGAATTCTCCTATTAATAATTGAATAAGCACATAAGAAATTTAATTTAACATGACATAAAAGGCATGTTACCCTATCTATGAAAAAAGGGCATGATAGTCACATATGAATAACAATGTTTATAAAAATATTATTGCTAAAAAATAACTCGTAGGTAAAAAAAAAGATTCACTATTGGAATGTCAGCGGCAACGGAACTTCCAGATATCGAATTTACTCAAAATATAAACATTTTTATAAACATTTTAAGTGTTTTTAACTTATTCTTACTTACAATGTTAAAAGAAAATCCACATACATTAAATTTTCTGAATCATTTCTTTAAAATGCCTACTTATGTTTATTGATGTCATTGCCCTATTTTTGTATACGGAAGAAGGCGATTTATTCCCCTTTGATATCAGTTCAATACTGTTACTAGTTTGTTTAATCCTGCATTTTAACAAAAAAAATTATTTTTACCTATTTTTGTAGCACTTAGAGCGATTTATATTAAACATTATATTCTGTTATTTAATACATAATATTATTACATTTGCCAAATTATGCAGGACAAATTGTTAGAAAATAATTTCACTTAAGTTAACTGTCAATTAACCTTAAGGTAATGCTATAACTGTGAACTAACTGTAACAGGAGAAAGTGCCAGTGTAAAAGAGGATGAGGTAGATGAATGGCTACAGGAGAGGCAGAGGGAAAATAGCAGCATGTAAGTGTATATGTACTATCGGATGTTATTGCTGAAGGACATGATTTTTACTTTATATAACCTAAGATAGGTATTTTAATTTGTTAATAAATATTTATGTTGTTAAAGATGTCTCTTCATATCTGAATAAGTCCCATTCAAAAAACACTACAAAGGGTTATGGAACCAGTCTCTACTCTAAATTAAAAGTGCATAATAAGCCCTACTGTGCAAAAATGGCAGAGCAAGTAATTCCTAGATTTGATGGAAAAAACTTCAATAGTTAGAAGTACCGTATTAAAAGTATACTTGAAGGAAAAGGATTAGGCTTGTATCTAATGGATAATTTGATAGCAAAGGAATCAGAACTAAGTGAGTGGAAGCAAAAAGATTCTCAAGAGGAATTATTACATGCACGTTAAGTGATATGCAAGTTTGCTTGATTCTTACTTGTAATACTGCCAAGAAAATTTGGACTTCCCTAAGCAACAGGCATGAAGGTGATCTGAAAAGATGAAGAATCAAAGCTAGAATCAATGTGTCACAATTACTGATGGAAAGTAATGAAAATCGGAACGATTATTTGTTGAGAGCCGAGAAATTGCTAGAAAGTGCATGCATACTGGGTGAAAATATAGACTCTTAAGAATTCATATGTATTTTGATCAAAGGACTTCCGTCAAAGTATAATTTGATCACAATGCAATTTGATAATTTCCAAGAAGCTACTATTTCTGATGTTCGTCAAATTTTCAAGTTGCATGAGGAAAGATCTATCGAAGCTGAAAAAGCAAGCTTGTCTATTTTTAAAGTACAGAATAGCGGACGGTATAGAAGTCCGAAATCGTACGATGAACCAAAGTGATTCAAATAAACTTATAGTAGGAAAATTATATGCTATATTTGCAATAAAACAGGTCATAAAGCCGGGAATTGTTGGCATAATCCAGCTAATCAATGACAATCAAGTTTCTTGAAAGATAGCTCTAAACAAGCAAATGAGTGAGGATTTTCGGAATCAAAAATCATGTGCGACAGAAGTGGATTGAAAAGAGCTTTAAGAGCTACAGAAAGTGTATTACAAGCTAGATGGATCTTAGATAGTGGGGCGACTAGTCATATAACTGAAAATTTTGACTGCTTAAATGAAGTACAAGAAGATAAAAAAAATATTTTGTTAGCCGACGATAGTAAGACATTTTCTCAAAATGATCCATAACATTAGGAAAAGTGGAAAATTTAATTCAGAATTAGTGCTAAAGGATGCGCTTTATGTACCTAAACTGAAAAGTAATCTCATATCTGTTCAAAAATTAACAGATGAATGTTTTATTTGATGAATCTGGAGGGCATATTTTAGATAGGAAAGGCAATACAATTTTAAGTATAAAGCAATCTGAATTTTATGTTGCTAATTTGAAAGTGATTCAGGCTAAGGATTTTATTTAAAAAGCGGGTAAAACACTTCTTGGGAAATGTGGCATAAAAGATTAGGTCACATTAATGAAAGCTATATGAATAGTATGTTAAAAAATTCAATGGTGTATAACTTTGAGTGTAAGCAAGACACAAAATTGAATGATTGTATTACATGCTTTCAAGCGAAATACGCTAGAAAACCATTTAAGGAAATAATCGGTGAGCAATCAAAAATGCTGTTCGAACTTCTGCATATGAATTTAATTGGTCTGACACAAGAATCTTCTTTAGGAGGAGCTAAATATGTTTTAACAGCAGTGGATGATTTTTTCAAGGAAAGTATTTACAAAATTTCTAAAGTCAAAAGCAGATGTTTTTGAAATGTTCAAGTTCTTGACATTTAAACTGGAAAACAGTACTAGAAAAAGGTTAAGAAAATCAGGACTGATAATGGAACTGTATTTTTAAATGCAGAAATGGACCATCTTTGTAAAAGTAAAGGTATTGATCATCAAAAAACAACATACTTCTCACCAAGCCAAAATGGCAGAAGTGAAAGAGCAAATAGAACTTTAATTGAAGGTACGTGAACTTTAATAGAAGCTAATTTACCAATCAGCTTAAGGGCAGAAGCCATGAATACATTTGCTTATATAAAGAACAGAACTCCTTTAAAGTCCCGAAATAAGTACACACCAGAGGAACTTTTTACTGGAAGGAAACCAAATGTTTTATACTTTTGAGTATTTGGATGTCAGGCTCATTATTGAAACAAAGCATAAACGAGGCAAGTTTGATAAAATTACAGACATGGGAATATTCGTGGGATATTCTGAATCGAAAAAAGCATATAGAATCTGGAATCCTAAAAATCAAGATATAGTGGAATCCCGAGATGTTAGATTCCTTGAAGAAACTAAAGGAAATGAACTTCTTGAACGAAATTGAGTATATTCAACTGTAGACAGCATTAAAAACACCTCAGAAGCATCTAACGTGATATAAAAAGCGCAATTAGTAGCAATCGGTTGTTCTCAGAAGTTTGGAGTAGATTATACTGAATTTTTTTTCACCAGTTATTAAAACTGATAGCATAACACTTTTAGCATTTGCATTTATAAAGAACTAGAAAATTAATTTTTATGATGTTGAAACTGCATATTTGTATGGGAAGTTAACTGAAACAATTTACATGGAAGAACCCCAAAGGATATGAATGTAGAAAAAATAAAAATATCGTGTGTAAATTAAATCAAGCTATCTACAGGTTAAAACAGTCTGGTAAAGTGTGGTATGATATTTTATCTGATTACTTACTAAAGTGTGGATTCAAAGTCTTTAAATCTGACAAGTGTGTTTTCAACTACGAGAAGAGAAATTCTTGATTAATCATTGAGATTGACATAGGTGATCTGATCATTATAAATTCTGATGATGAAATTTTAGAGCATGTAATTTGAAAATTGAAAGAAAATTTTAAACTACAGGAAAATGTCAATATAAAAAATTTTCTAGGATTAGAAATTTCAATAGAAGAAAATCAATTGATCATCAAATAAGAAGCTTATGTAGATGAAATATTAAAAGATTTAAAAGATTGTAACAGTATTGCGATCTCAATGGATATAAATGTGGACTTAGACAACTGGGAAACTTCAGAAAAATGTGACCCCCATAAATATCAGAAAATTATTGTTTCATTAATATATCTCGGAATGAAATTAAGACTGGACATCGTGTATGCTTTAGCAACCTTGTCAAAGTACAATAAGGATCCAATAGTTATATATATATGACTGCTGTTAAGAGGGTTCTTAGATATGTAAAAGGAACTAAAACCCAAGGTTTGGTATACGTTAAAAGTGATTTTACTCTTTCAGGATATGCAGACACTAATTGGAGATGCAAGAAACAAAATACATTAGAAGTCAACAACAGGTTTACTTTATAAATTTGGCCCAAATCTCATTAGTTGGATTTCTAATCGCAGGACACTATATTGCTATCTACGTGTGATGCCGAAGTATCTGCATTAGTAAGCTGTATGAAAAAAGGACTTTCTTTACTATTATTTTTTGACGAACTTTTACTTAAGACTCTCGTAAATGTAAAAATTTATTATGATAACAAATTGTCGATTTACATTTGTGAAAGCGGAGTAACTTCAAGTAGATCATATCACATTATTCATAAAGTAAGTTTTGTAAATGAAAATTCAAAATCTCAAAATTTTGAACTTATTTATGTAATAAGTAATGATAATTTAGCAGATATGCTAACTAAAGTTGTAAAGATAAATTGTTAAGATTTAAATGAACACTGAATGTTATGTAATGGTTCCATATCTGTATTTGTAAAATCGTTAACTGAAGTAAAATTACGGGGGGGGGGGGGGGGGGGGGGGGGGGCTTTTTGGGGGAAATAATTTTACTTAAGCTAACTGTAAATTAACCTTAAGGTAATGCTGTAACTGTGGGAGAAAGTACCAGTATAAAACAGGATGAGATGAATGGTTATGGGAGAGGAAGTAGAGGGAAATTAGCAGTATGTAAGTGTATATGTACTATCGAATGCTATTGTCGCCGGACATGGTTTTTACTATATATAACCTAAGATAGATATTTTAATTTATTAATAAATATTTATATTGCTAAAGATGTCTCTCCATATCTGAATATGCCCCAGTCAAAAAACACTACACAAATTTAACCAGAAATAATGAAGAAATTTCAATGCAGCTAAGCCCACTTATAGCGAGTTTTACTTATAATGACTTATTAATTATAAAAAAACTTTAGGATAGTTCCTTTAATATCACAAGGACAAAATTTTCCTTACAATGTATTAATTATTTTAGCAAAATAGCAATATAGTAAACAAGTTTTGATTCCTTGAGCTTTGTTATAAATTAACTCAACTGTATGCAGAACAAATCTCAACATACCTTGTAGTTTCAGCAAATCTGATCGCTTTTCATCAATATCGGGTCTCTCAGCTTTGAGTACCTAAAATGTAAAAAGTAAAAGTTATATATAGATTACATTTTATATTGAATTACTCATACACAACTGAAAATTGATCTGGGAATAAAAACAGCAAAGCATATATTATCATAGATTGTAGTGCCAAAATTAAAATAGCAGGACAGAATTCTTAGTAAATTTCAGAGCACTTTCAAGATAAGTATAAAAATTAAGGATACCCTATACAAAATGTTGCTCATCACTTTAAAATAGATGTCATATAGAAAATAAAACTAGTAAATCTAGCTATACTATTAAAACCTGTCTGACCTTGTATGTTTGTAAGCAAGTATGTTTCTAAGTATGTATGGACTGCAAATTACAAAACTAATATTTGGCCTAGAACCTTGTGCTTTTTTTAAGTGAGATTTTTTTAAAACTTTCAAAATATTTAATAGATAAATAAATAAACTTGGCATCACGTCTGATTTCAACCAGCAGAAACAACAAGATCACAATTATAATAGAAGGTCTTTATTTCACTTCCTTAAGACGTACAAAACTTTAAAAGGCCAGAGAGCTTTTGAGCGTAAATACGCTCTTCATCAGTGGCTACATGGAAATAGGATCACTTCTTTAAGACGTACAAAACTTTAAAAGGCCAAAGCGCTTTCGAGCGTACATACGCTCTTCATCAGTGGCTACATGGAAATAGGATCCTATTTCCATGTAGCCACTGATGAAGAGCGTATTTATGCTCGAAAGCGCTCTGGCCTTTTAAAGTTTTGTACGTCTTAAAGAAGTGAAATAAAGACCTTCTATTATAGTTGTGATCTTGTTGTTTCTGCTGATATTTAATAGATTTTCAAATATTTGTAAAAAAAACCTCTAAAAATGTCCTATCCCCTCTGCTCCCTAAAAAAAAATCTCAATACGACACTCAAGCTATCTCTTCTGTTAGTTTTTGTACTGGAATCACATTTTATTAAGCTAAGTATGTGTAAATTCACATGTGACAACCAAGAATTAAAAAAAAAATTTCTTTTCTATAAGATGTTAAATATAGGCAAAATATGGCGAGAACTATTTTATTATCATTTGCTAACTAAAGAAAGATGCAACAGCAGATTTTTTTCCAGTAGATGTTTGGATACAAAATGCAATAAATTAAGAAACTTTTTCTTTAATTTATCGCATTCCATTACTTTTTTTTAATTTATCATAAAGATGTTAACCATATCTTTAAAATCCATGAAATACATGGATTTTAAAAATATGGTTTAAATTTTTTGAATGTACAAATCTTTTAGTATTATGTTTTCTCTGAAAATCACTCAAATCGAATGACAATTGCACTAATTCCAATTATTTCTGTTGTGTAGAAATACATTGCAAAAATCTGATACTGAAGTGAATTTTTGTAAAAAATTTTGAATTTTATTGAAAAATAAACCAAAATTTCGAGAATTTTAGGATAAAAAGCTAAAATTAAGGACATTTTAGGATAAAAATATTTTTTCAGGAAATTCAGGACTACTGCTGTATTCTGTTGTTTAAATGTACTTAGATTAAGTTTTAATCCTTTGCGGACAGCAGATGCATCTGTGCATTGACTGTGAAACTGAGTTCAAAGATGATACGCATTTGTGTTCAGCAGAAATTTACCCAAAAGGATGACGGACATGAATGCACGTTTTCATATGGAACATTTTTCATTAAATTTATTTGAATACTAGATGGCGCTAAATGTCTATTCAAACATTTACAACATATTTTGCTAATACTTGACTTTGGTGTAGGAGGATCCATATGAATCATCACTTCATTTACAGTGGTAAAACGTGGTTTTGTAATATAAACAAACAGATCATTTCTCACAGACTCTGCTATGTTATAATTGTATATGGGTTCTTGTTTTGATTTTAGTTTAACGATTGCATTGGTGAATTATTGGAATGTAAGAGAGTATTTTCTTTTTTGGGTTTTCGAAGAATGTGTGGTAGTGAATTTATTAGGTTATTTTGGATAAAAGAATCGCTGAATCAAGACATTTTTTACGTATGGAAAATATACTCGCATGGTAATCGAACAGGATAGTTACGAAATTAATGCAGATAATGAAGATTCATGGAACTTTGCTATTTCTGAAATACATTATACGTAAAAGGCGTATTAGTTAGTAACAATGCTATTTTCTTTTTTTAAATTGTACATAAACTAGCATTAGCTATATAAAGTATTGAGTACAATCATTTGGGTATTTTTCCTGCATAACAAATAATCATTTTAATCAAGTTAATTAATCATTTTTAATAACTAAAATTTTTAATATTTAAATAAGATAATTTGTGTGGAACATATACATCTAATGGAAAATAAGTATTTCTTTTATTCCTGAAAAAAAGTAAAATGCTTTGTTGAATGGGTGATTTTTAGTGAATTTTTTTCAGAAGTTAAGCTTAGCGCAAAAAATGTGCCATCCTTTGGTAACAGTTCGAAAGTGAAACGCTCCGTCCTTTGGGCTACAGCAGTTTAGGAATGCCACAGTCTGCATATCAAGTCTCACAGAACATAGGACAACATGTGATTGAACCATGGGAGCTGAATGACATTCCTGCCAAATGCCTGCTTATCTTTGCTTTGGCTACTGGTCTCTTTTCGTAGAGATCTTCTTGTTTGGGATAGTACAATAGACCTCTGGTCAATGTGCTGGGCTCTCCTGGAGCCACCTGCCTTCATTTCATTCATTCAAGTCTCACAGAAAATGAGTTACAAGTATTAAAAACATTCATGAGAATGTTGAACTTTTTCGTTAAGAATAAAACTAAAGCATTTCATATAAAATCCAAATCAACTACAAGCAATGTTAGAAAAATCAAATGTGGTGGCATAAAAATGATAAATTGAACAACAAATATACAAATTTGCATTAAACATGGCACATTTTCGACATATTTAAATAAAAAATAATGTGGGTGTAAAACAAGAAACTCACCTGGTTGAGGCACTGGCTCTGTAAACTGCTACGAGTAACTGTGAAATTCACAAAGGTCACACGTGAGCAAATATCAGGAGGGAAGTCAACCTGCATAAATTTAAAAAGTATGAAGAGAAGCATAAAAATTATAACAAATAATATTTTCTGTAAGAATTTAAAAATATAAATTACACCTTATTTTTATGGTTACATTTATTTGGTTTGTATTATATACTTGAACAAAATGCTTCTGCAATGAATTTAATATACTCAATAATATACTAATTTTTTAATACACTGAATAATATACTAATTTTTTTTACTCAAAAATCAAAAATCAATTATATACTTGGAACAAAATGCTTCTACAATGAATTTGATATTTGCAATTTTTTTACTCAAAAATCAATAAGTAGCTTTTGTATTTCAAATAGTTTAGAAGATATTTTGCATTTCAGTTGCGTCTTAAATGACATTTGGCAAATTTATGTCCCTTTAAGAGTGAAAAATAATTTTAGGTATAGAAATATAAGAATAATTTAAAAGTCTGTAATTTTTATATCCATGCTTTTAAAATGTGCCAGTACATCTATGTATGCACCTATATACTGAGTAAAATTCTGTAAATATTTGGCTTAAAAAGTTTGTTTGTATTAAACTGGAGTTAAAGATCTGAAGATTTGTAAAATTTATTTAAAAGTTTGAAAGAAAAAAAAAAGCTAATAGACTTTTAATTATTTGCAAATATGTAACAACAATTAGGTCACAAAAATCTTAATTTTATTGAAAAAGAAACAAATACTTTTTGAGAAGATACTTTTCAAAAGATTTTTTCAGATCATTAATATGCCCAGGGTAGTTAAAAGTTTTAATGTGCTCAGGGTAGTTAAAAGGTATTATTGCTAAATGTTTTTGAGAGAAATTTAGGTCTAAAGCAGTTCTCAATATTTTTTTATTCTATATTTAAACCTAATGGCATGCCAGTTGAAGCGAGAAAGTTAAAAGTTTGTTTTAATTTCATTCACATGATTAGAATAGGAGTGGAAGAAGGTGCAAGTATATATTTTATATTTGGAATATTGTTTGTAGGTTACAGAGACTATGCTGGGTAGAGTCTACTGTAGGATGTATTTCTCTACTTTCGGTTTTATTGGTGCAATGTGAGCAATCTTTGTGTCTATTCTAAAAATTTTTGCTTCAATGAATTTTGTGTTCAATTATGATTTCATCACTTACACTGTGCTGATGAGCAACAATGATCATGAAAATCATGGTCCATGGGTGGTGATAGTTGAGATTTTTTTTTGCCCTTGATGTTTATTGTTAGCTGTGCTGAACTATGCATTGTAGCATCCAGACACTGGGTATTTTTAATTAACTATTTTTTAAAAACTGATAGCTGGCTGTAGGTATTGCAGCTAATATAAGTGAATTTCCAAACTTTCTAGGCTTGAAATTTGGGCCAGAATAAGGACAATCTTTTAGGATATACTAAACAACTGGGATACTAAATGCTTAAACCATATAATGCATATGTATAATTTCAAGAATAAATTAAAACTTTTGCTTTCAAATAGCTATTGCTCTTATTGCTGAAAGTATACTTTTTAATTTGTTAGATATTATGATATTGCATTTTCATGACTGTTAAATCTTAAAACTCGTAGTTATGATCATTGTGATTTTTTTTAAACAGGTAAATTGAATACATAACTGGAATGAAATAATTACTACATACTGTGGGATCTCGAGTAGACAGAAAAATACAAAAGGATGGTGATAAATCAATGTCCTGATCACCCAGAGTGATCAAAACACGTCCTCCTGTTTTACGAACTTCTCGATTCAGGACTGGATTCAGAATTGGATCATAGCTTTCAACATCCTGGAAGGAAATGTCAAAGATGATAACTTAACATTTATGAGGAACAAATGTGTTATATGAAAATTCAGAATGGCCAAGGGAAAAAAAAAAAAAGAATAATTACCTGCACAAGAAGAGGATTTCCAAAACGTAATGCACTCTCAAGATTTTTTCGGAAGGAGTCATCCAAGAAGCTAAATTAAAGTAATTCATATTAACAAAGTAGTAGTTTAAATAGATAGATGCAATTACAGTACAAACACTATTAAGATGAACACATCTGTAAGTTATCCACTTGCTTAATTTCTTCCTGGTTTATTTTTTCAGAAGAAAAGGAAAACATATTTTATGTGCGATTTCTGTGTAGAAAATGCTCTATGTAAAAAAAATCTATATTTATATTTATTTATATTTATAACCTCATCTACAGTTAGAATCACACTCCTATTGCAGATAATAAAATTCCATAGACCGGTTTTGTGGTATTTTAGACTTTTCAGTGTGAAATAGCTGATATTTACAATGGCAAGAAGGAAACTTGCTATGTGCCACAATATTGTGAACAAAAATATGTGACATTGCTAAATATTGGTAAATGTCACATAGTGTTTTCCAAAAATATGTGACATTGCTAAATATTGGAGAGGAAGGCGACCTGCAAAGGACGGTCCCTAGACCCGTTACAAATATGTATAAGGTTCCCCCCTGGCCACCTGCAAAGGGAAGGGTCAGTGGAGCTTGGACTGCATGTGTGTGGTCCAGTACAAGATGGAGGAAGATGCATCGGGGGGTAAGCGGTCGTTGGGGGTGCAGTTAAGCCCAGGGGTTCACGCAGGAGCGTGGGACCCCAGCCACCTGCAAGTAATAATTCAGGGGCTACTGACCAAGCCCTTCTGTCACGGACTGGCCACTGAAAGTGATGATACAAGTGTTCTCCAATAATATTGAGGGGGGCTTAGGACCTGGCAGTGAATAAAATTTGAGGGAGGAGAGATCAATTTGAAAGTTTTGAAGAGAGTTTTTTTGGCAGAAAAAGTCGAGAGTGCCTTTTTAGATTTTGTGGAGTTAAGATATTGAAACCTCGTCGGGGCGAAATGCTTCCCGATCCCCTGCCTGATCAACCGAACACCCGGCCAATGTCCCAAGAAGCCGAGGTAAGGCCTTTGACTTCGCACAGCACTCAGTAATTTAGTATCTCTCCTCTCCGCTCTTTTAAATACCTCTATGTGAGGAATAATTTTATGAAAGTAACTAGCCTTTTTGAAGTGGGTGACTATTTTTAATATTTGAGAATTGTGAGTAAGATTATGGTACAATTAATGAATAATGAATTACGAGGTAATAATGATTTAATATTTTACGAGATGTTAATATTTTAAGGGAGCAACTTGTAAGTTCAAATCTTATCTTTTTCATATTTTTAATGTTAAATAGTGTAAATAAAACCTTTTTTGTTATTTTAAAATCTAATTCGTGTCCTCATTTCCAATCCTTTTAATTTTCAGCTTAAACCACTTACGATCACGACAGCCTTTAACTTAATGTTCCATGAACATATTAAGTATTTATAGCGTTCTGAAAGAACGTGTGGTATTTACCACGCAGCAATCATTAAGAATTAAAATAAATCAACATTTTAGATTAAACATTGAAATTTAATAACTGATATAAAAATGTATACAATATTAAAATTTAAAATACCACATTTATAAATACTTTGTAAAACATATATCACACCTACATCACTTGCTATTTATAGCACACACACAAAACAAATGAATTCTGAAACTTAAATGAATTCCCCAAACACATTAGAAAGAAGTAGTGCCATCTCATATATGATTGCAATAATCATAATATTGAAAACTTAACGTAAATGCTGATATACAGGGAAAAAATAACCATTAAGTAGAAAATTCAGGGATAAACAGAGCAAATTACAAACAGCTCACTGCTACTAAATTAATAAATTAAAATAACTCCATTAGAAGCATCATAGAAATCAAAATTTCACACATACCTTTTTGTGTCCATATAAAAATAAATAATGAAAATTACCTCTATAATAAGGTTAAGTTTGTTTTTATAAGAAAGAAAAATTCATAAACAGAAAGGAAACATGACAAACAAGCAGCTGCAAAATATGAAAAACGCCTTTAGTATGTTTATTGCTTGAGAATATAATTATAGATCTGGGCATGAATCAGCTAGTGTAATAAACAAGAATAAAAAATGGATGTATGAAAGATTTTCAACATACAAAATATGAGAATAAAATAATAAATCTGTTAAAAAATTCACAAAATGCAAAACAGCAGGTTAAAATTGTATATCTAAAGAAAATTCTCTATACATTAAGAAAATATGCATGGAACTGTTAAAGATTCTGTAAATAGACAAACAAAATAAATAAATAAATATAATAAAAAAAAATTATGAAAGATTTTTTTTCAAAGGCAAGTAGCAGATCTGTAATAGATTCTTCAGACTTAAAAATTGGAAAATATCATAGACAAACTGCAAAAATCAGACTGCAGATTCTTATCCTTGCTTGTGAAATTTCCTAATCTACCTACTTTTAAAAATGGGGATCAATCTAATTAGACCAAGAGCACAAGCTTACAGTTAGAAAGCAGAAATTAAAGAAAACAAGCTGTACCTGGTTTTTGTAATTTTCTTTTCCTTGTACTCATTCAAGATGAACTCTGTGGCCTGGCCAGAGGGATCTATAATCAATGGATATCGGTTGAACCTCTTCAGCATAATTGCATTTTCTGTGCAGAGATCATCAGATGGCAAAGCATTTGCATGCCATCTTAGGCGCTCATCAGCAGTAGACAAATACTGAAAGAAAGTATAGATCAGTATATATGGCTACAAATAACAATGCTATCACATATTTACAGTTTCACAAGCATCAGGAGTAATAAACTGTCTGGAAATTCTAATAAATAACAATTAAAAAAAGATCCCTTTAAGTAGTTGAATTTCAATGAAAAGCATTTAAAATCTTAATTTTGATAGTATATAACTTTTGGTTAATCTATGATTCTGTCAGAATCAAATTGACCATAGTAGAAATTAAAACAATTTCCAACTAAAGTTCTATAACCAATTAATTGAAACTAATGGAATTGGAGATATCTTTAAACTAAAATTCTATAATTAATTAACAGAAATTAATGAAATTGGGGCTATCTCTAACTAAAGTTCTATAATCAATTAACAGAAACTAATGAAATTGGAGCTTGTTTCCTGTACCAATGGTTAACCACGGAAGACAAAATTAATGTTAATTCAGTTTTAAAAGTCATTGTATGCAATGAATTTTAAACAAAGAAAATAAAATCTGGTAAACAACTATTCAAAACGAGCAAGTCCTGGCTGAATTGAAACTAGTAACCTCTTGAGAGACATTAAACTACTGACTTGAAGGTTGCTGATTCGAGTCTAGTCAATAACCTGTTGCTAATTTTTAAATAATTACTTTCTGGTGTTTCTTGTTTAAGGATTGTGAACATAAAGTAGAGAAAATAATACAGTTTTAAGTCATGGTATTTATTTATATTTGAAATCCTCAGTACATCAATATTTTTTGACTTGCAAGCTGTCAAGAATTGAGAAGCAATTTTTGCAACTAGATAATTGATCCAATGCAATTTATATGAGGTATCACAGGAGTAGATAAATATTTAGAGCCATCATGGTTATGATACTGCATGCAGATCTCAATAATACATGGTATATATATAATTGGTACTAGCATCTTCAGTCTGTATGTAAACTGCTCTGTAAATAGCTCATGAAACCATCAACTCTCTTCAAATAGAAAGAATGAATCTTCCAACTATTATTTATATTCTCAAAATCTAAATAGCACCAGGATACAATTTCAAGTAGGATTCACATAAGCCACGAAGTTATATATAGTAAGCTCACAATATCTCAAAGGGAAAATTCTAAAAATGAGACCAGGAGGGCAAAATGAAATAAACTGCATCTAAAAGTATTAATATAAATATGATTGCAAAGCAATAAGTTGTCTAATTCTATAAATTTGAGTTATGGTTCTTTATATGTATTGAAATGTGTGTGTCTAATGTAGATACATTTTTGTTAAGTATACAAACATGGTTTTAATGGCCATTGACAAGGATGGCAATGAATATGAAATCTAGGGAGAAAAAAAATGTGGCTGCTTAAAAATATGTAGAAATATTCAGAATTTTAATCTGTGAAATCTTGAAAAGTTTTTTCAACCAATGGAACAATAGAATTAGGTTAGAAGTGTAACCTTAAATGCAAACATTCAGTGCTCCTGTGGGTAACGATTAAACTTTTAAAATATTTTTTCCCTTATCACATCCCCAATAGTTAATTCTAATATTAAATACAGTAATTAGTTATAGGAAAGTAAAAGCATAACAATAGATGCATTTTAGCTTACTTCAGTTCTAGCTAGATCGGCCCTAAACATAATTCCAGCTTGTTGCAAGTGAGTGCACCAATAGTTGAACAAGTTATTTCTATACTGTTGGTCATAATAACCTATAAGAAAAAACAGCCATCTGTGTAACTTGCAGATTTCATTCAAAACATGCTAAAACTGTATAAAAGAAATATAGTAAAAGTAATAACAAAAGACTGAAGTCATTTTATGATTCAATCATTAAAAGTATTAGGATTCTTGCAATTGCTAAATGAAATAATTGCTCCCCCTATTCTTTTTTATGCTCACTGTTGAAATGTAAAAATTGCATGTTTAAGTGCTAGTATATATAAAATGTCTACCCTTTCAAGAATATATGCAATATAAATGCGATATAAATGATCTGTTTTGCATATTAATGGAGATGTATGAAAAGTATGAGATGTAAAACCTCATTAAAAAACATATTTACAAGTGTCTGATCGAAATGGTCTTGTTTGAAACTGTGCTTTATGATGGAACAGAATTTTATAAACAGCGTAATGGCATTCCAATGGGAGGGGCTTGCTCCTCTATTCTTGCTGATATATACTTGAACAAATACGAAGAGGGAACTCATATATTAAATGAGATTGTATATATTCGTTATGTGGATGACATATTATATGCATGCCACGATAACCGGGATCACTTGGATTTTACTTTTTTTCCATCAAATTTGACATTGACAGAAACTTCCCATAACATTGATAATAGTATTAATTTTTTGGATTTAACTATATATAAACAATCTAATGGTAAAGTAAGTTTTAAATTATATGATAAAAGAAATGACTTTAATTTTAAAATAAATTACGTAATTAATTGGCATTCTTGTCTGCATCGTAATGTTTTCAGGAACATTATTATAAATTTTTCAACAAGAAGCAAACGTTTAAATAGCAGTGCAGAAAATCGTTTTGTAAGTGATCTGGGCTATCTAAATGAAGCAATTGCAAAGGGTTACCCTCTACGTTTTCTTAGTAACATTTTAAGTAAATTTTTCAGCATAACCGTAACTGAAAGTTACAACTTGTATTTAAATAGGAGTACACTTTCAGTCTGATCTGAAGATATGCAGCATTACGGATGTCATTGTTTAACTGTCTGATGGAGTTCAATTTGTACAAAGTAAGAGTCTACTACTTTTTGGAGGTTAGAGTGGTGAAGTGTATGCGGGGCTTGTTTATCTTGATATATTGGAGTTAGATATTTGATATTTACAATGTATTTTGTGTTTCTGTTTGGATGTAGTAAATCTCGTAGTTTATGTTTAGGTGTAAAGTCAGTATTGGCCTTTCAACTTTTATACATTTTTAGTTTTAGTATATGTACTAGGTTTGCGACATTGTATCCGCTTCTGGGAGTGTCGTCATGACATGAAGCTGGCTAAACCGGGAAGTGGGGGTCACAATCCCCTCCGGCGAAATTTTGATACATTGTCATTCTTCAATTTTCTATTTCTTATGTAGTATATATATATATATATATGACACCATGCTAATAATTCATTTTACTATGCATTATTTATTACGCATTACGATTACCTTCACTATATTACAAAAAATAATAAGCAAACAAAATTATAGAAACCCACAGAATAATTAGAGAACTTGCACTTAATATATAATTTAAATAGTTTTAAAACTGTATATCACCTGCATAAGCCAAGAAAGCAGAGGAGAGTAACACATCACCAGCGATGGTAGCCATTTGATTCTTAAATGTTTCACTGGTAGCCTCCCATCGTTTCCTCTCAGAACTCAAGCTTCTCAAAAGAGCAATACTGCGATCAACCTACAATAATATAATCAGGCACTATACTTTTAAGAAAAAGTAAAAAATAATAATACAATAAATACAGAACATGACTTTGTGCATAGACTATAAATAACTAGATCATAATATAAAATGCTGTGCAAATAAAATGTTGAAAGCAGGTAATTATTTTGGAATTCCTTTTTCAGTACAAACTAGCCTAGAACTGAAAGACAATGAGAACTTGACCATGTGACACAAGTAAACTAGCTAAACCACAGGTTTTGCAAGTCTTGAAGTTTAGCCATTTTATTTTTGTGGCATGGTAAGGCCCTCATTTGTTGTTTTAAGTTCTAAATTTTATTGTACTCGAAGAAGAAATTTCTAAGCAATTTTGAAACAATCATCGGTTTATGACCATAACATAAAATGCTGTATATTTCATGTTGTGACCTAACTACTAATAATTTAAGTTTAAAACAGAAATATTGGATACATATTCAGTATAAATAATATCTAAAGAATTTTAAATATAGCTTAGAATTTCCAAATTTTTAACATTACAAAGTAGCATTTCATTAAAATTTAGAGCAAACAGAATTTGAAAACTATACTAGTATTAAAGCAAATATTAAATGTTTAACATTGCAATATACTTTAGTACAAAATACACACTGAGTGGGCAAATTATTATGACTACCAGGCCATTTATGTAAAGTATCTATTTTGTAGATATTGTTGACATTAGATCAATAAATCCGTATAAGGGAAAGCTGAAGTTGTACAGGGTAACATTAAAAAAAAAAAAAGGGTCCGATCTAACAGATTTTGAACATGGAATGATTGTGGGCATTCAAAGTAATAATACAAACTATTTTTAAAACAGCTGCACTTATGAATTGCCCAAGGTATATATAAAGCTTAATTAATAATAAAAAAAAAATTCAAATTTTTTTAAATTCAATAATACCTATCTTATTTTGTGAATATTAATTAATTAAAAAAAAAATTCAATTTTTTTTTAATTCAATAATACCTATCTTATTTTGTGAATATATCTTTCTCTATGTCAAGTAGAATAAACTAATAATCTGATAAGGTAGGTTTTTTTTTTCCTTCATGAATAATACCTGTATAAATCAATGATTTGTTTTTAAATAAATTAATTTAAATTGCAATTTTAATTGATTTAAATCAAGAATTTAAACCAATGAACCCTGCTCTAAATGCTTGATAAAAAGATTTTATAGGATATTAATAATAGCTCTAAATTAACAATATTTTTATGGTAGGATTCTGATTTAGTTAATCACAAGAGACCATCTATTTATTCATTGAATGGGGCAATAGTTAAACTGGAAAAAAGTGCTTATATATTTGGGATAAGCAAAAAAGTCTCAAAATTACATAAAGATCTCTATTGTGATCTTGCTTATTTTATAAAACTAAGTATTTCATTAAATAAAGGTATAATTGTATATACATAGATACACATACTTTAGCTTGGACTGATGCCAAATCAGCTTTGATAGCCTGAGCTTGGCTCACAAGATTGGCATATTCTTCTTTGTAAGCTGAAATACTCTTCTCAAGATGATTGATTAGACTTTCCATCTCTTCAGCTCTGTGCTTGTTCTCAGCAGCTTCAGTCTCTAAGCTTTGTAGCTCATCTCGCAGAGGCTCAACTCGCTTCAACATATCAGCATAATTGATCTGGAGAAGATACATATAAACAATTTCACAATTCCAAACTAAGAGGAACACAAACATAATAGCTCAAGACATAGTTCTCACTCTTTTTCCATATGAAAATTTAACTATATTTTAAAGAACTATTCTACTCTACCGAACAATGTATTTTATGACAAAACTGCATTTCAGAACTGGTTTTCACAAAAAGTATTACTTAGTTAAAACATACCTGTGCAATAGCCCACTTGACCATAGGGCCACAAGCAACACTGGCTCTGTTCACTTTTTCAAAGTTAAATTCAGGGTTGTTGCAATACTTATTTTTCATTTTAGTTCGAATATCATCACTGAAAATACAAAGTTTTTTTAGACAAATTTCAATACAAGCAAACAATTTATTTTCAACAAATATTAAAGAAGGTTTAAAAAGAAGAAACATAAAAAATACTAAAGATATAGCATAAAACAAAAAGTGCAATTTTGATTCCTTAAAAACAATTTCAAACCAAGTAATATATGCAACAACAACATAAGAATAAGAAAATACTACACAAATACCTAAGGCACATAAATTTTGACATTTTGTAAATATTTACTAATTTTGATTTATCTTTTGAAAACTAGTAATTTCAGTTTGCTAACATATTAGTTGAGCTCAAAAGAGCTTATAAACCTTGGCATTAAGCTGTATAAAAAACTATTATTTCACCTGCCATTTGACCACAGATCTCCACCTAGCTAGCTAATGCTCTATGGAGCTGCTGACACTTTCCTTTCTACATTTTTCTTTACTTTTATATTTGAAGTGAAATCTACGCTCAACTTCAGATTTCAAATTGAAGTATAAGTTCAAAATAATAGTGTCAATTATTTGATCTTTTTTTTATAAAGGATATCATCTTGTTTGACATGACTATCCTGAATTGAAATTGTTGCCATAAATAGGGTTTTATGAAAAATAAAAATTTGGTATTTTAAGAACTCAGATTCACTACATCAAACCTGCAGGGTTAATTTGAAATATGCTTAAACTGCTGATGAAAAAAGAAAAAAAAGGTTTAGACATTTTCATATAAAATACACAACACAAAAATAAGGTTATCAACTAGTTTTAGAGGCAAAACAGCACACTTCCTCAGAATAATAAGACAGCTTGACTGATACTCACCAGAGCAAGACTGTTTTGCTTTGCTAAGTGCTGGTCTAAGTGCTGTCTTGGTCTAAAGATGGGATTTTTTTTTGCCTCCAAATATGATTGAACCCTTATTATTGTGTTTTATAAAGTTTTTATACCTTTTTGTCTACAGGGTTAAGTTGGACCAGTACCATTATAAAGAATTCATGTCCTAACCAGAATTCAAACGATGGATTTCTGCCTGGCTAATAAAAGCTCTATTCATTAAGGTACTGGACGAGCTTTTTTCTATAGTTCAAGTGGACTATTAAGGATGAGATAGAACATTTACATAATTTATGGAAGAAAATCTGAAATTTGATAGTGAAAATGGCTATTTTTATAGAGTATTGTTACAGAATTCTGTGACTAAATTTGATACTGAAATGTTAAGATCAAATAATTACTGAAACTTACACATATAAACACAAAAGTGAAATTTAAGGGTATAAATGTTAATTTTACACCATGATCATTATTAGAGCTTCAGTATACATGTTGAGATTCCAAATAATAAACACATGTAGTAATGAGAAATAAAAGCTAATATTGCTGCATGAAAACACAAATCTTTGGATTATGAGCAAAATGCATCATTAAAAAATTATCAGGATTCAAAATTGCATTTTTAATAATAATAAAACACATACATCAAAAGCAATTTAAAGTGACAGGATAAAATGAAATAAAATAAGCATTTACTGCATGAACTGTTTCCAAAAAATAAAAGGTAACTGCATCTGTGCATCATATGAACATCTTGCATAATTTAATATCTATCATGCAAAATAAAAATGACTGTGGGGATGGGAGGACTTGAGAGTGCAAATGAGCAAAAGGCTTAGAGAAAACCTTACGATAGGAACTCAGATGAGAAGTTTACAATGGTAGGAATGAAGTTCTCACGAATGATAACTGAGCGTATGGCCTTCCAGTCTGGGGCAGGTTCCCCGAGGAGAAGGCAAATGGCCTCAAGTGCCATCTTCACTGGCAAAGGAGGATTACTCATGGATCGAACTTCAACTAAGTGTTGGCGCTTGATGCTTTTCACAGCTGGTTAATGAAGAAGCATAGTTAGCAAACTAATATTAAAATTAAGTTTGTGTTTCAAAGATATTTATACAATTAGATTACCTATCAAAACCTGTAAATACAAGATTTTTTAAAAGCCATGTTATTAAGTCTGTCACTGCAAGCAGGCACATTGGTACAAATTCATCGTATGTATATTTAAAACCTTTAACTTTAATAATAATAAAACAATTAAATCAATTGTTAATATATTTCGATATTTTTATATGTTGAAAAGTTTGTAGGAAAGCAATGTTAATCCATTTTCTCCCAATAAGTATAGTCTTTACTTATAAAGAAAGCAATCAAATTTCACACCTTATCAGACAATGCATATTCCAGTTTGTGGTAAAAAAAAAAGTTAAGAATTAGTGTGAAGTGTGATAATTAGCAATCATGTGGAATGAAAATTCCAAGAAGATTTTGAATAGCATAGTTGCCAACTTAGAAAATAGGGAAATTTTCACATTGTGCCAAAATCCCTATGCATCTAAAATTTTATAAGAGTTAAAGGGAGGGGATTTTTATTAATTAGAGTATGCATTTTTACCTTGAGTAGAAATTTTTACTTCTCCCCAATAAGATATGGTAGTAGGTACAAGGATAATTTCAAATCTAATTTGAGCAATTAAATAAAAATTAATTTAGAAAGTAAATTAAAAATTAACAAAATTATAATAATATTCATAGTAGTAATAGTGGCATATTTTGCATTTTTGATATGAAGTTTTAATATGTTAGTGACATGTTGCAGACTTTACTTTCTACAAAAGTACTTAACAACTTATGGTTATCCCCCCTCCCCCCCCTAAATTGTAGGGATTTTTTTTCTATACTTCACTACATAAGAGATTTTGGTCGAAATTGTTTAAAATGCATGAGATTTTAATATTTTTTGGGGAAATCGGGAGTAAGTGCAAAAATTTGGGAGTCTCCCGGAAAATTCGTGAGAGTTGGCAGCTATGGAACAATGATAATGAATGGCAATTTTCAATAATGACTTTGTGATCCAGTCATTATTCAAAATTGCATTTTAAGTAATGACTAGATCCCAGTTATTAAGCAAATCCAGCAAGTGTAATTGCCAGTGTGGCTGTGTGATCTATCTAAAAAAGGTAGAAGCTGTGGAATCTTAGGACACCATTATGACGCTATCAGATAAGGTACAGCTATCTTACTTGTGCTGTAATTTCTATAATAGTAATACTAGCAGTCACATTACAATCATAAAATATATTAATTTTAGAAATCCATTAGGCCTTAACAGTAGGTTAATAAATTTACATTTTTGTATTACTCAATCCTTCAATAGCTCTATAATATACATATTACACATTGTGTACCTAGTGTCTTTTTCCCCCCCAAAAGACAAGTTTCATTATCTTCACAATATTCTTCGAATTATTTAGTTGAATAAGCAAAAATTAATGGTTGCCACCAGCTAACTAATCAGATAGATGTGACTATTAAATATTCAAATCTCCTAATGATTCTTTGGTGACTCAAACCATATCTTCATTAGTCGATAATCATAGGACTCAGTTTCCCAATTCCAAATGTTATAGCACAACACTCTTAAAACACTATATGTGAAAATGATTAATTATTATATATATATATATATATATATATATATATATAACTTTTTTTTTTTTGCTTCAAGATGTTTTTGTGCTGTTCAATTTAGTTTGTATTCCTGACAACAAAGATAGTTAAAAATATCCATATCTGTTTTAAACCAACCCCATTTAAAACAAAAAAAACAAACAAAAAAAAAAACCTTTCAATTTTTTTAAAGTACATTTTATTATTAATAAATATGTTAGTAAAATATGAATCATTTTAAAATAGTGGTATTTAAAGGCCTAGTCAACTGTGTAACCTAAAATTGAGCAAATAAATTTGTTTAGAGATCTAGCTATGATTAATGAGCAATTTTCGTTACAATACTTTAAATTTTTTATACAAACACTTTTACTAAAACTTGTACATTGTTTATATTTTTATTATGTTTTAATGAAACAGCTCTCTACATGTGCTTGCATAACAAAGTTATAAATATATATCTAGAAATAAGATCTTATCCTTAAAAATTTATACCCATAATTGCATTTTTTCATGAGTGGTGACTAATGGAACTGAAGTGACTACTAAAGTGTATGACACTGCCGATCACTAATGATTTTTTGAAATTTTTACTTATAATGAGAATAAAATCTGAGAGACATCCAAACTTGCTGGATTTGTTGAGCTAAAATGGAATTTCAACAAAATTCGCGACATAATTGACATTCTACATAATTATGATCTGTAACACTGGGCACAGGTTCTTATCTTTATTTCCATAAACTGCAGAAGTTTTATGTTAATAAGAAGTGGGAAGTAAGGATGTTTTGTTGTTTAAAATATTCAACTGCATAAAGTTTCATACGGTAATACAACCTAGGCTATGTGCAGATGTAAAATGAAGTGAAACATTGATCAGCTTTATATGTGAATTTAACTATAATAATAAATGAAACTCATAATTTGACTAAACCATTTTCCCAGACGTAAAAAATAGATAAAGTGTAAATAACACTCATCAAAAATATTATGGGTAACTGTACAAGGGAAAATATTTTCTGTACACTTTATGACGAGCATGCCAAGTGAACTGCATGATTTTTTTACTCAGATTTTTGTACACTAAAATAGTATAACTACACCAAAGCCTTACGTTATCTCATCAGTTGCAAAGTTCACAATAGTGTTGATAAAGTTTTCACGAATGATGACAGATCGAATAGTTTTCCAGTCAGTGGTGGGTTCTCCAAGCAATAAGCAGATAGACTCCAAGGCTAATTTGACAAGAGCTGGAGGGTTAGCCATGGACCGGACTTCAACTAAATGCTGCTTCTTAATGGATTTCACAGCTGATCACAAAACAAAAGTTTAGTAAAATTTTGTAAAACCAAATCAAAATTAATAACAAAAACAAAATAAATAAATGAAAGAAATATAGACTGGCACATTTGTTATTTAAAAGAACATTTCTCCATTTATAGTGTGCATCAGATTTCTAGCGTTAATAAATGAGAAAATGGTTTTAAGTTCTAGTCTCAGGTGCTCATAGCATAGAGCAAGGGATGCATTTGTATCTCAAGAGTTATCAATTTTAATATACTTCATGATTTTTTTTTTAAACAAGAGAAAACGAATAATGGTTAATTATGTATTTGTCTTTCCCCAGAACAGTTTTAGAGCTCTAGCTTTAATTTTGAGAGCTAGCTTTAATTTAGACCTCTAGCTTTAATTTTGAAATATTCCACTGCTGATTTTTAAAAACACAAATACAAGTGCTGAAAATATAGTTTTCTGCTTAGTAAAATATTTCCTAACTTAATGAGACCTTTATATATTCATTTAAAATATTTATATAAATATTAGAAATATTTCTAACTAGCTTATAAAATTTTTAAGAAAATAGAAACCTTCCTCTTTTCAGCCTAGCAAAAACAGTAAGACAGAATTCTAAAATCAAGATAAGCTAGAATCTGATACTGTATCCTTATAAGTTAACACGGACAAACTAAATTATATCTGCTTTAAAAAAGAAGAAAATTTTAATAAATTTTCTAGTCCTTCGAAAATAAATATTTTAAAATGGATTTTTGATTGGATCAAACTATTTTAGGTACTTATTAAATTCTTGCATAATTCGTGCTTCCAAGCCATTTAAATTTTTACTTAACATGAAATCAAAGAAAATGTTTAAAAAGAAATAGTCAAAAATATTAAGAATAAAACTTGTGATTTAGATTTGTGGAGTTTACAATTAAAGGATATCAGAGTTTACTATTGTTTAAAATTTTCAAAACAATTAAATAAAGTTTAAAAGTCAATTATTTAACAATGCAAATTATCATTTCTATTAAATGTGCCATATCTCATAAAATAAAAGGAAAATGCAAATAATAAAGGTAAATATATTGAATGTAAAAATAAAACTTAAACAATTATAAAATAAAAAACTAAACATATTGACAATGTATTATAATAAGAGTCCCCTTTTCATCTGAAGAGCTCAAAATCTCAGCATTGAAATATTTTGAAAGAAATTTGGAAAGTTTAATATTTTATTAACTCAAAAATTTTAAACTTTCCAATATGGATGAAAGAATAATTCTGATTGAGAAACACTAAATTTAAGTAAATATCAACCTAATTAACAGAAAAAAAAACTGATCAATATATTTTTTATCTGCTATTGCAGAACTTTAGCATAGGCAGGAAAACCCTGTAAGTAATATAAATGTATATTAGTGAATCTGAAAAAAATACACATTATATTCAGCTTTTTAACCTTATAATGTCCATAGCAGCATATATACCTCACCACTTTAGGTATTTTTCATCACATATATAGAAAAAGAAAGATTTTTCAGTGCATTCATATATACATAATGTTATGAAAATTATTTAATACCAGATTTCATTGATAAATAATAGTTCTAAAAGAAATAAATAAAAGTGACTTATTTTCTTCATCAACGGAAGATGTCTGTGCTAACATTTAAGTTTTATTTATAGTTCTGTATAGAAAAAATAGCTATACAGTGAAATTTGCTGAAGACAAAATTACATAGCTTTGCATTGCTTTAATTCCACCTTAAGTAGAGCCACCTTAAGTCTTACTTAGAATATTACAGCATATTAATTTTGATACTGCAAACTGTTTTGTATTAAGCAGATTTCTGTCTTACATAGGTTCCATTTTACACTTCTATCATAAATTAAACTATTAATTTGCATTTAGGGTAGTAATATACAACTATAACATAAGGAAAAATTGTATATTTCATATTAAATATATGAGAGTATCATGTATGTTATTCAACATTAATAAGAAATGTATGTGAATAAGAGTTTTGGCTATTTACTTTATCTGATTTTAATCATAAGTTTAGAAATTAGAGTGTTTCATGAAATAACATTTATACTGGAATTATAGGGTTAAAAACAAAATATTATCCTCAAAGCTTAATATTCAACTGTAATTTTTATATAAATACAGTCAATCCCAGTTATAACATCTTAAATTATACCATGGATTCAGATGTAATGTGGGTGTAATCAAGTCTCTCTTTCTTTTTTTTATTGTCCCATTGCATACCTCTTTCTATTTCAAGATAAAGGAATTATCTATGCTTTTAAATCAAATTTCTGAAGGGAGCTTTTATCTTCCAAAAGGGAAATTTCCAAAGAAGAAATTTTCAAAGCTTTTATCTTCCAAAAGAGAAATTTCCAAAGCTTTTGTCTTCCAAAAAGGGGAACTTTCTTTGAGTTCTATGTTCCAAATGGGAAATTTCCAATTAAAAAAAAAAAACATTGAAAGAAATAGCGTTCAAAGTAGGACTAGCTTGAGAATCCATGACCAAGAAAATGATTAGAAACTGCAGGAGAAAATGTTGGGATGAAAAATCCACAGGAATAGAAGTTGAGGAAGATTACAAAACACTTGCAATTCAGCCATTAGTTTGTCTAAATTGAAAATCACACTAGGGAAAGAAGAAATTACAAACAACTGTAAATCAGTGAATTGATATTGATGCACAGGACCCAATCTGTCAAGTTATCACTGATGAATAAATAGCTATTGCAGCAACCAATAAGAAAATCAATGTGGAAGATTCTGGAAGTGATTCAGAGATTGAACCTAACAATATTCTTACAACAGAAGAAGCTCTGAAGGGTATTGATACCATTCTGTGTAGTTCGATAGATAGAAAGACATAATTTCACCACTAAGATTAATTCAATTACCTTCCATAAAAAGGGTAATTACGACAAAAATACTTCATATATACAACTTAAAATGAGACTTCAGCAGCACCGTAATGACTGAAACGCATATAAGTACACTACTGTTTGTACATACAGCAATGCATGTGCTATGTAGCTGCCATCTTTCTATTAAATTTTTTTATTAAAATCTGTAGAATATCAACTTTTAAATTCTGTAAACGTATTTGTTTAAGAGAAAATTAAATATAGAACATAAATGAGATTCACTGTACTTTCTTTTTTATATATATAATAGCTTTTAAATGATTCCTAGCATAACTAGCCAGAGATCCATACTGCTAGGTTAGTAAGGAAATGAAATAATGTTGGAGGGAAGTATTTAAAAAAAAAAAAGTAAAATTCTGTTTTTATTAAATTTTAAAAAACACATTTGAAAAAAGTGTGCAATCTTTATTCTCAGTGCTTTTTATAAACAATTATAGTACTTTAAATATTTAAGTCCCCTTATATCAAAGCTCAAGGGAACAAAAGTTTTATTTAATATATTGCTATTATACTCAATTTTAATATAATCAATTAACACTTATTGAAAATTTCACCGTTGCAGTGTTCAGGAACTTATTGACAGCAGCATATTGATTAATTATTCTCTATACATGAGCTAGACTTATGTTGAAATGTACAAGGTGTGTAAGAAAGTCTGTATCAGGGTAAATTTCTTGAGAACGAAAAGAGTTATTTTTTAATGCAGCTGTAAAGGAAACCTCTATGGCGCTACATGACAAGATGAATTTGGGGGTACTGACCCCCTTCTCATGGAAGGGGGGGGGGAGGCTATCTCACTCTCTTTTAGAGATAGAGAAAAAAGTAAATTACAAAGTTGTAGAGTATTGCTAAATTAGGACAGAAATGTGTTTGACAGAAAAAGCCGAAAATAATTGTCCAAAAAAATATTTTTAAAAGTATATGATTCTTTAAACTGAAAATTCATCTGGTGACAGCTGTATAAGAAATAATTTAATAAATTTAGTTTGAATGCTAGTTTTTGTTTGACAAGTGATTTGTTGGTAAATGTCATTGTAATTGAAGACAGAAAAATAAGTAAACTAATCTGAGGTTGAAAGAACATTCCATCTGCAGTAGTGTATCTTAATGCTATATGTTTGTTACTTCATTCTATTTTTAATTTGATTTTATAAGCCATGTTTACTAACAAAGAATATTGTTAAATGATCCTTATTTTTGGAAAATGTAACCAGTATGTCAGTGCAGTTGAACGATTATATGCATAGCATTGCACAATACAATGTATCCAAATTGTCTGAATATGTTTTTAGTGTATTCCCTAGTTTTCAGAGTTATTTTCTGGGTTTTTTTTGTCAAAAAACACATTTGTCTACTAATTAAGCAATGCTCTACTATTTTGTAATTGACTTTTCTTTACCTCTAAAAGAGAGTGAAATAGTCCCCTCTATAAGAAAGGGGATAAACTTTTCTAAAGTTGTTTTGTCATGTAGTGCCATAGGGTTTTTCTATCTATGTAGCTGCAAAAAAAAGGATAACTTCTTGAGAAATTTTCCTTGAAACAGACTTTCCTAGTCACACTATATAGCCATTAGTAAAGACCAACCTTCCAGTTCAAGTCAAACGATTTTTAAAGTAGGAGCTACATAAATAACATTTGAAATGATAAATTTTGCATTTTTTTAAAATTCTGGAACGATAATAAGTTTTCATAAAATAATTATATACTTATTTTAAATTTCTGACATTCAGATGAATTCTGAAATAGGCACAGTTTTAAGAATTGTGTATGGGATTTAAATTGTCCTACAATATTAATTCTGCAATATCTTTTAAGAGAAAAAATTTCTTTAAAAGCAATAGATCAACAGATTATTAATCAAATAGTAGATGAATAGATGGCTGACTGGCTCCCTTTCATGTAAATTTATTTCTAAATGAAGTTTAGTCACTTTATAGTTGAACAAATGAAAAATAAAAACAAAGAAAAATGCATTTGACTACTATTAAAAGGCACTGAATGTGAATTACAGAAATACAAATCTTTATTTCAACATGCATTTTTATGGTGCCCTCAATTAATAATATGGAAGAACCAATAATTTTTTATACAAATATTAATACAAAAACAAGATATTTAAATTAATGCTCGATAACTAATTACACTTTTATATTTCAGAATAAAGGAGAAATTTGAAAATGCAATTTACGCAATATTGATAGAAATCGAAAGAATTGAGTACTTAACTACATGGTTAAGCTCTAGAGTTTAAGCCAATTAACTTACTTTTCTTTTCATATTATACTTAGGAATAACTTATCATTATTATTTGTTTTAAAAAATAAAGAAACATGTTTAGCACATAAGATTTTATATAAGCCCCAACTATTAATATCAGTATTATGGATTAGTTATTGGTATCAATTACTGGTGCTTTGTTGGCATGATTACCTACATATATTGTTGATTCAAATATTTTCATTTTAAAATTATAGGAAACAAAAGTAAAACAAATAACAATTGTATATTTGATTTTTTGTCTTTTGTTTTTTATATCCCATGCATTGAAATACAATTATTTATCACACAAAATACATTAAATGTTTATTTAAAATTAAATCAAATTTAAAAGTTTTAAATAATTTCATTTTTATTTGGCAATTTGGTGCATTTTTAAATTGTGCCAACTCACAAAATATTCCTTAATTGTAATAGCTTGATAATGGTTTAATCTAGCATAATGATAGTGGCCTTATTTTACTGCAAAAAAATTATGTACAAAATATAACATTTAATTAACATAACGCATTGTATTTACACAGATTAGCATGAGAACTGTCATGTGACACCCCATTTGCCAGAACGTGTCTGGTGAACCTCAATTACATTATATATTCTTTTAAATTGTAATTTTTACCTCTAAAATATTTTAATCTTCTGAGCTAGTGAATACATATATTGCACAGACAGATACATACAGATGCTATGCAAAAAGTAGTTTATTACTTTTCTAGGATGCTAAATGTGTTAATTCATAGAACAGCCAAATTTGAATTTTTAACATCATAATACTTTCATTGTACATATATTACATACAACCCTACAATATGTCGAAAACCGAGATCACTAGACTGACCCGAGAGTTTACAGCAGCAGTTTGAGTGGCCTGAACCTTACAATATGTAACCCTACAATATATAACCCTACAATATGTAAAATGTTTTACAGGAAAAGTAAAAATGGAAGGGAAATCTCCTTACCTGCTTGGGCATCTAAAACAGCAGGTTCGACTAAAGATAAGTCTTCCATGACACTTGCTCTTTTGACTGCAATCACTTCCTCTTGTTCCTAGCAATTTATGAACATGCATAGTTAGCTATTTTATAATCTTGTGATTAAAAGGTGATCTAGAAAGTATATAGAACATGCCAAAATTGCATTAACAAAAGAAATGTACCATTAAAGCAGCTTGAATCTCATGAGATTGCATTTTCTTTTTCTCTGCCTCTTGTTGATCTTTCAACTATAAAAGAAACAAAGTTATTTTAATGAAAATATCTATAAATACAATTTATTACAAATAAAATGGGGGAAAATAAATATAGTAGACTTCCAATTAACAGGCCCCTATGGGTTCGGACCTCAAGGTGGGATAAAAAAATGGCCGTCTAATCTGAAAGCACATGCAAAATACCATTTATATGTTTTAAATTAAATTAACCGTACCGCCAAAGACATGCCCCCCCCCCTTACCACCCAAAACAAGTTCACCGCCCCTCAGCTTCCTCCCACCGCCCCCGTTGAGAACCAATGATCTAAATGGAGCGTATTTGCAATGCCTATCTTGTTCAACACATGAAAGTTTTTTTTTTTTTTTTTACCTTCTTGTAAAGAGCCATTTGTTAATAAATAATTATTGGATTTTCAGCACTACAATTTATTATTTTAAAAGTTATGTTCATTGGAACCAAATGGTACCATACAGCTTTCATGGGTTAAATAAAGGGGGATAAAAGGATTTATATTAAAGACAAGAAAAACAGAGCATTTATATAAAAATTTCATGTATTTAGAGCTATATTCAGAAAAGATGACAGAACAGTAATTAAAATGAATTATAAATATATACTGCAGTAGCAACGCCAGAAAAAAGAAATGGGGGGGGGGGGAGGTGGTAACAAAATATCTTGTTCTCCATTTCTCCAAATATCAATTCTACAAACTTCAATTGGTTCTGATGGATTTTGGGGGAAAGGGAGATTTATGATATCTCCCATGGTGATGCCACTGATCAGCTGCATGTCTATTTGATACTTACCATATCTTTCAACTTGGCATTAGCTGCTTGATTTTTGGCTTCTAGTTCTCTGCTTTTTATAGCAAGAGATTTCTGAAGTTCTTCTACTTGCTCGACAGTTTCATGAATTTTCTGCAGACCAACATTCAAATGTAGCTGCTGCTCTTCTAATTCAGCCTGTTTCTCATTGAATAGTTTAACCTAAGGAAAAAATATCATCTATAAAAAAAATACCTAATAAAATTGAGCAAAATTAATTACTCATTAAAAATAAGTAATACCCAGAGCATGAAAAAGATGGAAATTAAGATATCAGAAGGTGGGGGAAACTAATAAAGAAAGGTGTAGGGGCATAAATTCACCAGATCTTGCCAGCCTTGATGAGTATTAGCTGGTGGCTACCTGGGCATTTTACCATCTCAATGACTTTGATTTGGTGGGTAGATGAAGTTTAAATAGAAATGTAGATTACATTTATATATTTATACTAGCAGCATACCCGTTCTTCGTACGGAGTATATAATATAAAGAAACTTGAAATTCATAATCATGCGCAAATTCTTATAGTATACTAAATGACATGTTTAATCAAAATATTCTGTTAAAATATTTAATATAACGCTCCTAAAAAGAAGTTTAAGAATCTCTGTTCTCGCTATATAAAATTATCTTCATGGACATATCTGAAGAATAAAACATCTTGGACCCCTTATGTAAGCAAATATAAAAAAAAAATATGGAATTGAATCAATATATGCAAAATAAAAGCGTTAAAATTGTATGGGACCCGTACTAATTATATACGCGAATATTAGAAAATATAACCTGTATTAGTAGATTACATGTATAAATTGAAAATACCAATAAACCCGTAATCTTTAAATCTGAAGACAGTCATTTATTCCAATATATGTCAAAATTAAAGTGCTAAAATTATATGGGGAGATATACACGTACTACTTATAATGTCCGATTATTAGTAGAAGATTACCCGTTTTGCAATATGAGTCTCAAATGTTTTTTGGTAAAATACAACAGACGACGTAATAAATTGAATATATAATTAATCCCCTTAATCTTCATACCAGAAGACTGTACTTGATTCCAATATATATGCCAATATATGTCAAAATATATGCCAATATACCTGTACTACTTATATTCTCGTAGGTTAGAAGATATACCCGTGCATTCCTAGAAGATTACTCGTACAACGTACAATATGCGTGTGTCAGCAATTTTTGCCGCAATAAAACAATGGCGTAATAACTTAAAAATATCAATAATCACTGAATCAATAATTCCGGAAAATATCGATAGTAATAATGTTTAAACCTGAAGAGTATAATTGATATTATCCAGTCCAAAATGAAATGGCAATGAAATTTATTTTATATACATATCTTCATTATTCAAATCGGAAAGGATTTAATAAAAATCGTCTGCCGCATAAACACATTGGATTTAAATCCGTTGCTAAGCGACATGATATCATTTGCTTCAAATAAATTGGTAGAAAAAATATCGTCTAAATAGTTATATTTCTATGGAACACTTGGCGACAGTTTCGTCAAATTAGCGACATTTTAAAAAATCGCCAAATTTATCGCCAAGTGGGACTGTAGAACTGACAGTTCCACTTTGCGACAAATTGACGAAATATCATCACAATACTATCCCCTAACAAAAAACAATTAATATCATTTATGTAGCGCCATTTTATCAATTTCAAGATATTTTTATAGATTTGAAAACATTTTTATCAATGTGGTGACATTTTAAAAATTCGCTAAATGTATTACTAAGTAGGATGGTTGGTCTGACAGATAAATGCTAACCAAACATCATTTCAGTGCTCTCTTCTAACAAAAAAAAAAAAAAAAATTCATTGATATGTAGAAGACCCAAGCCACACGACCAACCCGAAGGTTTATGGCAGCTGTTTGTGTGTCGTTTATATCAATTTGGCGATATTTCCGTCAATTTGGCAAAGTTTAAGAAAAGTTGTCAAATTAGCGATATCCCTCCAAATTCGTAGCTTTGAATTTGCAGATCTGAATGAAACATTCTTATCCCGTTTCAATATACTAAATGAAAACACTACAATTGTATTAGAAGATATACCCGCTCTACTCTTTTCCTGTTTCAACAATCGGCTATATGAATTTATTGGCTAAACACAATATATGAGTTTAGTAGCTAAATACGATATAAGCTTGAAAACTCTTTGCCAAAATAAATGAAATTGATGTACGTAGTCAGCAATTAATATAATTAACAGAAAAATCAAACCGTTCATTCATAAGATATACTTTTATATCCATTTATCCATTTATTTATTATTTAAATCGAAAAAAAAATAATAAAAACATTAACAAACACATTTAATTTAATCCGTTATTCGTACGGAGTGTATAATTTAAAGAAACTTATAGTTCGCAATCATGTGCAAATTCTGTTAAAATATTAAATTTATTGCTCCTAAAGAGAAGTTTAAGAATATATGTTCTCACTATGCAAAATTATCTTCACGATCAGATCTGAAGAATAAAACATCCTGCCCCCTTTTGTAAGCAAATTTACAGAAGAAAAAATAGGAATTGAATGAATATATGCAACCCCGTACTAATTATATTGTCGCAGATCAGAAAATATGCCATTGTGTTAGTAGAAGATTACCCGTATTACAATATACGTCTGAAAAATATTTGCCAAAATAAAAGAGATGATGTAATAAATTGAAAACATCAATAATATCCGTACTCTTTATACCAGAAGGTCGTAATTGATTCCAATATATGCCAATATATATCAAAACATATGTCAATATACCTGTATTACTTATATTCTCGTAGATTAAAAGATATACACGTGTATTTGTAGAAGATTCGTACAACATACAATATATGAGTTTAAACAATTTTTGTCATAATAAAATAATTGCATAATAACTTGAAAATATCAGTAATCCTTGAATCAATAATCCCCGAAAATATAAATAATAATAATTTTTAAACCTGAAGATCGTAATTGATATTATCCAGTCAAAAATGCTATAAGAAAAATCAAATCGTTCTTTTCTAAAATATATTTTTATATCCATTTATTTATTATTCAAATCGAAAAAATAATTATTAAAAATAACAGACAGATTTAATTTAATTGCGTTTATGAGTAACATGATATAAGATACAATCTTATAACATGTTAAATATGTCATGTCTTATAACATAAACTGCGAAATTAAATAACGATTTTGATTTCTCTATACTTCTCATTGTTCCGTAAAAGCTTGTTTTAAATAAACCATGAATCATGGAGATAGATTTCCCCTTTAAATCATGTTTCAAACAATACATGTTTTCAGAAAGTGACTAATTAACGCAAACAATCTCCCATCAAACTCAGAGATTAAATTTTAATTCACTTTCAAACGATTTTCAAGCTTTTCGTTTGGATAAACCACGGAGTTAGGGAGTAGAACTCCTAGGGAAAAGTTCCGTTTTTCATTAATATCTCGACAACCCCAGGTCTTAGAAACTCGAAACTTGGACAAAATTTATGGGGGGATATTTCAAGGCTATCCACCAAATTTCATTAAATTCAGTTCAGCCGTTTTTCCGTGATGATGAGACAAACGAAAATTTCGTTTTTTACTAATATCTCGAGAACCACTGGTCGTAAAAACTCAAAACACGAATATAATTTTAAGTGGGGCTATTTTTGGGCTGCCCACAAAATTTCATCAAATTCGGTTCAGCCGTTCTCCCGTGATGATGGGACAAACAGACAGACAGACAGACAGATTTTCATTCTTATTTATATAGATTTAAACTTAATCTGTACTTGTGATTTTTCAATTTTCATTCTTCATGTACTTGTGATTATTAAATGTGTGTTTGTTATCCAATCTGAATTTTATTAATTATGAGAATGTAACAAAGGCATGTATTGCAGCTACTACATTCTACATACAGTTATATAATCATTTTAACGAGGTAATGTGCTAAGTACTTGGCCTTGAATATTTTGAGCAATCCAGAATGCTCTCCTGAGATTCAACTGTAACTTTGTACTGTTCAACTGTTTTTAATATGTATACATATATATATGTATGTATATATATATATAACTTACTAGCAATTTATATAAATATCCCTCTTATTTAGTAAATGGTATAGTTAAAAAGTTTAGAATAGCTGGATTTTCATGAATTCTATTCATAGTATTTTAAATTAGCCAGACATCACCATTCTCTTGTTTTCATAATACTTTTATTTGTACATCCTCTTAAACATAAGCCTTACTATTATAAGTCCCATTTTTTTGTAGCTCTTATTGTATATTACCTTTTCGCATTTCTGTTATGTATTTCTTACAAATGGTAACAGTAAATCATTTCTTTTTGCATTGCGAATGGCAACACTGGTCTCTTCATTCTGGGTTCCAGGGTTCAACTGAATCGGGCATATGTTGTGTTTATTCCAGGCATATTTGTTTCCTTTATTTTTCCTTTTTCATGCATGTTGTCCAAGCAGAAATAGTTTATAGATATAATCTATCTATTTCTTCAGAAACATACATATTTTGTGTTTGCTGCGACAAAATACTTGGACCCGATGAAGAGTTTTGGCGAAGTGAAAAATTCCATTATTTAGGCCTAGCCCTTGTCCACATGTATAGTATCAATGCTTGGATTTTATATGTTTTTCTATTATCGATTCCATACCATTGATATTTGTTAATTATCTTTAACTTGATAATTTGAAATTTTTATTTTTTTCCATTTGATTGAAGATTTGCTGTTTTATACTTTTATTTTGTAGGTTTGTTATAAAGTTAGGTTTTTCGAGTTGCAGCTTCTCACTTTTCTATCATTGGACTTTCAAACTATTATTATTATTATATAAATACATATATATTTTTTTTCCTTCTAAAAATGGAAAGATGTTAAGTAGTTGCTATTCTTTCATCCATTTTAAAGTTTATAAAAATGTGCTGTTAAAATATTGTGTATTGTTTCAGAAGTGTTCAGTATTTGACACTGTCCAAGATAAATTCCTGCTGACATCAAATTAATTGTCATTTGTTTTACAACAGTGTTCCTTCTAGTTAGACGGCAGATATGAACATATGATATGAAGAAATGCCTCCCTGAAGGATTTTTGGAACAAAAGGGGGCCAATATCAAAGTTAAATCCCAGAAAATCCCACATGCAAAATTTGATCACAGCTGGTCTGCCTGGGAATCAAACCTGCAAGTCATCGAGAATCTTTCAGTGTTTGGCATCTAACTACTATGAGCACTACACCGGTTTTATCTACTAGTTGTTTACATACAAATAATCTGAGTTTCACACTTGCACTTTAAATAAACACCTATAAAACTTACATAATGGTTGATGAAATCTAAGAAGTGTCGTGGAGTGATAGTAGCGACATGGCCTCCTCTCTTTGAAAGACGGGTATTGGCCTTGTGAAGAGTTTGATGAACATACACAAAGGCATTGACAATAGCAGAGCGATGAGATGGGGGCATTTCTAGACCAGGGAAAGCAGCAGGAAAGTAATCTGGAGCTTTGAACTGTAAAAGAGAAATAGGATGGATTGTTTTAGATCTTTAGTGAATATATAAAGTGAGTGCATGATTCAATTACTGTTTGGGGCTGTTTCTCTATATTGAAACAGTTGTATAATTACTGCAGGAATAAAAATAATCAAAGTTCACACTATTTTCCTCAAAAATCTGAAACACAATTTTTTTTTATAAATCTGAGAAGGTTTTTACTCTATTTTTTAAAAAAGAAAACACATCTTATATTTCTCACTGAGAATTGAAAAGAATTTTTTTTCATAAAAAAAAAGTAATATTTTAGCAATTTAAAAATAACAAAAATTCATTAAACTACTCAGATATGAAATAAATATTGTTTAAATTCTTAAAAAGTTAATAAATCTGTCTTAAATTCTCTAATAAATCTGTCTTAAATTCTAGAAAGGCGAAACATATCTTACAGGTTGCCTTTTATGTTATGTTACAAGCTACATGTTTCAAATCTTTTTATGATTAAAAATTAAAAATATTTACTATTATTTAATTGTATCAAATGAAATTTTATGCATTCTATGTTGAAACTATGAATATGGTACTTCAAATTTCTGTATTAAAGTAACTAAATGCATGATAAGCAGAAATGTAATAAATAGTTTCAAAACTGAAAAATTCTTAAAGACAAGCAAAGGAAAGCAGCCATTTTTTTCTTTGCTAGTATAACTGCTGTTTTATCCTACCTTGCAGAAGGAAGCTCATTCAATTTTCAAAACTAGTTCATACTATATTTGTTTTTTGCTACTTACTAACATAGCTTTACCTATAGAAAGATTTTTTCATACACTATTTTTAAAAGTTTTTTCTTATAAATTAGAATATTCTACCAATTTTAAAATATGGGACATCATATTACACCATTTTACATAAAGGAAATATAGGACAGATTTTTATAAATATAGGAATTACAGGACAAGTAAATGCACTGGAGAAATAAGTAGCTAGTTAACAGAAAGAAAAAATGTTTACCAGAGGTTTATCCATATCCAGTTTGTTGGTGAATTCACGCCCAACATGGAAAAGAGCTTCATCAGACCAGTCACCGAACCAGTTCAGAACACACCTAAAGTAAAGGTAATAACAAAACACACTTGTCTAAAAATGTATAAACAAAATAATACATGGAACAACTTTTAGTTTTCAAAGTTATTTTTTCTTTTGTAACCAGAACACTCTAGCACCGTACAAATCATCTAGATTTTAGTATGGCCAGAACATTTTCTAATGCAAAAACAATGTTTTCTTTAACAAGTAAAGTAATATAATTTTTTTTTTCTTCTGAAAGTGTAGAACATGCACATACCTGTTGAACAATGCAGGAGAAGTAGCAGCTCTGTCCTTCAGCCCTTCTGAAGAAGGATTCATGGTAAACACGACATGCAAATTTTTCATAACCTGAGCAGAAGACACAAAGCACAAAATAAATTTAATTAAAAATACCCAATATAGTAACACATTGCATCAATATACGAGAGTTTGTAAGTATTTTGCAATACCAATTGAAGATGTGAAAGAATAATTATAAGCAATTTGGATATAAAGATATTTTATGTATACTAATGTTGGTGCTTGATAGCTAGGTATGCCAGTAGAGATAAAACAAACATTTGGTATGTAGCTCTTGCATTATTTGTATTGAAAAGGGAAACTCATTATGTGCTTCCGAAACAATCATATGTTTTTTACATTTCATTTGTGCAGCATTTTACATTATAATCTATTTATTTGTTGACATTAGATATATACAGATGCATTTACATTTGATCTATTATTAAACTAGCACACATTAGAATTAAAAAATAATTTTAAATTGAAAGAAATTTCACTTAAATAATTTTTTCATCATATTTTTATATGCACACAAAATTTTCTTAATATGTTTATAAAATATCTCAAATTTTATAATTTACTTTTAATTTATAAAAATTTCTGATTTAAATTTTAATGATAATATTTAAATGAAAGGGTATAAAACAAACATAATCCAAGTGATACATTATACTGGCAAAATCATTTCTAGCATTCCAATTAACAGTCAGTCCCGCTTTTAATAACAACAATTTAACCTGAACTCAAATTGTGAAATATTAAATGTGATTGTCTAAAAAGAGAAATTAAAAAAACATATTAAAGTTTATAATTATTAAAATAAGACTCCAAATTTGAAACAATGTTTATATAGAAAAACATCAGTTAAATCATAAGTTCTTGGCTAAAACACTCTAATTCAATTGATTTTTAAATATATAGTTTCATGATTTAAATTTCAGTGTAAATAATAGACAAGTATGCTCACTTGCTGTGTAAACCACTTGTAGAGTTCTTCATTAGAATCAAGCATCAAACCTTCTCGTTGAGAGCCTTCTTTGCATTGGGTCATGAGTGTTGTGAAATCGTCTCCTTCGAACAGACCCGGAACTTCTCCATTAGCTAGCAGAGTGTTCATCCTTTCTAAGAATCCAGAATCCAATACATTGGACTCGTCCAGAATGAAGCAGATTTTCTCATCCTGAGAAAATAAGCAAAAATATTAATAGCCCTATCTAAACAAAGAAAAATGATTGAAAAATATGTTCTTAAAAATATAAGCACATGGTCTTAATTTTTATTGTTATTTCTTATCAAGTTTAGGTTTTCTTCTTAGTTTCATATTTTCCCCAGTTATCATTTTAGTAGTTGTTTCATTATTTAAACAAATCCTTGTTTTCCAAATATTTTCACCATATTATTGGTTTTGACTTCTTTTTCTGTCTAGTAGGGTGAGGCATTTGTCCATTATTTTATCAGACTTTATTCGGGCTACTATTACAACATTCTTGAAACAAATGTCATTCTTTTTTATTGCTGTATGAGTAAGTTCATAATAAAAGTCATTATTAATGTTATAGAACACATGCAAGGATAATACAATTCTATTTTAGATACCTTTCAACACAAAATATATCTGATTTGAAGATTATTAAAAACTGTAGTCATTTCGTGACTTTAGTGTATTCTATTTATATAAATAACATAACTTGAGGCTATGGATGCCATTTTTTTCATATGTACTCAATTGATTAAAACCAAGATGAGTATATTGATTAATCAATTAACCAAGATGAGTTAATTGATTAGTACCAGTAAAGTTTAAAATTCATTCCATTTATTGTTCTTTGTTTGCTAAAGTATGTTTATATGAAATTATGAATCCTGAATCTGAAGCAGAAATAAAGTGACTGATCTCTAATTTGAATGATTATTGAATGAATTGTGATGAAATTTTTTATATTCATAAGTATAATTTCATAGATAATGATCAAGTAGCCAAAGATAACATTTTTAAAAAACAAACTTTTTTCCAAAACATAATTTCTAATTTATTTATAAACTATTTAAAAACTTTTAAATAAAAAATTTCCAGTATATGTATGAATATATAAATATACAGTGTATTTATTAAATTAAAAATATTGCAATTAGCATTAATTATTAAATACAAAATAAAGTTCTCTATTATTAGGAAATCACATACATTAAAATATAAAATAATTTGCACATTTTAATAATTTATGAAGAATTTAAAAATAATTTATATAGAAGTAAATTCTTTTATTTGCTACTGATCAATTTGATAAAAACAAATCTACAAAAAGTTACCTACCTTACAACCTGATCTTCTGAGAACATATCTTAAATCTTCATCAAAATCTGTTGCACTGTATTTGTTGTGAACCTAAATAAAAAAAAAACCAGAATATATTAATTCTAACTTTAATCAGATAAATATAAAATATTAAAAAATACGTTTATACAATTAAATAAACTTAAAGCACCATAATATTTGAATGAAAGATGATAATACATACAACAAGAGGTGCTACCCAAAAGGTTACAAAATCGTGAAAAAAATTAGGTAATTACTTATATTTTCTTGTATGCCTGCAGATGGTGTTGCATACACCCTTTTTGAAAATAGATTGCCAAGTCAATTCCATTTCAGGTAAGGCTTTCGTATGTTCAGCATGGTCTTCAACATTGTGGTTGTTGTGTTTTGATCGTGGTTATTATTACTCGATAGTAAAAATGGATATGTGAAAGAGCAACAAGTATACATTAAATTTTGTTAAACTTGATAAAAATGTTGCAGAAATGCATCAAATATGCAGAAATGCATCAAATCGTAAGCTTACGGCGAAAATGCTTTTGACCAGATGGTAACCTACAAATGGTTTAACCAGTTCAAAAATGGCTGAATGTCAGTTCAAGATGATGATCGTTCTGGACTTCCTTTGACAATCACAACCTCAGGATGCAAAAGTGTGTGAAATCATACAAAAAGTTCATCTGCAAACGATTCATGATGTCTGCGAGGTTGTCCGATTGTCTCATGGTACATGTCAGACAATTTTATCAGATCAATTGAACATGAGAAGGATTGCTGCCAAGTTTGTGCCACGAGTGCTGAGTAACAATTAGAAGAAATATCACATAGAAATCTGCCAAGATCTTCAAGAATAGTCATAAATGACCCAAATTTTCTTCTCCTTTGTGACTTCTTTCTCTTCCCTAAAATGAAAATGAAGCTAAAAGAGAAAAGATTTAGCACCATGAATGAAGTTCAGGAAAAATTGCAGGTGGTACTGAATGCTCTAACAAAATATGACTTGGTCAAGTGTTTCCAATCATGAGAAAAGTGTTGGAATCAATATTTATGATTCAATGGAGACTATTTCGAAAGTAATAGAGGAGAATAAGTTGTAAGGCATGTTAATAAATTTTTACAAAGATATTTTGTGAACTTTTGAAGAATAAAACCATGGCAGAAAAATTATTTTTACTTATCATAAATGCTAAATGAGAAGTTAGCAATAAAACATATTTTTGTTTTTGGCCTCTATTAAATAACAAGATGATCATAGTTTTAAGAAAAAGTATAATAATTTCAATCTTCTGTTTGATGGAATGCAAATAAAACCTGTTGTGTCTGCATAATATTAATATAAGCCAATATCTGTCTGGTTGTCCTATTTGGTGACCATGGAACAAATTTGGCACATCACCACTAACGTTGGTGAAACATTACTTAGTTGGTGATAATTCAAAATCCCTAAAAAATTAATTTCTTTGATAATCACAACAGATTTGTGGGAATTACTAATTTAATATTCTTAATTTAAAATACGATGAGAATAACTATTCATGAGACCTATATGATTTGCAAGGGGGTCATATACTAACTATATAATATGCATTGAACTGATTGGCTGAATGGGTGATGTATCATAATTATCAAGCACTTCCACTATAGCTAGAATCTTGGTTTGGTTGTTAATTGATCCATCTCAGCTCTAAGATCAAGAGAAAAATCTAAAATTTCAAAAATTCAAATTAGGGGTGATGGTGCGAAGAGATAATCAAAATACTTAAAATCCCTTTTCAACATTATCAAGCTTCCACTCAAGTTAGAATCTAGATTTTGATCTCATTTTCGAGCTTAACAGAAAAGTCAAATATTTCAAAAATTCGAATTAGAGGGAACAATAAAAACTTAAAACCACTTTGCCTAATTATCGAGTATTTCTACTCTAGCTAGAATCTTGGTTTTGGTCTTCGATCCATTTCATCTTCAATGCCAACAGAAAAATGTAATATTTTGAAAACTTTGTTTTAGGGGTAACAATGCAAAGAAATGATCAAAAACTCAAAACCATGATGCCTAATTATTGAGCATTTCCACTAGCTAGAATCTTGGCTTTGGTATAATTCGATCCTTTCAGCTTTCAGATCAACGGAAAAATCTAATATTTCGAATTAGGAGATGATGTGAAGTTTTTTGTTTAAATTTATTTTGTTACCATTTATATGTTTAAATCTGTAAGAGATTTTGATGTTCAGAGAAGCTATCAACAACTTTTATTATGTGTGTAGGTGTCATATTTAATGACTACTAGTCATGTGAAATTTGTGAAGTGTGGGTGGTAATGGGTTGTTTAGCAATAATGATCAGGAGAGGTGTTAGACCTGTGTGTGTCTGGAAATTTTAGGAGTGCAAATTCTGTAGGTGGTCATAGGAGGAAATCTTCTACATAATTTTATGCACCTCATGATATAACAGGCTTAACATTTAGTATATATAGACATTGTATTGAATAAAGTGACGATATATATATATTTATATATATATATATATATATATATATAGAAAATCCAAAAGTAAGTTCCAAATCTGAAAATCAAATATAAAACAAAAAGAAAAGAACAAGAAAAGGAATAGTACAAAAAATTGGCCGAGGGGGGGTTGTGATCCCCTCACCCTGGTTCAGCATGCTTTATGCTATGGTCGCACTCCCGGATGCCGGTACTATTCCGTATCTAGGCCATTATGCCTAAGAAAATCATTTTAGGAAGCGAAAAGACCAAGATCATTGAAACTAAACACAGGATTTCATATATACAGGACCTGAAGTTACCCCCTATAAAATGTATGCTTTATTCGACACAAATCCTTCATATATAGTACCATGTCATCAACTTAAATATGTCTGTGATCGAGAAAAACCAGAAGTTGCAGTTATACCATAAAAAGATGACTCAATTACGTTCAAAAAGCCAACTGGATAACCCTTTTTCCATGCCTCGTTCAAATACCTTTTATCCTGTTCAATTCTATTGCAACTTCGAGAGTTTAACCTTTTGTTTCTTAAAAGTTGATTTACAATTACATTTCAGAAGACAGCCTTACTTAAACAAGTTTCCCAAGAAGTGATAAAGTTTACATCAAAATCGAAAGCCGTATGCTTATCACAGATACTACGATAGGTGGTTTTATCTTCATTTGACTTAATACATACGTCTAAAAAATTCAGGCTCCCGTCTTTATTCACAGGTGTTTCAATCAATTTAAGTCAACTTGGATAGAAACCAAAATCCATTACATAGTTAGGATCTTTTGTGCCAATAATAATATCATCAACAAATCTTAATTACAACATCTCATTCAACAAATGAGTTTCCATTCTGAACTGGAGTGAGGGGGTCACAACCCCCCCCCCCTCGGCTAATTTTTGGTACTATTCCTTTTCTTGTTCTTTTCTTTTTGTTTCATATTTGATTTTCTGATTTGGAACTTACCTTTTGGATTTTATATGCTGTTCAATGTTGCGAAGCAGAGTGGCACTTTACTTCATTTGTAACTTCATGTTATTTAAGTTTTAGGGAATTGGTTTAAATTTTAAATTAAAGTTAAACTGGTTTTTTTTTTAAATAATAAATTTGCTTGTTTTTAAAATTAAATTGTTAGCTTTTAGAATAATCTGTCTTAAATTATTGTATTATAATTTTGTAGTATATATATAGAGAGAGAGAGACAGAATTGACCAAATTGGTAAGGAGGAGATTTTATCAAGGTGAACTTTATAGGAAAGTTTGCTGTATTTACATTACATTAGGAAAACATACATAAGAATGGAGGGAAATTTGATAGGCTGTAGATAGCCATAACATAAAAGGATTTAGATGAGAAATAAGTCATATTCATGTTACATGCAAAATAGACATAATGCAATCATAGTGAGGACATTTGAGGATTGAATCAACAAACTGATGTCATTACACCACTGACCCCTTATCCATGCAAACATTTGAAAATTCCCAAGAGTTAGGATTATGCATCATCCATTGCAGATAACACCCATGGACCAGTTTGAAGCTTATTATGCACATGTCAGCATGAAATAAAGTGATATCTGCAATCGAGGTAAGAAAATTTGTTATTTTGCGAACTTTTACTGAAACTGGAAAATTTAGTTTACAAAGTAACTAGCTTTAAATTTCTTGAAAATTTGGATGAAACTATATGAGACTGTAACTGCCAAAACAGCCAGGCAAGTTCTGTGACTACAGGAAAAAAATATTTGATCACACATTCACATTTTAGAACACGAAAGGACAATATATATACTAGCTTACCTTAATTTGGAAGACACTCAGTCCATTCATCCAAGCAACAAAACGGGATAAAGTTGTCTTGCCAGCACCACTGACACCAATGAGTAGCAAGTGACCCTTTGAAGAAAATAAAATCATTTGTGATACTTTACATAAACAGAAAGCATTTTCTAGCAAATAACATAAATGTAATTCTGAATACAAATTCTAGAGGGAGCTAATGCCAAGAAAATAGACTTATGGAACATGGTATAAAATATATCTTAGATATTCCAAATGCTGAGTTAAAAGAAAGTTGCTTATACACAATTTAAGGAAACTTGAGTCATATTTTGTTCTAAACGGTAAAGAAAGCTACAAAATACCAACACATACAATTCATCAGAGTAGTAATGAGTGAGACTGGATTACCCATTGGGCCAAGGTGGGCCCAGGCATGAGAAGCAATAAGAAATTCAAATAAATGGAAAATGGCACAAATTGCTAAAGATTTGTGCCATTGACAAATTGCTAAAGAATGTTTTCAAAATTCAAATTAATAAAATAATTATTTATGTATAGTATGTTACAAATCATATTAAATACTCTTAATTATATTCATTAAAAGTAAACTAATGATTAAAAAGTTAAATTTTGATGAAATAGATGAAATTATAACAAAGGTAAAGAGAAAAATATTTATTTAAATTAGGTTTTATAATTTAGTTTTTTACTGATATTATTATTTTTTAAAACTATTATTAATCTAAAAACGCACACACACACACAGCAAATTACATTGTAATTGTATTTCTAAATCTTATTACTTTCAAAGAAATTCTACAAAATTCATTAAATAATAATTAGTTTCATTATTTCATTAACATTCATTGTTTCATTATTTTGCTTTAGTATTTTTTTAAGAAGCATCCTGGAAAGTACTGAATTATTTAAGCCATAAACAAAGGGGCTTCAAAAGACTTAATTAAGCACAGCTAGTCAAAGCTGATTATACAATGTATAGATACCCTGCTATATCGGTCAAGGTTATGGAGCTTTAATCTCAGAGACAGACTTAACAAGTAATAAAATTTAAAATTCATTAACTGTGATCAAATGAATGATACATCTATGTTTACAAAAATCAAACTGAATGTACAATAACTTTTTAGGAGGAAAATATAAATATTAAATAAACATATTCATATTCTAAATCAAATGAAAAACATCAAACCAAACATTTTAGTCTTACAAAAATTCAAAGTTTTTCTAAAATTTAAAACAATTATTTATAGTATAATATTTTGTTAAATGAACACACGTACAGGCACAAATTGAAAGCAAATTAAGATATTTCTTACTTGAGGCTGTCTGAAAATTCTATCTATCCTTAAAACATGGTCCAGAACTTCATTGAATAACACAAGTGCCACATCCAGCTCTTCCTCATAAAAGACCTAAAATATTTATAGATATTATGACCATACAAGTTACTGTAATATAAAAACAAGCAACTCGGGGTTGATTACTGCTTCTGGGACATCACTCCAATTTCGATATCAATGTAAATTGTAATCTAGATTTTTCAAATTCAGTACATACAATTAAAGTTAATTCCAAACCATAACTAACATTTGAACTGAATCCAATACACAATTTATTAAATTAAATGAACAGGATTTTAAAAATAAGCACACACATTCTATACATCAACTAAACATGTAATATTAAACTTAATACAATATTTATAATTTGCATTAACAAAATACTATATCATGTTAATTTTGTTCCAAAATCAGACAAAAATGTGTCTATTGCAAACTGTGCATGTGCAGTTTGTATAAGAATACTTTATATTTTAGTGATAAAAAAATATAACTTTCTTTCTTATTCCTAACATTACATTACTTTAATATGCTAAAATTTGTTAACTCGAATAAGGCTTAATATGATAACTAAATATGCATATAATTTAAGTACAACATAACAATGTGACACTAAATGTAACTTAATTTTTGGATTTCAAGTATTAAATTGACCTAATATGCTAAAGTTTATGTAAAAAAAAAAAAAAAGAAATATGATATGCAAGTCTTATTTTGTTGAGTTAAAAAAAATTCCATATTCAAATTACCTTACAATTTAAAATTTTGCAAAACTTAGACATTTATTAGAATTTTTCTGAAATACGCATGTATATATGGTGTCTAACATGGGCACAGAAACAATTTATATAAATTCATAAAATGATAGATAGAATGTTCTAAAATGGAATGCACTTTATTTTGTTTAAATCGGACTACAAACAACAAAGTTATTAATGAGGAAACATTTGGATTTAATGTTTCCAGTCACTCCACTTGGCAAGAGTGCACTTAATGCAAAGCATAAGCACATAACGTACAACATAGATGTTGATGCATGAATGTCGCAGATCTAAAATTAAAATTTTTTACATTTTCCTTCCTGTGTTGTTTTATAATACAGCTTAAAGAGTGTATATAATCAAAAGAAAAATTATATATTAAGTTCTGTATTCAGTTTAGAAGATACTTTTATTCATATCACATTAACAACTAACTGAACTGAACAATGGCAGCTTATATACCAGATCCTCTGTGGAAAGTTCTGGACAAAGCACATAACTAGTAAAGCTATTAGCCAATTTGCAAAATTTCCAGAATTCACAAAAAGTTGTCAAATTCATCGTCATGGTTAAGGGACCTAGACTTTCAAGCTACAACAATGGTTTTCTGCTACACATTAGTAACAATATGATACCACTTCTGTTACCTACTTCCGTTTCATTTAAGTTACATATCTTTTTAATATTTACTCTACACTGCACCCTAAGGTGTTTCACAGTAAAATGTTTCAGACCTCCCAAACAATACATTTTTTTTAGCAAAGGTAAAAGTAAAATAAGTAGTATCAAACGTACTTTAAGCCTAGCTTTGATGTAATCCCTCAAACTATCTCTTTCAACAGGCAAGTAGTCTTTGGAGAGCCAATTGCTGTACAGAATAGGCCTTTGTAGAGCAATATCACGGCTGATATTTGGGAAGTGCTTCAATGCAACAATGTTGATGTTTTCGTCTGTCCAAATACGTTCATCCTCGCCAACAAGTCTATGGGAATATAAACATGCTTTATTGATTTGATTAGTTTCAAACTGAGTACTTTAGAGATAAATACATGTTAATGTGAATTTGACAAAAACTGTAGTTCTTTTCTTTTATAATAGCTATACTTTGTATTTAGGATTAACATACTATGAATAAAATCATTAGAAGTAAAAAAGAACATAGTGTTTAAGAAATTTTTGAGCTTATAGTTTTTAAAGAATTTTTGAGATTACAGGAAAATTATATTCGTTTTCAGTTTAATGATAGTTATTGTTCCACATTATAGCTGTTCAACTCCTACACTAAACATCAGTCTTAAGAAGCTTGTTTCAAAATTCTGAAGTATAAGATTAAAAATAGGATAAGTGAATTTGTCTCTCTTCCCCCAACACTCTTTTCAACATAACTGAATGCTTTAACAAGGAAACTACAGATGTAATAAAACAAGATTACAATTTTATATAATGTAATGGTTTCCATTTCTTTTTTTTAAAATCTAGATGTGATGTTGTCATATTGATTTTGTTATTGATATTGACATTTTGCTAAATGGGATTGCTCGAATAACTTTAATGAAGATAACATTGTATTGCGATATAAACTACACATTTTGATTGAAGAAAAACAAATTACTTTAAAAACTGTTGTATGTCTTACATTAAAAATATACTGGTGTCCAAAATAATCTTTACCTAAAAATAAGCGGTGCAAGTAATGAAATACGTTTCCCTGTGAACGCATGAAATTCAGAATTTGATTTCGGTGATTATCAGTTCAAAACAATTTTTTATTTCTCCGTAAGTATCCTCTGGAAAGAATCTCAGCGAGAGGTAGCGAGCTGTAGGCTGTTTAGAGGCTGGGCAGACATTTATGGAAGTGACAAAAAGTTTTATAATTAGTTTTGTATCGTATGCACTCCCCCTACTTGATTTTTCAGTTTGTATATTTATGAGTTATGATGCTGTGTATCACCCCAAAAATATTCATTCAATTATATTGAACAGTTATTGAGAAATCAGTGTTTTTGTGCATGTAAAGATAATTTTTGACACCAGTGTATAAACTACAGAGAAATGCTTGTAAGAAAAATAATTGAAAATTAAAAGTATTGCAAAATTATTATATAAAATTAGATATATTTCCCCCTGAAAATAATATTAAGCACCAATACTCAGTAACTAACACCATTCAGAATAATATTCACACATACCTGTCTTGGAATAACCTCAATCCTTCATGAGCCCATAGCCTGACAAGACCTTCAACAGCCAAAGTTTCCAGAGGTCGAATGGCTTCACATATGCCTCGAACCCATCGTGTCAACTCTCGAGGACTGTACACATAATGCGGTTGCATGTCTTGAGTGAAGCGCTCCTAGTAATGGTACCAAATCTTAATGCAATATTTTTTTATAAATGTAAGGAAATAATAAAAAAAAAATGGTAATTTTTGTTATAAAGGATGAGGTAGAGCATTGTATTAGTATATAAGGTATACTCAATGATGTTGCAGAATAGTAAAAATGATGAAGTTACAAACATAAATCCAAACTATTAATATTAACAAAATTTAATAATGATTAATATTAACTATTTATCAACTTCATAATGTGAAACAAATAAGGTTTCTCTAAACAGAAAAATACCAAAATATTTTATTGCTAGTCACATATTGCATTCATCTATATCAGTATTTCTAAACTTGGGGTACATGAAAGGATAGTTTGGGGGTATGCCAAAATATTTCAGTAATGGAGAACTTGAGCAAATTAATGATTTCAAACCAAAAAAAAATTTTATACTCAAAATAAATTTTTAATTCAACTTATATAAAACCAACTCAATATTCCAAATATAAAATTAAATACAAAGGATTTAGTCTTTTGTTACCTATTATAGTTTCAAATATCCCACTTTGAGAAATTTTGCTAAATCTGGGAAAGTTTGCGTCCCTTCGATATTTATCTAAGCAGGATTGCCACTTTGGTGGTTACTTACCATTCCAAACAATAAGTTCTTATATATTATGTTCTAGAAACCAACTGAGTATTATATTCGACATTTTCTGGAATGATTAATAATAATGTATTTCATTTTTAGACATTTCCGTTAGTTCTTTGTATACATATATAAATACTTTATTAATATATACTTTTTTTTAACACTTGTTCTAAAAAATTTCAAGTAAAGATCTAAAGTACAGTACATATTTTATTACCTAAAATTTATAAAATGCTTGTGTTATTTTCAAAATTTGTAAAGCGCATTCCTTATTCATTGGAAATCAAATTTACAATAATTACAATGTTTATTAAATTGAAAAACTTAGGAGGTTCAATTAAAAGACATTGATTTTGTGGGTACAGTTGAAATATATGGATAGGTAAATCAGGGGGTACAATTGAAAGAAATTGAAAAATAAGGGGTACAATACAGAAAATTGACAATCGGTGTGCAGGCAATTGGCTGAATAAAGGTTGGGAATCGTCTATCTATATCACACAGCTGAGGGAGGTTGACTGACTATCATGAATTACACAGCTCAAAAAGCGGTTGAAACATAAGTAATAAAACCTATAATTGCATACATGTGGGACGTAACCTATAAATAATGAGAAAAATCTAAAATCTTTGAATTTTGCTTAAAATATTTATAAATCTTTGAATTTTTTATTCCAGCATTTTTACAGCTATAACCTGAAAACAACTAAACCCAAAAAATCCATTTTATACCATCCTGCACGAAAAAAAAATCTTAAATTTTCTTAATTAACTCTATTTGTATACAACCAACCGCCTTGAAATATTTTAATTTATAGTTATAGCAGATGATTTTTTTATATTTTATAATTAAAATTTTTTATGTACTTTTGACTTCATTTGTAACCATAATAACAGAGTTACACTTTAAACACCAAAATCATTTGCTAGCTACTCTTCTGATCAAACTATTGAAAATAATTTTTTTTTAATGATAGATTTTTAGATAAAAATGTGTGAAAATGTTGAAAATAAAGCAACACACAGTGATCAGAGATGAAATATTGTTTAAAATATTACAATTTCCATGTTAACAGAACTATAAAATGTGTGTCGATTTTATGCATTAATTAAAATCAGGTTTTGATATTCAGAACTTTTATTGTGTATGTGCCACATTAAGTTACCACTAGCCATTTTGCTCGTGCGAAGCATGGGTGGAAATGGCTAGTCTCATTATAAGTCTATACAATTGTATGGATTCTTTATATATCAGTGCAATCAAGTAGAGCTGATTTAAGCAGAAGACAACTAAGTAGAAATGTGCTCTAAAATGACACAATGATAAAATGGAAAATGTTCTGTAATTAATTTCTTTTACATTCAAATTATGGTAATTAAAACTTAATTTTAAGTTTTAAAATCAGAATGTGCAAGATATTGCATTTTTATTAGGTTAATATGTGAAAAAGAAACCCACCCATTTAATTTTAGGGGAGCAATGAATAAAACCAGATGTTCATAGAATTCAAGTCAACTTGAAATAAATCATGGAATTAGTTGAAGCACACATACAGAAAGCATAGGTAATTAGTGAAAAGATATATGAAAGCAATATGCCCCTTTAATAAAAGACGTAAAATGCAAGCAATTTTCCTAGTTTTTTTTACTCATTTTCAGATTTTCCTTATTTTCCATGTAGAATAGCAACCCAGATTTAAATGCATACATATGAAATCAACACATACCTGTGACATGAGATAAAATTCAACCATGGCAGCAGTGAGGGGTTCAGAGTAAGTTCTCAAAGATGGCAATAAACGAAGCATAGCTCTGTTGAAAGTGCCATAGATCTGCTTTAAGGATGTCTCCCCTGGATAATCAACATATACAATGGGAACATGGCGCAGGAATCTAAAATAAATTATACATTTTAATTATATACATTTATGGGAAACATTTCAAGGATAAAAAAAAATGTATAGTAAATTAAAAAAAAAAAGTAAAATTATAGTAATATTGTGATCTATTATGCTTATCTGTATTTAACATTAAATTATGGTGTCTTTATGAAAAGGGGAGGTAAAATGGGCATTCTTCTAAGTTATAGGGCAATTGTATACAGCTTTGAGGATTTGGGTGTTTAGCTTGCAATAATGCTAAATACAAGATAACAAATTTTCTGGCCAATTATGTCGCTTAGTGCTGTCCAACAAGTGATTATATATTGTTTGAAAAGAAAAGATTGATTGAGGAGAGAAAAAGAAGCAGACTAATTTGACAATTGATATTTTAAATACGTTCAATGACACCAATTTTAATTTTTAAGATTTTAAGAAATAAGATGGCGGAGGGTTCTTTATTTGATATAGGAGACTACTTTGTTTATTTTTCACATCCTAACTGCTTCGACCATCAATAAATTTGAATTTTTGGTAGTATGAAAATATCGCTAATAAAAATTGAGGCACTGAATACAATGAAAGGGTGAAAATGAAATATGAAAAGACTGTGAAACTAAAGTATATACTTTAAAAATTAAAGACAACCAAAATAGGTTTAAAAAGTCATTAATTTTAAAAGTTTATTAAAGTTGACATGTATCCATTCTATTTACTAAAGTATATAATTGATGGTTTTGGCAGAAAGTTTATTATGGATTCCTTACAAGACTAAACTAATGTGATTAAAAATAATACAATTCTTACAAAACTAGTATTTTATAGGATATGAAATTAACAGAAATAAATTGTTTTAACTACGGTTTTAGTGATTCCTAATGAAAAATAAGTGTAAGAAGGACAAACCTGTGAGAGAGAGGTTTTCGTCCAGGGTCAGTGGGTGGATTGCAGGCCCCTACAAATTGAATCCGTTCAAGTTTTACAAATGCTTGGTCAGTTGTTCGGTAGAATCCTCCATGCTCAACAATTTGGCGCAAGAAGGATATCACTCTCTGAGTTCCTAAAATTAGAGCACAATATTCAAGGTACAAAATTCAAATATGAAACAAAATATGAAATTTGCTGTATCATATGTTGCTGTATTATAAGGCATGCTGTATTATAAGGCAAAAAATGAAAAAAAGGCATCTTATGCATTTTGATCATTAAATGACACATAAAATTAAGATAAATTAATTTAATAATATTTTTAAAGTCCATTCCTGGCTTACACACACACACAATCTCATATAACTTTTGTGAAGAAACCTGTATCTGTTTAAGCATTCTAGAAATTTCTGCCACATACATGGAATAAAATCAGTTTTGCTAATTTGTAATTGCTCAGTCAAAAACTTAATTCAGCAGTGTAATTTTTTAGCTCTATGTGTATACATAAAAAATACTTCTAATTATAAATAATTACCATATTTATCCATGTCAGGTAAATTTATTTCATCACAGAAAAGAACCAGCCATTTCCCTAACTGAATAGGAGAAAGCACAATGCCATTGGGTGTCCGTCGGTATTCACAATAATGATCAAAAGTCTTCAGAAGCAATTCTGGGGTGGTAGCGCTTGAGAAATTCAACCCCACAACCTAAATGACAAGACAAATTGTAATATAAAACAAAACAATTCATACACAAAAACAGAATTTAATGAGTGAATTGCAAAATGAATGAAATGTAAGTTGAATGTTCGAAAGAACCCCTCAATTTTTGAATGATTATTTGAAAAAATCATAAAAAATCAATACATTCAATAATGATAAATAAGCAACTATTTTTGACAATTTTTTATTACAAGACAAATAACACCAATTTTAGTATGCTAGCATGAACCATTCTCGAGATATTGCATGCTTTTCAAATAAATTTATTAAAAATATTACATAAAATTAAAAGAGTAGTAAACATCATTAAATAGGCAATATTATGCAGTAAATTTGTTGACACCATTTTTATGGATCTAATAATTCCTTTCACAAGAGAAGAAAAAGATACTTTATGTACCAGTTTCGTATTTTGACACTAAAGAATTAGTTATTTATTTCACAGTATGTTCATTAACAGTTAATTGCATTTGGATGAAAATTTTACATGCGAGTATGAATAAGTTACTCTGCTTTGACTAAATAGTTGCCAAACGCCCAATTTCAATTTGTGTGGTGTTAATTCAATGCCGAAATTATTGTGCTATGTATCTTGCACACCCTTATTCATACTGTGAAAGAAGTAAAGTAATTGCATTATGTAGGAAAAGTCATGTGCTGTTCACATCAGAATTTATTTCCTTAAAATTTATATGAGTAATTAGACACTAACATCTTTGCTTGGATTAAAATCAGAATCATCTCAAAAGAAAACGCCATGATCCTTTTGCAATATCTATGACGCTATTGAGCCATTTGAAACAGAATTTGGCTCAACTGCAGAATGTTAAATATGAAACAATGTCTGACTTTTTTGAAAATTTGCCAATTTCATGAACAGTACATATACACATATTTTTCAATCTAATATCAATTTTAAATTGAGCTAATTTACACAAAATTAAGCTTACTAAAACAACTCAACAAAGTGTAAAATGAATATGTCATTCCATGTACAAAATGTGGTTTAAAAAAATGTTACCTATGCGCAAAAATGTATAAAAGCAAGGGGAATATTTCTTATAGGGAGGGAGTCTTGGGGGAGTGGCAGTTGAGAGACATCTCTCAATTGTATGTTTTAGGTCTTAATCTGGTTCTGCCTGGCACACATTTTAATGTTTTAGCATATAAAAACAAATGCATTAAAATATAAAACATGCTATTTAAGTAATAAGATTTTGATTCTGGGAAAGATCACTAAACAAACCTAAAAAATATGGTACAGATCATGCATAAGCACAGAAATATTTTACAATTACCAATTATTATGAAATAATAAATATATAAAATTTATGAATATATATGCAATGTATATACACTCAGGCTTTATGCATTACATACATATTTATCATATATTTAGTTACTTGGGTATTATGTATTAAGCATTTTTTAGTTCGATTTTATATCAATATATAACAGAAGCGAGATGTGCATCTATGCACAGAGGCACAAAAATGTAAACTTATTAAAATGAAGATCAAATTTTGGCTATTCATACTACTTTCAATTTAAATTAAAATCTACAACTATCTATTTCTACCACCCAGACTTCGTGTGTTCGAAATAGCTAGTGGTCATTAAATGTATAACACCTACAGACTAAATAACAGTTATTGATCATTTTTCTGAATATCAAAAACCCTTTCAGATTTAAGCAGAAAAATGGTGCGCATTTTATAATCCTGTTAAAATGTTAAATTACTTTGAATTTTATATCCATGTGTGGGGAATGATTTAATTGTAATAATTTGAAAAAATAATATCATGATATATATATATATATATATGCCACATGGTAATACAAATTTCCTTAATATTTCTTATCTTCATTTTTTAATCTTTTGATGTCTGTATTCTAAGTTTGAACATTTATAGTAATGTACTATTGCTCAATCTGAAACAGGCATTTGTTTGGGTTAATTAGAATTAAATACTCAGACCTGAAGATGAATTTAATTCTGATTAATCATTGAATTTGGGCCGGTGCTGTTCTTTTCTCTTATCGGCAATATGGCCGTGGTTTTTCTTCTATGGTGATGTTAATATTACTTGAATTTTTATTATTACATTTTTCTAATATATATATATATATATATATTCAAGGTTTTTCTTCAGAAACATACATTTTTGTGTTTGCTTCTACAAGATACTTAGACTTGAGAAAGAGTTTTGAAGAAGTGAACAAATCCATGATTTAGGCTTAGACCTTGTCCATGTGTATAGCATTTGTGTTTGGATTTCATCTGTTTTTCTTTTATCGATTCCATACCAGTGATTTTTGATGATTTTGTTTAACTTGATGTTTTGAAATTTGTATTTATTTCTATTTGCTTGAAGATTTGTTCATTTATTCTTTTACTAGCCGCCTTTGACGACCAGCCTGTTCGCTACCCTTGAAAATTCTGACCGTGGCAAATTCTAACCGTGGCACACTCGCTGGCGCGACCTACCAGTAAAGTGTAAGGTAACTGTTTGGAGGGCCAGGAAGTGCCACCCAATTTAGACAGGAACTCAGTGGGGGAGGCATCCACAGGGACCGTACCCTCCTTCCCCTACCACCAACCTCTCGGAAGGACTTACGGATCCACATGTTTAACGTGATCGTACTCCGCGTAAAAATGGCAGCAGTTTTGGCTGTGGCGGCAATCGAACCCGAGCCTACCGAGTGCAATTCCCGCGCGCCAACCACTGGGCTACCGCGCCCTCCGCGACAATCTCCATAACCTTCTTTTTATTCACCCAATTTAGACCGGAACCCAGTGGGAAAGTCATCCACAGGGTCCGTACCCTCCTTCCTCTACCACCAACCTCTCGGAAGGACTTACGGACCCACATGTTTAACGTGATCGTACTCCGCGTGAACACGGCAGCAGTTTTGTCAGTGGAGGGAATCGAACCCGGGCCTACCGAGTGAAATTCCCGCACGCTAACCACTGGGCTACCGCGCCCTCCGCGACAATCTCCATAACTTTCTTTTTATTCACCCAATTTGGACCAGGACCCAGTGGGGGAGGCATCCACAGAGACCGTACCCTCCTTTCCCTGCCACCAACCTCTCGGAAGGAATTATCGACCCATATGTTTAAGGTGATCGTACTCCACATCAGTGGCGGGATCGAACCCAGGCCTACCGAGTGCAATTCTCGCGCGCTAACTTCCCGCGCGCTAATTTAAATTTATAATGACCATATGCTAGGCTCTTAATTCCACCATCCTCGTTCCATCGTTCCATCATTTAAAATAGCCATAAAATTAAAATATCCATTTAAAATATCTATAAATTAAAATATCCATAAATTAAAATATCCATTTAAAATCAAAAAATCATCCATATCGTTCCACCAATCCATAAATATAATAATTTCAAATACATCACCACAATTCAAACCACCATAATTCAATCATTTAAATTATTTAAAATATCCATTTAAAATATCATATAAATATAATAATTTCGCCCGATGTATACAACACTTATGCTCGTAATTCATTTAAAACCGAAAGCGCGGTCTCCATGGAGACGGGGAAGAAACTACTGCGGATGGGGGGGAAATGCCGTTGAAGAACTGAGCCGGTAGCCGACAAATTTAAAATCATGGCGTCGTTTAACGTGACACGTTTAACGTGATCGTACTCCGCGTGAACACGGCTGCAGTTTTGGCAATGGCGGGAATCGAACCCGGGCCTACCGAGTGAAATTCCCGCGCGCTAACCACTGGGCTACCGTGCCATCCACGACAATCTCCATAACTTTATTTTTATTCGGCAATTTTGGGAATCGAACCCGGGCCTACCAAGTGCAAATCCCGCGCAATAACCACTGGGGTACTTCACCCTCCGCGATATTCTTCATAACTTTCTTTTTATTCACCCAATTTAGACCGGAACCAAGTGGGAGAAGCATCCACAGGGACCGTACCCTTCTTCCCCTACCACCAACCTCTCGGAAGGACTTACAGACCCACATGTTTAACGTGATCGTACTCCGCGTAAACACGGTGGCAATTTTGGGAATCGAACCCGGGCCTACCGAGTGCAATTTCCGCGCGCTAACCATTGGGCTACTTTGCCCTACGCGACAATCTCCATAACTTTCTTTTTATTCATCCAATTTAGACCGTACCCTCCTTCCCCTACCACCAACTTCTCGGAAGGACTCACGGACCCACATGTTTAACGTGCTCGTACTCCGCGTAAACACGGCGGCAATTTTGGGAATTGAACCCGGGCCTGGTAACTGGTTGGACGGCCAGGATCTGCCACCCAATTTAGACCGGAACCCAGTGGGGGAGGCATCCACAGGGAACGTACCCTCCCTCCCCTACCACCAACCTCTCGGAAAAACATACGGACCCATATGTTTAACGTGATCGTACTCCATGTCAGTGGCGGAAATCGAACCCGGGCCTACCGCGTGCAATTCCCGCGCGCTAACCACTGGGCTACTTCGCCCTCCGCGACAATCTCCATAACTTTCTTTTTATTCACCCAATTTAGACCGTACCCTCCTTCCCCTACCACCAACCTCTCGGAAGGACTCACGAACCCACATGTTTAACGTGATCGTACTCTGCGTGAACGTGGCGTAAGTTTTGGCAGTGGCGGGAATCGAACACGGGCCTACTGAGTGCAATTCCCGCGCGCTAACCACTGGCTGCCGCGCCCTCCGCGACAATCTCCATAACTTTCTACATATTCACCCAATTTAGACGGGAACCCAGTGGGGGAGGCATCCACAGGGGCCGTATCCTCCTTCCCCTACCACCAACCTCTCGGAAGGACTTACGGACCCACATATTTAACGTGATCGTATTCCACGTAAACACGGCGGCAGTTTTGGCAGTGGCGGGAATCGAACCCGGGCCTACCGCTAACTTCCCGCGCGCTAATTTGCAATTTAAAATGACCATATGCTTAATTCCATCATCCTCATTCCATTGTTTCATTGTTCCATCATTTAAAATATCCATAAAATTAAAATATCCAAAAGTTAAAATATACATTTAAAAAATCCAGATCGTCCCATCATTTAAAATATAAATATAATAATTTATATAGAGCAAAGGCGCTCTATTCAGAACCGTGACGTCACCTCCACCTTGACGTCCCCACCCACCACCTTCCCTGCTTCAGCGGGGGAGAAACGAAGCGTCACGCCGAGCGGAACGGCGAGAAATTTAAAATCATGACGTCTTTAAAATTGCGATCCTGAAGGCAATTTTCATTATTTCTGGACCAGATTAGACTTGTAAGAATGCCAGATGTTTGACCTTTCTGAAAATGTAAATTATTAGTCGAAATTATGAGTACTTTTCACGATGCGAGAATTTAAAAACCAAAAATCGTTTTCTTGAGCAAAAAGTGACTTTTGTTTTAAAATCTTTAAAAAATATTAGAAATCGAAATTCAGATTTGAAATTGATATATTTTTACTCGAAATTCTCTGCTCTTTCCGATGGTGTAATTTGTTTTTTTCTACGATGTCTGGATCGTGGAGAAAAAAGGGCAAAAAGGGCAAAAAACGGTCGAAATCGCATAAAACATTAAATAAATAAAAAAATAATTAAAATTTTAAAAATCGGTTTTCACGTGTCCCCTTCCCTCCCCCCCCCCGGGTCTCCGATTGCCAAATTTCGTAGCTCTCCGACGCGCGGTCGCGAAACGTATAGTGTATAAGACAGACACACAGACATTGCCTTTTATTATATAGATTTTGTAAGCTTGTTAGAAAGTTAGGTTTTTTGAGTTACAGCTTCTCATTTTTCTTTCATTGGACTTTCAAACCTTTTTATTATATATATATATATAAATTTATTTATTTTTTCTAGTTTTAATTGAGTGTAAATTGAGTTATTACTTCTGAGAGGCAAAGTGGTGTAAGTTTTTTTAAAATCTCTTTACGTTGTCACCCCTAATTTGAATGTTTTAAATTTTCCAATTTTTAATTAATCTGGAAGTTGAGACAGATTGCATGACACCAAAACTAAGAATCTAGCTAGTGTGGAAATACTAAACTATTTTGATATTTTTTGAAGATCCCTTCACAGCGCATCTGTAAATCAAATTTTAGAAACATAAGAATTTTCTGTTGATCTATAAGCTGAGACCCATTCTGGTTCAAGTGGAAGTGCTTGATAATTTTGAAAAGTGGTTTTGAGTGTTTTGATTATGTCTTTGTACCATCATCTCTAATTCAAATTTCTGAGTTTTCCCTTAGTCTTGAAGTTGAGTCGAATCCTATAAAGGAAGTGTTATCATTTTGATACATCACCCAATCAGTCAGTCAGTTCAGTGTATATTATATAGAAAAATTAGGACAAAGAGCCAGAATTTGAATCTGATTCCGATTAGTTTACATATTTGTGCCCTCGGAAGATACATGCCGAGGATGAATATCTGAAGTTATTATGCCCCTTGAAAATAGATACGAGTCATAATGATGTATATAAAACTCTTTTAATTAAAATATTTATGTTTCATTTATTAATATAATTAACTGTTCTTTCTTCAACATATAGAAATATGATCAAAGGTAGGTAAATACAGTTCATACTTACTTCCATATCTGGAAGAGATCGAAGAGCACTAAACAAAGTCATTGTTTTGCCAGATCCAGGGGGTCCACAGAGCACCAGTGGCTTGTGCTCAGCTAGCCAGGTGTACAAGAGGGACTCATGGCGCACAGTATCAAGGGTGGGTACAACAATGTCAGGTGCAGCAACCTTGTGTGTTTCCACTTCAATTTGCGGCACTTTGCTCTGCCATGGAGACCATTCACCACTAACTGAAACCTTAAGCAGATGGAAGATATATTAACATACTTATTACTGTTATGAACTATTTAAACATTTTTTGAAGTTTTAGTGGGATATAACTGTATTCAACAATCAAACAACATAATTTTGAGTGTTTACACACATTATTATTGTTTGCTGAATGGAAACAAGCATATGCACATGTTTGACGATTTGAGTATATTTATGTTATTCATGTAAAATAAGAAATTACGGTTTCTTGAAATACCTTTTGTAATGATAACATTGTATACACAATACTTTTGTCTCATTCTATAACTTACAGCTGATTCATTAAATCTTAAACCAGAGTTAAAGTTCCTAATGTTCATCGAAGTATCTCTTTAAGCATATTGTTAAGCTCAATCGACACTTAGCATTTCTGTCATTATTCTCCAGTCACTTGAGGAAGAGAACATCAAAACACTGATTTAATGAGATAATTTTGAGCCATTTTACTAAGGTAAATAATACTATTTAAAATGTATACTAAAAATATTCTTTTGAAGATATTTTTTGATATAAAAAAAAAATCAAACTTAAAAGATCTTTCACATTTATTAATTTTCAGTAAATAAAAATTTTCCCATTGTTTTATACGGATTTTCACTAGTAGTGTTAATAATGCTGAATATATGTCAAGGTAGGTATTACAGTATAAAAAAAAATATTATAAATTATATAAAAAAGTTTATTGAAAATAATTAAAAGTAATTATGAGTTGGCATAGGACTCTGCTTTATGGTTTTCAATATATTTGAAAAAATAATGGTTCAGATCAGGCCACGTCAGACCACATGAAAAAGAAATGGCCTTAGGCTAGTTAAAAATCTGGTTTATGCAGACATCTAAGTTGAACAACTGTTGGAATTTCTGAAACCGTTGGAATTTCAGTAAAATATCGGAACATTCTAGTTGTCTAGTGAAAATGATCCAAGGTTGATTAGTGAAAAAGTGTCAATCATATATGACTTGCAGTATGTGATGTGAAATAGCATCTAGTTTGAACTGTTTTTGATAGCTGAATAAGGTTTAACATTCTAGTTTAATCAACACTTTTAAGTTCAATTTTAAGTGATGTGTATTATTGATGCTAAATTCAGAACACTTATGGCATTATTAATGCACAGTAAAATTTGTTTTTATATTTGGATACTTTATGCATAAAACTTTTCTACAATGCAAAAGTCCAGTAAATAAAAAATATAAAAATCAAAAACATACATAGCAAAAATTAAAAGCCAGGCTGTGAATGGACTTGCGCATATGAAGTATGTGAGTTGTGAAAGATAGAAGCATAGTGAGCATGCATAGTTTAAAAATGGGCATTTCACTCTGTTACAGTTCATTTTAATTATTGAAATTATGATTCTGCATGACTGTCTGCAATTTTATGTGTGTGAGCAAAATTTCATCTTCCTATCTATTGTAGTTTTCAAGTAAAAGGGATCATAAAATTCAGGCAAATGCTGATTTCACTTCATTACAAATGCAGAATGGACTTACCTTGGCTCATTCATAATAAACGTTATCTAAATATTAACTGTTTAGTGTGTGTGGGGGTGGGTGGGGGGAAGGAACAATCAACAGACAATATACAAATATTCAATGTTTCATATATAGTTTAAAATACTTTAAAATTTGAAAAACCATCATGTTGAATTTTTACAATTCAATTTATGCACCCATAGTTGATTAATTGATTTTTTGAATGGATTCACCAAGCATAACTGGACAAAATAGTATCAGGGTTTACATTATAATTATCATTTGTCTGCCAAGAAGGTGCCTACAATAAATTCTGTATTAATCTTAGAATATGTGCAAATTGGAACTATGCTATCTACATATATCTGTAGAAAATTAGAAAATATTTCACAGAAACACTGTATTTTAAAATAGAATAAAGATATAAGAATATTGACTACTCAAATGTTTTACAAACATAAACAAATTTTTATTAACCACATAGTTGGTAAAGATCCTAATATATTTTTATTTCAATATAAAACTTAATTTCTGTTATCAAATTGATCCTTTTCAGAAAATTCTATGCCTCCTTATGCTTGCAAATGCTTTGATAAATCCTTCATATGTTTAATTTAATTTCTCATCCCAATATATACATTACGTATCTTGAACATTTGTATATGTATATTTAACTAACAAAGCTATACAAAGTTGAAAATATTAACTTTTATTTTATTTAGCACAATCCATTCGAATAACAGCTTTAAAGTAATAAATAGTTAATCTCACCTCGAAGTCAATGATAGGCGAAGTTGCACTTGGTGGCAAAGGTATGGTAGTGATGCCTCTTATGAAATCTCCCAAATCCGATCGAATTTTCAACTTACCATCACCGGCAAATGACCACAGCAAAGCATAGATGAGGCACCGGGGTATGTAACGATCTAATTGATCTTGCTGGAAACAAATATTCAAAAATTTAGTATAATTAAAGGGAAAATGTAATACAGTGCAATCCACTTACAACAAAGTTGGAAATAACATATATAAAGGAAGAATGAAGGAAATAAGTAATAACATGTGCTTTGAATAATTTTAAAACAAATTTATAGTTATATAACAAAAAATGTTAAAAGTCTTTACAATTTTGTAACAAGCAGGTTTAATTGAAATTACATTTTATAAATTCAAAAAGTAGCTCATCTAGCTCAAAAGAAATATAAGAATTGAACGCTTCTCCAGTGAAATGAAAAATTCACAAAATTTTTATCTAAAAAATTTTACTGGTCCGGAGGACCAGTAAATTTTTTTAGATGAAAATTGCAATCTTACTAGTTTGAATACTAATTGTGTGGCACCAGACCACCACTAAATTCGAATACTGTATTCTCACTAGTCTTGTAAGTACGGCTTTGAATTTCAAACATTAAATATCTTGATGCTGGTTTCATGAGCAGAAATTGGAACTATATTTATGTAGATTAAGTATGTATATTAAGCTTTGTGTGTATTGGTCAGAATTTAGTGCCTTTTTTAAGTGCCTATCATTTTTAGTACCTTTTATTATTTTTGCCTTTTTGCCTGCCTATTTTGTTAATTTTTAGTACCGAAACTTCCAGATTCTATTCATCACTCTTCATTAATTAACATTTACAAATCATGCCAATAACTGATAAAACTGATTCTATGAAAAAATTAAATGGATTTTCAATTTAAACTCAATTATGCCATTAACAATATTGTGGTATACTAAAATTTTTATAGCTCATAAAATATGGAACACAGACTTTACAAAAAATTAGGTATTTAAATTTATAACAATAATTTTTTCTCATATTTTATGAACTTTACATTAAATTATGCTTTTAAATCATACTCAAGTAAAGTACCTAAAACTTTAGAATTTTAACAACTGAGTAGGACCAATTTGAACTAAGAGTTGGAAAGGATATCATCTCAGTAGTTCAATGGATCAAGTGATCAATCTAGCTAGGCTGAGATATGAAGTTCAAATGCAAGTTGCAACACATGTTTTCACAATGGTGTCTGAGCAACTTCACTATGCAGGTTAGATGACGTAGATTACCAAGGTTTGAAAAATACCAAATTAAAATTTTTAGGGATCTTATGATTCATAACAGAAATTTAAAATTCTTGATTGTTATGATAAATAAGATGCCTTCCTGTATATAAAAACATAATAAGAATGTTATATAGATCTGAAGCTTCACTTAGATCTAAAATCTGGGCCAACAGCCGTACCGTGCTGAAAACACCGGTTTTAGTTAGATCACTGAAGTCAGGCAGCATCGGGTGCGGTTAGTACTTGGGTGGGTGACCACCTGGGAACACCGCATGCTGTTGCCACATTTCGGGCACGGTAGCCCGGTGGTTTGCACGCTGGATTTGCACGCTGCCACAACTGCTACCGTGTTCATGCGGAGTATGATCACGTTAAACATGTGGGTCCGTAAGTCCTTCTGAGAGGTTGGTGATAGGGGAAGGAGGGTATGGTCCCTGTGGATGCCTTCCCCACTGGGTTTCGGTCTAAATTGGGTGGCACTTCCCGGCTGTCCAAACAGTTACCTTACACCTTTCTGGTAGGTCGGACGTTCTGGGTCTCAACAACAACTTAGATCTAAAATCTGAAGTAGAATGTAGAGTTATTCGTCAACTTTAGAAGAACAAAATATTGTCTCTGTAGCTTTAAGTATTGTGTTGATTGGGCAAGCAGAAATGCATGGCTTGGACCCGAATTCTATACAATTGCACAAAACCAAAAATGTCAACAAGACCTTAGTTTATAAATTGTATGACTTATAGTTTTATAACCATATGCATTTTAATTACATCTGAATGTTTTTTGTTTATTTGAGGAATAACACTGTACTTTTACTTAATATGTTATATTTTTTTATTGAATTATCTAAATCTATATCATGATTTTATACATTTGAATCTGTATAAAATCATTTTTTATTGAGTGAATCATGATTTTATACATTTTAAGAAATAATGAAATAATAATAAAGTAATTTAATAAAATTCAATCACTAAATTGATTTGAATTGTAACACTCTTATAATACATAAGTAAATTTTAATTGAAAAATAAGGGGAAAAACAAAGTGAAGTATATACTCATGTCTAAAAATTAAGCATAATTTATAAAGTGTGAAAAATTCGAAGTTAATATGGATACAATGGTTCACAATCAGTTGTGGAGAATCGTGGGACGAAGGTAAATTATTGTGCATATGTAAAACAGTTCAGTCGATGTCGACATGCGCAAAGCACTGCCACACGTCGGAATGAGTATAAAACAGCTTCGAGCGGCATGGCCAGTTGAGGCAGAATTTTGCAATTGCTGTGGTAACATTATGTGGAGCATTGTTAACAATCAAAAAGGACAAAAGATGTCACAAAGATGCCAACAGGATATGTTTTTGAAGGGATGAATTATTGGAATGTTGGAATCCGGTCAATCCCAAACTGACGTGTCACGAATTCTGAATGTGCCTCAGTGTGTGATTTCCAGACTGCGGCAGAGGTTCCAAACCATTGGAGATGTTACACGACGACCAGTAGCAGGTCGGCCAAGGATAAAACCTGCTTGGCAAGACCGATATTTGGTGATAACTGCGCGACGTCAGAGGAACTGTTCTGCCAGACAACTGGGTTCAGCCCTGACAACCGCCACAGGAGTCACTGTTTGGAGATAAACTGTTTACAGGAGACTCAGACATGTTGGTTTCTATGCCAGACGACCAGCAGTTTGCATCCTCCTGACGTCTGCACAGAAACATGCATGTTTACAGTGGAGTTTGGAACATCGGCAGTGGAGTGGACAATAGTGGGGCAATGTCATGTTCTGTGACAAGTCCAGGTTTAGTCTGAAAACTGATTCTCGTCATACCACAATCTGGAGAGAACGTGAAACACGTTTTTACCCGTTAAATATCACGGAAAGATATACTTTTCCGTTTGGGGGAGTCATAGTCTGGATAGCTGCACAGACCTACAAATATTTGACACGGGGTCTGTTATCAGTCAAAGATAAAGATATAGAGACAAAGTCCTTGTGCTTACCGTTCGATTGTTGAGGTGCTGTTGGTCCTGATTTCATATTTATGGATTATAACACGCTTCCTCACTATGTGCTGTTGGTCCTGATTTCATATTTATGGATTATAACACGCTTCCTCACCATGTGGCCTTGGTCGACGACTTCCTTCAAACTAAAGATATCCAGCGCATGCAGTGGCCTGCTAACTCTCCTGATCTGAATCCAATAGAGCATGTGCAGGATATGTTCGGGAGACATCTTGCAGTCTTCCGCTACCCACCAAGCTCTGGTCCAGGATTGAAAACTGCTCTCCGTGAGGCTTGGAACTCTTTGAGCACACAACTCATCCAAACCGTTATCGAAAGTATGGGAAATTGTTCTGCAGCATGCGTGGCTACCCGAGGTTCCCACATACCATATTAAACTGAAGCATAACATTGTTTTAATCATTCTGTTTCACTGAGGTTGACACTCGTATTGTGCCCCTTTTTCTTCTTTGGATAATAAAAGTCATTATTATCCTTGTTATGCACTGTTTTTTTCTTCTATAACCCTATCACACCCACATTTCCTTCCATTCTGATGTAGATTTCCTGGAATTTTCACTTAAACAGCAACAATGCTTAACTTTTGGACATGAGTGTATATATATATATATATACATACATCATGAAAATAATTAATTAAAGAACAATACAAGGTTACAAGTTAAATTTGAACAATAAATAAGCTTTTAATATTTATTATTTTTTACAGGATTTTTTGACATAATAAATAGATAAAAACACATTGAAAGTTCTCTTTATAATGGAAATATTTGCAAATTTTCTGTTTTAACGTCATAAATTTTGCAATGATTATTAAATGACTACTAGTAAATATATGAAACAGTTAAAGAGGAGGACAGAAGTACTCACAAAATAAATTTTGGAGCTTTAAAATCAATATTGGTTTGATACCTTTTATTTTATAACTCTCATTATACCAACAGATGCTAGAGCATTTATTGATGATTGTACTGTTCCAATACTGTTTCTGCATTTGTTTCTGTAAAAATATGTTTGACCATTTCTAATATAGGGGAAGTAATGCAAAAATTCAAATTTCAGGACCATTAACTTCAACATTTTGTGAATTTTAAAGATAAAATTTAGGTTTTTAAATGCACAATTATTTCAGTATTACGTTTTTTTCGAAAATCGTACAAATTAGAGCACAATTGTCATAATCCCGATTATTTTATTGTCAACTCGCAATATGGGCTGCAGGATACAACAAACACAAACCCTCTAATATTTGTTACATATGTAGAAAACTGTTGCAAATACTTGACACTGCAGCAAACTTTTGTAAAAATATCTTGAATTTTATTAAAAGCTGTTAATACAACAAAAATTTCAGGAATTTTAGGCCAAAGAGCAAAAATTAAGGATATTTCTGGACAAAAATTTCAGTAAATTTAAGATAATTACAATCTCTGCTTGCTATTATCACAATAAATTACCATATATACAAGTATGCATATATGTTAACCTTGTGTATTTGATGTGCCTACTTGAAGAGGAAAATTACAGTATAATTCATTCTTGTATTAATTTACTGCTCCTATCATAAAAACTGCAATTTTATAAAAAAAAAATATGTAATAATGAATTACTCAAACATTAATGTATCAAATCAATATATTTTGTAGAAAAATAAATTGCAATTTCAGCAGAAAGAATTTTTTTTCAGATTAATCCACATATAAGTTGACCACTATCAATGAATTAATTCAGCATTCTGTATGACTTTGAAAAATATTCAACTTACATGTTAGTATATATGAGAAAAAAAAATATTAATCCCTTAAATTTATATTAAATATGAATAGTTTTAAAATGCTGGATATTTCAGAAATGTACAAACTTTTAATTCTTACCTGCATAGGGAAATCAGGATGAGTGTGGTTGTAGTTAAGAACATTACGACATGATTGATTGAGCATTGAGAACAAGGAACCTAAAGCACGGAGTCTAGTAAAGTCCATAACATGTTCTTGATTGGATGCAAATTCAAGAGCACGAACCACTAAGCCATCGGATGCAAAATGTGGGCTGAGTATATTTGCGACATCACACTGCACCTAAAATTAAATAAAATATATACACATAAGAATAATAATAATACCGGCCATCCAAACAGTTACCTTACACCTTTCTGGTGGGTCGGACGGTCTGGGTCTCAACACATAAGAATAATGTTTTAAAAGAATTCTGATGAGTTCAATTAGTGCATTGTTGCCACCATTTAAAATAAAAACACTAAAATTTAATGGAAATTTGCTTTTTTCTTATCATGCTTCATGAACAGGGTTTGAATCATTTCAAACCCTGCTCATGGTCATTAGTCATATATTGCACTTATAAATTTTATTTTGATGACAAAGATTTTAAATCCAGCTGTAATTTTTTTTATACCTAACTTTTCTGATTTTTTTGGCATATATAATGCAAACTCCGATTGATCACTGGTTTAATTTTCCTTCTAATCTAACAAATGCAATCCTCCACCTTTGACCAAGGGCATGCATGATTGCATGCATCTGTACCCTTGATCAAAGGTGGAGGGGGGTGGGGGTGGCAGGGTCACTAATAAAAGGCAATTTATTTATTGAGCCAAATAACATACATAAAATAAATAATTTCGAAATTGCATTCTCGTAGAACATCTTGGAACCTGAAGAAAAATGGTTAGGTACAATTAACGCTTGACTTTTTACTCCTAATTTTTAATCTTGTCCATGAGTTGACAATAGTTATTGAGTAATAGTAGTAGTCCATGAGTTGATAATAGTTATTGAGTAATAGTAATAGTCCATGAGTTGACAAGTTCTTTATGGTCTCAAAAGAGGCTTGCCCTTTCTTTCAGACTTATGTCTAAATTTGTGTCCAATCTTCCCCCTTGCAAATTGGCACTTATATTGATGATATAACAATTGCTTCCACAATCTTCGAGGAGCACTTTCAAAAATTAAAAATAGTTTTTAACAGTTGTGAATTTACAACCTTAAACAATGCAAATGTTTTTTAGGTTTCCCAGGAAATAGTACAACCTGAACTATTAACCTGGAAAATTTTAAGTTCTCTACTTGTAAAAACATGTCAAGCAATTTTTATGTCTCACTGGTTTTTGTCGCTATTTGATTTAAAATGATGTACAAAAATCTTTTCCACTAACTGAACTTATGAAAATCGTGTCGACTTTTATTTAGTCAAATAAGGATTGATTACTTTCCTAGATCACTTTTGATACACTGGTACAAATTTCTCAAGTCTTTTGTAACACCTCAAAGTATTCGTCTGGAGCTATTCTTTGTTAGGAAGACTGTAACAATTTTTCCCATCCTGTTGCTTATGTTAACAGAAAATTAAAAGCTGCAGTAATTAAGTATAGTACAGTGGAGAGGGAAGCCTTAGGCGTAGTTTGGACCACTGGCCATTTTCAACATTATTTAAAGTCAATACTTTGTGACTAAACGTCCCTTTCACATGTCCTTAAACTCAAAAATCTAACCTCACATATTCCTAGATAGATAATGATCTTGGCTCAATTTAATCTTAGACTAGCTGAGATGCCTGCAGTTAGCGGTTACTAACTGCAGAATACCCTGTAGGGTATTCAGGTCACTTATGTAATATGAGCATTCCTATACAGTGGGTAAGATATGCCCTAAATAAGTGATATATTAATAAATAAATGATAATGAAAATTAAACTGCACACATTTCGATTTTGTACTCAATAAGCATTTCAAATGTGCAAAATGAGAAAACTCTGTCAGCTGGTTTCCAAATATGCAATACAAGTGAATGATACATGTTAGAAATTTTAAGACTCTAAACAATGGAATCAACTGAAAAGCAGCAATATGGAATACACATTGAGAAATTGTATATGCAGATTATGCATACTGATTTAAAGCAAGATGATTTTAAAAATAAATTTATTTCATAACTCGAATTCCATACTAGAAATTAAGAGTTAAAAAAATGAATTAACAGCAGAGAAAAAGTGTGAAATATTCCTACTTGTAGAGTAGGAGAGAGAAGATCCTCCTTGAGAGTATCCTCTTTCTTCTTCTTGTAAGAGATGTCTTCCTCAACCTCTTCCAGGGGTATATGACGGAGTTTTAACAAAAAGTTCTCAAAGATCATTTCAGTGGATAGCACATCCTCACTGAACCATATCATACCACACCGAGACACAGTAGCTAGCGTGGCAAATCTCAAGTCTTGAACTTCAAACATAATTCTCACCTATATTAAAATAAAACATACAATTACAAGAGAGTAATATATTTGCATTATAATAAGTTAGTAAGTAAAATTAGAGAAGAGACATTTGCAATTGTGTCAAACCAATTTTTACATTTGGAGATACTTTTGTTTTTGAGCAGACTATCTAAAATTTAATTCATTTAATACACTTGTGTATTACAAGTGTGTATAAGAATTACGAGTGTATTACAAGTGTGTACAAGTATTCATGTGTTTTTCTTAGGTAAGATTTGGCAATCCTATAGTTTTAAAATTAGTTAATTAAAAGGAAGATTGCACATTTTAAGGTCTTTTGGAATGAACATAGTAGGCTGACAAAAAGAAATTGTAAAAATAACCAAGTTTGCCAGACACATACCCTAAGAAAGTTATATATTTTGACAAGTACAATTTACTCAAAATATAAATTTGACAGAATTAGTTACATTAATTAAAATTTACCATTTAATAGGATAGATATTTAAAGATTGTCAATACTGAGAACATGCTTGTTTTTATACTTTATTCATATTATATAAAAATGCCTTCTTTTGTAATATATATTTAGTTTTAAAAGTCCACCAAAGTGCATCAAAATTGCTCAATTCTTGGAAAGCAAAACTAGAGGATAAATTTAAATCAAGTAAAATTAACTTTAATTTTTGTACACTTAAATATAAATTTAGCTAGGAAAGTTAAATAGTATAATTTTATCCTTGATACACAAATATGAGTAAATACTGGATGAGAACACTTTCTATAAATTAGTTCTTTGCATTTGTGGCCCCTCACAAAATACTCAGATTTGCAATCATTTACAAATCATAGCATTCTACTTAGCACTACTGAGGGAAAAAAAAAATTAAAAGTGACGAAAAATAAAAATCTTCTTTAACAAAATGTTCAGAGGAAAAATAATTTAATTTACAATATTTTTGTATTTTGAAATATTTGAAAAATTCTTGTTGAGCATTGAGAAATTAACATGCTTATTTGAAGATAGAACAAAATATATAGAGTCAACCAAATAAAATAAAATAAAATAAAATTAAATATAAACTTACATTAGGTGGCAAACTAAGACGTTCACCATTAGGCAAAGTTAAGAGTTTATTGTCATCCAGTACACTGTTGAGATTTTCAACCCATTCAGGATCAACATCTCCATCAAAGATGATCCATTGGCGTTTGCTGATTTCTCCACGTACATTGTCAATTATCCTAAGTAGAAAAATCAGAATATATTAAGAAAAAATAAAAAATAAAAAAGCAGAATATTTTCTGGTACCACACAATTTAAGAGCATAGCGAATAGCAAATATTTGGATTGAGAGACACTACTTAAGTTTTTCACACATTAATATTTCAGGTTGTTCAGGTCCACTTACGTCAATGAATCACAAAGATTGCAAAAATATTGTTACCTACATTGAATTATATAACAATTTATTTTTCTTGAGTATATCTATCAGCTCTATAGAATGAAGTACAACAAATGTGGAATTAAGTATAACTATGGAATTAAGTACAACTGTATGGAATTAAGCACACGAAGTATATTGGGGCTAAAGCCCCAATATCAGGAATGCTGGTGAAAAGAAGAATGGTGTCCATAATGAGAACATTTAATGATTGAAACTTAATAACATATATATTAAAAGATGCATTTTAACAAAGTGATTTATAAAACTATATTAGCCTGTGTCCCAACAATTTGAAACACTTAACAATGAGTGGTTCACAATACACCACTATAATACACAATACTAGCTTGGAATGGCATCCTGCTGTCTGTGAATTTTTGGGCATTTGAGTGCAAATTAGAAGAAAAGTTTTATTTTTCCCAGGTCTCTGAGCTTCATACCTGTAAAATAAGCCATTTCTAATCAAGTACCAGAATTTCTAACAGGGAATGTTAGTTTTTTTTTTACAGAATTATACATAAATGCCATTATATGAAAACTGTTGTATTAGACTGGTGAAAATACTATTTATGGGAGTTTTTATTTGCAAGTTATTCATTTTAAAAGTTTATTTTCTAATTATTATCAGATGCCGAGCTTGCTTGGATAAGTCAGGTTACACTTCTTTTTTTGCCCTATAAAAGAGAGGGCTATTTTTTGTTTTTGAAACCAGTTGACCCACAAAATATAGTGTATGTTGTATTTTAATGAAATTTTTATATTATTAGTGTTTATTTTCATAATTGATAATCGGTTAGACAAGTGATTATATTTAATTGGGAGCAATTAAGTTGATTGATATTTACAATAACCTTTCCAATGCTATTTTCATGCAAAATGAAGTTAAAACTCCTTTTACCATATTGATAACTGTTACTATTTTTATGAACTATCATTTCCTCAATAAAAACATTTTTCAATTCTATTTCAACTGTATAAGTTATAAAGTAATCTATAACTATAGTAATCGATATAAACTAAAGTATCTATACTAGAATAAATATGTAGTATTGCTCAGGTTTTAAAATACAAATTTTAAAATTACAGTGGAACTTATAGTGTAAACTGATTAAAATTAACAGTGGAATTTACAGCAAATTCTTGAAAACCAATGAATGCTTTAACAATACACCCATTTGGAGCAAAAAGAAAAAGAAACATGTTGTAATGTTATGATTTCCGAGAACATTTCCCACTTTTTTGATGAAACTCGTAGCAATGGACATGCTTCCAGTCGTGACATCAGAAAGTCAAAACTGGTTTCTAACCTGTTTTTCCTCAGATAGTGGTTGAAATTAAAAATTGAAACTTTTATAGACTTACTTAAAAATTCATAGAAAATTCTTCAGAAATAAGGTAATAATTTTTTTTATTAGAATGCGAAAATATAACTCCATATTGATGTAAAAAATTTGAATCATATAAAGTTTCAATTTCCCAATGCAACAATATAAAAATGAATTGTATAAAATATGCATACTTCAAAGTGTTTTGTGTGTGTGTGTCCTATAGATTCAGTTCAAAGCTCATTAGAAAGAATGTTTATCGATCTTTTTGATGGTGTCAAAATAGTTTTATATTTGTTTTAATAAAATATGAAATTAAATATCTATATATTTATTAGCTTCTGAGTTACATCTATACCTTACATACATCCTTCCAAGTTGAAACTCTGGTTTGAAAACTGTTCAGGCATTACAACATTAATTTCTGAAATATCAAATTCATATATTTTTAGCTCTACTTTCATATAAGAAAGTAAAAATTGCACTTACTTCCTTAGCACATGAGTGAACAGACCATCTGTCCACTCTCTAGTGTTTGGGTCCAACGTTCCATATAAAGCCTCTTTGGAAATAGCCTATTAAAAAGTAGAAAGAGTTAAAGATAAAAATTTTCAATTTTAGAATGAAGACATTAAATTTTACATATGCAATTCAGAGAGGCTGAAAAATTTAACATTCAATTATTTTTTAAAACTTAAATCAAACTAAATTTCCATTTCTAAATTGGAAGAAATTCTGATTACAGGAGAACACAATGCTAAAAGGACTAATTTGTAAAAATAAAAATTCAAATAAAGTTAATTTTTTGGTCAAATCATCAGCTTATTTGGATTACATTTAAAAGTATAAAAATCTTTGTAAAACTTTTAGTGAAGAAGGAAATGCAGTTATTGCACATTAAGTTAATAATGTTGGGGGGTGAAAAGAAGATTATAATATACCAAAGAACATTTCTAAATATTCAAAACATTCTGACTACTGAAAAACTATCTCTGAAAGCTGCAAAAGTTCTAAAACTTCTAAAGTTCATCTAAAATAAATCTGGAAATGCGCCATTTGATCAGTTACCCTAAGTATACAAATATGTATGCCTGTAAAATATTAAAACTGCACTTTTCTAAGAATAAAAATGCTAAAGTAAAAGAGAGAGAACACAGATTTTTAGGTTTTTAAAAATCTAACGTTTATTAAAATTTAAACTTCACTTTTAAAATAATTTTCAAAACATTTTACATCTCATTAACTAAACAAATCAAATAAACAACTTAAATAATAAATGGAATGGCCGGTCGTTAGTGGTAGTAAAAACGTTAGAATATTAAATTTTAAAGTTAACAATATTAAACTTATTCAATTATTTATCGAACTAGAATTTGGGATAAAAGAACATAAGTTAGCCAAAAGGGAATTTAGAACATCCTACCAATAATCCAGGATTCGTAACTTAAAATATATAAGTCAAAGGGGTCTTATTTAATGCTAACTCAAAACAATTTTAAATAATGCAAAAGTAAACTAGTCTGAAACTTGAAGAAAAAGAATTATATCACCAAGGCTCCAAGATAAGCTTCTGAGATCTGCAGGAAAGGACCCAACAGCAAAAATGTCACCAAAGTTCCCAGAGAACACTTCTTGAAAGACAAACACGGCAAAGGAGGGTTGGTTATGTCCATCAAAGGTGAGGAAAATCTCCGGCCGGATCCGAATTCCAAAAGGATTCCAAATAGGACGTTTAGTAACAACGAAATGATTTCTCCACACAGCTGCACCAGATCTTTGACATCAGAACTGAATGCATAGCATATGTCCGGTGCTTTTTACCAAAAATGACGCTCCAGTACTTCATAATAAGAGCAGCATAACTTGGGAGAAACAAAACTTATAGCTGACGTGTTAAATCATCTCCGCTGACATCGCAGAAACATTATTTAGAGGATGGGAAACCAATAACACCTCAAATCGTTCCGTCCGTCTAGACATAACAAACGTCCGGCTCCCACATCATCCAGACGAAACATTTTCAGAGAGCACGGAAGGAGGAATCAATTAAACGAAAAAACATCAAAAGAATGTTGGTAAAACAGTCAAAAGAATTCATCTCGTAGAAAACTCAACGTAGGCTTAGCTGAGAATAAAAAAAAACGTTCCATTTCGAAACCGAACTTCGGTTCGGCTCACGCCAAAAACAACAGCTTAGTAGATCATCACATCTTGGGTTCTAATTCAGAAGGAAGAGAGCGAAAAAACGCGCGATTTTACTTATATACCGCGAAACATCGCTGCCACAGATTGTAAACAAAATTATCGATGAACGATAAAATAATTAATGACAGACGATTTTAATATTACGGTCAACCAATTAAAAACTCGAAATTTTAAAGAAGAGAAATGGAATTTCAAAGCAGATGAAAATTAAAAAGAAATGAAGTGAAACGATTTGGAATATACGAATTCAGCAACAAATAAAATATTAACGATTCTAAAATATTTAAAAAGCTGAAAATAGAATAAAACTGAAAAATTGCAATGAATTAACGAATTTTTAACCGAGAGCAATAAATTTGGAATCAAATTAAAGGGAATAAAAAGGGCAATAAATGGATTTGCAAATTAGCCAATTTAAATAAATTTAAATTGCTAAAACCTAAAAATAACGAACTTTCGCCGCTTTTAACACAAAACCTATGGAATAGAACCTATTTGGAACAGAAGAATATCAAAACCTAAACAATTGGAAAATGAAGAGCGACTATGTAAATAAGACCCCTGAACACGTTTAGACAAAAAAGCAAAACTCCTAAAATTATTAAATATCCAAAGATATAACCCAACAATAACCAACAAGATCAAAGGTAACAGTACATTAATCAGTGAAACATTTTTAAATCATGAAAATTTTTGAAAATTAGACAAAAATGTTTAGTGTTTAAAGTAAATGCAAATTACAAGAAATTGTCTTCAGTGGAATGGGCTACAATTTAATACATATAAATTTATTTTAATTTTATTTTGTTTTCATTATTTTTGGCTTACTTTTATTCTTAATTTTTCAAGCATGTACTACAATAATTTTTTTTACTTTAGATACTTTAAGATAAGGGTTTCCAAGCCTTTTTTTTTTTGGCCCATAATGGAATGTCTCTTCAAGCCATTTTTGTATTACAAAATAACTTCATGGCCCACCTGCACCAGTCATTGAAAATTTTAAATGAAAATATATATCTGTAGTGAATTGTTATTAACTACATAGACATATTTTACATGTAAGAACAAACACTTTTATGTTTTTAGTAGTTTTTAACTATTAAAACAAAAAATAAAATAAAATAAAATAAAAATAATATCATGCATGAATCTTTTTCAATTCTGAGTCATAATTCATTTTAAAATTATCTTATATTTTTTAAATTAATATTTGCTGAAATATTTAATTAATATTTTCATTATTTAAAATATTTTTCATTAAACATTTTCTCTGCAGATATATTCCCCATCAGTCACTTTCATGGGAAAATAAACATTTCTATTTAATTGAAGTCTAACTTATACCACTATTATCTCTTTGTGTAATTATTTAGAATCTAATTAAAATACTGAATTTTCAATTGTAAAGTGAAATATATCTAAGAAAAATTCAAAATAGGTTTAAAATATTTTTAAGCACACTTTTCTTCATTTTTATATATGAAACTTGCACTATAAACACTGTTTATGCCAAATGCAGTGAAAAAAAAAAAATAAGAGTTGCAGTACTAATATAATTTTTGTGTACAGTTTAATGGCTAAACTTACTAGCATATGCTTTTTGAATCTTTCAGTTTTAGTAATATTGTGGAAAAAAAAATTACAAAACATAACTAAACAGTTAAATACGGAGTAAACCCAGTTTTAAGATTCCTAAAAATTAATCATTTTTATAGTCCTTAAAAAAAGCTTTAAGGACCTCTGAAGATGACACCTAAATAACCACAAATTTTGTCTTCCTTTTCTTTGTCACTTTTTTGCCACTCTTTCTTTTTCGCCGACAAAGAAATTATTAATATTTATTTTTCTTACTTTTGTAAGTTATTAAATAAAGTTCCTTTTATATTTTATTTAATATTCTCTGTTTCTTTTTACTATTTATTAGTACATTGCTTATTACACTTCAATATTAAAGTTTCTAATTTATTCTAATAATGTATCTTTTACTAATTGCTTTTCCTGCAGTTTGGCCTGTGCACATTACTTAATTGTTTACCTTTTAAAAATTATCAACAATCAACTCATTCTCTAAAACTTCACTTACCTTTAACCCAGAATTAAATAGAGTGCAGCCAACAAAGAAACACAAAAGAAAAACTCAACTCAATTATATGTTAAACTAAAACTTTCTTTATTAACACTTTAATTTACGAACAAAAACATCCTTCAAATTGTTAATACTAATAATTCGTATAGTGGATAATTAAAGTACATTGCGATGATTAGAAAAGAAATTAAATTTAAATTCAAGACCCAGTTATCAATTTAAATCCCAGGTTCAGATTCCACTCTGGTCTGAAGACCAGAGTTTGGTCTATCTGGATGAGCTGTCCACAAAAATGTTAAATCCCAAAATAACTCTAAATAATAAAACCAAACACAAATAGTGAATGATAAAATTACAAATGATTAAAATTCAGAATAATAAAAACAAACACTAAATGGTAAAATGTAAACTCCCAATTTGTACATGTATCAAAATATTATTCTCAGAGGTACAAAAAAAAAATGAAGCTGCCCATATCAAAAGAATTCACCACAGATAAAAAGATTAAAATGTTGAACAGACAGATTCCCAGTTGCAGCTTCTTCTATAATGACAATAATTATCATTTGGGCAGCGATGATTCTAGTTGGTAAATATAGATGGCAGCACCATACCCGATAACAGCGTGCAAAAACAGGCATTCATTTTTAGCCCGGTTGAAGCTAATTTCAAGTTGCTCTTGCACAACACACATTTAACCAATGAAGACTGGCTGCATAGAAAAGCACTTATAAAGGAGGCATGGAAACACCTAGGTTCCAATCACTATTAGAACCTGATAGCTGTATGTAAACACGATGATGAAATGTAGTCGGGCACATTAATGGCTGTCAAATTTCATTTTTGATCAATGTTGGCAGTAGGACGGAATTTCACTTTTGAGCAAGAATTTCACTTTTGGTGCAAGATTTTTTTTTGAAAATCGAATACCATCTTTAGTACCGGCAATTTAAACAGAATCGCCAGTTTAACGAAGATCACGGTTAAGTGGAAAAAGGCCTGCCTTGAACAAGGATATTTAAAGTCAAAGGTAGCTGAATCTGCATCGACTTGGGCTTGGATAGTCACGATGTCCTCATTAGAAGCACAGTTCAAGTATTAGTCAAGATTCATTCCCATCGACAGATTTCTGTTGCATTGGAATTTTTTAAAGCCATCACTTCGTAAATTCAAAGAAACTAAGCTTACGTGAGAGTTAACCATGGACTCCAAAATACCTTCCGGTGAGCGCCCCGGGTGCTCAGCATGAGCCCTGGGCGCGGGACTTAAAATTCTTTCAACCTCTGCTCTGATGCTCAGATTCGCACTAAAAAACATACCAACCAAATTTCTGCTCCCCAGGAGCTGCTAATCTTGGCGAGTGAAAAACATGCGCTGCACACAGCGCCTATACATACCCTAGGGAATTAAAAAAAGGACACTTCGCAACGAACAGCGCGGCACGAAAATGCCACCAAGCTAGCTACAACGTTTTCCCGCCAAAGTTCATTGCCCCGTTACTCCAACCCTACGGAATGCCTAGGCACCCACAAACATGCGGAATAAGCATCATCTCAACTGATAAGCCATGAAATGGCCAAAAAGGAGCGTCATTTTTCACTTTCAGAGGAATATAATTGCCGCTCGAAAGTGAAGGCGTAAAGCCAAAAAGGAAAATTACAGGGGCATAGGCGAATTAGGATTAGTAAAGGATTCTATGGATACATTTTGCGTTTGTAGATACATCGCATGCATAATTTGGAATATAAAAATGTATGAAAGGGATGATAAATAAACGTTAATATGAGACAAATTGGCGAAATATTCAATAACCATAAATTAATTTAGAATTTTGAAGGGAAGAGGGAAAATTATGAATTTTGAACCTTAAAAAATCTTAGAAAATAAAAATCTCTGAATCTAAGCACAACAAAAGTATATGTTACCTTTGGATCAATAACATGAGCTACTCCTTCAACCCCTTCAAATCTCTCTAAAGCTTTCAAGAGTACTCGCCATGCAGTTGATTTGCCACTGCCGCTGGGTCCGACCATCATCAGGCCATGATTGAGTTGGGAAATTTGGAACAGTTGCAGAACCTAGGACATATAACAAAAATTAAATATTTAAATCATTATTTTATCTGAAATAAAATTAAGGTCATATATCTTAGAACTACATACTTTAATCGGTATAATCTAAATATTATTAAACAAGTTGATTTGAAAAGAATATTCAAATTTAAAGCAAAATTTCTTAATTTGTTTGCATACAAATAAAGACACAGATTTCCTGTTAAACTTTTAAATGAAAATTTAATCTATTTTTAAATTATCATATTCTGAACTATAACATCAAAATGAAAGTTGATATACTACATTTTGAAGTGATAAATTAGAATAAATAAACAAATAAATGTATAAAAATGGATTTGAAAATAAAAAGTTTGGCATATCCTACATAACGTGTAAACTAAATTTGAAATTTTGTGGAAAAGCATCCCAAACTGGAAACTTCTTATGATTCAATCTCACTGAAAGGGGCTTTTTGTTGAGATTACCCAATTGAAATAATCGAACATTTCCTTAAACAATCAATTCTTATTCTGAGAAAAATAAAAATTGTAACATGCCATATGTAAAAAATAGTTCATAATTCTTAATCAATGATGTCCATCACTTTATGGCAAAAAGTATATATAAACACTTATCTGACAATAACAATATTTAACTTTTTATAATTTTTAACAATTTAACTAAAAAAATGTATAATAAAAGCACATGCCACTGTCTTACAATTAATGTTATTTGTTTCTAAGATAATATTTAAACTTTTTTAATATTACTCATGATAATATATAACAAATGCTTGATAAAATGAGGCTTTTTTCCTGGTTCGAATGTGCTGAAAATCAATGTTTCTCTATTTACTCACTGAAATAATTGTACCAAATTGCAAGGAATTTGCCCATTTCTTTTTTAAATAGATATTGTGTTCCAGACTTACAGACAGATTAATGCAGTTGTTTGATAAATGGTTGTTTTGTGAAATTTCAAAATGTATAGATTCAGTAAATTTCACTACATTTGGATATTTTATATGTTTTGAACAAAAAGTAATAACTACAGCCACCCACGGTGCACCTAACTATCATTTAAGTTCAATTTTGGACCACATCACAATACTTTCCCTTTACATATATTATGTATTAAAAATGATATTCATAAATACTTTACATACAAATTATTACATTTTTTAAATCCATAGAAAATTTATTTATTTTAACTTTATAAGTAATATATTAAACTAGAAAATTATCTGGCACTGCCTGGGATTTAAAATGCAAACCTCTGAATAAAATTACACCAGAGCATATAGTGATTTTTTGAAAACCAAACAACACTTCTATGATACGCTTGCTTAGGACAAAAATTAAATAACTAATTTGCTGCACAGGTGTAATACACCATAAATAAGCATGCAAGGTGCATGTAATTTGAATACATGATTTTCATTAGGTCAAGGTAAAAAGTATAGTTTTTAAAACTAATCCCTAGCATAATTAAAAGCTAAAATTATTACCAAACTAATATATTTTGTTATTTTTAGAACACATCATATCGAGACCACAAAACAGTGCTATATCAGCATGTTTCTATCAGAATTTTGCCATATTTAAAACAATACTTATAATGATAATATAATACCAAATTAAAAAGAAATTAGAAAAAAAAAAATCTTTTAAATTCACAAGTTAGAAAACTGATAAATTATATCCACTTTGTTTGGAAACAGTTGTTTTTTCCATCTAGATCAGCCGTTTCAACCTACATTCATGCACAGTGCACCTAACTATCATTTAAGGCACCCCAGTTGAAAACCACTGGGATAGACAAAATGTCTGTCACTTAATCAAAACACATGTTCTCGTATCTTACAAATATAGAAATTGTCTGCCTGAAATGATATTCATTTTGAAGTCAAGAATTTAATGGATTTTCATCTTTAAATGTTTATAACTTTTAAACTAATTTGAATTTTTAAAATATTTTGCTGAGCCATATCATCCAAGGACCTGAAGTATCTCTACTGAATTCTATCACTGCTTTAATTTTCCATTATATATGACAGATGCACAGAAATACAGACAGATAAACCTCTTTTATTATGTAAGACTGTTTAATTTCCACAATTCAGTAGAATTCAGTTCCAGACAAGCAATAATGCTTAATATGAAACTCAATTATAACCACATGATTGTCAGTTTTTTCCCTATGCTCATACACATTTCTACAAAACGAAAAAAATAGAACACCAAGAGCACAATCACTCACTTTCTCCATCCAGAGTCCTCCGATTTCTTCGTTCTCACCACACACCAAAAACATCTCTTGACACACTTTCTTGATTTGCTCCTTTAAGCCCTTCATCTCAGCCCGGGTGTATGAGACACCAGGGAACACGTCTGACAAAAGAGAGAAGAGGAGCGGGATGTCTTCAGCTACAAGTTTTGGAACCATTGTCTCACACACACTCTGGATCAAGATCTGAAAGGCATTTAAATCAGAATCAGAGCATAATGCATATATTGTTTTCTTTTAGTTAGCTATCATAAACTTTTGCAGAAAGACAGGTTCAATTTGTTCAGTTTGTTTTATACACTTAGGGGTAGTGATGAACTTCCCAATAGGCTTAGGGTGGTGAATTCTTTGATGAATAAAATTTAGGAACTTAAAAATTGCATATGTATGAGAATATTGAAAATTAATTGAAATTGATTTAATTGGAAAACAAAAACAATTTGCAAAATATAAAACAAAGATATATTTATTTAAAATGGTTCAAAAGATAAAATAGCATTTTGTGCAAGTCCAATAGTACTATCGTGCAAGAATATAATGCAAGAATTTCATATATTATTTGATTTGCCATGCTAAAACTATTTTCTATAAATTCCAATCTTTAAAACACTGGAAAAATTCAACAGATAAAAAAAATTGAACAAAATAGCCAAGTGCATTTGCAAGTACAATATAACATTTCGACATAGGCAAGTAAAATTTGCATTCAATTCAAAGAAAGTCGTAAAATGAGTTTTAAATGCAAATTCAAGTTTTAGAACTACTTAGATTTTTCAAGTTTAAGGACAATGAAAAATGAAATCAAGAAAAGTGCTCAATTGATTACCTCATTACTATTTGAGGACCATGGTTTCACACTCATTGCTGCTCATCAGTATGGTGTGGATGATGAAATGATCAATAAGCACAAAACTTCTTAAAGCTATGATTTAAGAATATTTTTTGTACAACTACTTATTTCGAACTTAGTAACCTTGCAGGGCATCTCCACTAAATTCTAGGCACTCAGAATTACAGTGAAATGACTAATGTCATATAATAAATTGTTGCATAAAAAAAAGAAAACATTCATCTGATCCTTCATCATGGTGGATGATCATTTGAGCATTTTCTTTCTTGCTCTTATTTATACCCTGCTAAAGGGCTGCTTTTATTTATACCCTGCTAAAGATTTCCCTGGCATTTAAACTATTTTTCAAATTTCAGAACAATTTCAGGTTTTCCCTGTCCTATATGTCCTATTTTGTAATGATATTAAAAAAACTATAGTTTATTTTCCCACACAGGATGTAAATTACATTAGATTTGTCTGAGTATTTTTGGATGTAAAATGCCCTTCATCAGAGGCATCTGACATAGTACAAAAGCAGGGTTTTATGTACAATCAACTCACAAATAAATTTGCATATTACAAACAGTCAATCGGCAATAAGTAAATTCATATGAAGTGAGGAGGCATAAAATAAACATAATACATGAAAATCAAATATAAATATACAAAGTTAAAAAAAAAGACAATGATTTCACCTCTATGGCATCTAGGATAAGTCATCAGGCAAAACTAAGATTCTGATAAACTAAGTTTCCTGGATTCCACATAGGTGAAACTATTGTCTGCATACCTAACAATTTAAAGATTTTCTAATCTCGTTTTTTCTGCATTGTACTTTATATATTTATATTTGATTTTCATGTAATATGTTTATTTTATGCCTCTTCCCTTCCTATGAATTTACTTTTTGCCAATCAGCTATTTGTAATATGCAAATTTATTTTTTGGGTATAAAACTCTAATGTGCTTGGATTATGTCATATGCCTCTGATGAAGAGCATTTTAGATCAGAAAGTGCTCAGGCAAATCTAATGCAATTTACGTCTAGTGTGTTGAAATAAACTTTTCATTCATTTTAATAAAATACAGAAATAAACTTTTCATTCATTTTAATAAAATACAGAAATAAACTTTTCATTCATTTTACTAAAATACAGAAATAAACTTTTTATTTAATTTACAGATTTTTAACATTTTAATCCTGGAGGTGTTGCAATTTTTAGTCAACTTGTAATGAATTTACACTTTTAATGAAATGTTCCAAATGTTCTTAAAATCTTATTACAAGTAAGTTTGAATGTATTTCCAGATAAGCTAAAAATGTTAGGCAGAATAAACAATAAACTCTATAAGCAAATTTTTTTTGCAAAATTGCATATAATTAAGTCAGACAATGCTAATAATTTACTGCAAAACTGCGATGATTAGATGCTGTGTGTCACTGTGTGATGAGATTTTCGTGCCCATACATAAAACGTTCCAGAGTTTTTAAAAATGTTAAAACAATTCACAATTTTCCTTGATTTTTTAGGTAGCTTAGAAATTTAGTTAACTTTTATTATTATTTTTTTTAATTTAAATATAATTCTTACTTAATTTTACAGGCATCCAAATTAATTAAATACCAGCAAAATGTATGGTTGTTAAAATAGTTTGAAGTGTTATATTAGTTAAGAAATATTTACAATACTTGTCACGATATAAAAAGTGAAGAGTTTTCATGCTTAATAAACACAATTTTAAGAATTTGTTCAAAACTGATGATCCATTTTAATTATATATACTACATTAAAATAATACAAAGATAAAAATACTCTATTATATGTGAAAAAAGAGCATGTCATTTAATTTTTGATTTATTCTTACTATGAATAAACTTATATAGGTAAAGAGAAAAGTGTATGACATAAATTTTAGGAAAATTTTACTGCATCATATGAAAAAAACACTTTTTTTAATACAAATTTTTTATGAACAGGATCACAAAATTCATCACGTGAAATGTTTAAGTTAGACAAATCAAAATATTTAAAAGCAAAATGAAAAATATGGAATACCTCTTGCTCAGGCAGTTGCTCTGCAATCTTTCCTTCTGGGAGAGTTTCCCCTTGTTCAGCTAAGGTGTCTTTGATTTTTTGAATGCGGTCTCGTTTGATGTTACCAGCACTAATCAGCACACTTTTCAAGGCTCGCAGGCCAAAGTCATAATGAGATTGATTGGACAGCTGTTCATCACACAATCTATATGAAATTAATGTTGTGAAAATTCAGGTTTTGTTACTAAATACTCAATAAAAAAAATATTTTTAAAACATAAAATTTTCCTTAATATATATATATATATATATATATAAAAATTGAAAGACTTTAATCGAAAATTATGCATAAACTAATGTATGTATAAAAAAAAAAAAAAAAAAAAAAAGAACCATCACTAGCATATCTGTTACAAATGAGTAACTATAGACCAAGACTAAGGATAAAGATAGAAGGTAACATATCACTACAATGGTAAAGGGGGATGAGAAGAATATTAGGATACAAAATTCACAAGTAAAAGTATATAAATATAAATAAAAATAAAAATAAAACACGGCAAAAATGAGAAAAGGCAATAATAATTAGCTCAAGATAAAAGATTAAGACATAGAGAACAATCAATTGAAACTACACAAAAATGGCGGTTAGTTCGAAATTGCATTCTCATCAGGACAGCCATACAATTCGAATTAAAACCGATAGAATAGCCAGTTTCTGACAATGGCGATAGTATTTAACTATAGACACCATTGGAACTGTCTACTGGCTAGTGGAAGGAGAAAAATAAATCAATTGAATTACAAATCAGAAAAATAATACTTCCTCGAACAGAAATATGAACTCACAAGCATTGCCACCGCGTGTAAGTTGAACAAGCAACTGAGCATTTCACATCACTTCGTCAATGCGAGTGGGCACCGGAATGAATACATTTGAACGATACATAATATGTATGGAGACTTTCAAAAATAGTAATCAGTATAGGACTCAGGAAAAGCGGAAAACAGTCATTCGAAAATAGTAAACAGTATTAGACTCAGGCCAAGTGGTAAGTTAGGTGATAAGAATGGGTGAATTCTCAAAATTGAGTTATCCAATCAAAGATAAATAATGCATGTGTAAAATGATTACGTGGTATATTTGAAATTATTAATAATAATATTTACAAATACTTCCGGATATTGGTAATTTTGACAAATGCGTTTAAGATTATTGATGTGGAGAAAGTGAAACCGAGGATCAGAAAGTCGATGTATTCGAAATAGCTGGTTTAAAATGATGTTTCTAAACAATTGAATAGAATTACAAGATTGATATGATAGCAGCTTTATGATAGTGAAGTTGTAAGAATCTTTTTTGTCATATAGATTGGTGATTACATGATTATTGAGGGTATCTAAATTTAGGTCTAAAAAATTTACAGTTTGACTAACGCTAGGCTCATTGGGAATTAATTCTAGGTTAGATGGGTAAAAATCAATATTAATTGGATAGGAATCATCAATGATAATACAAATTAAGTCGTCAATATATCTATATATAATATATGAATTAGAGTTAAAATGACATTCATAATAATAAAGATATAAGTTAGCGAGTATACTACTACTACAGCCACCTTGTGGTACACCAGATGTTTGTATATAAATGTTATCACCTTGGATAATATAATTGTTGCATAACACAAAATGTAAGAGCATAGGAAAGTTTTTGACATTAAATGAAACATTATTGGCAGATAGATAGTCTTGATAAAGAGAGATAATAACTTTATATAAATCTTTAATGACAATATTATTAAATAGGTCTTTAAAATCAAAGGTATGGAAACCAAGAATTTGTGGAAGCTTGCTAAGGTGGTTTACTAAATCAAAACTATTGTTCAAAATGAAATATCCTGAATTCCTAAATTTAAGAGATTCATTAATTCTATTTAAACAGTTAAGCAAGTATTTACTAGCTGTAGTGGTAAAGGTATTATGTCCACAAGTGACTGTTCTAAAACTGAGAGGTGATTTATGGAATTTAGGAACCAAAGTAACATAAGGAAATTTAAAAAACTTACAATTAATATTTAATTGTGTATATAATTTTAGCATTTTAGTTTTGATTTTGATAGACTGATTATTAATGGGTTTAAAAATTTGATTATTTTTTAAGTAATTCTGTAACAGAGAAACATAATATTTTTTACAAATGATGGCATAATTATTAGAAGCTTTATCTACATAAGTTATAACAAAATGTTGTTGTAGTTCTTTAATAGCAGATAGGAGTTGTTTATAAGAATACTTAGGCTTCGTTAATTTAATGTTTATAATAACATTTTTAAGTAGATGTAAGGTAGTATACTTCCATAGATGGAATGCTTCAATAGAAATGGAATGTGAACAAGCAAGTTGATATATGAATTTATCAAAATCAAATTATATAGATTGAAGAAGTTGTTTAGGGTGATGGCAGAATAGAATGCGAAATTTAGACCCTTTATTCATAATATCCCTAAGTATATCATCCTGAACTATACTGAGATCCCCAGTAATAATGTGTCCCAGTAATAATGTTTTATATATATATATATATATATATATATATATATATATATATATATATATATATATATATATAAATAAATGCAGAAGTATTTCTCTCTCTATTTGCTTTGAGATTGGGCTTGATTAACAGCTCAAAGCAAATGTAGTTATTTTTCAATAATTCTTTACGATTGAATTGGTACTTATTTTGCCATTGAAGCCTATAGCTTTTGTATCCAGTCTGTCTGTTTATGTATATATATATATATATATATATATATATATATATATATATATATATATATATATATATATATATATATATATACATATATATAAATATATATATATTCAAAAATTCTTATTGTAACTCTTTTTTACGACTCACAGATTCTTTTTTAAACCCACCTCCCACCCTTTGTATTTCCCTTGAAAAACAGGGCAGGTCATTATGAGAATTTTATGACTGACTTCATATTCATATATAACTTGCAAACTAATTAAAATACTCATTCAAACTTCATGTCAAAAGAGCTTTCTGTGGTTTACTATTTAAATACAAATCAAAAATTTAATTTTTAATTATTAAAAATTGTGTATACACAGAGTAATTTTAGACAAATGTGAAAAATGATTATGCATATATTTGAAGGGAGAGATGTCCTGTTTTATTTAACCATTTACCTAACAATGTTCCTAATTGGGAACATTTATAAAAATAATTTAAATTACTTATTTCTCAGATTTTGCATAATAGCTCATTTGTTTCAATTACTACTTGAGTGGAACTGATTTTAAAATAATTTATTTTAAAAAAATGTAAAAAGACGGTTTGAGGCACTTATGATTATTTTTAAATTTCTTAATTTGGAAATTCCAGGAATTAAATATTTTAGATAATTATTTGGTAATTACTTAATGACATTCCAGACATTAGATTTATCAATATGTAGTATAAATAAATTCCCTCAATGTTAATTAATTTTTCCCCCTTATAAAAGTTATTTTTATATAACTTGTTGGTATTAGAATAGAAAATTAAAAAAAATAAAATAAAATTTTTTAACTGTAACTGAATTTCGAGGATAAAAGATTAATATAATCAATCTCGCTAATATATATGTATATATATATATATGATTTAAAATTTTAATTTTGGGATTGTATTTCTTTATATATATATATATATATATATATATATATATATATATATATATATATATATATATATATATATATATATTAATTTTGTGTCTGGTTCTGAAAATTTGAATTTTATAAATGTGCCCTTTTTTCACATTTGGAATTTTGTGAAGGGTTTATTTTTCTATAAGAGGAATCTTGTGTAGCCCCCCCCCCCCCCCCGAAAAAAAAAGCCCCAAGTTCCTTTTAAACAAACACAATACTTGTATGCTAGGAATATTTATATATAATTGACATGAAATATGAAATGAAACATACTTGAAGAATGGAACAATTTTGCTAGCCAACTTTTCAGCAGATCGGAATCCTTGAGAGAACAGCATGACTTGGGCAATAAGCTGGCGATCAGGTTTTGTCATAGCTAACGATCTGAACAGTTTCTTCAAGTTGTCAGGAAGGTTGGACCGTCCAGCATAGCCGGGATTCATGGTGATGAAAATAGCCATGTCTGGGTTAACATTCACTTGTTTGCCAATCAATTCAACACTGATGTCTAAAAGTAAAAGAAAAAAAAAATTGAAGCATATTTCATTGGCAATAATTCTTTACTATTGACATTACATTGAGTGTAATATTTATTGGAAAAATGGCTGTTCAACTTGAAGTTTGATATCTGTTGAACTTTTTCTGATGCGGCAACATTTCTCTAAAGTAACCAAGTAACAATATTGAGTCAAATTTATCATCAAGCATGACAGTCAGAGATATTGGTTTTTTCTCTCTTTATATATATTAAATGAAATACAATTAAAGTTTGGGAATGAAAAGATGCAACCCAAAGGTCGCAAATTCGATTTATGGTTACACATTTTTCACTCTTAAAATTTAATTGCGTCTCCTTTATTTTTAATTGTTGCTGCAGTTGTACACTATATGGAGGTAATTTGGTTAAAACTAAGTAATATTCCTTTCAAAAATTATTATTGAGTTATTAATATATATATATATGCTAACTTCATTTGATGCAATTTATTGTGGTATATGGTGCATACTCACCTTTTTTTAATTAATACCATTTTCTGTTTAATTTACTCAAAATTTTAGAATTTTTATGCATTTTGCATAAATTATTTCTTTTTACAAGACATTCAGAGTTTTCAGAAAAGATTTAAATGCCATCAGAATATTCCTCATTCAAGGAATTGAGAACTCCAAATAATTTATTACTGTATCTTCACTACCCACTTTCGTGTTTTGAATTGATCTGTTGTGTGAAGAAAACTGATATATAAATTATACACAAAAGTTAATAAAATTTGAATTAAAGAACTGAAGTGAAATCAAGAATTTGTTTACATTACTATTTAGTCCTGCCCCATTTGACCACATTCTTTATTTCAGTGGGGTATACCACCTTTTTATCTAAAAATATAGTACTGTATACTAGTATCTAATCCTAAAAGATCAATAATTTTGCATTATGTATTAAGTATGATTTCAATTCTTTTACTACTCTAGTGGATAAGTATTGCCTAGGAACATAAGAGGTAGGTCCAATTGACTCAATATCGGGGAAACACAACACAATTTAATGTTAAATCTATCGACTAAATTTCAATGCAATTAGTTTAAAACTGTACGGAGGAGATAGAAGCCCAGATTTACAAAATGCCTTAAATACAGATAAATATGGTGGTGCAAATGCATCACTATGTTTTTTATTCACTCTATATTTTATTTTATATTCAAATTTTTGGTACTGATAACTAATTTTGAAGTAAAAAATAACCCTTTCTAAAAATTTACTGAGTAAAAGAATCACAGTGAGTGATTTCTCAGGTATAAATTAATTTGCTTGCTTTCATACATATAATTTGATCGTCATGCAATTCTTTTCAAGGTAGGTAGTGTAGCAGCATAATTTGCAAGAGAAGTGTTAACTAACTATCTCTTTCTATTTGTACATCGATTCTTAACAATGATTTAAAAAGTTTTGTCTGTGCAAGCCACCATGCAAGAGTAGACAAGGTGCTAATTTATGTTATTTTTAAATATTCAGTGCTACTTACATGCCACCCAGTGCTTTTCTTTTTTCAAAACAGTTACAAAAAAGAAATATTTTTCATAATGGAAGCTTTGAAAGTTAGTGTGCAAATGCCGCCACTGTTGGTATAAATATCACTACATCACAAATGGTGAATACACATTGCAAAGGTGGTCTTAAAGACAAATGAAGAAAAAGAAAATAATCAGGTCAGAACCATGAATTCAAACTCATATTCTTTCAGAATAAATTCCTCATATATGTCATACTATTTTGTAATGAACATTACAATTGCATACATAACCTGACACAGAAAAAAAATACACTCATACATACACTACATACACTAATAATGATCAATTATGGTTATATATATTATAACCATAATTGATCATTATTATGGAAGAAAAGAATAATTTAAGAACATAGGTAAGTCTTACTTGTTTTTTGACTCAGCTGGTTTTTCAGAGTTTCTTGGATCATTTGAATTTGTTGAGATACTGCAGAGAGCATTCTTTCTTCCAACCTATTAAATTCATCAAAGCAGCCCCATGCTCCCACTTGACACAAACCAACAAATATACGGCCCATAGCCTAAGGAGCCACGATAAAATACATATTAAAATGTGGACAAAAACTAATAATAATAAAATACATCTACTGTAATAAAACTAGAACTGTTATTTGCTGAGCAAGGCTACAAATAAGAAGAATGGATAAGAACCTGAAAATCAAATGTTTCGTCACAATTGAAGACAAGTACAAAACGACCTAGTTGATGTCCCAAAGCTTTTACAGATTCAGTTTTACCTGTACCAGCAGGTCCTGAGAACAAGAAGTAATAAATTATTATAAACTACAAAAATAAAAGTAATAATGCACTTTATACTAATAAATATTTTGTGCTATAAGACAATTTTCTAAATAAATATAAAATTATAGGTTTCAAATATAAGCTTTGCTCAATTAAATTATTTACAATGGAAGAATTATATACTTTAAATTTTTCTGTTAAGCATACACACATGTGGTATAGCATAAAAAAATAACATTTAAAATAAACTATTAAGTCAAATTGGTTGAAAATATATCGAATTTGTTGAGTAGGAAAATAAATTACTATACACAACAATGCAAAAACATATACAACAAACTCATTAAGATTTTCAATGAAGTACATTCTGTATTTAAATACTTTACAATAAATTTATGATTAACTATTAAACATATTTAATAAGCCAAATTAATATGAAGTAAAAATTTTGTTAACATTTTCTTACTTTATCCCAAACAATTTTTTTTTCTGCATAAAATAAAGTAAAATTAAGAATACGATCACTACAACCCTGTTTTAGGCTCAAGATGCTAAATATTTTACTGTATCATATATTTCTATAGAAGAATTTCAGAAAAAAAAAGCCAACAATAAAAATTTTGGCAAACATGAAGAAAAAAAATTATCTAAGAAATCCAATTTTGTATAAATGCCTAGTTTAAGACAATCAACAAGGTAAAAAAAAAAAACCCTGTTGCTTTCCTAAAAAGATAACCTTTTGTCAACTTTTAACACACCAGCAAAATGTGTAAATAGACATCTCTTTTTTTCTTCTGATGACTATTGCATAGGATAGTGATTACTTTAATTCTTTTTGGATAATTCCATTTTTGGCATATTAATTTACAAAGAAATAAATTAAAAATCTATTAAATAAGCTTCGAAGTAAAGCTATTCTGTTTAAAAAAATTGGAAAACCATTTATAAATATCTCTTCCAATTCATCTTAAGTTCAAAAATTTTTTTTAACTAGATATTGGTATGATTGAAAACGAAGTAAGATATACTTCAATTTGCTTCAAAATATTTTTTCAATGAATTGAAAAAAAAAAGAATTCTGCAATTCAAATTTTACTTTACATTAATCTAGAATTTGTAGATTTATTGTGAAAATAGGACAAGCACTGGCTCACTTCAAAAATTTTTCAAAAAGCACATAACTCAAAATTCTTGGTCAATCTACAAAATTAGAAAACCTTTCAGAATGCACCAAAAGTAGCCAAGTTGGCAATATTTTGCCAAATTTATTGCCAAGATTATCAAATTTGTCACTAAGATCACGTGATCATGATCTTCAAATTATAACAATGGTTCCCTGTTAAGTATTAGTAACAATGTAGTCATACTTTTGTTTCATCCTTGTCACATTTCTTTCTTGATTTACTGTGTTCCCTGTACCCTAAGATGTTTCACATCAAAAATTGATTGAAGTTTTAGAGAAGTTAAAATGGGACAAAGTCCATAACAATAAAGGTGGTGTATTATACACGATAATTGTTCGACCACATTCATTTATTTAGTTGGCCTGTAAAACATTAATCTGTACCATATAATAAAAATTTGCTGAAAATTTGGTTTACATTCAAAGAAGTTATCAATGAACAATAGATATCAGTAAAGGGGAAGGGCATATCACACTCAGTGTCTGTCCAATCACGTTCAGCAATGGGACCTGTAAACTGGATCTGTAAAGTATTTATCTTCACCACATATCCAAATTGTTCATAAGAAAAAGTGCTAAAATACACAATTTTATTACATGTGCTAAAATATACAATTTTATTTAAAAGCACTGAAATAAACAATGTAATTTAACAGTGCTAAAATTTGTGGTAATTTATTTAAAGGTGCTAAAAACAGGAAGAACTGTCTTATTGATATCAAATTTTAGCATTCTTTTCCAAAAATCGCAAATTTTTGCACTTTTCCATAAAAACAGACTCTGCCAAACTGCTTTTTTTCACTTCGTTTTATACATCATATCAAACTCTTCCTACATTTTTCTTGATACTGTGATTGGTTACACAAGCAAAAAAAAAAGATCTTCCAAATGAAGAGTATAAAAAAGAAGAAAAAATAGGAAAATAGGAATTATTTCAAAAGTAAGCAACCATGCAATTCCTGAAAAAGAAGCAATCATGCAATTCCTGAGTATCAAATACTTTATAAAAAAAAAAAAACCCCTCTTCTTAAGAAGTAATAAATTCCCCAACTCAGTTTATATTCTCATGTATTACTTGAGTTTCAAAATATCTTTCTCCATCTTAATCTTACAGTACAGTGTTTGAAAACTGTCTGAAACTGAACTGTCCCTTTTAGATATTTCAGCTAAGTACTTTAAAAATTTCAGTAAAACAGTTTATAAAGTTTCAAAAAATAGCATTCTTGTGGTTTATATTCTCATGCAGTGTTATGAAAACCAAAGGTAGCATTCTTTCTTAAAACATAATAGCAGGTTAACAAATAGAAATTTGGGATATTTATTACTTCAAAATGTATTCTAAAATAAAATTTTGTTATAATTTAATCATTTAATATTAAATAAAACATTCATAAAATGCCCCCATTTAGAAAAAAGAATATATAAATATTTCTTGTATTATTATTATGTATACTGCTTTTTCAAGTTTAATTTTACAATGTTTTGCTAATTTTTGTTAAGAGCTCTGACATTTTTTATTCCAAGATGTTAGAAGGCATGTACATATCTTTGTATATTTCACAAAGTAATACTTACAATGAATTATATTCTCTCATCCCCCCCCCCTCCATAATGTTACACACATTTATTTACAGTATTTATTTCAATAAATTAAGGCAAAATAAGAACAAATCAGCTCACAAAACATACCAAAAGGTGATCCACCAAGTCTAGCCTCTAGGGCTTGAGTCATTGTAAGGTAGCACCTATCTGTTAGAGGAGTTTGCACAAGTTTTTCTTGTACACCTAAGTATTCGAATCCATAGTTGAACTTTGCATTGGCCATGTGAATGGACAGTTGCTGCAGGACATCTGATTGGCGGGGATCGAAATAAAATCTCATGCGGCTTAGCCACTCGAAGGACTTAGGATTAGCAACTTTTTTCTTAATAAGATATCGAGTAACGTCTCTTTTGTGAACAAATTCTGTGATCTAAAAAATAACAATGCATACATTTGTAAGTAATACTATTAAGACTATTAAATACAGAATTACAAAATGAAAAACAAATCTATATAAATAAAATTGAAAATCTGTCTGTATGCGTGTGTATGTTTGTCTCATCATCACAGGAGAATGGCTGCACTTCATTTCATAAAATGTTGTGAGTAGTTTATACTCCATAGACATATTTAAAATGCAATGCCTATATTTTGAGTATCTAGGATATGGGGTTGTCAAGATATTAATAAAAAATGAACATCCCATAGAGATAGCATTATGCAGATGATATTTTTCTGCAAATGTATTTGAAAAAAAAAAAAAGATATCATGTTGCTAAGCAATGGAATTAAATCCAATAAGTCTATACAGCAGATGATTTTTATTGAATCTTTTATGATTTAAATAATTAAGAAATTTATATAAAACAAATTTTATCAGAAGTACACTTTTCAAGGGATTATATCAATTACGGATTTTGGATAGAAAGAGAATAAAAATGGTATGGGTCTTCTAATACATTTTGACATATGATGATCCAATGTTATAAGCTTTCATTCTGAAATATATGATGGTTACACTGAAATTTTTGAGATACAGCTAAGTGGTACAAGTTAAACTTACCCCCGGGATCGATTCCCATCACTGCCAAAGTGTTCACGAAGAGTATGATCACGTTAAACATGTGGATCCATAAGTCCTTCCGAGAGGTTGGCGGTAGGGGAAGGAGATTATGGTCCCTGTAGATGCCTCCCCCACTGGGTTCTGGTTTAAATTGGGTGGCACTTCCCGGCCATCCAAACAGATACCTTATACCTTTCTGGTACGTCGGAAGGTCTGGGTCGAAGAAGAACGAAGAAGTTAAACTTACCAACTCAGGAGTGTTCAAAGTACTCCCCTACAACATCAATGCACTTTTGTAGGTGAATTTTCTAAAGATTAAATGCTTCAAGCTATCTATTTCTTGGAATCGATGAAAAATATGCTTTTATAGCCTCATCAATCTCATCTTCGGAATGAAAACGATGCCTACATAAGTTTTTTTAGATTAAAAACTAGCCAAAGTCACACATAGCAAGATCAGGAGAATAGGATGGATGTTCTATAATTTTGATTTTTTTTTGTTCAAGAAATTCGACTGTCATTCTTGCTGAATAAGAAGATGCATTGTCATGGTGAAGCATGAGTCCCCTAACATTCACTTCCTGAAGAATATCTGGAAGACGCTTAGTGGTGTATCAATTAGCTGTAACTGTCTACTGTCCCTCTAGTTTTATGGCTTTGACCAGAACTGTACTTCTGAAGAACACGGCATACATTACTTTTTTCACTGCTCATTGTCTTTTTACCATTGTTGGTTTAGGGTCATCTTCACAGACCCACATTTTACTTTCTTAACGTGTTGGAACATCAAAAAGAGGTATGTACATTTCATCACCAGTTATAATTTTAGAAATAATGTGGTGTCCACCATCATTAAGTAATTTTAGGGTTTCTTTACTAATTCTGACATGCTCCGCTTTTTAATGTTCTGTTAAATTATGGGGGAGCCAACAACAAATTTTTTCATATGCAGTTCTCCATGAATAATTTTATGTATAGCTGCGGATCCAATGTTAAGTTCCTTCTGCATCATTTGGTAGGTACAGCGATTATCATTTATTAACATTTTTCGAATGGCCGACACATTTTCTGGGACTACAGCTGACAAAGGTCTTCCTGTGTGTTCTTCATCTAGGAGAGAATTTCGACCTCTTCTAAATTCTGTAAACCATCTGAATACAGTGGCACGAGATGGAGCATATTTCCATATGCTAATTGTTGACGTTGAAGACACTCTTCTTGATTTAGCACCACTTTAAAATCATAGAAAATCATAGCTCGATAATACTCTCACATCAACTCCATTTTCTTTTCTTTCAAAATTTATTCTACGATAGCTAAATTGTAATTGTTGCCACAAATTATTGTCTGCGGACATAAAAGTGTTCAAATTTAAATATCTGACCAATAATTTTTTCTAGTGCATATCATCTGCCTCTGTCTCAAAAATTTTAGTGTGACCTTCGTATTGATCGAATTTCATACTTTTTTGTAAATTTGTTTACAAGTGGGACCAGGATGTTTTATTCTTCAGATCTACTGAAAAGATAATTTTGCATAGCAAGAACAGATATTTTTTTACTTCTTTTTAGGAGAATTAAATTAAACATTTTAATAGAATGTTTTGAATAACAATCTAAATAAAGTGGTTCTGAATAACAAATCTGAATAAAGTGGACTATCTGAAATAAGCAGTCACATTTTGTCTGGTATAATGACCACCTTCATATATTGAAAATTTTTGTTGGTTCCATAGATAATCAAAATCACTTTAAAATCACTGTATTAAGTCTTGTTCAGAACAGAACCTTATAGTACAGTGTTGAAACTTTCAGTGAAAGTAATGTTTTAAATTCATAGTTTAAGCTTACCAAGTGTTCCAGTTTTTTGCGTCTTAAAGGCGGTTGCTCTTGAAGAACTGAATCAGCTAATACAGTAAGTGTAGACTCAACAGCAGTGAGAACTTCTTCGAGGGGTTTCAGATTGCTATCACCAGCATTTGCAATTGTATGTAGTGCATTCTCAACATCTTCTGACCATGAAATCTGGGCAGCCAGTACAACAATCTGAGACTAGAATGACAATTTAAAATATTAGAAATTAGTCATTTAAATAATAAAAAAAAGTTTGAATACATTAAAGTAAATTTACATGACAGATTGCAACGGACAACATTCAAAATCTTAGAGCACTCCAGCAACATAAACCAGAAGAAGAAGTTTTCTGATAGTATTTAATAAAAAAATTAAGAAAAATATTTATTTACAGCAACATTTTTTATCACAATGAATGTAATTGCTAGTTTTGAGAATAAAAAAATTTTTGTGATGAAAGAAATTCAAACATTTTTTATGATGAAAGAAATTCAACATTTTTTGTGATGAAAGAAATTAATTAAGATACAACATCATTAACATTATCTCAAGCTATCTGCATTGAATTTAATATTATTTATTTTATGGACAAGACTATCACAGAATTTACTTACTTTGGGGCATATTGCCACTGACTGAGTTCAAAATTCAATTATCTAACCTGCTTCAAAATTTATTTATCTAACCTGTATCAGTGTCAAAATTTTTATTTGGCCTGTGTCAAAATAAAAATTTCTTTTTAATATTTGCAGCAGTCTTAAAATCTTTATACACTAAACATTTGGCTTAAAATATTTCTATTTGATCATCAGCAGGATTAAATATTTTTTTATCTTTGCAGAAAACTGAATTAGATTTCAGCTTATTGTAACTGGTTCTATAATTTCATTTTAGAAAATGTTAAGCAACAAAAACAATTTAAACATACTGTTTGAAAAAATATTAGTTAACACCATGTCTTTCTACAATACTTCTTGCACTGTATAGACATAAATAAATTTACATTTTTAAACATAACAGCAGCATGTAAATGCAACAAAGGAAAAAAATTATCAACAAAAGACATAATATTGAGCTTCACATTCCAATCAATAAATGCACTACTGTCTATGAGCCACTGTCAATGATTGCTCCGTTATATATGTTTGAGGTTAAGTAGTTATTGCAGAATGTTTGTAATGAGAATGCTTTACTAATGATTCCTTCATACTGCTATTTTTTAAGCCATCTGTTTGCTCAAAATGAGAAAGCAGATTAAATTATTGAATAAAAACACAATTCTTTTTCACAAACAACCTACATATGTGAAACTGCATTTTCTGCTATAAAACGGAAACACAGAAATCATTTTCAAGTATTACGAGCGTTGAGAATGTTTTTAACTTTTATGAAGTCAAATATTGAAAACCAGTGAGCAAAATGCAAACATAAGGTTCCTATTGAATATTTTCTAATTATAACTACTGAATTGTGTGAATATATACTATTTTACCAATATGCATGAAACCAGTATATGTGTGCAACCAATAATTTGTATTTACAATTTATCTTTTATTATTACTACTCTACAATTTCCCCGTCAACAACTTATATTATTGAATATTGGCATATTCTTCTATTGAATAAAAACAAATAATTGTTTTCAATTGTGATATTACACAGATGCTAGTGGGGGCCAACGGCCGTACCGTGCTGAAAACACCGGTTCTCGTTAGATCACCGAAGTCAAGCAGCATCGGGCGCGGTTAGTACTTGGTGGGTGACCACCTCGGAACACCGCGTGCTGTTGGCCATCTCGGGTGCGGTATCCCCGTGGTTTGCGCGCTAGATTTGCACGCTACCACAAAATGCCGCCGTGTTCATGCGGAGTACGATCACGTTAAACATGTGGGTCCGTAAGTCCTTCCGAGAGGTTGGTGGTAGGGGAAGGAGGGTACGGTCCCTGTGGATGCCTCCCCCACTGGGTTCCGGTCTAAATTGGGTGGCACTTCCCCGCCGTCCATACAGTTACCTTACACCTTTCTGGTAGGTCGGACGGTCTGGGTCTCAACAACAACAGATGCTAGTGGTTAGCATCTTATATGTAGTTGGAAAAAAGTTCTGGCCTTAGATGTTAAAAAGTTGAGAAACACTGCAGTAAGTAACCAGAATAATTAAAATAGCAAAAAAGTTAGTCAAAATATATTTACCTGATAATTATCTACCCATTTCATGTACTCTTTCTGGTCAATGTCACCTGCTTTGAAAGGCCCAATGTTTGACACTGCAGAGGCCAAAAGGGTTGCCAAAGTCATCCGCATTTCCTTTTCCACCAGGGTCAGCCATTCGTTAATTTTAGGATGTTCCTTAATTGAAACTCTGTTCGTGAATGCAACCTATAAAAATGCAGCTATATTTATATTATCCATTATTTAAGACATAAATTAAGGGATTATTTCAGGTTTGGGACAGGACAAATAAAGCAAGATTACTGTATTAAAAATCCATAATAATAAAGGAAAATGTTGGTTTGTCCGTTTATTGGTCACATAACAAAAAGCAGCTAAAACAAAAATAATCCACAGTACAAATTGTTCAAGCCCAAAGACACCTTGAGCAATTTTTAAAAATTCAAATTGGTTTTAATTACTAAATTTTGAAGCTCCATTTTGAGTGATCTTCACAAAAGTTTGTTCCTTAGTAATCAAAAATATTATCACATAGTTTCCATTTTAACACCACTGCAAAGATCAAAGAATTTTCTTTCAAACAAATTTTGAACGGAATACATACTATTAATAGATGAATTTTTAAAAAATACATACTTTTTGCATTTTGAAAATGTAATTGACTTTAAAATTTCCGATATAAAAAAATTGACTAACGATTTGATCAGCAGCTCTTTTGAATATTACACATTGCTCTAATAAAAATTTTTTGCAGCCATTATTTCATTAATTATGATTTTTAAAAGGAACCATCTCATAATTTTTTAATTGTGCTATAGTAGAAGAATGGAACCCTACTTTTGACTCTGAATGGGGTAGAGCGTTTTTGAGTCAGGAAACAAATTTGCTTCCAAGGTCAGTAGAAAAGTCGACTACAGCTGGTTCATGGCATCACATGATACCAGTCATGGATCTTTCTGAAGCATCTGTTTGGAATTGTGAAGTGTTAGTAACTAGTTGCTATGGAAAGTGAAATATCTACACGGCGTTGCATTTGGTTTTACAAGAATTCATTGTAAGTTCCAGTGTCGTTTTAATCAGAAGTTTGCATCTTAAATCTCGGGCAACACTGGGTACATTTTCTAGTAAATAAATAAATACCTCTTCTCCTTCTTTAGATGCAATCCCAGTCACAACTGTATCATCTTCATCTAAGACTATGGCCGCAACACCAGCAAACATTTTCTTGAAATGCTTCTGTAGCCTTGGAATATTTTTACTGTTTCCAATGATTTCCAACAGATCTTCATCTCCCACAAAATAAAACCTAAGAAAAAGGATTAGCAACATTAATTGGCATTACATAAAATTCCATGAAAGAGCCCACAATCCTGTCATTAAAACATAAACTACAAGGGGGGGGGGGGGGGGATTAATATAAAAATGTGATTTAAAATTGTACAAGATTAACACACAATTTTCTCTGCAAACTAGAAACCTTTAGGTATTCACATGCATTGGGTTGACATATCTGTCTTAAGATGCAGAATTGCATAAAAATTGGATACATATTTAAAATTACATCAAAATTGCAATATTTTAAGGAAATTGATACTCTTTTAAAAAAAGTAAAAATTTCCACTTATTTGACTGAATTTTACTCATTTTACTTAAATATAAAACTACATATATGACAACTACTTTTTTAAATAATTAAAAACACATTTATTTATTTATAAATGTTGATCCTTTGATGAGAAGTTTAAAAAGTGACTCTTCTAAAGTTCTAATTAGCATAGAAATGTAAAGGGCACTAAAAAAATACCTGAGTAATCCAACTGCTGAAATTTAGGGAAAATTTTTTAAAGCAAAAAGTGAATATATACTTTGTACAGATAAACATAGTAGTTATGGGCATTTTGATACAATTGTATCACTGTATCGAGACATGGCTTTATGATACATCAATATTGTATATAAAACCCATTATGCATTGATAAAACAGCTTTCGATACATACTGCATAAACAATGTCTCTAAATTTGTGATCATATTTTCTTTACCGTAAATATTTTTTAATTTCTGAAAAATTATAAGCGATGATTTTGTTGATAAATTACCATTTCGCTAAAAATTATTTTAATGAACTTGTAGTTCGGTTCAGAAATGCCAAAAGGTTTGTAAATAATTACATTTTGAAAAATACATTTAAAGTAGCTCGATTAAATACCAATATTTTATTCTTAGTTAATTGAATGATCATGTGAATTTCTGCGAGTAAGAGTTAATATTAATAATGTTAATATAGCAATTGATATTAATATTAATCATACAACTTAAAAATTATTATAATTTTTAATTACTGGGAATTTTTTCACCAAGTCACATTTGATCTGTATATACATGATTCTATTGTATTTATATTAATCTCATAATTCTAATTATGTTATAATCAGTATTATCTCACATCGTGCTATGATTATTTTCATAGTTTATGAATATAAAAATTATTTTCCAATTTAATCTTTATATTAAAATTTTAAAATTGTAAAATTTAAGATTGATTTAGAAAACTTAATTATATAGATCAGAATATTGATAATGTAGTTACAATATAGTATCAATAACATTACAGTATCAATACATTAGAAAATGATAAGTATCAATAGGCTGTATCAACACACCACATAAGCTCGCCCATCAAGAAAAGACAAATGCAGATGAAAATTAAGAAGAATTACATAGAATTTAACTCTAATTTTTTGCTCCTGAGATAAGTGTTTTACTGACTGAACTAACAAGGCTCATGAAGGAACATAACATGACTACTTCTCATTCTAAGATTTTCAAAATGTATAAATATACTGAAAACTCAATTTCTAAAATTTTATTACCTTATAATATTTTCTATATACGTTTGATAAGTAAAAAATACTGACCTTGGAAATGAGGACCGCTCTCTTTCCAGGTATTCTCCTAGAGCCTTCTGAATCTTGCCCAGCAAATCTGCCAGTCTCTCCAGAGATCTCTGAACTCCAGGGATGTTGAGGACATCCATGACAAGGGGAGACTTAGTCACTTTCTTCATCAGTGTCAAAAATTCTGCACTTATGCTATAATAAAGAATAAAGCATTTAATAAAGCTTGCCAAGGAGGAACAAAATAAAAATTGTATTTGCGTTATTCTTAATATATTTTAAACTAGAACAAATTATATGGAATTATCCAGGTCCTAAATAAGCACATGTTGCTTAAATAATATCACTCAGTTTCCAAATTATCAAATTAATTGCAATTCAAATCGCCACAAAATGCAAAACCTTTGTTTAAGCACAAAGAGCACCGTTCTAAAATAAATAAATAAATAAAATAAACAATCCTATGAAAGGATTCCCCCTTCTAAAGGCATGGTTTAAACCCATTGTCGGGTTGGCATAAGCAGTCAGCAGGTTAAAAAATGAATGGAACTTTATTGAAGTGTATTGAAAATCTTACAGGTACACTGACTATATATATATATATTGCTTGTCATGGTTGCTCTAATGAAATGTATTTCAAGGTATTTATGTTTCCTGATAATGTAAGTGTGTTGCCCGTATTGAAGTACGTAACTGCAACATGGTTAAATTGTTATTAGGACATTGGCAATTTTTTATTCTTTGTGTCTGATATTAAGTTTCACTATGTATCAAACAATAAAGTATGAAATGAATATCAGGAGCCATTATTCATATGGAAGTAAATTGTTTAAAGGTTACAATACAAACATAACACTTAAGAATAAAGTCTTCAATTGGTTAATTTTACTATACTATATAATATAAGAATAAAGTAATTACTTAATATTGTAAAATCAGGCAAAATTAGTAACTTTGTTTTTTTATTATAATCATATTGCAATTTTCATGGATATAAACTTCAATATATATATTGTTATAAAGTTAGGTTTTTCGAGTTGCAGCTTCTCACTTTTCGATCATTGGACTTTCAAACTATTATATATATATATATATCTAATGAAGTGTATTTTAAGCTATTTATGTTTCTTTTATTGTTCCAATCTATATGCTTGTCGTCCATATAACACAAGTTTATAGATAAAATCTATCTTGTGTTTCAGAAACAAGCATTTTTGTGTTCATTTCGAAGGGATATATGGACCCGAAGAGAATTTTTTCGAAATGAACTTATCGTAAGCCTAAATCTCTTCCATGTGCAAGCTTTTTTGCTTGATTTTTTTGTTTTCTTATTTGCATTCCTCATTTTTCAAATTTGTTGATTGTCTTTGTCTTTATGACCTGCATTACGCTTTATTATTTCCTCTTTATGTCTTAATTTCTTTTATTTCTTTGTATTTTGTAGAAAATTTTGGAATAGTGTATTATGAGTTACTACATACATTCTAACTTTGGATTTACTAATTTATATTTATATATATATATATATATTTAGAATGCGAAGATATACACCCAACTATTGGTAAACTATAGAATTGTGCTAATCTTAACTTATCAGATGCAGAGGAAAAAAGTATCACATAACCTAAAAATTCAAATTTTGATCTATTTAAAAAAATTCATAAATATGAAGGAATTGCCTCTGGATGCAGTTCAAACAGTATTTTTGGTTGCTAAGGAACCAATTTATGTGAATATAGCTTAAAATTATGCTACAATATAAAATAATCATCTATCTTAACTTACTCACACAGCCATCCACCAGCCTTCAAACACCTCACAATTCTATAAAATATCATTTGAATCCTATTTCAGAGTTTACCAAAATGCATAATTATACTGTAGGCATGTATGAAAATATATATTTACTTCCCGAAATTTTACCAGTGCATAAAAATATGCATTCATATTTTTTGTGCTATATTATTATTTTTTCTGTTTTATGTTCTTATTTCTGTATATGTGAAATTTTTCTTATGATTTGCTAGGTCAGTAACCAGTCTCTAATATTTGTTTGATACAGCTGTAGCTGTAATGGGCATTTGCTCTTGCATAGTTATTGCAGCTATCAAGCCACAGCTGTCAATTGTGACGTCACTACACCTGTTCATAAGTGCTTGCACAGATTTCAATGTTTCTGAAGAAGGGAAAAATGAAGTGAGAGGTCTTTTTGCAATAAGCATCAACAATGCTGGCATAACCACATGGTGCATTTGACAGCAATTGTTTAGCAGGTTTCACATATTTGTCATTGCTCCGCCAGGTTAGCCTGATTTTCTTTTTATTTTGATATATGCACGAGTTTTCAATTTTGGTCAAATGTTTTATAGTAGAATTACATACTCGGCTAATATTTGAATTATGATAAAGCAATATGCACTTATATAGATAAGATTTTCATAAATATGTTGTCTTGAATGTACCTCTGAAATCGTGATGTTTCAACAGGAAGTAGAGTTTGTATGTCAGCACTGCCTGAAAAGATGCCTTCTAAATATACCCATCGCCTTTGAACATCAATCCATACATCAAATAGGGCGTTGATGCGATTCAGTTTCTCCTCCCAAGCAAGGGCATCTTCCTCAAATTCCTAAGAAAAGTAAAATATAAATTACTGTTTACCAAAAAGTATAATAAAAATATTCAGCCAAAAAGGGCACTTATGCCTTACATATCGTATCGGGCATTATACTTCTCACTACTGAATAACATCAACAGTTGTATAAAGTGTGTGAAAATTTCACTGCCACATAAATAAACTGAAAAACCTAACATTTTAGCACAGGTGATTTTTGAAAATTTTCAGGTTAAAAAGATCCAATAGATTTATCAAATTAAATATAGTTTAACCTTTCCTGTTTATGGCCCAGATCTCACTCCCACTGAACACTTGTGGGCCTCCATCGGACGCCAGGTGCACCGGGGACCACTGGTACATACCGTAGATGAACTGCATGCCACAGTGGATGCTGCTTGGCAAGGATTATCTCAATCATTAATAGCTTCATCGATAGTATGCCTCGTCATTTAGTGACCTGTATAGCTGGCTGTGGGAGCCACATTCTTTACTGAAAAAACAATTTCTTTTGCATATCTTTTTTCTTTTAATCATTTGTATATGACTCTCTCTTCTACCAGTACTGCGATTTGCATATGGCTAAATGCATTCCTTCATGGTGATGCAATTTCACTTTTGACGAGTGTAAAACTCGCATCAGAATACTTCCTTATTCTTCCCTCCAAAAATTATTAAAATCTATCATATGGTTCAAGAGATATTTTAGTTAGAAGACTATTAAAATTTCCCCTTTTTACATATTATATTAGTGCAACAAGAATGAATAGATGTAACTTTTTATTCATTTATAAGAACAAAATGTTGTATATGAATAAATGTTTGTATTATGTCATCATTCAATATGTGTATGTTTCATAAGAATTAAGCGTGGTTGATAAATATTAAAGCAAAACTGAATGGGGCCCTCCTAAAATAGGCATGTCCACTAATTTTTACATAAGATCTACTTTTTCAGCAAAAATCTATTTGAGATCCACTTTTAAAAAATTGCGATGGAAGTGAACTTAGTCTACAAAAATAATATTGGCACAGCATCTGAAACATTTCACAAGTTTAAATAAATTTCAAAATTGATCAAAAATCCTTAAACACTGGACTAGATCCTGATTGATCTTATACCCCTGACCTAAATATATATACTGACCTTGTAGTATGGAGAGAGTTTCATTGCAGCTACTGAGTTGATATGCTCCTTGACTTTAGTGAATAGGTCATCCCATCCTTTAATGAGACGGCACTTGTTCTGATAACTCACTAGATCTAGTTCATAATTCTGCCATGCTTCTCGAACCTGCAATTAAAAATACATCCTCATGAAACAATTTCATGAAATAACAGAAAATAAATACCTTTATTTTCTTTAATGTTCAAAACCCAAGTTTTAGCTTGTAAATGAAATTTGCAAATTTATAAAAAATGTTTTAAAATTCAGATTGAAATAAAAATTTGGCAATCAGTTGGTAATTGAGTTCACAAAAGAAATATAAAGTATACCCCCCTCTCCAAGTATGAAAACATAAAAATAATTTCTATAAAAAATGAACACCTACTTGTTTCAAAAATTCTTCAAGAGCCATTTCTCCCTGAGCTACTAAGATTACTCCTTTAATGATGGCTTCATTCCTTTGCAAATCAATGTCCCACACCTGTCCTAATGTCAGGTCAGACAATACCCAATTGACACGAAGTTGCTTCATTAGTTGTTTCCAGTGCCGCTCTTTCAATGCATCTGATTTCAGTTCCACAATCAACATGTTAACCTGTAACGTAATTCAGATATTTAAAGAGAATAAAATACATTATATATAAAAAAAAATCAGGTGTGCCCAAAACATGACTTTCTCTACAAACAAAAATTCATTTGTGACTCCCCCCTCCCCCGAGAAAAAAGAGTTTTCTTAAGATTCAATTTAACAACTGCTACTGTAGCTACCTATTAAAATAAACATGGTAATTTTCATGGATATCACTTCATTTTTTTTAGAGAGATATTACCTTTTTTGTGGGAATGTACATTTTCTAATATGTTGAGAACGACTCATAATAACACTGTTATTAAGTACTTTCTTAATAACAGTAAGTATATTCTATTTTTAATGAGTTTTTGTTTTAGACTAGAAACATGCATTATTCCATGAAATGTGTATGTTTGCATCCTATGATGGTCATTGACCCTTAAATTAAAACATATAAAAATGGTTGTTTTAACATTTTTAGACAAAATCATTTTACAATATTGATTTTCAATTTTTGAAAAATATGAAAAGACTGAAGCAATCTTTTTGGTTTGATCTCTTTAAAAATCAATAGGCCTCATATGGTCAGCTATTGAAATAATTATACCAAATTTTATTTGAATGGCTCAATTTATTTGAGATATTATGTTTACAGGCAGACACAGACATCATTTAGAAAATGGTCGATTCATATTCAGGGATGCTCAAAACTATCTTGTAAATCCATTAAATTCTGAGTCACATTTTTGACGCCTTCACATTTACTATTTATTGCAGGGAATGTAAAAATATAAGTACAATAGCAAAGATAACAACTTCGTACAAAATTCAAAACCATGAGAGAGTTAAGTTTTGTATTAAAAAAATTAAACTCTGGAGTGGGAGACTATATTCTATTTTCTCTTACAGAAATATTCTATACTGATCAGACTAACTTGTATTATACTGGATCTTCCCCGATGTTAATAACTGTACATACTCTCAACAATTGTAAATAACAACAATTGTAAAAAATGCAAAACAATAATTTATGCAATTTTGTTGCAGTGGGGTTAAGTTACCTCATGAAATTTTCATTCACCAATTTTTATTTATGATGTTTAAATAACATGCAATTTAATGGAAGTGGCTACTTTACATGGTAAATGATCGAAGTACAAGATTGGTTAGAACATGGAAGTTTTAATTTCCAAATAATTAAGCCTGAAAGCTATTTTAATTATTTTTTTTAAATGGCAACAACTTAATAAAACTGACACATTAAATGGTTCAAGTTGATTTGGTACTATCATATACCATTTCTAAGCATAATGCAGTGTAAATAATTCCTATAGACTATTATTTCCTTGTAAAGAACAATGAAATCAAAGTTTAAAATCATGAATAACTTGTCTTAAACATAAAAATCACAACTTGATCTACATAGTTTTAATTTTTCTCACATGGCTTATGAAATGTGAAACTTCACGGAATACATGCATTCATTTTTAAGTTATAGTGCCCATACCTCACAGACACATTTATATACACACAGCTGGGCATTATTCCAAAAGCGGGGCTTAATACATTAAGGATGTCTAAAAATATGTAATACTGTTAAAATCTCAAAAAAAAAAACAAAAAAAAAACTAGTAAATAGAGACAATTTTTTATACTAGTAAAAATCTAAAGAAATGTTAATAAAGCAAAATATTCTTGATTTCTTGATATAGTACCTTAGTGAAACTTTGCAGAGTTCTTTTTACATATTCATATGAAGCATATTGTCGTAATCTAGCAGGAAGTTCCTTAAGTTGGTTTAACAATCCATCAAGATGTTGACGTAGCTGAAAAGGAAGTAAAATACATTAATTCGTAAAAGTAGTATTGAAATCATCAAATCTAAAGTCAAAACATCTAATTTTAAAGTAAAATTGCTAATGATTGATCTTAATTTTTTGCTTAAAATTTAAATGAAATGATATCAATTGTTAATTACAAGTTATTAAAGCAATCATAAAGCTAGGATCATGAATATAAGAGCAAGAAATTATCTATGCTCAAATATAAATTTATAATGTCTAAGACAAATTTGGGAAAATCACTTTTGTCCAATGACTCGTAAAGAAAAGTTGAAGATTTTAAGGGCTATATTGAAGGGATATTTTTTGCATATTTTACATTTAATACTCTTAAGACATTTAAACATTAGATTTAGTATGGGGTAAATAACTCCCCTCCCCTAAAAAATGAATTTTAGATTTTGGTAATCTTGTTGTCACATTCAAATTAAATACCCTTATATGGTACATGTGGTTTTTCATGCATTTCACAATATCACTATATGTCAAATTTCTAATACTTTAAAATAAATATTTTTTCATAATTGAGGAAAACATTAATAACTATAAAAATATTAAAGTTTCAGATTGAAAATATATTTTTTAACTTATGTGCTCCAGTATATAATGTTTCTTTACACACACACACACACACACACAACAGGCTTCATAAATTCTAGTAAGCTAAGAATGGACTATGAGGCAGAGAAGTAATTTCTAACTTTTTTATGTAGAGGAACCCTTGAAATATTTTGTAAATCTCTGTGGAATTTGTACTTTGCTGACATATATTAAGATCGACAAGCATAAATTACAAAAAATCTGATGTGAGCAGTACATGAATTTCCCTATAGCACAGATTAATTATTCCTTCACAATCCATTGAATTGAGTTTAATTGTACAAAATGATACTTATATTTATTTGAAATTATATTCAATTATACATACATCAAAACATTTTATTTTTTATATGGTGATTTATCACATTATGAAACATTGACAGCTTGCAAAAATACATAAATAAATATCTCGAAAATGGTTGGCCCTAGAGAAATGGGGGTTAGTCTTATTTATTTTATTTTTTTTTTTTTGCCGTTAAAAATTACTTAACAAAACAATCAATTATGCATTAATTATTATGCATATTAATTATATTTACAAATCAATCAATTATCAATACAATTATGCATATTTAGTTTTGTAATACAGATTTTGATGATGTTTGTGAACCATTTCACCAAAGAAAGACAGGTTATTATTATCTGAATCATACAAAAAGCTAATCAGCACTTGTGTAATTTATAAGTGACTTATTTACCAAATTTTGTGAAATTTTGTTGAATAGTTTTTGAATTAGAGTAGATACATACATTGCAGACACACACACACACAGATGCTATGTTGAAAATGGTTTTCTCACATTCTATAGGACTTGAAACTAACAAAAACTCAAGTCCAAATTTTTGACACGATTCCAATACTTTCCTATATATAACCATGTATTGTAGGGAAAGTAAAACATGTGAAGAAATAGGGGTAATAAATAAAAATTAACTCATACTTTTGAATAAAGTATTACAAGAGTATTTATTACATATTTCTATTTACTTTTAATAAAACAATAACAAACATTTTCACTTTACATCTGGCTTTGGTTAGCGCGCTGGAGTTGTACTCGGTAGGCCCGGGTTCGATTCCAGCCACTGCCAAAACTGCCGCCGTGTTCATGCGGAGTACGATCACGTTAAACATGTGGGTCCGAAAGTCCTTCCGAGAGGTTGGTGGTAGGGGAAGGAGGGTACGGTCCCTGTGGATGCCTCCCCCACTGGGTTCCGGTCTAAATTGGGTGGCACTTCCCGACCGTCCAAACAGTTACCTTACACCTTTCTGGTAGGTCGGACGGTCTGGGTTTCAACAACAACAACTTTACATCTGGCTTATTGGCTACAAACAAATGTGTATATATTTTGTAATCATTTTGTAGTTAATAAAACTTCATGCTGAAACCTTAGTAATTTAAATTTTTCCACACAATTACAAAAAGGTAGGAGATGGCATGTTTTGTATATGTTTTGATAATTTTTTGGAACTCTTGTGTTCTGCAGAGGCTTAGATTTTATCTAGCTTAAGACCATGAATAATCACAATAACAAAACAGACATATTTGCAGTTTTGGAGTAACTACATAAAACTAGTTTAAAAAAATAAGTTCACTGTAACCCTCGAAGCATTACTTTTTGAGACTGACATGTTTACCCCTTAGAAATGGGATGCAGTTTCTCTGTCAGAAAACAATGAATTAGTATCATTGTTTTGTGATAGAGAAACTACATTTGGAAATAATTTATCTTAATTCTCTTCACTACTTTCATTTTCAGAAATAACTTCGGTTGGAATAGTATTGTAACTCTTTTGTACACACTAGATGTTGATGTCACACTTTCCCAAACCAATTGTGAAACTCTGTGAAATGCATTGCTAACGTTTTAGGCAAATTTTCTGCAGACATACTCAGTGCATTGTTAAAGCACAGAGAATAATCATATTTTAAACATATTGTGTTCAAATTTAAGTTGAAGATAATTTTTATTATTTCAATTTATACACGAACGTACCTTTCTTGGTTGCACAGATAGCCAAGGTTGTTCTTTCATTTGATCTATTTGGTCCCATATTTTGGCAAGTTCTGACCAAACTCCTTTCAAATCTTGAAGTTCTTCCAGGCCAACTTGTAAGCGTTCATCAGTAGCACTGAGTATACCTACCACACAAATTATGTTAGTTTATTTTAATTATACAAACCAGTCTATATTGGAGGCAACTGTCGTTTGTGGGAATACAAATTATATACATTTCTATATAAAAGTAGGCATAATAAAATTGGGTGGCAAAATGTCATCTAAGTTTAATATGAAGCTTTTATTATGGAAGTATGCATAATGTTTATACAAAACAGTATAGAGTTGTAATCTAATGATTATAAACAGTAACCACTATAAAACCTCAGAAATTAAACTGTTAGTTCATTGAATGGTTAAAGACTATTTTAACTTGTTATTACATGCAAGAAAACAAGTAACACGGTATAAAAGATTTAACTATTCTTACTTAGAATTTTACAACAAAATATTTACAACGAAATTTTATGTTGGGTTTTTTAGAGTACCATAGAATTCTTATAACTGCCCCTCTTATTTCATAAAAATATGGAGAGGGGGGGGGGGGGGGAGAAAAAAAAGAATTAAAATTCAATTTTTTGAAAAATAAATAAATATATAAAACTTGGAAAAAAGCAGTTGCAATAGGAAAATTTTCTATCGTAAATAAGAGGGAAAGTATACCTTTGATTTTTTGAATAAAATTTTTTCATAGTATTATACAAAACAAATTTTAATACAATTTATAAACTATTAAATAAAAACAAACTTAAATCTAATTTAACTTTCTGTGTTGCAATTCTGATTCTGACTTAAAAGCAGAGAAGAGAATATCTTGTATACATCCTTTTATACTTTAGGAATGATGAAATGTTGCATAAACTAGAAATGGCAACCTCAAATTAGATAAATGGAGTGGGAAAAGAATGAGTCCTGACAAATTCAATGACAATTTGAAGAAAAGTGTTAAGGGATTACAAACACAAATTTTATAAAATAGGAAGTAGTCAATTTTTCAGAGAGATATATAATAGAGTAGAGGGTATTATTATAATTCTATAGTAAGAAAAAATAAGGAATAATTGAATGAAGTCATGTAAATCATATATATTTAAGCAAAGACAGCATTTTTCATTTTTACTGGATTTAAATTTTTCATATTTCTAGGCAAACAATGAAATTCAGATACAAAGAATTTGCAAGGATCCAATCAAGTTCATTACTGAGGAAAATAGATAGAATTTATTTAAAGAACAAATATGGCAACATTACCAATATTTCTTATTCTGATATGTTGCTAAAATCAAAATCTTATTTGATATCTTGAAACATAGTTAAGTACACTACCTGGTTCTTGGAGTTCCAATGCTTCTTTTGCTCTCATGACATTATCTCGATCTTCTTTTAATCTGCTGAATTTCGATTCAAAGATGGACAGGTGTCCCATTGCATCTTGAGGGCGAAGGGAACCCTTAATGAATTAATCATACATGAATTATACATCCATGGAACCTCAAAAATAATTTTATAAATTTACTTAATAGAAATATCCATTAATAAGAGAAGGAAAAAATAAAATGACTGAAACCAGTTATTTCATTTATTTTTTGTTATATTTTTTTATTCCAGTGTTTTATCCATTGGTATTTTAAAAGTACTTTAATCGAATGCTATTTGAATTTAGTTGAAGTAGCTCATGTAGCTTTACAAAACTTGTTATTTTTTATTATTTGTTATTTTCTAATCTTTTGTTCTTTCTAATTTTTATAATCTTTTATAAATTCATATTTTGTCAGTAATTTGAACAAATATTTAAAAAAGTTTCTGATGAATATAACTTATTTACTTCTAAAAAAAAAGCTTGTTTCATTTTTGTTACTGCTACATAATTTTGAAGTCTTTTCACAAGTAAATTTTACAATTTTTTTTTGTGCAACTCAGTTGATACAATTTATTTATGTAGCTTCAAAAACTGGTGGAATTCTTCAACTGTAATTTTTCTTTCGTCCTATGTTTATTCTTTCTATGCCATTTTCATTTTTTGTTTGGCAACAATTTACTTTGGTCATGATGCCATTATTTATTAATAAATGCTTGCACATTTTTGTTGGTGCTGCTGCTCTCTTTATATTTAGAAGAAGTAGGCCATTTTTTAGTCCTGAAACCATTTGATATGTGGTTAATTTGTTTTACATTGTGCTTTTATTGAAGATTTTACTTTTTAGCTATTTTTTTTAACAGATTCACTGATTTATTTTACTTTATAAATGAAGATGTCTCTGTGTGTGTGCGGTCTGTAGTGGAAATCTAAATGCTGTATGGCCATGAAATTTGGTAGACATGTACTTCAGGACCCAGAAAGGTGTACCTTGGTGTTAATTTATTTTTTTTAATTTCAAATTAGCTTTCTAGTTATTTTATGTCTTAGCCAAATGTACAACGATTTTGGGTGATAGTCACACAATTTGGTTCCTTAGCGACTGAAAATATTATCACACAATTTCCATCTTAACACCATTGGAAAGATCGAAAAATTCTCTTTCACACAAACTTTGATTGAAATCTGTGCAATTAATAGATGACTTTTCAAGAATTAAAAAAATGTATATACTTTTTGTGTCCTAAATGGCCCCAATTTTTAAATTGTGATATAAAAAAACTGATGGCCAATCCACTGCTTATAATTCAACAGCAGCTACTTTAAATAAAACTCTTTGCTCTGAAGCACAAATAATTTGCTGAAGCTATTTGTTCATGAATTATAAATTTTTTGAAACAGAGGACCATTTCCCCATAGAAGTTTTCGACCCACTGAAGTCCTGCCTACATTCACACATGCACATACTGGAGAAAATAAAAATGAGTTACTTCGTTTCAAATTTCCATGAGCGGTTTGTTGAAATTGAATGAAAATTTGCTGAGAGAGCAATAATTTTCAAGTTTAAATGAACTATTTCGTGATTTCAAGTATTTTTACTTGTGTCATGAGAATGATTTTAGTCCAAAACAGATGATTTGGAAATTGAGTGCTGTTATCTATATTAAGTAGTGGGCACTAATTTAAGACGAGGGCAACAGCGGGTAATTCATTCCATCTATATAATAAAAGGCAATGTCTGTGTGTCTGTCTGTCTTATACACTATATGTTCAGCGACCGCACATCGGAGACCTACGAAATTTGGCAATTGGAGACCCGGGTGGGTGGGAAGGGGACACATCAAAACCGATTTTTAAAATTTTAATTATTTTTTTAGTTATTTAATGTTTTATGCAATTTCAACCATTTTTCGCCATTTTTGCCCTTTTTTCTCCATGATCTAGACGTCATAGAAAAAAACAAATCACACCAAAGAAAGAGCAGACAATTGCGAGTAAAAATCTATCAATTTCAAATCTCAATTTTGATTTCTAATATTTTTTAAAGATTTTAAAACAAGTCACTTTCGGTTCAAAAAAACCAACTTTCGTTTTTAAATCCTCCCATCGTAAAAACTACTCATAATTTCGACTAATAATTTACATTTTTAGAAAGGTCAAAGATCTGGCATTCTTGCAAATCCAATCTGGTCAAAAAATAATGAAAATTGTCTGCAGGATCGCAATTTTAAGGACGTCATGATTTTATATTTCTCACCAATCGGCTCAGTTCTTCAACGGCATTTCCCCCCATCCTCAGTAGTTTCTTCCCCGTCTCCATGGAGACCGCGCTTTCGGTTCTAAATGAAATAAGAGCTTAGCATATGTATTGGATACATCGGGTGAAATTATTATATTTATATGATATTTTAAATGGATATTTTAAATTTATGGATATTTTAAATGGATATTTTAAATGGATATTTTAAATAATTTAAATGATTGAATTATGGTGGTTTGAATTGTGGTGATGTATTTGAAATTATTATATTTATGGATTAGTGGAACGATATGGATGATTGAAAGAACGATATGGATTTTTTAAATGGATATTTTAATTTATGGATATTTTAAATGGATATTTTAATTTTTAGATATTTTAAATGGATATTTTAATTTTATGGATATTTTAAATGATGGAACGATGGAACGAGGATGATGGAATTAAGAGCTTAATTATAAAATTTAAATTGGCGCGCGAGAATTGCACTCGGTAGGCCCTGTTTCGATTCCCGGTACTGACGCAGAGTACGATCACGTTAAACATATGGGTCCGTAAGTCCTTCCGAGAGGTTGGTGGTAGGGGAAGGATGGTACGGTCCCTGTGGATGCCTCCCCCACTGGGTTCCGGTCTAAATTGGGTGAATAAAAAGACAGTTATGGAGATTGTCATGGAGGGCGCGGTAGTCCAGTGGTTAGCGTGTGGGAATTTGACTCGGTAGGCTCGGGTTCGATTCCCCCCACTGTCAAAACTGTTGCCGTGTTCCCACGGAGTATGATCACGTTAAACATGTGGGTCCGTAAGTCCTTTCGAGAGGTTGGAGGTAGGGGAAGGAGGGTACGGTCCCTGTGGATGCCTCTCCTACTGGGTTCTATTCTAAATTGGGTAAATAAAAAGAATGTTATTGAGATTGTCGCGGAGGGCGAAGTAGCCCAGTGGCTAGCTTGCGGGAATTGCACTCAGTAGACCCGGGTTCAATTCCCGCCATTTCCCAAACTGCTGCCATGTTCACGCAGAGTACGATCACGTTAAACATGTGGGTCCGTGAGTCCTTCCAAGAGGTTAGTGGTAGGGGAAGGAGGGTATGGTCTAAATTGGGTGAATGAAAAAAAAGTTATGGAGATTGTCGTGGAGGGCAAAGTAGCCCAGTGGTTAGCGTGCGGAAATTGCACTCGGTAGGCCCGGGTTCGATTCCCAAAATTGCCGCCGTGTTTACGCAGAGTACGATCACGTTAAACATGTGGGTCTGTAAGTCCTTCCGAGAGGTTGGTGGTAGGGGAAGGAGGGTACGGTCCCTGTGGATGCCTCACCCAGTGGGTTCCGGTCTAAATTGGGTGAATAAAAAGAAAGTTATGGAGAATGTCGCGGAGGGCGAAGTACCCCAGTGGTTAGCGCGCGGGATTTACACTTGGTAGGCTCGGGTTCGATTCCCAAAATTGCTGCCATGTTTACGCAGAGTACGATGACGTTAAGCATGTGGGTCGGTAAATTCTTCCGAGAGGTTGGTGGTAGGGGAGGAGGGTACGGTCCCTGTGGATGCCTCCCCCAATGGGTTCCAGTCTAAATTGGGTGGCACTTCCTGGCCGTCCAAATAGTTATCTTACACCTTTCTGGTGGGTCGAGCCAGCGAGTTTGCCACTGTCAGAATTTTCAAGGGTAGCCAACAGGCTGGTCGCCAAAGGTGGCTAGTTTTAAATAAAAGAAGGAACAGTTAAGTAGTTACAGAAGAATATTTTAAAGCAAATAAAGAGTAAATGCTTTCTCAATATATTCTAAAATACTTACAACATGTTTTCAAAAAATATTTTGTATGCAGTCAGGCATGTATGAAATATATTCATTTTTAATCTAATAAATCATTTAATATTGAATAATTCGGCTATTTGGGGACACTCTAAAAAGTGTACAAAAAACAGTAAAAACACAGTTCTGTCTTAGACTATTACATTCCAGTGAATTTGGAAGAGCATTAAAATTTTGCATAAAGCTGATTCGTTACTTTAGTGAAATCTATTTCGTCAATTGGCAGCATAATGTGCTTATGTGAATAAGTGCAATTAATTAACATCATTTTATTAACAAGTTTTACAATCTTTTTAAATTGGTTGTTCTTAATTTCTGTGAACCTAGATAATTCATATTGTTCTCATATAGAATTTCCCAATTAATAAACTAATTAGTTTAACAGAATTCTAATTTGAGTTTTCTGCACACCAACAAAATAAACATAATCACAAAATTTTTCACAACCATCATTTGGAGGATTTAAGCACATAATTAATAAAGTAGGCATTAAGAAAACATTTTAAATTATGCAAATTGTTTAGCAAGAAGAGGTGTATACAATATACATGTGTTATTTTCTAAAAGGTATACTATTTATAGAACATCTGTGGGAAAGGGAAATAAAGGTTGAAAAATGATATTTTCTTTCTATATGAATAACATATACCAGTCAAATTTGAACTTAATAAATAAGAGGTTGTGCAATACAATCACATTTCAATGAAGTAGGTGTGATTAATGCTATGAGAATCCCTAAGTCCTAAGCAATTTTATACATATATATATTATTAAAATAAATAGTAGAACATACAACTATTGCAATCACCTTTAGATTTATAACACATATATGTTTGCTGACCAATTTTTGAGGATGATTTTGAAGTTTGAATGAAATGAAACAAGTTTGCATGAAATGTGATAAAGATATTCAAGTTTCTTATAAGGTAAGGAAATATAACAGCTATGAAGATGTTCTTTAAACTGATAAAGTTATTAAAGATGATAAATAACTTGAATATGAATCTGTAGCTTCTACAGTTAGCCGTTGACTACAATTGCAGAAATAAGAGGGTCATCATGTATAACTTAGATGGCAATGTCAATCAAGATTTAAAAATCAATAAAAATGTATACATTGATAAAGCCATGTGAAAAAGTTGTAACCAATCAACAATAACTGAATGATCTTAAGTTTTGCATGTACTTATAAAATTAATGTCCATGATATAGGGTATGTATTTTTCTTCTTTTATACCAACAAATATTAATAAGCATATCACTGAAATTCAATATTTTTTAGGGTATCTCTTCATCAATGTTTAAAAGTATATTTTTTATTTTTCATCTCAATAACCCAAATGAAGATTTTTAGCTTTTACTATTTAATGCAATCATTCTTTTACTGTTAGTGAAATACCAGAGTTTTCAAGCTATAACATAAGGAGGAACCTGTAGTGACTGTAAGGCATAAATGAGAACAACACTAACCCACGTTTAATAAAAAGTAATAAAAGAAATGCTTGTACCTCAACTGGTTTTGACTTCTCCCACTCAATTAAGACATCATTCGTTCGAGCTTCTACAGCCTTGTCTTCAGCAACAATCTTGACCTGCAAGCTTGCTACTTGAACCTGGATGGCACAATCTTTCCGACGAATTATCTCATTGAATGCTGACCATTCACCCTCAACATTATCGACATGGAGCCACGAGTTGGGAAATTGGAAGCGTTGCCTTTCCAAAATTCGCTGGCCTTCTTTGTACAGCTGCACAAATGTATTAAAGTGAAGATTTTAATAACAAGTTTTGATTGAACAAAATTGAATTAAAAAAAATTGCAGATAAAAAATGAATATCTTAATATATATAAAAAAAAAATTGAAACCTTATAGTAAAAATAAAGCTCATAATCAGGAATGATAAATGCTTTAAGATTTAAAATTATCAAACTTGTACTTTATTCTTGGGAGTAATTTTGCTGTTTAGACTTAAATTTCTTACTTTTAAGTATCATTGTATACAAAATCTGTTGAAATAAATAAAAACCAAGACATTAAATTTGGATGTTACCTAAGTCGCTATAGTCATCTCAAACATTAGTTGCAAATTCTTAATTTTAAAATATCTAAATACATTCTTTTATTAAACTAGGCTAATATCTGAGCTTTTTATAACATGCATGCAACACGTGGTCTAAAAACATTAGACTAAATATATTATATGTGAGTTCTCACTATACAATGCAGTATATCATATTTTGCATAAGTTTAAAAATTATAATGTATTTGATGCAAATCAAATCATAAGGATTTTTCAAAATGCCCATAATACAATTAAAAATGACATTTTAAATTTTCTGTAACAACGAATTCTCTTATCAAATTTGGTTTTCGATAAGTTGATTAGTTTTGAAGTAAAATGGGTAAATAAATAAGTTGATGGATAAAATGCCACAAAGTAGTAATTGTATTAAAAACCTCCAAAAATTCAGAAAATTTCTAACATGGTTGAAAAGAATTGAAACATGACCAGTTACAGTAAACAAAACTATCCATAGTGATTGACATTACACATTACAGTTTAGTGGATCTTTAACATCAATTTTGACTTTCGTAGATTGAGCCAAGTTTTAGAAACTAGCAATTTTATGCAACTGAGTCGTCTACAAAATAATATAATATAAACTAATTAAGAGTTAAATTCAATAGCCATCTATAACAATTATCACAAAATTAGTTGAGACATTGGCTGCATAGAATATACATAATTGGAAATACACATAATAAGAACAGGATAAAAATTTGGTGCCTTTGTTTGCTTTCAAATGTTACTACACAGCCATACAATTTATTTCAAAATTAAATGTCATTCATCTAGTTTAATAATGAGCCATGCTCGTTCACATGAAACTATAATTTTTAAAACATAAGTTAACTTCATGTCACCATAAGAAAAAGGGTGACATGCAGAATGATTGTTGGCTAAAATCCTGTCAATTTCAGTAAACAGATAGAACTTTTGATTGCAATACTAAAATAGCAGAAACTACATTTTCAATATCAAGAAATTAATAATATAAAATAGAAATACAAACATAAAGGAAGAAAATACCCACTTCAACTTTTTTGTCCCAGATCTTCATCTTTTTCTTTAAGGACTGAACATATGTGATGAATGTAACTGCATCTGAAGTAGAATCTGTCTCAATGGACTGCTGCTCCAGGTCACTTCGAGACTGGAAGAAAGCAAAGTGTCATAAACAGAATTATCTTATTTCACCATTAAAATAAAATGCAAGTTCGTTCGATGCAGTTTCAAGAATTGGCAATATTCTTTCAAGGGCCACAGAGTCTTTGTAACTTTTTATCAGTCTTAGTAACTTTTCACTTCTATAATACATAATTATAACAATGAAAAAGTTTAATAAAAAATGGTAAAATAATTTTTTTAAATATATATAAGATTTGATTTTTTTACAATCAATATGAAATATTCAATACTAATTTTTTAAAGATGAATGTGGATTATGAATCCAGAACACTAGCCATCTTTCATTTATAATGTACATACCCTTTTACAAGTAAGAATATAGCTTATTTCTGTTTGAAATAAATTGTAACTCTAAAGATGTTTTATTGGTTATATACTTTCTTATATATTAATAACAATCAGTGTATTTCTGCACTCATATTTATGTATATCCTAGGAACTCTTTCATAAATACATTACTTAGGAATATTAATTTGGAAGCTAGACATGTAAATAGGATCAGCTAGCTATTCAAAACATAATAGATATTATTTTATTACAAAAATTTAAAATCTCTAAACTATGTAGATCACAGTATATATATATATATATATATATATATATATATAGGTATACTTAAGCAGTGTTTTCCATGGAAATGAAGGGATGGTCATATGACTTTCCTCTAATTCTAGAACATTTTTTTCTTGTTGGAGCTACCATTCTTTGTGCCATGATCATTGATGATTTTATCTTTATTTTGATCAAAGGGCTTTCGAAACAGAAGCATGTTTCTTTATTTCGGGGGGGAGGGGGGGGGGGAAATTATAATTTTTATGGAATTATTCTCTAGGAAGAATGGGGGCTTTTCAATCAATTAAGCAGTTGCATTATCATTTTCTTGCATAGATAATATGACTTGTATGATGAGCCTACACATTCATTATAACCACTTAAGTGGTTAATTAGAGGGTTAATTGGTAATTCAGTTTTGAATTAGCCGCTAGTTTCAGAACTCGGCTAGTAAATATAGAATTCTGGGAGAGGTTAAAAAAAAATTAAACACTTTCATGGACTCTTAGAACACTTTTAAAGGCACAGAAAAGTAAAATAAAACATTTTTCAACATTGACAGGAACTTTGATAAAGTATATTTTTGAACTGTCTTATTGAATATTTATATGTAAGAAGTGGTTTTTACCTTTGACACAGTAGTATGAAAAACAGCCATTTCATTTCCCAGAAGAGAGCCGAATTTGCCAAGGACATCTTTATGCCATGAGTCATACTTAAGGGATACTTTAGATTGTACCTGAAAAAGACAGTAAATATGTACACAAAGTAATTGGCAACATTGGGTGAATTTTCTGTGTGCCACAGGAAGACATCTTTGATGGGGTGGGGATGGAAAAGGTTTAACCATACAATAGTCTATTACAAATAAGGCTAGGCCCATTTTGCAGGAAAAAAATAAATATATAGTTAACTTTCAATATTGACATATTTTTATATTTTATATTTAATTTGAGTTAAATTAAAATTTAGTTGAATAAACTTTTATGAATAAAACTTAAAACATGAAACAAAACCTTTCTCAGAACATAAATATAATAATAATAAAAATAATAATAATAATAATAATATTATAAGCTGAAAATAGGAAGAACCTTTATTAAGAAAAATCTAGAAAAAGCTACACTGCTAAGGGAAGATACTTTCCTGTAGGACTTCTCTAAATCCTAAAGGATCACCCACCCTCATAGAACTTTTAAAACATGAAAAAGAGCCATATATAAGTTTTATAAGAAAATGAAAGAAAAATTACTTACTTTTGCATATTCTATTATAATGGGACCAATTTCTTTTCTTACATCAGTCGTATCAAAAGTTGTTCTAGACTTCCTAAAGATTAATTTTAAATAAGTATGAATATAAATTAAATTATAACAAAATAAACCCAAATATGAAAAAAATTGAGTCACACACAAGCCTTACTTAATTTCAACTAAAGTATTCATCCATCGATTTATGTTCTCCCCCAGCTTTGAATACAGAGCTTCAGGCTGCAAGTCCCACAAAGCCTGATATCGAAGCCACTCTTTTACATAAGAGTCCATTTGATTGATTTTGTCGTCAATACACTGATAACTTGATTCTAATGTAACAGCACCATCAGGCATTTTAGTGAGAAGGTTTCTGTATGTTTCTGATACAGGCCTATCAAGACCCACCTTAGGAAAAATAAAATACAACGTTAAAAAAGAGTTAAAATAAGATTAATTAAACAGACAGTTGTAATTGTAGATACCTAAAAAAAGGTATATAGGCTACAGGTTTTATAGCGTAAGGTTTTTGTTAGCTACAGGTCTTAAGATCAACCCCACACAAACAATAGATCTGTGAATATATGTAAAGAAATGAACAATTTTGATGACGGCTTGGTTTAATTATACATGAAATCTAAAGTAACAGATGCACCATGAAGCGTGAAATAGCTGTTTTAAGCTCCACTTTTTATGCAGACTCAATATTAAGTAACGTCTGTCCTTAAAATGCCAACTTCTTTTCATCTGTACATAATAACAGATAAACTTAAAACAAGCTAATCAGGACAATTCTTAAACAAGCTATTCAGGAATGCTACCAAAATTTAGTAACTTTGACTACTTTTATATATTTTAAAATTTTGTGATGCAAGTCATTAGATGCAGTGATCTCATAAGGATAGAAAAAACACAGTTTTATATCATATGTGTTTAGATAATATTGGCAGAAAATTTAGATATTTTGATGATGCTTTCCAAAATATTGTAGAAAAATTTGAAAAATTTTACAGAACAGCAGATGCAATCCCAAAGTGCATGTCAATTTTTTTAGAAATATTTTGCAATTGTAATATGTTGTATAAAATGTTTTTGAGGAAATATCTAATTCAGATTTTTTTAAAGAATATATATATCTGAAATCTACTACATAGCTCAAGTTGAAAGAATTTCTATATTCGTTCAAGATACATTTATCGATACTGACTTGTCACATTTTAAATAAAACTTTAAAATCAATAATATTGGCATCCTTAATCAAAATTAAATATGATTATTTTATAAACAAGTTTATATAAGTGACGAGCTATAATTAAATTTTCAAGGTTGCTGCTTAACCAAGTAATAATTTAATAATGGAGAAGATTACAAAATAAACTAAATATAGGTTAAACTGATATTGTTTTATATCTTGTGTGTTTAACTGGTGGGTTTTCTTGTTAATGAATCAACTTTAAATGCTACAAAATTTTGTAGCAAACTTACTTGATATCGGGAACTTTGAATTCTTGTTTGAAGCAACACAACATTTTCCCAGGCAAAAAGCTGCTGCATGATATTAAAGCGAGCTTCTTCTACACTTGGATTCACATAAATAACTTGGTTAGTAATACGGATTTCGTGTATTAAAGTCTGAATTTGAGGGTCACCTCCAGGTTTGTGAGCAGCTGTTGTATCAGAATCTGTAAAATCAGTCTCTTGTTGATTCTGACCCTCTAATGCTTTAGTCCATGCTTTCACACCAGCTTCTAGTCTAAGTGCTAATTTATTTTCAACCTGGGGAGAACAAATTAAATGAAAATTAGCAAAAATCAGCAAATGCAATTTACACTGACATATGATGGTAACTTTTCAATAAATGAAAATGTTTTAACTTACTTGATTTGACAATTATCTGGAATTAAGAAATCCAGAAAAACCAGAGAAATGGAAAAGAAATTACGTTGATTCTTTTTTCCTTAATGTTTTTAATAGAAGTTTGGTAATTTCTAAACTTAAACTAAAATATTTCAAGTTTGCGTATTTAAAAAAAAAAAAAAAAAAAAAAAAAAAAAATGAAAAAAAAATGAATCAACAGTAAAATTTCAGTTTACAAATATCACCAAGTGCCTTTCTAACATAAGCACATGAATCTCTAGAGCTTGTAACATAAACAAAAACAATCTACCACACTCACACACACACACACACAAAAAAAAAAAAATGATTGGCTATTTCTAGGGTCTGCATTTAAAAGAATTCAACTGGTTATTAACCATTTTTTATGTTACCTTGAACCTGCAATACTTTTATAACATTAAAGATATCACTTATAGTGAACAATTTAACACCAATACATTGAATATTGTGAAGTTTTGAGTATGGAAGAGGTAAAGAAAAAAATATGTTCATGAAACTTCTTGGAGTAGAAGCAAAATCTCAGACGTAACAATTAATTTGGTAAGAAAGACTCATCTCCAAATACCTTGAGTCTAAACACTTTCCTAAACACATCACTAGATACGTTTAAATATACTAACCTCTTCATCCAACTTGCTGACCCACAGATGAAGATTGGAGTACTGGTGAAGGCTCAGATCATCAACAGCCTTTTGAATTTTATTCAAAATATCAGCAAAGATACTCGTGCTGTATGCACAAGTTTCTAAAGAGCGAACATCAATATCAATCTGCTCTTCAACGGAAAGGAGATCTTCCACCTAGACAGAAATGGAAATATAAATACAGTCAACTACTGATTATCCTCGGCAATGGGTGGCACGAGTTCTACAGATCTAAATTTTACAGGGAAAATAAATTAAACTACAGAATACATGCATAATATAAGTGTATGTTTTATTCAGTCACAGTTATTGCAGTAGTTATTATTGCAAGCACATAAATACATACTGAAAAATTACTTGTTCAAATTTTCTGATTTTTCACAGCAACACAATTTATTTGATTTAGGATTGCAGTCAGTACAAAACCAGTTTATCAGCTAATAATGCATTGTCTTGTCTTTCAAGGTACTCAAGCAATTATAGGACTAGAAATAGGTGTTCCTAGAGCTTGATGTTGACAAAACCAGTCTAGTAAAGCCTTCTCTTCATACACTGGCAGTTTCATTACTTTTCTTTTTCTTTTTTCATCGCGGATGATGAACTGGTTGGAAATGACAACAGAAGCATGTCCTTTTGTTTTAGAACATTACAACTGTTGTTTCCACTATTCCATATTCTAAACAAATCTGTTTTTTCATAGAACCTTAATCAGATTTGTTAACAATTTAAAGTTTTTAATTATTCATTAAAATTCAATAAGCGGTATATAATTAGAAATGTTACTTTTCAGTGACTAATAAAATATTACCACAAGTCGCAAATAAACCACTTGCGGATAATTAGGAATTAACTATATTAAATTTGTACCTTAAATGAAATATAAATGTTTTAAACACACATTAACTTTGTTATATCACATCACTTTATTGAGTTAATTATCTTACTACCAAATCCTTTCTATGTATTTATGTATGTATACATAAATACCTCTCATAAAATTATGTACATGCAAAATCGCTTATTGAGGTGTAATGCCTGGCATTCTAACATGTATTTTTCACCTCAAAACCCTGTTTTAAATTTATTTCTAGTTTACTTTCAACTCAAAACTCATTTATATTTGCTTTTCAAGTGTTTTAATTAAAGTATTCTGTTCATTTTACAAACATTTTTGAGAAATCTTGTAAACAAAAGTTTCTCAATTTGCTTTTCCTATTCAAAATGCGAATATTTAATAAACATGTTTGCAGTTCACTTTGACCACAAAAGTACAAACATCCTCCAAAGGTTGTGGATCATGGTGCAATCCCTGACAACACAGTAGAAACTGTTGAATGGTCACATAGTAATATATGGCTCTGAATGTACTTAATTTTACACATTAAACCAAAAATGGCTCTTTACTATAATGGCTGTCAAATCCTTGTATAGAGCATGTCAACTTTTGGTCTAGAGTAAATGGTTCTTTTATGTATAAAACAATCAAATCTAAATACACATGAAACAACACATTAGTTATTGGGATATAAAAGATAATATTTAGCTGCAAATGACACTTAAACCAATTAAAGAATTGACATTTATATAGCAATACTAAAAGCAGACAAACCTTTTCCTGGTAATTAAAGACATTCTCAGCCAAACGTTGCACATAAGGATCTAATTTGTAAGATTCCCACACTAAACTAACTCCCTGTAAATGAAAAATAAAAATATTTTATTATATGGAAGCTACTTCAAATAATGTATTCAATGTTTATACAGTTACAAAATTTGTTTAAACTAGGGTAAGCTAGTTAATAATGAATATTTCCTTCATTATAATTATGTATTAAGAAAAAAAAAATCAATAGTTTACTCTCTTTAATCATTTATACAAAATTTATTTAGTAATTGGGCAAATAGTTTTATTATCAATGATTCTGCAATTAATTATTGAAATCCATGTAAAGACGGACTTTTATAATGCTAAAAAATTCATTTCTAATAGGTTAGAAAATATAGGCATTCAATGTCATCTTATGAGAAACATTATTTTTAAATACATAAATTATATTTTTATTTTCACTAGATTAGTTTAAACCTGGTAAATCTCTGTAATAATGAATGTCTCCTTTATTGGGATTCAAATGGGTGTATGAAAAACTAATAAACAGTTCTATTTAAAAATTTATATGCCTAATTTAAAACTCAGAAAATCATGATAATATTCTATTTCCTGGTAAAATTCATAAAATGCAACAATAAAATCAAATTCAAAATGTACAAAAAAGTGATTTGGGACAAAGTTTAGACTTTATTTAAAAAATTTAAAAAGCAACAATTATCAAATTCAATGAATTTCAGGATGAAGAAATATGATGAAATATAAAAGCATACCTCCATAATTAAACTTTGAGCATCCTTTTTCAAACCAGCAACTAACAGTACAATAGATGGCCTATCCTCCACCTAATTATATAGCACAAAATAAAAATTATAAGATAACTTACTTAAAATGAAATATGTATATATGCAAGAAGCTATGGTGTAGGCAAAAGCAAGATAAGCAGTCAAAAGAAAAGCCCAATTGATAATTTTTACAGAATATTAATTAATGTAAAGAAGAAATTTATGGTTACAGACATTATCTTTTAGCCAAATATTGGCTAAACATCTGTAACATTGAGCAAGCCGCATAATAGCTGTCATATTCAGTAATACCTTATCATACATAGTCCAGGTCAGCTAAAAAATATTAATGTTTTAATACACACACATTTTCACAAAAAAACTTAATGAAAATCTAGAGAACTCGTCAATTTATATTATAAAATGAAAGTAACTAGAAAACAAATTTACTAATTAAATATTGCACAGAAAATTTGTGACATTAAATGTGTTTAATAAAAGAGAAATTTATGGATTGAAATGCATTACAAAATTTTAAGCATTTGAAGACAGAAGCATAAAATTTATAATTAGATAAAAAAACAATGAGTATGCTTTCTGGTTAATCTGAATATAAATCAAATAAAGCAAATTTATTAGTAAATTCCAAATTTTTTGAAGAAAATGAAGTGATACATTTTAATGAAACACTTTTAAAAATAAAAATAAATTCCACAATTATATATATATATATATATATATATATATATATATATATATATATATATAAACTTCACAGTACCTTTTCACATGTCCTTTCATAGGATCTGATGCTTTCAATGAGTGAAATGGCAAATGGATAGAGTTGGTTTGCTTGGTGGGCTTTGTTGATGATTGCCAAAGGTACACGGAAGCCTAACCATCTGAGATTTCTTACCTGGAACACAAACAAGTCATTACACATAAAAAAAAAATCATCTGCAGCAGCATTTGAATTTTCCTTACACTGTAATAAAACTTAGGGGATAAAATCACCGATTTTACAAACTAGTGATAATTGAGATGTGTCATTACAAACTCACCTATTTCAGAGAAAATATATCACTATTTTTAATTACATTCTTTATATAATAATTATTACATGGATTTTTATTTGGTTTTGTATCATTTTTTTTTTGACAATCTACATATGCTATGTTCAGTAAAATTCCCCATTAAATTATCCAACAGTCCAGTAAAAGTGTTTCTTGGGAAAATTTACTATATTGTTTTACTGTATTTTGTTTTAATGTTTTTGTTTTACCATTTTTGTTTTTTGGAATAATTTTACTATCTTAACTCTTTGCAGATGGTGGCACCCCGAAACTGCCATGGCCCAAAGGATGGATGGCATGCTCCCAAAGGATAGCTCATTTTTCGCACTAAGTGTTCCAATTCTAAGTGTGTTAAGTGTTGAAATCCAGACCGTCCGACCTACCAGAAAGGTGTAAGGTAACTGTTTGGACGGTCGGGAAGTGTGTTAAGTGTGAAAGCCCCAGGCCGTCCGGCTCGTCCAGAGGACTTAGAGCAACGAATTGGACGACCGGGAAGGAAGTGTGTTAAGTGTGAAATTCCCAAACAATTCACTAAAAAATGCTGTGATGCAGGGTTCCCATTTCAGCGCGAACCCGCGAGATTCTCGCGCAATCCATGAAAAATCTCGCGTAAAAATTTAGACTGCGCGAGAATTTCTCTCTCTCCAGTTCTGGCCTAAAGTTATTTTTTCCTTCAAATTGGATACCGAGAAATCCGATGCCCGATCCCGATCGGGCCGATTGCTTCGCGACCGCAAATCGCGATCAGTTGCGATCGCGCCTCGTTGTTGCGAATCGCGGGCCGATTGCCGAGCGGTCACGGACCGCGATTTCGTAGCTACGTCTGAATCGCAGTCAATCGCGATTTGGGTACACTAAAGTACTAAGTGTTTCTAATTAGAGAGATATTTTATAGAAAACTATAAGTGTCCCCTCAGCTTGATCGTGTAGCAAATTCGATCAAATAAAATTTTGCTTTTTTTTTAGGATTCTTTCACGGATTTGAATTATGCTCTTTCCGCGTACTTCCCGCATTTTTTGTGTTTTGCTCGAGAAATTTTCTTCTTTCCGCAGACGAAAATCCTTTCCCCCGTACACAGTATGTCTACAGGTTACAAAAATCCCGAAAATGTCATGAAATTGGCCATATATGCCCAAAAAATGTTACAAAATTTGAACAAAGCAACGAATTTTTTATCAGAGACATTCCTTTCTTATATGATCTGAAAATCTGTTTCTCCGCGATTGCGAAAACGGCGTTCGCATACGGCGATTCCCACATTTTCTGAGGAGAGATGACCAATGAATATCTTTATGCCATTTTCACAATATATTTGCATCGACTGAATTTTTTTATAATTATGTCGTTTAATATACAAATAATAAAAACCAAACCATTTTTCTACCGTATTATTAATAAAATGAAAGGTTATTTTGCAGCAGCATCACGAAAATCTGCATTTGTACGCTATCCTCGGCATACCTCGTTTAATTTGAAAAATATTTCCCACTTTTCCAATCTGTTTGCATCGACTACAGTGTTTGTAATTGTTTCGCGTTTCATACAGAAAAATGATTTTACAAACGTATTATTTATGAAATAAAGGGCTATTTTGAAAACAAAAAGAAAAAAGTCGAGTCAAACAAAATGGCTAAAATCACATGACTGGCTTGAGATTCAACAAAAGGATGATGCAATCCTTATGTTCTGCAAGTTTTGCAAAAAAAAAAAAAATTCCATTTTCAAACATAAAGTCAAATTTATTACCTAATTCTATTTGCCTAGTGAAATAGTTTTCGGCGATCAAAAATCGTTAAAGTTTTTAATTGCTATTGGTGCATGCAAATTCATCATAATATGATTTGAAAAATCAAAATATAAAGTAAATACAGTCTGCCCTCGACTTTTGCAGTTTACAGACAAAAAAATCGTAAATTCGCATGTGAGTCATTTTACATAAAATAACCCATGTAGACGTTTTTATGTCAGCAAATAAAATCATAAAGTAAGCATGGGGGAAGTCAGGAATTTGAGTATTTTTGCTAACAAGTGTGGGGGGGAGCTATGAAATTACCAAAAATGTGCTTACTTAATACTTAAACGACTCCTAATTAATTTTTAAAAAGAATGTTAAAAGAATGTTAGTTTTAAGATTTAAAAAATTTAAATGTCGAAGAATATGAGTTATAGTTAATGCTTTCTTTTTTATTACTTTCTAAATTAGCATGTTAAAAAAAAATGAAATTTTAAGTGTCTCTCCTTATAACAGAAATTCTCTCCCAAAATTTTTTGGAAGGAGAGAAATTCTCCCCCTCTTTTCCTGACTTAGTGGGAACCTTGCTGTGATGAATGCTGTGATGAATAAAATGCTGTGATGAATGAAGGATTTTTAGTGAATTGTTTGGGAATTTCACACTTAACACACTTCCTTCCCGGTCGTCCAATTCGTTGCTCTAAGTCCTCGGCTCGTCCAGAGGACTTAGAGCAACGAATTGGACGACCAGGAAGGAAGTGTGTTAAGTGTGAAATTCCCAAACAATTCACTAAAAATCCTTCATTCATCACAGCATTTTATTTATTTCTTTTTATCAAGAATAAAAGAAAAACTTATTTTCCATTTAATAAATACATTTAATATAAATTTTTTGTCTTTGAAATATGAAACATTTAAATTGATTAAAAATTAGTTTATCAGTTACAATTAAAATTAGTTATCAGCTATGTAGACAAAATATCTGAATGATTGTACTCAAAACTTTACATAACTGATAGAGATTATGCACAATTATATATTAGGAAAATAGTGTTGCTATTTTCACTAATTAATATACCTACGTATTACGTATGGTACATTTCAAATCATGGATCCACGCACAAACCAACAGTGCAATTTTTGCATTCATAAAAACTGTCTAAGCTTTTATTTTAACCTCTTGTAGTCACTATTTGTATCTATTTTATTACTATATGATTCAATTAATGTACTAGTATATTTTCCCTCAGATTGAAAACATCTTGAATAATCATTCTTTAATCCAATGCAACCTTAAAATTCCACTACCGCATATCACTTCAAAACCCAAACTTTTAGAACCCCATATACCAAGATCAACGACCTTATAAATATGTTGAAACTGTTAGAATGAACATTTAGTGTCGTCTAGTATTCAAATACATTCAAATAAATATGTTCCAGTTGAAAATGTCTATTTTCAACTTTTGTCCTTTAGGTTAAAAATCTTGGCAACACAAATGCACGAGCATCATACTTTCACGTAATTTTGCAGTTGAGACACAGACGTGTTTGGTTAAAAAGACTAAAAAATGAAAAAAGGGTTAACAAGTCTAATAAATGAACCAAGAAAATATTTTATTGCTATGAACAATCAAAATCTGTAGCAAAATAAATTATATAATATTTTATCTATGATACAAAAATTTAATTAGCTTATCATGGACTCTTTTGAGTAAATGCCAATTTGATATGGTTTTCCCTGGATTAGCAAATTCTGATTTTATTTTTAATGAAAATTGGCTGTTTTTGGAAATTTTGCTGGAATTGGCTGCTTTTGGAATTTTTGCCTCTAACACTGTTGCAATATTACAATTTGATGTCAAAATGCATAAGATGCAAGAGAATGAACTTAGTCAACTTGGCAAAAAGCAAATTATATGAAGTCAATTATTTTACTTTATTTAATGAGTTTGAAATCTTGATAAGTTAATTTAAAAAACTGTCCCATGAGTGAATGTATGATTGTTGAAATTCCCTAAAAATTACATGTCAAAATTTCCATAACAAAAATAACACAAAAGCAATGGTAAATAAAATACATACACCTAACACAAAATGAAAATTTAACTTGCAGAATGCAGAATTGTTATGCAAACTGTTATTCTAAATAACTACAAACAAAGTAAACATATACACAACAAATAGTATAACATAATTTCAGAAATTTATTAAACTAGCTTTAATAAAAAATACAAAAACTATATAGAACAATTTATATATTGTCATACTGTGTTTCCATTACATATTTTTTCTTAAAAGTCTCCCAAATATTTGCTACATTTTAACTAAAATTCTATTAATATATTTCTGACCAGCTATTTCAAGCCAAAACTATTTCATGCAGTTGGCTGTTTTACCGCAGTTAAATATAAAATGAAAATACCTAAATAAGCTTCAATGAACTTTATTTACACAGCATGTGTTGAAATGAAACTTACTATATATATTTAATAATTTTTTTTTGGTATAGTATACTGTAAAGCATTTACCTATGTGCAATGGTATACAAGTTTGACAAACATACCGAGTTTCGCTGCGCTTTCCTTTGGAAGAGTATACTCTACATACTCTAGTGGAATTTTTTCCCCTGCTAGTAGCTATTTTTTCTAAAATATGGTGACATGAAGACATGATTATACTTGTGACTGGTCAGCAACGTTTGGTCATGCAAACATGAGTATACTCGTGGCCGGTCAGCAAAGTGGTAAGACACTTTAAGTGGATTAGTAGCTCTATATTGACGAAGATAACAGGTTAAATTTCAGTTTAGACAAGTAACATTTCAGTGATAAATGCTAAATGTAGTTTCATACCATGTTTAATACAAACTGATATAATAATTTCTTTACTTAACATAATTGATTGATATTTTTAAGCATAATGACTGTCATGCTAACTGTACAGAGATAACACATGTATTCCACTAGGAATATCTTCCCTAAACAGGTGACATGGCTAAAGATCATGCAGAAAAATGGTGGGTACATTTCACTTAGGACCATGTCACTTGTATATGGTGGATCGTCATATATATATATATATATATATATATATATATATATATACTGGGTCATGAATGATAGTAGAGGAAAAGAAAATTGGTAAGCTAAAGTATAAGACAATATAAAACTTTGAAACATTTCTACAGAGAATTAAATGTAGGCTTATGTTATCTCACTTGCCTTCGAACAATGTTTCCTCATAATTTATTATAACTAATTTTATCTACAAGAGCTTTTTAAGTATTAGGTTTTAAATAGTTATTAAGCAGTATGAAGGATATATAAGCACGGCCTGGTAGTTTTTGATAAATAAGCATGGCTGTCAATGTGTTTGATAAATAAGCATGGCTGTCAATGTGTTTGATAAAATGGAGGTATTTCCATTTAATCAAATCTTATGATTCCATCTTGTAAAAAATAAATAGAATTCTTCTACTGACTGATTGTAATAATTATAAAGAAATTGCTGAACCCTTTCAATTTCTTTCTTTCACATAGTAACTACAGTCAATTTGAGACAAATCACCACACAAATATCATGTTAAAAATGTCTCATTTGAGCTCAGTCATGTGTTTCAAAAAGTATTTATATCCACCATCATGGTCAAAAAGTATTTATATCCACCAAAATCTCAACCCCATCATATTTATATATATATATGTATATATATAAAAGAAATACATGTAAAAATATCAATAACAATACAAAAAGTATTATGAATGACATACTTCTTTAGCAAGTGTTATAATTTCTGGAAGAAAGTTAATTCTAAGTTTCAGCAAATTTCCTTTTCCAGTTCGAGATCGGATATTATCAATAGTAAATATCCTTCCAGATACTCCAAGTTGCCGCTGACTGACCTGGAAATATTGAAAACAATTGTATATAATAATTTAAAAATCCAAGCATAGTATGAGGTTTTGAAATAATTAGGTGGTTCAATTACAAACTGAAATTAAAAAGTCTGTATTTCACCGATAGTTAAAAGAAATTAAAAAAAAAAACTTATTACAAAATTATATGCTAAATTTGGAATTTGTAGCTGCTTCGGTTCTCGAGTTATTCTAAAAAAAAAAAAGTGCATTCCTATGACAGGTCTAATACAGGCTAATCTGATAAAGTTCAAAATCGAAAGAATTTAAATATATCACAAAAGACAATGACACACTAAATTTGGACTTTTTAGTTACTCCAGTTTTCAAGCTATTTTCAAAAAATGAGTACATTCCTAAAGTGGGCCCAGAATGGGCTAGCTTTATAAAGTTCAAACTTGAATTAAAATGTACCACAAGACAGCATTATACCAAATTTTATGTTGCTATGATTAATGTGACCTGATTAGTTAGGGCCTTAAAGATTTGAATCATACTGACTAACACCAGATCAAGTTAAATAAAACGTTATAATAAGAAAATCAATCATGCTTAAAGCATTGATTATGAAACACTTTCCAACTTCAATGCAATTTTATTTAAACATCTCTAAAATGCAATACATTTCTCGGTAATATTTTAAAATTTATCACAATACTACATTAATTTATTATATTTGAAAACTTAAACCTTCATCGTAAAAAATGAACTTCATTCAAATGATGGCATTGAAATATAAATTGCCTGGTTTAAACATCTCTAAAATGCGATACATTCCTCGGTAATATTTTAAAAATTATCACAATACTACAATAATTTATTATATTTGAAAATTTCATCGAAAACAACTCAAATTCATTCAAATGACGTCATAGAAAAAATAACATGCCTGGCTCTCTCTATAAAAGCAGCATTTCATTCATAGCATTTTCCCATTCATTTCATTCATCACAAAACTATAATAATTTATTTTATTTAAAAACTTTAGTAAACTTTGTCAAGTAATTAAACTCTATGCTTAAAACTTCATTGAAAACAATCGTCCGTCTCTCTGTAAAATCAATGAATATTTCATTCATATCAGCTATGCAGACTCCATGAGCTAAATAATTTTGCATTGAATAAATGTAGCAATTCTTATACAACTCATTCTTCATATTTTGCTGTTTACATTTTACATAAGTGAAAAATAGGTTTCGTTATAGAAACAATCAAATTTGGATGATCATTTAAACTCAAATGTATTGTAATTGCGTTGTTTCAGTATGTAAATGCACAGAATTTAAGCAAAAATAAAGCAGTTTTAGGACGGATACAACACTCAATATGAATTAAAAAGAACTTTAAAAATCATGATTTTGAGACAAGATGGATGCCATATTTCATTTTGAAGTGGGTCACGTGATCGCTTCATATAAGAGGTGTAATTATTATTTTAATTTTTATTTAAAAAACTACTTAATATATTTTGCTGAAATTATTTTTATATATTTTACGGAATAGTTTGAATACTACCTAAAATTTTCGAAGCAATTTGTGAATTTTAAATCCGCTTAAAAAATGTTTGAAAAATTAGGTCCCATAGGGTTCAATGTATTTCAATTTTTTAACCCGTGTTCAATCCAAAGCTAATTGGGTGATATTATTCAGTTATATTCCCATAGGTCCTATAGACCGTCTGAACAACATACTAAACTTTCATTTTGATTAAGTCATTTTTACGGCAGTTATCGTGCTAACAGACAGACAGACAGACAGAATGAACAAAGTCATAAACACTTTTCAACTTTGTTGTACAGCGTTAATAAAATAATAAACTATCAATTAAAAACTGAAACAAAGTAATTTGTAGTTTTTCAATTCTTCAATAGGTGGCGCATTAGTGCCGTCTCATACATCGAGGTAGTATATATCACAGAATACTATATTCAGAAGGTTCACTCCCATAGGAACCCATGGGAACATCATTGCGTATTTCCATAATGCGGTTCGGAGTAATAAGCTTGGTGATTTGGCGAAAATCGCACTGTGAGTCGGATGAAGACACTGGTGAGAAGAAAAGTGAAGAAAAGACACTTCTGAGAAGAAAAGTGCGGTAACCTTCACCACCACGAAAGCAACAAGAAAGATCAATCATGCTTAAAGCATTGATTATGATACACTTTCCAACTTCAATGCAATTTTATTTATAAAAGTCTAAAATGCAAAACATTCCTCGGTAATATTTTAAAACTTATCACAATACTACATTAATTTATTATATTTGAAAACTTAAACCTTCATTGAAAAAAATGAACTTCATTCAAATGACAGCATTGAAATATAAATTGCCTGGTTTAAATATCTCTAAAATGTGATACATTCCATGGTAATATTTTTAAAACTATCATAATACTACGATAATATATTATATTAGAAAACTTCATCGAAAACAACTGAAATTAATTCAAATGACGTCATAGAAAAATAACACGCCTGGATCTCTCTATAAAAACAGCATTTCATTCATCACAATACTATAATAATTTATTTTATTTAAAAATTAAGACCATGGAGCTACAAGTAATTAAACTCTATGTTTAAAACTTCATCGAAAAAAATCGTCCTTTATTTTTACGGCAGTTATTGTGCTAACGGACAGACAGACAGAATGAATAAAGTCATAAACACTTTTCAACTTTGTTGTAAAGTGCTAAAAATGGACCTTCCCAATCACTAAATTAGTTAGGTTATTTATGTAATAGAAAATGCAGCCATACTGTCACAATTAGAATGAGTAGACTGAATAAAAGTCCCCCTTTTCAATTCAACTTCAAATTATTATACATGATTGTAATCATGATGAAAATTGATGTCATTGATTTATATTAAAAATATATAATGCTTCTTTACCCATTATTTTTAAATCTCGCAAAAGTTGAATTCCCTCTCTTCATTTGGCAATTCATGGGAAAACAATTGTAGAACATAAAATTGCAATTCAAAAGAATATGTTTTAACATATTGTAAGAAATGTTGAAATATATTTCCTCTAGTCAAATGTAAAAATATTGAGTATTCATGAGCACATAGGTGCAAAACTATTGCATAACTTTTAAAATACTAAAAATTTTAAAATTTTGTTTTTAATAGTTATGAACAACTTGGACTATCTTATGGTCCAAAAATTACATTTAATAAATACATAAAGTGCAAAAATTATTTCATAGAGAATAAGCACCACCTTATTCTAAACTATATGCAATATCTTACCATTTTTGACCAGTCATCAAATATGCCTTGAGTGCTCAATTTCACACGGAAGCTATCAGCATCCGCTTTCAGTTTTTGTCCTTCAACATGGTTCTCCCAACCTTTACCCAAGACATCTTCCACTCGTTTCATGTACACGGACAACTGTCTATCAATCTAAAAAGTAGAAGTAAACATTGTATAGACTTTCAAATGAATAGAATGAAGCTAAAAAAAGTTAATTTAAAAGTATAATTTTGTGTAATAAAAAATGAATAAGTGCATCAGATAACATAGTGCAACATTTGAAGGATTTATATATTTCAAACACAGGAAAATATATATATCAGAAGAATGTTATGAAAAATGTGAGGCTGTACTGTTTTCACTGTACTATTATTTTCGGTGCAAAATGGGTAATCACATATGTGTCTACACTTTAAAGTTGATTGGCTATACCCTGGTACCCTTGGATTGGCATTATGGCCATTCGGCCACTAACCTGCAGTGGATTCATTGTTTCAAAGTTTCCTCATTTAAAATAATAGATCCTTTAAAAATGTCTAGTCTTACATAATAAAAGATGCCTGTGTGTGTGGTCTGTAGAGGTAAATTTAAATATTGCACGGCTATGAAATTTGGTACACAGGTGTTCCAGGATCCGGAAAGGTGTACTTCAGCAATATTTTTTTTTAATTGTAATTAGTTTTTTATGTTTTAGCATGATTTTGAAAGATTTTCACAAAAATCAATTCCTTAGCAACCAAAAATATTTTCACAGAGTTTCCATCTTAACACCATCGGAAAAGTAAAAAAATTCTCTTTCAAACAAATTTTGAACAGAATTCATACTATTAATAGACTAATTTTCAAGAATTTTTAAAATATATATACTGTTTGTGTGAAAACCTAATCTCTGAGATAGGGGGTCACAATTAATCATTCGATGATCAAGGACAAAATGGGCCCATTTCACCCTTTTGACTTCAGATTTGTTGGTTCTCTTGCACTGACAAAGGGGACCCAGCACGTATCCTCGAAACAGCTGTATGCTGCATTATTATCTTATTTGTGCTTAAATATGTTGCTCAAGTTTAACCTACCTTTTGTATAAAGTGTTTTATACTTATTGATAACCTTTTTCAATATGAAAATATAAATGAGATGTATGAAAAACAATGGAGCATGAGTATTTTTAAAAGGTTAGATGTGACTTAAAAATAAAGAGTAGAAAAATTTGCTAGAATTCTGAGCAGATGGCTTTATGGCAGAAAAAAATCATGCAACTTTCTTAACTAAAAAAGTTAATATTTTGTTCATATATTAAATTGTTTCATCATAAGTTTGAGTGAGTAAATAACATGCTTACTTGTTTTGCCCAAATAATAGAACCAGCAACAGGTGGCAGATCCCTGACTTTGCTCATGCGACAGGCTTTGCTCTGTGGATACTGGACTTTAAATTTTTCATGAAGAGCCACAATGTCATCTTTGACTCGCTGAATAAGTTGGGTCTGGTATTCCCGGATGGCACCTCGAATATGGGGGCGCACAAACAAGGCATTGAAGCGAGAAAATATTCGGAACATTTCATTTGCATTCTTTGCAGTTCCCAACTGATCACGTAATCTTGCAGTAATTCTAGTTTCTACTCTGTCAATTCTTTCTTCATATCTTTAAAACAAAATAATATTTAGTACATTACACACAAAATAACATATTAAAAATGTTTAGCAACATAAACTAAATTCTTAGAGATAAAACTACAACAAATGAAGTAGAAAATCCATAAATAATTAATTTGAAATGGACACATGGAATTTTTAAGTAATGATTGTTAAATTTAACTTTTTTTCCCATTAAATGAGAGGTCAATTTGAAATTGCTGATTCTTTCAAAGCATTAAGTGGATGGTAAAATTTAGCCATTTCAATAGCAAACAAAAAAAATATTTATCACAACTTGACATGCAAAATATATTTTCTTTTGTTAGGAAGAAAAATTAGCAAGAAATAAGACTAAATTCAAATTTTCATGCCTTCTTAGGGATGCTTCCCAGGCTTCTGTACCTTCCTTAGAAATTTCTAACCCATCCACTTCTTTGACATTTTCATATGCTAAATTCACTTCCTGAAGAAGACAGAAAAAAACAAGAGTTTACATTTAGGGAATACATATAATCAATTTTAAGAAATTATACATGAAACACTCAACATTGTTTAGCTCTACTGAAATATGCGAACAGGGCAGAACCTGAACCTATAAGCTCTTAAACTCAAGACAAGTATTCTTCTAACTGAACTACCAAGGTACGGTGAGAAAACCCCTAAACCTAAATGCATATCTGCTCCACTTGAAAATCAACCCCTTCAAGCTCTGAACAACATCTGCCTGTATTAAATATCTCTAACCAATAACTAATCAAAAATGCATGGGCTATTTTAAGAAGATAATAAAAGTTTATTTTAATTAGGATTAACATGACTGTGAAGAAGTCATATTTATACAGTGCTCATATTTTAGTTTAGAGAAGAATTTTCACAAGCTTTCAGTCTGAATCAAAACATCTCATATCATATAATCATTTTATTTAGTGACAGAAATTCAAATTTAGTAACTTGTAAAAAGTTAAGCATGAAAACGTAGCAAAATTGATGAAAAATTAAATATGAAATCAAATTTTCTAAATTAGAATTTTGGTTTCTAGTAAAAAAAGGGAACAGATTGAATATTTAAAGATGACAAAATGCAATTTTTTCAAAGTTTTCTGAGATTTTGAGATAAATTCCCTAATATTTCCAGGTTTTCCCTGTTCTCTCTGAGATATATCAACCCTGTCAAGACCAGGGCAGATCATCAGTAAACTTAGATAAGAAAAATGTTATTAACCCTTTCGCGACGGCGGCATTCTGGGACTGCCGTGGCCAAAGGACGGAGCGCTTCGCTTCCGAACTGTTCCCAGGAGACGGCAATTTTTTTGCACTAAGCCTAACTCTAAAAAAAAATTCACTAAAAATCACCTATTCAACACAGAAATCTACATTTTTCAGGAATAATAGAAATATTTATTTTCTATTTGATGTATATTTTTCATACAAATTTGAATACAAAATACTCGTTAGTTGCTCCCATTCTTTTATCCGAAATAAACGAATAATTTCACTGCCTCTAAAACCGAAACAAAAAAAAATACTCTCTTATATTCCTATGATTCACCAACGAAATCATAACGCTGAAATAAAAATAAAAACCGAAACTCAATTATAAAATTATTGATGCTGTGAGAATTGCTCTGTCTGTTTATATTACAAAATCATGTTTCACCGCTCCAAATGGAGAAATAATTCATTGAATCCTCCTTATGCCAAGGTCATGCATCTGCAAAATACATTGAAGTTGTTTCCACGGGCATCTAATGCCATCTAGCAGACAAATTAAAACGTTCCATGTGAAAAAACGCATGCGTGCCACTCGCCGTTTATGGTAAAGTTTCCTCCATCACGAGTGGGTGCCGTCCGTCCTTGAATGCAAGTTCGCAGCCGACACGAGGGCGTGCCGATCATCGCGAAAGGGTTAAGAGGGAAGTACAGTTCATTATTGGAATCTGATTGGAACTTAAAACTTACAAATTATACAAATAAAGCTATAGACTACATTTTTTGCAAAACTTTTAGCATAATCCTAAAAATATGTTGTTTTATCACTGTAAAGTCTGGTGATATCATGATGAACATTACAATCCTTAGAGCATAACAAATAGGTTTGGGATTTGTATACACTATAGGGGCTATGTTTAGCTTCTTCCTGATAAACACTTTGTGTAATTAATGCATGCTCAAATTTTCCCTAAAATAATAAAATTGGGTGGATATTTCAAAACCAATGACCAACAACTTAAATAGCATTCTAGAAAGAAAGAAAAAAAATACTGAAGGAGAACATAAAAATAGTTACCTCAATAGCATTAATATCAGCAGCATCAAGAGAGTCTGTTTTAGCTTCAGATGGATCTTCACTGATAGGAGTGCCAATTGGCTGCTGGGATCTTGGCATGACCGAAGGTCTAAGAACTCGAACAATGACAGTACGAAGCTGCTCATGCTGCCTACGGAATCTATTCAACCACAAAGATTATTAATCAGTTGAAAGATTATTTAATGAAGTCACAAAACTTATAATTTACTTTCAGCAATATACTAGTTTACATTGATTCAACTGATTAGAAACTTTAAATGCAGAAGCTTTACTTTAGAAGATGAGGAAATGTTTCAATCATAACTGACAATAGAAACTAATAAGTAAAACTACTTTGTGCAAAGGATATCGAAAACTGAAGTAATTCAGCATAAATTAATATACAATGTAGCATACAGTTATTTCAAGGGTATATTGAATTCCTTTTTCAAAGCTATACAAATAAACAAACCTCGAGTAAAAAAAATTGAATGAACTACAGAGACAAATCGGGTCATCTTGGGCCTATTTTGGCTTTTTGACTCCGGGTTTGATGGTTTATATAGTACTGAAGAAGAGGATTCAATGTATCTTTAAAACAGCTGTATGCTGCATTATATATCAATTTGTACTTCATTATATTGCTTAAGTTTTCCTTTGACAATAGAAAATGCTTAATACTGAAAAAATTAGCAAATACAGTTAATTTAGAATATAAATTCTCAAGAGTATAACTTTTATACCCTTTTTAGAGTAGACTGCTATCCAGTTGCCTATTAGTACTGACATATTCAAAAATTCCCAAATCAGATAAATCATCACAAAAAATTAAAACTTATAACACAGATATTATTTTGCCACTTTTATAAAGGTTACATCTGCTAAAATAAGTATTTAATTGGCTATTAATTTGTTATATTCTAATGCAAGAGCTTTAAAAATATGGTATTTAACACACACACAAAAAAAAAAAAAGAGAGAGAGAAATTAAAAGGGATCTTGATATTAATGATATTCCACCTACAGTCTATTATATAATTATGGGGCTGTACTATACTAGGTTTGCTATGTTGGGTTATACTTTTGGATATTTAATAATTTTAGGAATTTTGTTTTTAATCTAAACGTGTTTAGGGATCTTATTTACATAGTCATTGTCTTTTAGTTATTCATTTTCCAATTGTTTAGGTTTTTGATATTCTTCTGTTCCAAATATATTCTATTCCATAGGTTTTGTGTTAAAAATGGCAAAAGTTTGTTCTTTTTAGGTTTTAGGAATTTAAATTTATTTAAATTGGCTAATTTGCAATTCCATTTATTGCCCTTTTTATTCCCTTTAATTTGATTCCAGATTTATTGCTCTCGGTTAAAAATTCGTTAATTGACAGCGGTTTTTCAGTTTTATTCTATTTTCAGCTTTTAAATATTTCAGAATCATTCATATTTAAATTGCTGCCGAATTCATATATTTTAAATTATTTCACTTCATTTCTTTTTAATTTTCGTCTGCCTTGAAATTCCATTTCTCTTTAAAATTTTGTATTTTTAATTGGTTGACCGTAATATTAAAATCGTCTGTCATTAATTATTTTATCGTTCATTGATAATTTTGTTTACAATCTGTGGCAGCGATGTTTCGCATTATATAAATAAACTCATGCTCTTTTTCACTCTTCTCTTATTATTCTTGATTAGAACTGAAGATGTGATCTATTAAGTTGTTATTTTTTGCACTTCAGCGCGAGCCGAATAGAAGTTCGGATTCGGCATGAAAAGTTTTATTTCCCGGCCTTTTAACTTTATTCAGTTTATTTTCCTGCCATGGAGACTATATTTAGTTTAAACACCCAAGAGCCTCTGAATTTTTAATGTCCGGAAAAGCTGAAATTATGTTTTCATCTCCTGCCTGTTGGGAGTAATGTGGTCATTGTCTACTGAAGTAACGTCGGAGCCTTTGGAATAATTGTTTAGTTTCGGAGGTCAGATTTGCTCTTTCATAATGAACTGAGTTGATTAATTTTTCCGAGTCACAGGACCGGACCTCCAAATGTTTACTTCTCGGTTTTTGATGATGGAGTTGTTTGTGCTTTTGTTCCGAGCGATGTCCACTGGCGCTCTGCTACTCTCGGCTGAGAATTTTATATGATGTGAAGGAGCTGCCCGTTTTTGTGCAGATCAAATTTCGGGAGTGTTCTTTTCGTGAAGTTTTGGAGCAACATATTCCACTTGAATGGTTGGACTCACATGATGTACTGATGCTTTACGGGAGGTACGTCTCCATTTGGCCTTTTCTGGAGCAAAAAGGGACTGCACCCAAGCTGATTATGACTGACATTGATTTCGTCCTTGAGACTTTATTTCAGCTGTTCAGCGTCTTCCAGTTTATGGGTGATATCTCTTCATTAATTTTATTCTTTTACAGTATTTAAAGTTAAATTAAATTAGCATGTCTAAGGCCCCTCAACTTATATATTTTAAGTTCCAAATCCTGGATTATTGTTAGGATGCTCTAACTTTCCCTTTTGGCTAACTGATGTTCTTTTTATTCCAAATTCTAGTTCGGCAAATAATTGTATAATTTTAACATTGTTAACTTTAAATTTAATATTCTAACGCTTTTACTACCACTTTACGACCGGCCATTCAATTCTTTCAAATTTATTTATTTATTTAAGATGTTAAATTTGATTTGTTTAGTTAATGAGATGTTTTAAAAGTTGTAAAATGTTTTGAAAATTCTTTAAAAATGAAGTTCGAATTTTAGTAAACGTTAGATTTTGGAAAACCTAAAAACTGTGTTCTTTCTTTTTACTTTAATGTTTTTATTTTTAGGAAAGTGCCATTTTTAATATTTTACAGGAGTACATATTTGTACACTTAGGGTAACTGGTCAATAGGTCCCTTTCAGTTTATTTAAGAATTCAGTGTATTTTAGAATGTTTTTAGTATATCATAAAGCTCTTTTTCAACCCGACAGTTATCAATTTTATTTTATGACAAGGATACCAGAATGGCAAATTATGTGCTCTCTGTAAACTCAGGTAGATAAGGTTTATTTTATATTCAAAGGGGTTTGTTTGATTTTTATTTACATGACTCTAATTTTGAGATTTTTTTAGTGATTTTGTGGGGGGGGGGGGGGGGAAGTTAAAACAAAGTAAAATAAACATCAAATTTACTACTTTTATTTTAAACACCACCACTTTTTAACTGATTGGACATTTTAAGTTATATGTTGGGAATTATTTATTTTAGAATTTATTTTTAGAAAGTATTATTTGTAATGAAATGGTCTTTTTGAAACAAAATTCAATACTTTTAAGAATTGAATTTTGTGGAGGGTCCACCTCCACCCAACTGGATGCTTAATAGAGAAATAAAAAACATGCATACTTTATACACTCATATATAAGTCCACTTTACTTTCAGAGGAAAAAATAGATAAAAATCTAAAACTCATATATAAGTTGACCTTCTAACTTCACATTGGGATATTTGGAAAAAAAAATTCATAAAATTTTATTTACATGTATATAAAATAGCCTATTGGTGCCTAAAATTTTTTAAATAATTAATTGTTTAAATCTTCTTAATGACTTTTATTGCACCAATTTTTTTTTTTTTTTAAGTTTATGTGTATTTCAAGTTTTCCCTAAGTGACCAACTCTTTTTAAATTATCCTTCCTAAAATTAAAGTTATCCATCATGTCTGAAAATTTATCCAATACATTACATGTGTTCCAATTTTCAGCTAATATAATAATATTTTTACATAGATTTTTAATCAATAATAACAATGAACAGTTCGAAGTGTAGAATTTTTTCAGTATTGCCTCTACTTTCTGCTGAAAGTTACAAGTGTCTAAAATTTTATATATACTAGCTGTAAATTTCCTACCATGCAATCACATAAAAAGTAAAGTTTCAAATCATTTTAAAATCCCTTCTTTTGATAAAATAATTATAATTATATAATTTTAAGCAAATAATTTTTTTTTTTACTTTTGAATTTTGGCAGAGAAAATTTTTATATTTAAATTCACATAAGTTAACCTTCAATCTGCAGCTTCCTCACCTCCCATTTCTTAATTTATATACCAGTATATATGGTACAGCATATAAAATATTTTCAATAGTATTCATCAATAAAAATAAATATTTTTTACTAGCAAAATTTGTAAATATAAATAAGTTCTTATTTTTATTTCAGGAAATCAATTATAATAAGATAACTATGATAAGAAACAACCATTTAAGCAAATAAAACTGCGAACGAAGTTAATATTAAAATGAAGTTAATATAATAACTAACAAAGTTAATATAAAACTGCAAATTACTTTCTCATCTGTTCCATCCGGCTTTGAAATTTTTTGTGTGCAGGGTTGACACGCCACACCATTTTCAAATGCTCGTCTCTCTTCTTTTTCACTATGTCTCTTAATAAACCTTGTAGCTTATCGTACTCATCATCCCAGGTGCTGAATACTTCAAAGCAGGCATTTAATACCTGAAAACATTAGCAACAGTTACAAACATTTATCTGTAACAAAGTAAATAGTGCAAAATGGTAATTCAAACAATATGCCATGCAGGGTTTCTAGAAAAGTCATCAAGCACAACTTCCACCCCCCAAACACACAACTTTGAAATGAAAGGTTCCCCGAGTACACACGTTTGGTCTATTTAAGTGATCATGCCCAATTTAAAAATGCCATTTGCAGAGAATTGAAGTTAGAAACATGAATTTGGCAACAAGGCAACACATGAAATGCATATATAGAAAGCAATAAATATATGTCCTACTTAATTACTAAATGTATAGCTACACCACAATACTGTGTAATGGTGATCAATGATTCAAGAGTGTATACAAATAAAAACAGAGATGCAGTACCTATCTGTAAGATAAAAGACAAAACGCAATTGTGCATATTCTTGTTCTTTTTGGGGTGGTGGGGTGGGGGATTATATGTTGAGAGAACAGGTTACTAAATATGGTGTTCTTGTAGAATGGACACAATGTCCAACAGATTTGACCCATTTGGATTTCTTACCCTGTGATTATTTAAAGGAATAGATTATGTAATACAGTCTACAAGTCTGCAAGATTTGCAATTCTGTATCAGAGCTTGTAACACAGTGACACCTGCAATGCTTCTTCGTTTTCGACCCAGACCATCCCACCTACCAGGAAGGTATAAGGTATCTGTTTGGATGGCCAGGAAGTGCTACCCAATTCAGACCAGAACCCAGTGGGGGAGGTATCCACAGGAACCATACCCTACTTCCAATACCACAAACCTCTCGGAAGGACTTACAAACCCACATGTTTAACATGATTGTACTCTACGTGAACACAGATGCAGTTTTGGCAGTGGCAGGAATCGAACCCCTGCCGACCGAATACAATTCCCACACGTTAACCACTGAGCTGTCACACCCCACCTGCAATGCTTGTCAAAGTACACAGTAATATGCTTTCTTAAATATTTAAATGAGCATTGTTGTTCACGGAGGGTGTTTTGAACAGGCTTGCACTGTTTATCGTAGTATTTCTAAATAAGACAGCAATCTGCTTATAACCATATTGTGTCAAACAAATGTCTTCTGTAACTGATTTAGTGCCAATTTCTATTAATTACACAATGTTTTACAACTTTGCTATTGACATTTCTTTTCTTATCTCACTTTCTGTTTTCAGAGTTCATATTTCTAACTTCAATTCTCAGCTAAGGGTTGGTTCACTTATTTGATTGAGCCAGGTCACTTTACTGCAACCTAACATGTACACTCAAGGATTTTTCCTTCTGTAGTTAATTGGGTGTTATATGACTTTTCCACGAACACTGTATATAATTTATACATACATATATGCATGAGATTTCATTTTTGTGAATGGCCAATTCCCAATTTTTGTAGAAATTTCAGTTTAAAATATTTATTTTTCTCATGATTTTCATATCTACTTTTAAATTTCCTGCACTCTAGTTGCTCCAAGATGTACACAAACCCTGTATATCCTAAAGTATTAATGTCTATATATATGAGACCAGGTAGTTAATATTAAAGAGATAAGGTTTGAATTGTTTTAAAAACAAGCACAGAATGTAACTCTTTCAAAATATAAAATTCCGGGATATATAAGTAATGAAAATTAAAAGATGATAAAAACATTAAAAGTCTGTTGTGGACAGCACATGATTTTCCTAGACTCAAATAAATTCATTTTCTTTATTTCTTTCACAGTTCATTAAACTGAGTTTAATTGCACAAAATAACATGCATAATTATTGTAATTACACTGAATTTGCAGTTTTAATTTAATTTTCGAATTTAGTTGGCGACTGGACGTATTTTCAAAGACAATATGACAAAATGCGAAAAAACTAAAATATCTGGAGAATAGTTAGTTCTAGAGTTATGAGGTTGGTCTTATTCTTATCATCACCAAAATGTACATATAAAACAAGCATTTAATTGATACCTTTAAGTATACATAGTCTTTTATTTTAATTTCAAGGATTTTTCTGGGCCATTTTGGGAAAAAAAGGCAAGTTATTATTTTCTGAAGCGTACCAAAATCTAATGAGCACCAGGGTAACCCACAAGTCACTTATCTCCCTAATTTTGTGAAATTTGGTCACTTCTTTTTTCAGCTAGAGTGATATGATTTTTGAGGGCCATTTTGTTATATATATATATATATATATATATATATATAAAGAGCAGTTTATTTCTTTTCCAAATCATACCAAAATCTAACCAGCATCAGGGTGACCTATAAAGCGACATATCTACCAAATGTTATGATATTTGGTCAATTAGTTTTTCAGCTAAAGTAGATACATCCATTGCACAGACAGACGCACAAATTTCATGCTAAAAATAGTTTTTTCAGGTTCTAGTCTTCGAAATGTGTAGATCCATCGAAAACTTTAGAGTAATTTTCAACAAGATTCTCATACTTGCCATATACATTACCATATATTTTAAGGAAAGTGAAAATGATTTTATTTTGTTTATATTGCTTTTCATAAAAATCTTACGAAATGATGCCCAATTATTGATAGGAGTAAAATAAAAAATCTGATGTGGGCAGCACATGATTTTTGCTTCATAATGCAAGTACTTTACTTCTTTCAATGTGATATAATGATGGACAGAATCCAGGGCTCAATATTTTTAACATTGAAAAGTACACCAACAGTTGGCACTTTTCTCGATGACAATATGTAAAATTATTTTGAAGTATCAAATTAGCTTATATTTCATGCAAATATAGCTTGACAATTGGAAATATTGTTAACATCTTCTAAGCAATATACTCCATTATATTAAAATGCCAATTATTAATTCATCAATTTGGTGACATTTTCGTAAATTTGGTACCAAATTAAAAAAGTTGCCAATTTGGCGATATTTCACAAAACTAGTCACCAAGGTATGTTACATACTTGATGATACTCATTACTGTTCATTTTTGTTATTTTTTAGGTGCATTTATTTGAAAAACATGTAACATCTGAAGAATGGTTCAAGTTAGCATTCCAAAATTTCTATTATTCAGTTTAGAATAAAAAATTACATATAAAATGATTATTTATTTAACATAATTGAACGTCCTGATATTTTCAAAAATTTTGAAAATCTAGGTGTCTTCCAAACATTTATCGCATTTGAAATCAATAGGATTCCAGTATTCCCATATGGTAATAATTGTAAAAAATTATATTCAAAATATTGATTTATCCCTTCAGGTAATTGAAAATAGTGAGGCCAGAAGAATGAATATCACAGGGCTAAATTTACTGCCTCCCCCCTAAAAAAGTTATAATTTTCACGTTGGCCCAAAATTTGTAGTTACATCACTGGGGAAAAGAATGGCTAGTTAGCACTTTCTTACTTATATGTAATGTCCTGTTATAGGGCATAAGTTGCCTTCCTGTTATACATTTAAGCTTTCAAAATTTGGTCATTATAAAATCATTAAATTGATAATGGACTTAATTTTGAGTTATAATTTTGAAGAAAAGGGATTAAATATCAATATACAGTTTAGTAGCATCAAAATAGAAAAAGAAACAGATTTAGCTATCAATTCTGACAGGTGACATATAAATATAAATAATTTTTTACAATGCTCTTGCTTTTAATTGATTTCTAATTTCAAAACAATACAATCTGTATAACACACATCTATGTTTAATGCAAATTCAGACCTACCTTTTCAAACTCTTCAAATGGGATATGCATTAATCTCCGTGTTCCAAGAACCTAAAATAATAATTCATCAATTTATTGCATGCATAATTGTTGCATCTTATAAATTATAAAAAGAGATATTTTGAAAAGCACTTGATCATTAGTTTCTATTTTTAAAGAGAAAAAGGAGGGGGGGGGGATGCTTTATTTGGGAGGAAAAGGATGGGCAAGAATCAGAAGGGTAGAAGTAGCATTTTACTCATTCTGGGGGGAAAAACATTGTTTTAAAAAGCCTAATTTTTTAGAGACAACTTCTGTAAATTCTGTGAAAATACGGAATGTTTTTGTAAGTGCTTCTGTTGAATGGAAATGCTTTAGTAGCACTCAATATATGTTTAACTTATCTTCTACCAGATTTCCTCTTCTATTTCAAAATACTGGTTCATTCAATAATAAGCAGATATTTTAAAACAATTTTTAATATTATATATAATAATTTATTTTTAACAAGGGTTTAATTAGAAGCATTTTCTTTCTAAATATTTTTGTCTTAATATAAATAATATTTTATAATTTATTATTTATACCTATAATAAACAAAGTAATTTATTTTTTCTCTAATTATTATTTATTTTTTATCTTTTAAAAAAGTGTTAGGAAGATTACCCTGTCAATTACCAGCAGGTATTTTCTTTATAATTTTAATGTTAACAGTTAATAATTGTTAATTATAAGTAGTTTTTAATTTTTTTCTTCTAATATTATATTTAATAATATTTTTATACTTATAAAATACAGTAAATTATTTATGAGGCTGAATATGTTCACTAATGTAAAAATAATTTTCATTTAATTGATGTTCATTTTGTGTAATGTTTTAGGAATTTTGAAAAACAGTTTTGCTCTTTTCATAAATAAAATAGTTTTTTTATGACTTTTCAAAAGCACATGTGCTTAATATTAAATTGTAGCTGTTAACTGCAGCACATAGCTGTAAAAAAATTTCATGCAAAGAAGTTTTAAAACATTTCTAAATCAAAACCCTGTTTCAGCTTTATTACATAATATATATATAACTATAGTTGTAATATTAAGAATAAATACTTTTAAAAGTCACTAGACATATTATTTCAGCTAAAATGTAATATTGAGAATAATTTCAAAATGTCCCATTATAGAAAATTTTCCAGAAATTCCCATCTCCAGGTTTTGGTTATGCAAGATAAAGAGATTGGGCCCTATTCTATAACTCATTATTACTTCAACTTGTTATCCCAATTTTTGAATTGGCTTATAATGAACAATCTGCATGCAAGGATATTTTATTTTGAGATCACTGTCACTGACTCCATTAACCAATGTATTTTTTTACATATCTGACTCACACAGGAGTCAATCCTTCATGGATTAATACATAGATCAGGCTAAGTTAAGGTTTTTACAATTTTTGGATGCTTTAAAAAATTCCTCATGATAAAAATGTGTTACAGGCATAAAATTTTACGGTTTAAATAACAGAAACAGTACTTTTATATATTCTTAATTTAGTAGCTTAACTTAATAAGTATGGTAAACACATCTAAAATATATAAAATATTTTCCATCAAAAACTACAAGATCTGTAAACTGTATTTGAAAACACTATCTTGATGAACAAGAAATTTTTACATTTTAAAATGCCTTAGCATTTTCAAACATCATAATGTCCACCATCTTGCCACTGATGATGGATATTATGATATCTGAAAGCACTATGACACTTTAAAATGTGATGATTTTAAATACAGTTTACAGATCTTGTAGTTTTTGATGGGGGAATAAAAAAAAAAAAAGTAACAACATTTTAAAAATGCACAACTAAAGAATTAAAATTTTGAATATGATTTAGAAATGAATATTTTACTTTTAATATTTTCTTATTACTTGAATTCTTAATTTACAAAAGCAATTTGTTGCATGATTTTTAAAAATTAATCATCTTAATGAGCATTATAGAAAAAAAATTAAAATTTTAAATATTCATCAAAAATAGAGTAATATTTGTATTTTTTCATGGTTCATTATTCATCAAAAACAGAGTAATGTTTGTATTTTTTCACAGTTCACTATTAAAAAACCCTAAATTCAAAATAATAGCTATTTTCAATTTTCAGGGTGATAAATGGGTTAATATATCGAATATTTATAGTACTTTATTTATGTTTTATTTAAAACTAAATTTAATCCTAATAGTACCCTTCATAGTTTTGATGTTGTTTATTTATTTCCCAGCATTCCCGTTGACATTGCTATTAGAATTATTGTTAAAAAATTGCAAAATCATAATTTTAAAATCCCTATTATCGATGCAATCACTTCTGCTTTGAACATTGTTGCGGAGACCAATTATTTTGGATTTTGTGATAATATTTATTTACAAACTTGTGGTGCCCCTATGGGTAGCCCATTATCTGGTATTTTGGCGGAGGGGGTTTTGCAGGAGCTCCAGAATGAAATTTTGCCTTTTTTGTCAATCCCCTCCTCTCTTTGGTGCCGGTTTGTTGATGATGTTTTTATTATTTGGGATAGTGATTTAAATGATCTCTTTCTTCTTTTGTCCAAGATTAATGATTTTTACCCTCCGATTAATTTTACCGTTGAGCACGAAAATAATTGTTCCTTGCCTTTTCTTGATGTTCTGGTTACCCGTTCTGCTTTTGGTTTTCACACTTCTCTTTACCGTAAACCTTGGTTTTCACACTTCTCTTTACCGTAAACCGTCTTTTACTAATTCCTGTATTCCTGCTAATTCTTACCATCCTCTTTTCTCTAAAAAAGCTTTTTTTAATGCTTATTTTAATCGTGCTTTTAACGTTTGTTCTTCTGTTTCTTCTTTTAGTGACGAAATTGATTTTATTTTCAATTTGGCCATGAGGCTGCCTATTCCTTTGAATTTATGCATAAGGTTTTTTCCCATGTTCGCCGTAAATTTTCTCTCCTTGATACTAAACTTATTTCCTTAAAAGATCGTTTGAATCATAAATCTAATTTCCCGTACCATTCTAGAATTTTCCGCCCCTTTATTCAGTTTTGCTCTGAGTTTGGTTTCAGGCCTGCTCACTCTAATGTTTCTTCTTTATTTAACCGGATTCGGTCTGATAAGCTGGGTGATAAGGATGACTTTAAAAGCTTTGCTGGGGTGTATGTGGTTCCCCTGTTCCAAATTGATGGTAACTTTAAATTTTATATTGGCAGTACAAAACGTACTATTGGTATCTGTTTGGCAGAACATGCTAGGGATATCAAAGGTGGAAAACTTTCTACGGCCCTTGCTCAATTGGTTGTTAAAGAAAAGTTCCGGCCCATTTTTGAAAGAACTTTTTTTCTTTTGCATTGTAATAACCCTCGTAGTATTCTCCTTTTTGAATACCTCTTTATTTATATTTACCGCGAGTCGATTTGTAATTTTGACCCCGTTCAGATTTTAAGTTATGCTTGGCGACTCATTCTCGACTCCATGCAATTCAAGTCTCTTCATAGTTATCTTTGACGTCATCCTCTAGGGATTGGGCCTGACTGCCCCTTATTTTAAAAAAAAATTTTTTGTATTTGAAATTTCTGTAATAAAATTGTAGGGATTTTTTACAGTACTTTTCGTGATTTATGCTCAATTTTTAAATTTGTGAAAAAGGTTTTGTATATTTGGATTACGTACTAAGCTAAACGTATGTTTATTGATAATTGTATTTATGTAAATTTGTCACCTTTTCTGGTCTATGTATGAACGATCATTTCTATTTCCATGTAGCCACTGATGAAGAGCGTATTTATGCTCGAAAGCGCTCTAGCCCTTTTAAATTTTGTATGTCTTATAAGAAGTGAAATAAAGTCCTATTATAGTTGTGTGCTTGTTGTTTCTGCTAATTGAAATCAGACGTGATGCCAATTTATTTATTTATTTATTCATTTATAGTACATTATTTTAAAGAAAATTGAATAAGATAAAATTTTATGATTTAATAATGCCCAACACATTTGGCAAAAAACTAGTTCTAACATACTTAAACTTAATAATTTCACTTGTAAGATTCTAATATTTTATCATTTTTAATTTATATCTAGAGCAAATTTTATATGATTTATAATTAAACAAGAGATTGTAACATAAAATCAGGGTTAACATTCAAACTTGAAAGTGAATATCTACGAGTTTTTTTGGAAGAGTTTTCACAGATGCCTAGAGTTTGAATCACAACATTTTGTATGATATTATCATTTTATTGAGTGAAATAAATTCAAATACAGTAAGTGGTGAAAAATTTAAATGAAACAATGAGATTAAATTCTTAAATTTAAAAGTTTGGTTTCAAGATCAATAGGGAAATATAATCCTCATAAAAACAGTTTGAATCTTTTAAGAGGAATAAAAATAAATATAAAAGACTTTTCCATATTTTTATGAAAAACTTTATTTTCTATGATTTTCCCCAAAATTAAATTCAGATTTTCCATGTTCTTCCTGAAGTATATGAACTCTATAATAATAATAAAAAAATAAACTAATATTCTATTAGAAATTAAAATCAAAACATCACCTTCAACAGCTGGTTCATCAAGTCACGAGATATGGCTTCAACCAGTCGTAAGGCTCTTTGAATGGGATATTTTGTGCTACGAATCTTTCTCAAATGAAAGAAAATGGCCCCTAGTGCAGTTCTTATTTTATCTAATTCAGTAGCAGAGAGCAGGTCATTTAATGGGAAATCTTTCATAAGTGGGTTGTAGTCATTCACAGTAGCCAAGGCTTGCTTCAGACCTAAATGAAATAAAGAAGTCAGTTTACTTTTACTGTTGAAGAAAATCAACGAAGTTAATTAAGGTTGTACCTCAGTACCATTCATTGTTATACACTATACTCCTCCACATCAACTTAAAATAATACTAGCCTATATCTTAAGTTTGAGATATATGCATTGTTGCTGCAACTAGATTTAACAACTTGGATCAGAAGCATTACTTTAGGTATCAATCTAAATATATATAAATTTTAGAAAAATAATTTTTATTTTAAAATCACAAAATGTGGTCTGTGTTGGACATAATGAATTTAGTTTTTAAAGATCTTTGATGATAATAATACAGAATGGATGATATGATGAGAGTATGGTATCTCTGTAACATTTTACTTAATGTTACTACATCACATTAGACATTCATTTTAAAATTATAGCTATTGCAGATTAATGTTACCATATTTTTATAAGATCCATTAAATAATGACACACAGATTAAGGAATTAACTGAATCAACATAAATTGGGCAGTACATCCTATTACTGTAAGATACAGAAAGTCTACTCTTATTAACTTAATAGAAATAATCAAAACTCCTGTAAGTGCCCCGTTGCTCATGATGAAAGTGCCCCATTGCTATTACTGTAGGATACAGATGGTCTACTCTTAACAATGTAATAGAAATAATCCAAAACTCCTGTAAGTGCCCAATTGCTCAGGATGAAATTTTGCCTCCTATACTGTAAATGTTTTGGGCATCTGCTAAAATTCTCTGAAATGACAAATCTATTCTTTTAACTTCTAACAAAAGAATTGAAATTACAGCCTGTAATAAATTACTTCCTATAATAAATGATGGGGAAACACTTTTAACAATTGTTTATATGAGAATTCAACTGTTATGGTAAAAATAACTTAAAACTGCAATTAACCAACTAAGAACTTTATAGAAACCATAGATGGAACTAGCAAAAAAACCTTTGTCAATAAAGTGTAACCCAGAATCTGTAAAACAATTATCAAGAGCAATGAGTAAATGGAAATTTTTAACAGTGACCAATTATTGTTAATTACTAAATAATTTTTTACTATATATTGAAATAAATGAAAAATGAAAGTAAAATATATGCTTCATAAGCCAGTATTTATTTATTTATTTTCAAAAAGGTTGTTAAATTTTGATTTTTTGATAACAAAATTTTCAATAACTTGAATTTTTAAGGTGTGCACTTCATTTAAATTTTCTAAGTTAGCTTTATACCAGGAAACAATATAAAACAAAAAAATAAAAGATTACCAGTATCAGTGTCAAAACTAACAGTTGCATGGAAACGTTTGCCCTTTTTCAGAATATCCAAGGTAAGGGCTACTTCAGGACTTTCTCGCTTCTCCTGAATACGCAGCAAAGCACGTTCCAGATTCAACCAAAAGCTGATTTCTTGTAATGCTGTCCCAGAAGATGGGTCTCGGTCAAGTTTAGTTACCTATGTATAAATATACATGCATGCGATTAGACAGATGAACACACTAGCACACATCAATATATACATACATTTACAAAATATTTTATATATTTTGCCAATTGTCTGTGTAACACTGAACAAGGAATCTCAACTGATAGCTGAATGTAGACACCTTTTGGAATTTTTGTTTCTAGGAAATAATCTATAATGGGCATCTTTTTGTCTTTATTTTTAAGAATTTTTCACTTTACAATTTTATGCATCCTTTTTACTTTATTTTTTAGGTACCTGATGTGCTATAACACGTTGGTAGCATTAAAATATTTCTGCAAGGGGTCATTCCTGTTTTATGACAATGTTGCCATGTCACTGTGTTTCTGCTACAGGCCAATTCAATATAGCTAATTTCACATCAACTCTGTCCAACTGAGTGATTACTCCCCTATATACTCTCCATAAAATTTGTTAGAAAGTTTTTGATCTCCAAAACTAGTCAATATTTAGAAAAAGTTCTAGTAGATTTGGGAACTTGCTAGAAGCTGCCAAGTTAACAATATTTTCCAAACCTGGCACTAATGCTTCAAAAAGTCACCAAGTTACGGCAACCCAACTTTCATCTAGATGCAATGGTTGCATGTAAAAGTGCTTTTTTCCCTAGTGAGGAGGCAAAACACAGTGAAGCATTTTACATATTTGTAACACTATATAAGTTCTAGAGATGTAAAAAGTTCCAACAAACCTAAAAATACCTTAAAAGCTCTAAAAAATGCAAATGCTACTAAAGTTCGGTACCTAAAATTACTAAAGTAGCCATATACACCAAAAATCTATATATTGAAGCAATAAATTAAATTTTATTTTTATGAATGAAAAAAGATAAGATACCTTTTGTATTTCCCTAATCCATCTATTAACTCCATTCTGAAGTTGATTGAGAAATGTTGAGTCCTCAACTTTGTCTCCAAAGTCATTAACAGTGGCTTTTCTTCCTTCCTCACTCGATTTCTTGATTGTTGAAGACACCGATTGGTGGATTAAAAGTGTTATTTCTGGGATGTCAATATTTTGTTGTAAGTGAAGCAATCCCATTTCCAATTCTGCAATTTTCTTTTCCACAGTTGGTGCCATTTTGTCCCCATCCCTATATAAGAAAAAGTTATTAAATAAATGCTTCTATGATAATTATAAATAATTTTCCGATTCAGAATATTTATTGATGAAAAAGTATTGAAATATAAAATAAATTTTATTAAAAAATAAAAATGAGTTCCGTATTTCAAGGAATTTTTTTATGAATTTTATCTCGAATTTATTTTTACTGAAAAATAGAGTTTTACTTTTTAACCCTTTCGCGACAGTTGCCATGTCCGCACGTCGGCTGTGAACTTGCATTCAAGGACGGCCGCCACGCATTCGTGGCGGAGAAAACTGTACCCTAAAAGACAGGTGCCACGTACGCATGTTTTTATGTGGAATGTTTTTATTTGTCTACTAGATGGCATTAAATGTCCGTGCGAACAACTCCAATGTATTTTGCAGATACTTTACCTTGGCACAGGAAGGATCCAATTAATCATTTCTCCATTTGGAGTGGTGAAACATGGTTTTGTAATATAAACAAATAGAGCACTTCTCGTAGCATCAGCTATTTTATAATTGAGTTCCGGTTCTTATTTTGATTTCAGCTTAATGATTTCGTTGGTGAATCATAGGAATATAAGATAGTATTTTTTTTTGTTTGGGTTTTAAAGGAATGTGAGGCAATGAAATTATTCGTTTATTTCGGATAAAAGAATGGGAGCAACTAATGAGTATTTTGTATTCAGATTTGTATGAAAAATATACATCAAATAGAAAATAAATATTTCTTTTATTCCTGAAAAAAGTGGATTTCTGTGTTGAATAGGTGATTTTTAGTGAATTTTTTTTGACAGTTAGGCTTAGAGCAAAAAATTTGCCGTCCTGTGGGAACAGTTTAGAAGCGAAGCGCTCCGTCCTTTGGGCCACGGCAGATCCGGAATGTCGGCCGTAGCGAAAGGGTTAATGAAAATGAATTCAATATGTGCATACTATTTCTAACACAAATGATTCTTTAAAATATGTTACAGTTTGAATATTAAGTTATAATATAAATAGTAAAAATATTGTACAGTATTATAATTGACAACCTAGTAGGAAAAAAAAAAATTGGGAGATATTTTATTGGACATAGTGATATGTAAAACCTGGATGAAAATCATCATTGTAAAGATGTAAAAATTGTAATATCTATAATGAAATGGGTATTTTATTAAAAAAAGGAATTTTTTCTGAAGTACTTGTACATACTGAAACAGCTATAGGTAAACGCACACAACATTTTATTTTCTATAGTGATAATTGATAAAAGATACTAAAATTGTAAACTGGGAAATAAAAAACACCAATATTTTGAATACTGTAAAAATATTTTTTGAAGGAAAAATTAATTTTGAATAAAATTTAATAAAATGTGCAAGTATGATTAGAGTTCTTTAAAAAAATATAAAATTTTTTTTTTTTGATAAAACTTTGTGGGTTTTCTTAATTCTTGTACAAAGGTATTTTCAGTAGTAAAAACCAGAATATTATCAGTTTGCTAGGAGATAAGAGGAACTGCCCCTAACCAAGAATTTTCTAGAAAACTAGGAAGCAGCTAACAAATATATGTGGAAGCAGATCAACTCTGGAAGCTGTAGTTATTGGATGTGTTTGAAGCAAGCAGAGTCAGCTGCATGCAATGTTAATGTATTTCCTTTAATTTATAAATAAGTTGTAAAATAACAGTAGTGTGATTAAAGTGTGTGAATATGAACTAGAGTTTTTTCTAGACTCCTCACCGAGACACCTCCCATATATAAGTTATAGTAAACAGCATCTCTTTCAATCTCTATGAGTGATTTGGCCTTCAATTATCAATAAGGCTTCTACTTTTGGTTATTTAAAAAAATATATTTTAAATGTTAAGCTTCAATGATATTATACTAGAATTAATACCCAGCATTGACTGGGATTTAGGATGCAAACTTGTAAATTAAATTACACTGGAACACATAGCAAAATCTCAAGATCAAAGAATGTTTTAAAAATCTGCCCACTTAGACCAAAAAATTAAAAAAAATTACTGAGCAGTCACAGATGTAGGCCGACTACTACACTTTTTTAAATCTTTTAACTCTTACAATAGTTTTTTTGCAGTAGCTCTTGATCCCATATATGCCAGCTGTCAGGGACGATCCTATGGAGGGGAGGGGGGGGGTATATAGAGGGGTGCGTCCCCCCACTAATTTCTGAGTTGGCAAATTGTCACATTAAAAACAATATTTGATCTTTTGTTTGATTGGCTGAACAATTTTACATATGAAAAAAGAACGCAACAGAGACAGAATTTACATTGCATTCCTTTTATTGGCGAGAATTTTCAGCTGTTTCAGAAACATTAATAAAGGAAAATTTAAAGAAATGTTTCGATGAAATAAGCCCATTATATAATTTATTTGGTCCATCAATGTCAAAAGAAACATGCAGCATTGCATACATTGAAGAGGCATCTCAGATATTTCTTCCAGGTTGCAGAGACAGACCGCATCACAGATTTACAAGCTCTACAAGCTGAGTTGGAAATTCTTGCGGATCACTGTAAAGATACAGATTCCTTAACTACTTCAATAATGGATAAAGCTGAAGGATTGAAACACATTCTTCTGTTAGATTTGACACCCCCCTCTTTAGTTACCTTACACCTTTCTGGTAGGTCGGATGGTCTGGGTCTCACCCCTCGCCCTCTTTAAAGTCTTGTGGGGCATTTGGTATGCACAAGGTTAAATCTTCTCATTAACCGCATCAATTGTTACTCATTTCTTGTTGTTTTTGAGAAAAATGCATATGAAATTTGGCATTTCGACGAATTATAGCGATAAAACTGTACCTTTATTTCAGGGGTAATTTTTTCTCTGTTCAACATAAACTTGTAACCAGAAATCAGGTGGGGATTTAGGATGGTGGGCCATGGTGCCTTCCTTTTGTATTGAAAAATAACATTAGTTCTATGGGAAACAAAGTTGAATGTTGGGCTCCTCCTTTTAAAAAATCTCTTGGCAGCAACTGCCAGAAACGAATATGTCAAAATTTGGGAGGAGGACACTGTGCCTATCCGCTCCTGTCCTTTCTTATAACAAATTTGAGGATATAATGAATTTTTCCTATTTTTTATGTATTAGTTTATTATAAATAGTTTAATACTAATTATTAGAAAAATGAGTCAGAAAATTTCAATTTGCAGTTGGCAATTTCAGACGTACACACACCCCACAAAAATTACATCGGATCATCACTGTCCGCTGTGAGTTTAATTAAAATTTAACAAATAACCTCACTTGAATATTTTTTTTAATTTAAAACATCACTTATTCATGCCAAAAATTAGAATCATGTGGATCTTTAATTTGCCAATTTACAAAAATAAAATATCCTAACGTACATGTATTTCAAACAATTTTTTAAATGCAAGATTTGTCTTTGTTTAAAACTTGTTGGATTAAGAGTTTTTTGGTCTTTCCAAAAGTGTTAAAATGGAAACTAGGTGATAATATTTTTGATCCCTAAAGAACCATTTTGTGTGAAAATCACTCAAATTTGCACTTTAACATACTAAAATAACTACCCACAAAACTAATTCAAATTAAAAAAAAAAGAAAATGCTCCGAGGTATTTTGGGACCTAACTTAAACTATCATTTTGAAATTTCCTAGCTGTGGGTCATTTACCTTTTTTGCTACATGACCAACAGCAGGGCTCCCAACAAATGCTTGCTTCATTTTAATAGACTTTATAGACTAAAATTTGAAATTTAAAGACCTAATAGACCTAGGATGAAAAGGCTGGAATAGTGATGAACGAATTAAGACTTTTGAACCAAACAGTTATGCAGAAGAAATATTATACACAGACTTTTTTTTAAATACATACACAAAACTAGAGGATTGAGGTAATCCAGACACTTTTCAGATGAAACAAGTGGTTTTTACTTTATATTTATTAGCTACTTAAAAGTGGAGCTCTGCTTTTCTATCCATGGTAATGAATGTTTCAATTTGCAGATCATAGAAATCCGTTAGAGTTTTAAAAGCAGGGGAAAAAATGAAGCTGCTTTATCATCACCAAAATGACAGTATAACAAAGGATATTGCAGTGCTGCAAATGATATTTACTCATGAACACTGTCAGTTATGGCCTGAAAGTTATGCTCAGAGATTCAGTAATGTTGGCCATTAACATAAGGGTTAATCATATGCATTTAATTAGTATAGAAACAAATTATCAAGTAATATAGCTTAATAATATTTAAATAACATATTAATAAAGCTTATGCTTAAAATGTTAAACAAATGAGTCAAAGAGCAAATATAAATAAAAAACATTTATTTACAATTTATATAAATTTATATTAGTCAAAAAGATGAACATACCTTTCTGCTCGCCCAGTTTCACGTACATAGGATTTAAAATAAGGTGCCACAGCACTGCTGACATAAGAGTGCAATGTTTCATATGGGGATGCATCATTGAGATTCATAACACGCACTTGTGACACAATTTTTTTGTCTGCTTCAATAACCGAAGAAATTTTTATAATGACAATGCTGGAAAATAATAAAAATAAAGCAAGCTTATAACACATCAACTATTTAATACATTTATAACTTAAATTTCTATCCTGTTATGATGGCTGTATTTTAAGTAATTAACTTACAATACATTTTTGAAGAAGTCAGGCATATGCCAGTTAAGCACCTACAACTGTTTTGAGAGTGTTATAAGATTCCTTCCTTAGGTCAAAGAACAGTATGCACTGTTAAGAATGAGCTGCTAGTTCAAAGAACAAACTACTAAAAGTAGTTAGGCAGTTCATTTTTAGCAGTTGTTAAGAGCACATATTGTTCTTTGGCCTTAAAAAGGGAGCTTATAATGCCCTCATAATAACTGACATATGCCTGCTTTCTTCAATGAAGTATAATAAGTTAATTTCATACAAGCAGCAGTTTTATTTATTGTGCATTTTAAATTGTTATTTTAATATGATTCTTCACAAAATATACCTTCATTTCATTCATATGTTTGAAAAGTAATTTTCCAATATAGAACATGAAATTATATTAAAGTCTTAGTTAATGTAAGCAGATTACAAAAATGGAAAAATAAAATTCTCAGAAAAACAAAATATACTCAAGATTGTATTATAAATACAAATTTTTGCAGTATTACCAGTGAATCTTTTAAAAATTAGCACTAAATAAATGAAACATGACGCATTAAGTACTAATCTATATTTTAAATGGGAATTTTTGGCTAAATATAGGCCATTGGTTTTAGACAAGTAAGCGGATTTTGCCAAGTATGGGATTTCATTTTTAAAATTGAAAAATGGAATTTCTGATAAAACCCATCAAATATCATAAAATTTAAATATTTGCTTAGAGACCAGCAGAAAATTAAAAAATCAGAGTCTCATGAGGAAATGCACCACCACAAGTCAGTTTGAAATCCATTTTACAGCTGTTTTTGCTTTCTGACATTTTGAACAAGAATAACTCACATTGATTTTGGGGACTAATTCTAAAATGCTATTTTCAAGGTCCAGTAAAAATTTATAAATACATATTGGATGTGCGAACATGGAAAGGAAAATCTTATTGTAAGAAATTTTCGGTCAATGATAATGTCTGGGGATTTTTTTTTTTGTTGCAAAAGGCATCAAGCAGCTTTCAGATCTGATCAGTATGGAATTTGCAATTTAAGAGATGTTATATAGTGCTTAAAATTGAATGACCCATTTAGAAATTTATGTCAAAAATTTAGAATTTTTCTAAGAATCATATTTATTCCATCTAACAAAAGGAGATTTTGATTAAAGTCACATACTGGTGTAAATTTCTATTGATTGACATTATATATGACTATAAATTTATGTTGGTCATAGTTAACAACCATTTTTTGTAAGAAAATATGCTAATCTGTAATATGAAAATGTTTTCCATAAAAACAGAGAATCAATAGTAGTTAGCGTGTATGATCATTTGGCAGGATTAAAAAAATAAAAATAAATAAATAAAATGCTATTTGGCAAATTATCACTTGGTGCAGAATTTGACATATTTTGACAAATTCTGGTTTTGAGTGTTTTGAATATTGGGATGCCTGATAAACAATCTATTTTATTTTTAACTAAAGTAACTTTTTTCAAGTTTATATTTTATAAATTATTCTTTATTGTTGATAGGTCATTAGAAGGTGGTTTATTTTTTTAATTTAAAATCTTTTCAAATTAAAAAAAAAAAATTTACAGATATTTTTAAAACAAGAAACTTTTGATATTTTTGTAACACTTTTAAGTAAATATTGATATTGGCAATAGAACAAAATAGACATAAAAATGTTCTTTACCTGTTAACTTTAGGATTTGTGAACCGTACATCATCAGATATAATATATGTAATAGTTTCTTTTTCATCTTCACCTTCACCACCTCCTTCCACATCTTCATCATCTAGAACAAAAATTCAAATAACAGATAAAAACTATTCAAATATAAAAATGTACATAAAATAAATTAATTACATAAAAAGTTTTGTAAGCATATAAATAATTTTAAAATAAAACTTTAGTAGCAATCAAGAAATTATTTGCTGACTAATCTACAAAGGTTTTATATCAAAATCATTAATTGTTATCCCAAATACATATATTTTAAATTAAAATATGCTATTTTCCTCTAGAAAAGAAAACAATAGAAACAACATGCTCTTTGTTCAGTTTATTCTATAGTGAACACTAGACCTGCAATTTGAAAATTGATATGATGAATAGGAAAGATAAAGTGAAAACTGATTATTAAGTAGCAATAAATAAATTTAAGTACTTTTACAAATATATGTGTACAGTGTAGGCAACTATTGGCATCTTGACCACAATCCCAAAAGAGCCCATAAATTTATTTAAAAGTACAAAATCACTCTTTGAGTCATTAATTTTTTGGAAACCAAACACCAAGTTTAATTTTCATTTCTGAATAATTTTTCTTAGAGTCTGTTTTATAAGAAATACAAGTAACTATTTATTCACAATGCTATATCTTTAATTGAAGTTTTTCTCCTTCAACAGTTTTAAAATATATATATATATATATATATATATAAACATCTTTTAGCCATTTAGTTATGATTATAGGTCACTCAAGGATGAGATTGAAGAGATATTCTAATAAGAAAGTTTATGTTGTCTGCGGTTTTGATTAGTGGCCAAATATGCTGTTGTAGATGAAAAGGAGGATGTGTATTCTCTGGCGGTAATATTAATGGCATGAAATAGAATTTAATGTGGTTACAATAAACGCATTACATGAGATAGAAATTTGGAATAAGAATTATAACAGAAAAGGGTATGCTACTGGGGACTCTTAAAATTTCTGTATCATATATATATATAATAATAGTTTGAAAATCCAATGAAAGAATAGAGAGAATTTTCAACTCATAAAACCCCAACATTAAAAAATGCCTTACAAATAAAAGTAGCAAACAGAGAATCATCAAGTGGAAAATAAAATGCAAACCTCCATCAAGCTGAAGACAAAACAAAAAACAGCAATGGAAAGGAATCGATAATATAAAATCAAATAAAATCCAAGCATGAAAGCTTTACACGTGGACAAGCCCTAGACCTATTGTTCATTTCGATAAAACTCTGTATCAAGTCCAAGTATTTTATAAAAATGAACACAAAATGCATGTTTCTGATATTATATATATATATTGTCATTTGGTCTCCCAAAATGCATTTAGATAAAATTGGTGGCAACTCTTAATTGATAAAGGAGCTCAAAAACTTGATTTTATACATTATATATATATTGTCATTTGGTCTCCCAAAATGCCCTTAGATAAAATTGGTGGCAACTCTAATTGATAAAGGAGCTCGAAACCTTGATTTTATACCTTAAAATATCTTTAATTGTATGGTAAGAAGTGAGTAAGAACCGTAAATATCAAACTAAACAGGCAAAATGTTTTTACTAAAAATATAGAGCTATTTTCATATTATACTACAAATATATCTACTACTGGATATATTGACTTACTTTTGATGTTGATTTTTTAAATCTGTTTTTTTTTTAAGTTTAGAGTAATAAAATATGAAAAAATAAGTTAAGGAGTTGACAGTTAATAAATCAATGACTGTATAATTTAAATTTTAAAACAACTTTAACATATTTTTATGATTTATTAAACTTCAAAAACTCTGTAAGGATTTACCACCAATGGCTAGGTACCCTGCATTAAGACATTTATAATTATCTTTTACAAACACAGCGCATTCTGGAGTTTGTCTTTTATGTTAATTGGTAAAAACTTTTTAAACTACTAGTAATAACACAGGTGACTCAAATATTTATTTAAGGGGGAAATGGATTGACAGCAGTTATACCTTTGCTAGATGATCGTTGAATCAAAAATGCCCGACACTGAGGATCAGCAATAAATTTTTTAAATATTTCTATATTATTTTTATCTGCAAGCGCTGTGAGTAGTGATGGGTGAATGTCATCATCATCTTCTAAAAGCACAGGTACCACCCTCTTAATATAATTTATAAATGGTTTTACATCAGCTAACTCAGAAGTAACCGGCTGACTAACCGACGAAGGTTGAGAAACATTTCCTTCTAATGATTCGGCCATGATTGCCGAATTTCGAAATTTAAAAGCCAATAATTAAATAAATTATGACATTTCTATGACATGAAAATAACAACCTCCCCGGTATTTTGCGGATGATGGCGTTTACGACTAGTGGTGACGTCATTCATAAACGGTTGCAGTGTAAACTGTATGAAATGACTTATCAAATTTTGAAAAAGAAAATAAATCAGTTGAGATTGATAACTGCATTACGAATACAATATAAATTCACATAAGATACGCTGTACTTTTATTTACATTTGCAGCATTCCATAAAATTTCACGATCATTTATTCACTGCAAAGTCACTCCCGCCAGAATATCACGTGATACATACGTCAGGCGCGAATTTCAACAGACTAGCAGACTCAGCTCTTCCGAACGAGCGCTTATTCAATGACCACGTGATATCTACGTCAGGCGCAAATTTCATCTGACCTTGTGGCGGCAGTTGAATGATGAGAGGTCTTTGTTTTCTGCATGCGGAAATTTATAGTTTAATTAGTCTATGCGCGATTTTGATATTGAAAACACACACACACACAGATATATATATATATATAATTTAAATTTTATTTTATTATTATTAATTTTTATTACTTTTTTCTATTATATTATTTATTTATTTTCTATTTAAAGTCTTTTCAAGGCTATCAATTTACTAGTATTACGAGTTACTTCTGCTTTTATTAGATGAGAGAGTGTCAAAAATATTGCACTATCAAGAACATAGTGTGGTAATTGTAGGAGGGAGTCGACCTTGTGGTCAAACTAAAGTATGAGACGTAAAAATTTGACGCGCTTAATGTTCATATTTGTGACCTTAAACGTCCAGGGGAGGGTAAACGACCCCCTTACACTCCCCTGTGGGCGCCCATGGCAGTCATCTACGGGCTCCCATTGCATGAGCTCCCTGCTTAATGCTATTGCCCTCAGAACAGAACCTAACGGAGCCGAAGTTTCGATTTCCTCGGGGTAGTAAACAGTCTTTCCAGACCCTCCAAAAGTCTCTGTGATATAAGAGGCTGAAACATTGCCCACTTGCCATGGGATTGGGCGCGACAGCCCAGTGGTTAGCGCGCGGGAATTGCTATGGGAGCTCATAGTAGGAACACGCATAGAACTAATTCCAGGGGTGACAAACTCAAGCATGAGGCGTTCCATATTGAATTGCTTGTAATCTACATTTATATCTTTAAATGTACACGGTATGATAAGTTCCATCAAGCGTTCTCTTATGGGCGCCCATAGCAAGGACACCCGTAGAACTAATTTCATAGGCGATAAACTCAAGGATGAGGCGTTCAATATCGACTAGATTGAGACTTACATGTCTAACCTTGAACGTCTATGGGAAGGCAAGTGTCACCCTTTCCCTCCACTATGGGAGCCCATGTAACAATTTCCAGGAGGGAACTCAAGGATGAAGCGTTCATATATCGCTAGCTTGTAACATACATTTGTAACCTTGAATATCCATTTCAGCTTAAGTGATCCCTTGCAGTCCTCTATGGGCTTCCAGCGCATGAGATACCAGCTTATATATTATTGCCCTCAGGACAGAACCTAACGGAGCCAAAGTTTCGATTTCCTCAGGGGTAGTAAACAGTCTTTCCAGACCCTCCAAAAGTGTGACATAAAAAGCTGAAACACTGCACACTTGCCATGGATTGGGGTACGACAGCCCAGTGGTTAGCGCGCGGGAATTGATTGCACTCAATAGGCCCGAGTTCGATTCCTGCCACTGCCAAAACTGCCGCCGTGTTCACGTGGAGTACGATCACGTTAAACATGTGAGTCTGTAAATCCTTCCGAGAGGTTGGTGATAGGGGAAGGAGGGTACGGTCCCTGTGGATGCCTCCTCCACTGGGTTCCGGTTTAAATTGGGTGGCACTGCCCGGTCGTCCAAACATCTTTCTGGTATATCGGACAGTCTGGGTCTCAACAACAACACTTGCAATGGGCGCCCATAGGGATGTTGAACGTCACGAATATCAAACTAATGAATACTTACTGTACGTCTCGTCCGTAAGATTGTCCCCGCTGGAAAAAGTTCTATTGGCGTCCTTACCATGGGCGCCCATAGGGGAGCATAAGGAAGCACTTGCCTTCCCGTGAACATCAAGGTCCCAAATGTTGGTGTCAAGCTAGTATATATCGTGCGTCTCATCCTTGTTATGCTCTTGGAAGAAACTCTATGGACGTCCTTGCCATGGGAGCCCATACAAATTTTGAAAGCCACAAACGTAGGCATCAAGGTAATCGATATTGTACATTTCGTCCTTGAGTTTACCCAGTTTTAATAAGTTCTATGGCCTCCTTTGCTATGGGCGCCCATAGCAAGAGCACCCATATAACTTTTACAGGCGGAAAACTGAAGGGTGAGACATACATCGACTAGCTTGATATCTACATCTGTGAACTTGAATGTCGACGGGATAGCAAGTTCCCCTTCAATGCCAAGAACGTTTATAGAACTTATTCCAGCGGGGCGACATTCAAGGGCGACAATATCGACAAGTTTGACATTCTTGCTCCTTGGGCGCGTGATCCTTCGTCTTATCTGTGTTTGTGTTGTAGATTATTGTGCCCCGTCTTGCTAGCTTTCTATGGGTACCATTGATTTCCTTCTACGACCTCTGTGTGGTGAGATACCAGTTTATATATTTTTAAAATGTTCTATCGTTATGCTTCGTATTCAACACGCCATTGTAATGGGGATTCTTCTTCCAAAAGTTCCAGATTTGAGGCTTTTGTACATCTGTAAAACAAGTTAATTTCTATCAATTTCCATATTTAATTTATACATTTAGTATCTTTGAAGTGTGTATTATGTTAATTGAGTATTTTTTGACCATCTGGAACAGTTTTTAAATGTTTAAAATGCAAATTTGTAAACTTTGTTTTCATGTTTTATGTATCTGAGCATGCGAATCATCCCTTTTTATCAAATGAATGCTTCCCCTTCCTGTACAATGTCTTCTGATCTACGGTTTCCCCCTTTTTCATATAGTGGATTTTCCCAGTGTCTTTCCATGTTCGAGCTGTTGTCCTCTTCTTCCTTTTCGGCTTGTATTTTTTTTTATTTCGAAATTTCATTCCCTCGTTTCGTTCCTGGCCCTTTTTATTTTAGTTTTTTGTTAATTTCTCAATTTTTAAGATGTACACATGTGACTTTTTGCATTTTTGAAATCCTCTCGTTCTGCTGATCATTTCAAGGGGTCATGTCCCTAGGTTATTTTGTGTTTTTAAATTTCAAAAATTTTTAAAATTCTCAACTTAAACTTTAAACGGCCTAGCTCAAAAACTAAGCGTCGTAGCCACTTTCTGTGTAACATTTTTGGGACCCAGACCCTGTGTACTACATTTTGATAACCTTTCCAATGGTATATTACATGCTCGCCTCTGCTCACCACCCCTGGTTTTGCATTTAAAATTTTTCATTTTATCTCAGAAACATCTAGTTTTCTATACATAATTCCTACTTGTAATCTGATATTGAATTACTACCACAATATGCTTTTGATATATTTTCATATTATAATACTTACTGTATATATATATATAATTTTTTTTTTTTTTTCATTTTTCTGATTGATATCTCTATATAATAATGTCTACCCCTAATTCACTCTTTATGTCTGACACTGATTTCCCCCCTTCTTCCTATCACTTCTTCTGCTGCCCCCCCTTGTACTACACCCCCCCCCCCCCCCGCTTGTACTTCTGCCGGTGTATCTGAAGTTTCAGCTTCTGCAACTGTTTCATCCTCCACTACTTCAGCTAGTATTACAAACATTGTATCTCCTTCAATCTCCAGCAACTTTAATACATGTCTCCTTAACCAACCAATACTAAAACTTGTTGACATTAAGGACAGCAAATTTTCCGCCACCTTAAGACCTTCTTATTCTGAGGCCACCAATGCCAAGCCTACTGGTCCTAAACCTTCCTACGGTTTGGCCAGCTGTTCCCGGACTTCTCCCTCTGGTTCCCGTACTCAAGATTCCTATTTTGTGTCTTCAAAAAAAGCTAGTCCTGCAGCATCTAATTACAGTCCATCCTCTCAAAGATCTTCCACCACCGTTCCGACTTCTGCTTCATCTGACCTACCTCCTCTTCCTCAAAAAACATTTGCAATATCTTCTTCAACCGTTGTTACTCCCAACTCTTTCTCTCAGAAATCATCTAACACTTCCTCGGCTCCTTCTCCTGTTTCTCCGCCTCCTGTTTATCCACCTCCTCTCCATCAGAGATCATCCACAATATCTTCTCCAACCCTTTCTGCTGATGGCTCAGAAGAGATTCGATCCGCCACTAATACTGTTGAAATAATTGAAACCATCGAGGATACTGACTATTGCAATCAGTACCTCTCTAAAGTCCTTCTAAGAGTCGAACAACTTCAAAATTATATCCACCGCAATGTGAGACTTACTCAAAACCATGCCTACTATCTAGACCGAAAATTCTCAGACCTGAGGGCGGCATCGGTTCTCTTTGAAAATCAACACAAAAGTTCTACCTTACCTACTACTTCCTCCTCAGAAGCTACTCTGGCTGATATTAGAAGCTCTCTTACCGAAGACCTTGAATCAATGAAAAATGCAATAACTCAAAATTTACAAATCTTTGCTCAAAACTTGAATGACAGCCTACCAAATTTGATTAATACTACTGTTAAAGAGCAACTGGCTGAAATCAACAACACTGTAAAAGATCAACTTACAGAAACTCTACCAAATCTTCTACCCAAATCTCCAACCTCATCCTCCTCTAGACCTAGCTATTCATCTGTTCTTCTCCAAGGTAAAGACCGGTTAAAAAATAATGCTCAACTTCGTGAAGATCTTCTATCCTTCCCTTGTCCAAAAGAGGTCAACATAAAGAATATTGCTGCCCTTCCTAATGATGGAACCTTAAAGATCACCTGCAGCAACAACCTTGGGGAAAACCTTCTTCCAACCCTTCAGAATTCTTCTCTAAGTGACAAATTTAATATAAAAAATTAACCACCTAGAAAACAACCTCTAATCATCTTTAATGTACCACCCGTCTTCAAAGAGGAAGAGATCAAATCTCTCATCTGTAATAACTTTCCATCCATTAAAACTACCGATGTGAACTTCATCCGTAACTTCCGGAACCGGAGGGGGAACCTTAATTGGGTCCTCTTATTGGAAATTCAACACGCCAACAAACTACTTGATGTGAAAAAACTTTCTTAGCACTTCACATACTTTTTGGTGAAGAAATATATATCATTGAAAATTTGCTACAAATGCCAGGACTATGGTCACACTGCTAACTATTGTACTTTTCCAGCAGGCAATTGCAGTCGCTGCACTGCCAGTGACCACACCCACCGTAATTGCAAGGCACTCTCACCAAAATGCGTAAACTGTTGTACTGCAATGGATATAAACCCTACCCTTAAATGGGATTGTAATCACAGCGCCCGTGATCATGCTGCTTACAACTCTTATCTTCGGGCAATAAACCAAATTAAAAAACTACAGAAAGATCAAAAATGATAATCTTATCTTTCTGCTATGGTATCTCACCACATCTATCGGTAAAAATGTTTTATACCCATTCTCATATTTTTATGCCATTGTATATATTATGTACTCTTATATTCTGTATTTTTCTGTTTATGTTTTAACCTTTAGCCCGCCCCACGCTGTGTCCTGGAACTGCACTACTTGCTATGGTTCTCAATATAGTCCAAATTAACGTCAACCACTCCTTAGCAGCGCACAATAACTTATTCCAATTTGCGCTGGAAAATAAAATAGATATTGCCTGTTTACAGGAACCTTATCTATCCCAAGACATCGTCCTCAAACCCCCCCCTTTGGCCTTTCTCAATTTAATTCAACCTCTAAAAAAGCTGCTATTGTCATTTTTAATTCAATTTTAACAGTTCATTTAAAATTGCAATCCCTCTCTTTTGTTTTAATTGAAATCATGCTCCCTAATAATACTTGCCTCAATTTGGCTTCTACCTACTTCCCCCCCCCCATGATAATATAGATGAGCTACTCGCAGAATTTACGAACCTGCGTATCCAATCTTCAAATTTTATAATCCTTGGTGATTTTAATTCCAGGGCTCAGATGTGGGGCTATAACTTTACTGACCGACGGGGCCTCAACATGATCGATTTTTGTTTTGAAAATGACTTGACTGTTATCAACGATCCGAAGCAGGGTCCTACTTTTATTTCTCATTCAGGCAAAGGCTTTCCGGACTCGACTCTATCCTCTTTTGGCTTTTTCGACAAACTTCAGAACTGGGAAGTCCTCTCTAACGACTCCCTTAGTGACCACAAATACATCAAATTTTCAATTAATATAAACCCCCCCCTCTAACGACTCTTTTTTCTTTAAGACTAATTACAGCATTGGCAGATTCCTTTACAATTTTAAATCCCTCATTAAATCTTTTACCTCTCAAATCAACTCCGCAATTGATATCCCCTCTCTGGACTCCTTTTTAAAATCATTTATTAAATCTACACAAGACTGTGCTTTTAAATTCATTAAAAAGAAAAAATCGTCTAAAAATTTTAATTTCCGTTGGTGGAGCCCAGAACTCTCCAAATTTCGTAACTTTGTCAATGCTCTCTACAAAAGAGTAAAATCCCTCGAGAAGTCTTCGACATCCCCTGATTTAATTTCCAAAGCTTCAATTAAATACAAACTCAATAGAGCTAAGTACAAAGTTATGATTAATCGAGCCAAGTCCGCTGCCTGGAAAGATCACTGTTCAAACTGTTCCTCTAAATTTAGATCTCTATTTAAATACACATTCCAAAAGAACAAACACTTTAATGATATTAAGCTACAGTTCTCCGACGATATAAACCTCAGCTACTCAGAAAAAATTGATCGCTTGATGGACCACTGCTTCAAAACTGATCCCGATTTGTCTTCCTTTCCCTCTTTTTCACTTCCTCCTGGCGGGTTGGGCTCGGTCTCGGATGTTGAGCTCCTTCTCGTCTTTAACTCTCTCCCCAATGGTAAAGCCCCAGGTGTTGACAATTTAGATTTCAGCATCTGGAAAAATATCTTCAAGTCCTTTCCTTCCCTAATCTCTAAAATCATCAACAAAATCTTTTATTTTGGCTACTTTCCCGATCCACTAAAAGTTTCAAAAGTTATCTTCTTAAATAAACCCGGAAAAGATCCAGCTTTCTGTACTTCATATCGCCCCATTTGTTTACTCCCTACTTTTGGTAAAATCATCGAGAAAATCTTCATTAATAAACTAAATTTCTGGTTAAATTCGGAGAGAGCTCTTCATCCCTTACAATTTGGGTTTCGGGAGCTTCACAGCTGTAAAGATGCTGCTTTCAAGCTTGTTAAACATATTGAATCTCTTCGATCAGTCCATCATGTCTCCCTTACCACGGTTGACATCTGCGGGGCCTTTGACAGTTTAAACTGGAATGTACTTCCCCTTACTCTAGAAAAAATTAACCTCCCCCCCCCTTTCGTGCCTTTATTTTTTCTTACTTGTCCTCTCGAACAGTTAATTTTACAGTAAACAATTTATCCGTTTCAAAATTACTTTCTTGTGGTGCTCCACAGGGCTCGGTAATTTCCCCGATCCTGTGGAATATCTACTTCAACAGTGTTTTAAACCTTAACAACGCTCTTTTCTACCTGCAGGCCTTTGCAGATGATCTAGCATTGGTCGCCTCTGGCAGTGATATCATAAATACCACTCAAAACACAAATTTAATTCTTAATCTCATTTCGGACACACTTACTACTTTAAAGCTTTCAATCTCACACGAAAAATCAAAGTGCATCATCATCAACAGATTTAGATCCAAAAGAAAATACAATCGCTGCATCAAACTTCAAAACAAGACTCTAAAAATTTCCAAAAACCTTAACTATCTAGGCATTATCATCGATAACAACCTGAAATGGAGTGCCCACATCTTCCATTTAAAAGAGAAATGCTTCAAGTTGTCCTCAACATTTGGTAAAATTTCCGGGAACAATTGGGGGGTAAACAAAAATCTCTTAAAGATTTGGTATTTAACTGTAATAGAGAAAATAATTGTCTACGGTTCGGGTGTTTGAGGGGGTCATCTTACTCGGGACCAAATTTCTAAATTAACCTCTTTACAAAGGACTTTTCTACTGAAAATTTCTACGGGCTTCCGGACAACTTCAAGTATTTCTCTATTTTCAATCACCGGTATCCCACCTGTACACTTAGTCATTAAAACCCTCTTTATTAAGTACAACTTTTGGAAACACAAACTAAATTTCTTTCCTGACCCCTCTATTCCACCCCCTGACCATTTCGATTCCTTTTGCTCTCTTTCTGGCACACCGCCCCACCTCAGGGTTATAAACTTTCCCCCCTGTAACCCCTCTTCGTTCTCTCAATACAATATTTTTACAGATGGCTCAAAAATTGATGATGATGTAGGATTTGCGATATGTATTTTTAAAAATGATCGACTGATCGAATCACTCTCTTTCAAACTCAAACCTGGAAACACAGTTTTTCAGGCTGAACTAGAGGCCATAAACCAGGCAATCCTTTGGGCAGGCAAGAACAATATCAAAGTCAATATAATTTCTGATAGCCAATCTTCTATCTCTGCATTCAAATCTATTAAAAATAAAACAACTCTTCTATCCAAAATTAAAGGAAATGACCATCCACATAAATCTCTCATCAATTTAACCTGGGTTAGAGGCCATTCTAACATCCACGGTAATGAAGTCGCAGACGAACTGGCTAAAAATGCTACAACCTCCGGTACCCCACTTTTTATCCCTTTTCCTTACTCCTTTTTAATTAATAATTGTAAATATTTCCTACTTTCGAATTGGCAATCCCTCCTTAACGACTACATCTCCCCCCGTACTCATGACCCTGCCAGAATCTTAAGCTATTTACCTAAAGTAAATCCTAACTTCCAAATTCATAATAAATTTTTAATATACTTTTTAACTGGTCATGGTCCCTTTTTAGATTATTTACACTTTTTTTAACATAAACGCTCTTCAAATTGTCCCTGTAACGCTTATGGCGACGTCGACCATTACGTCTTCACCTGTCCCCTTACTTCAAAATTTCACTTGGTCCGCCCCCCTGATAACCTTCGTGCGACTTGGTTCTCTGGTGTTAGAACCAACAAAATCTTACTGAACAAATTGAAGAACTGTGTTTTACTGGCAAGAGAGATCTCCAACCAGGTTCTCTAACAAGCTTAAAATGCCTACTGCTTTTAACTTTCACTCGGTCACTGAAGTCCTTACTGTGTCACTGTTCCAGGTGCTCTCATCTTTGTATATAATTGTCCTTCATATTTATGTCAGTATTATCTGTTTGTCTGTTTTGTAATATCATATCAATATTATTCGTTTGCCTAAATTGGATATATACTTGTACATTCTATCACTTTTATGTTTTATGCACAATACCGTTCAAATTGTTCTAATATTTTAACTATACGTTGCTACTTGTATATATCCATATAATTATTGCTTTATGTTCATATGTCATTTTTGATTTCACGTTATTTTCATTTTTGTATTTGGTATCCTTTGTTTTGTCCCTTTTTTCGCGGTTGCTCGGATTTTCGGCCAAAAAAAAAAAAATTTTTTTTTTCTTCTCAAATTTAAAAAAAAAAATCTTCTTTTCGACATATTAACTTTAAAAAAAAAATTATCTAATTCTTCCACCCCTGGCCTCCTTTATTTTTCACTGCTGTACGCCAACACCCAGGCAACAATCACTGGGATCTGCTTTTATGCACAGCTTTTTTGCACACACTTGGCCATCCGTTAAGTTGCTCTTTGTCCTCGGATGAGTCGGGTGGTCTGGGCTTTTGACACCCAGGCAACACCCTTCCCGACCGTCCAAACGGTTACCTTACACCTTTCTGGTAGGTCGGACGGTCTGGGTCTCAACAACAACAACCCTGTGGGCAACATCTGTTTACCGTCCTTGAGGCTGCTGATAATAATCAGCATCTCGTATGGGCGCCCATGGCAAAGGCGTTAATAGAAATTTTTCAAGGAGGGTATACTGAAAGATAAGTAGTACAATGTCTACTAATTTGGTACCTACATTTGTGACCTTGAATGTTTACGGGAAGACAAGTGCTCCCTTACATCTATGGACGCCCCTTTACGTCTCCCTTACGTATGGATGCTCCCTTACGTCTATGGACGCCCATGGCAAGGACGTCAATAGAACTTTTTCCAGCGGGGACAATCTCAAGGACGAGACTTACAGTATTCATTAGTTTGATATTCGTGACTTTCAACATCCCCTATGGGCGCCCATGGCAAGTGTGCAATGTTTCAATATGTCACAGAGACATTTGGAGGGTCTGGAAAGACTATTTACCGTCCTTGAGAAAATCGAAACTTCGGCTCCTTTAGGTTCTGTCCTGAGGACAATAGTATAAGCAGGGAGCCCATTGAGCACGGCAAGAGAGCACTTAATCCCAACAGGATATTCAAGGTTACAAATGTAGGCTACCAGATATTGAATGCGTCGTCCTTGAGTTCCCTCCTGGAAAATGTTACATGGACGCCCATAGTGAAAGGAAAGGATGACACTTGCCGTCCCATAGACGTTCAAGGTTAGACATGCAAGTCTCAATTTAATCGATGTGGAACGCCTCATCCTTGAGTTTGTCGCCGATGGAATTAGTTCTATGGGTGTCCTTGCCATGGGCGCCCATAGGGGAATGCAAGATAAAACTTGCCCTACTGTGTACGTTTAAGGTTACAAATGTAGATTACAAGCAAGTCGATATGAACCGCCTCAACCTTAAATTTGTCACCGATGGAATTAATTCTATGGGTGTCCTTGCCATGGGCGCCCATAAGGGAATGCAAGGGAAAACTTGCCCTACTGTGGACGTTTAAGGTTGCAAATGTAGTCTTCAAGCTAGTAGATATTGAACTCCTCATCCTTGATTTTGCCCTATAGGAAAATGTTACATGGGCGCCCATAGTGGAGGGCAAGTAGGACACTTGCCCTCTCATAGATGACTCATTAGACTTGTTAGCTAATCGATGTTGAACGCCTCAACCTTCAGTTTGTCACCATGAAAAAAGCTCTATGGGCGCCCATAGGAGAGGGCAAGGGGTGCACTTATTCTCCCCTAGGACATTTAAGATCACAAATGTAGATTTCAAGCTAATCGATATTGTAGATATAATCATATAGTTTGCACCCCTAGAAAAATTCTATTTCCGCTTTGCCATGGGCGTCCATAGGGGAGCGCAAGGGGGCATTTACCCTCCCTTGGAAGAGGTCACAAATGTAAACATCAAGCTAGTCAATTTTTTATGTTTCATACTTTAGTTTGACCACCGCAGGAAGAAGTATTTTTAGCATTCGACTCCCTCCTGCAATTACCACACTATGTTTTTGATCGTACAATATTTTTGACATATATATTTTATGATATATATATTTTTGACATTATAGATATATATTATAAATATTTTTTACATTAATATTTGACGTTATAAATATTTCTGACACACACACACACATATATATATATATATATATATATGGCTATATATATGTGTGTGTGTATTTTCAATATCAAAATCACGCATAAACTAATTGAACTGTACATTTCCTCATAAAGAAAACAAAGAACTCTATTCATTCACCGCGGCCACATATCTACGGACGTCACACAAAAAGACAAAAAGAAAAAAGAAACAATCAATCGGAAGAGTTGAGTCTGCTAGTCTGTTGAAATTCGCGCCTGACGTATGTATCACGTGATATTCTGGCGGGAGTGACTTTGCAGTGAATAAGCGCTCGTTAAAATTTCCACCTCGATTGTGACGGGTTTCGAATTTTCTAACTTACTTGAATCGAATATTTAAATACTACACAAATGTAAACAAAAGCGGCAAGCGCACGTTTCTGTCATTGTGAAAAGATTTCTCGTATTAATTAATCATAATTTTATATTCAGTATGTTTTGAATAATATTTCTAATTTGCATTTAGTAATAAAATAAATTTTTAAAATTTATATTTAGAAAATTCTGTGAATGTTGTCAATGTAAGTGTAAATATAAATTGAAATACATTGCCTGACCAAAAAAAAAATTAAAAAAACTCACTTTATATAGGCATAGATTGTACACTCTTATGCCTCAATATTTATATTCGTCTAGATTTCCATTGGTCGTTTTTATAAGTTAAGACTCTGTGGTGGAAATTTTATGAAAATGATGCCTCGTGCTCTCTAAACAATGCTTTCACAATTTTATTACGATGAATCTTGATATTGTCATTCTAAAATATGCCCGTATCGTGAGGGAAAAAATATTACTGAGATAACTTGGTTATTCAGGTAATCAGCTGACTTCATGCAATGGGGTCGCTAGAAAAATATTTGACTAAATCCCAGAGACCGGTACGGTCGTTGTTTTCTATCGCTCCAAATCGGCAATAAGCGGAGTGCTATGTTGCGACTTTGGTACTTCGTAACCATGGTAACCCTTTAACTCTTCGTACTTCGTAACCTTGGTAACCTTGCGGGTTGATAACTCTGGCGACTGTCTCAATTTGTGTTATTCTATGCTCATTTCTGAATTCTTCTGCTGATCTTTTAAAATTAGATGTTTTGGAACGAGATTTAAATACAAGTATTGGTAAAATTTCTTTGATTTCTTTTGCGTGTGTTAAATGGATGTGAAGAGTGAAAAATTTAGTATTGTTCTTTTTGATCGCTTGATTGATAGTGGTAAAATGAATGCGATTAAATGGTATATGAATCAGGGGTTGATTGTGTGAGAGGAATGATAGTACGGAAGAGTTTGATGGTTATACGTGGGCTTGCCGTGTTTTTAGAGCTGATGTGCATTACATGAGGAGGAGTATAAGGAATCGTACATGGTTTCAGTATTCTAGATTGAGTTTGATTGAGATTTTGTAGTGCAGACGTAACATGAAAATCACTCTATGAGCTATGGAACGCTTGTTGCACAAATAGATGTTGCTACGTGTGATCTCCGACAACCAGCTGAACCGGATACTGTGATTTTTATTTAGCGGGCGAGCGTAACGAGGTTAGCCTGTGAAATGGCCATAGATCTATGTTCTAATTGCTACATCATTCTATGAGCCACAGAACACCTGTTGCACAAACAGCTGTTGTTATGTACGATCTCCGACAGCCAGCGGGACCGAATTCTGTGATGTTTTTTAGTGGACGAACGTAGCGAGGTTAGCTCATGAAGCTGGCGTAGATCCATGTTGCTACATCACTCTATGAGCCACAGAACACCTGGTGCACAAACAGCTGTTGCTACTTGTGACCTCCGACAAACAGCGGGATCGGGTTCTGTGATTTTTTTTAGCTGTTGAGCATAGCGAGGTTAGCTCACGAAGCAGGCGTAGATCCATGTTCTAATTATTACTACATCACTCTATGAGTCACAAAACACCTGTTACACAAACAGCTGTTGCTACATGCAATGTCCGATAACCAGCGGGACCAGATTCTGTGATGTTTTTTTAGCGGTCGAACATAGCGAGGTTAGCTTGCGAAGCGGGCGTAGATCCATGTTCTAATTGCTACATCACTTATGAACCACAGAACACCCGTTGGACAAACAGCTGTTGCTACGTGCGACCTTCAAAAGCCAGCGGGACCGGATTCTGTGATGGTTTTTTTAGAGGCCGAGCGTAGTGAGGTTAGCTTGCGAAGCGGGTGTAGATCTATGTTCTAATTTCTACATCACCCTATGAGTCACAGAACACCTGTTGCACAAACAGCTGTTGCTACTCTTGCAACCTCCGACATATACATTGAATTAAGATATATACATACGTATACATGACATATACATTATTTTAGAAACTTACATTCGTTTAACTTCTAATTTTGGTAGGATATATCTAAATTTATCTTCTTTGGTGGATATTTTTAATTAATCGGAAAATAAAATATTAACTTTCATTAAAATATATACATGAGTTTTTTGTATGAAAAATCATTATATACCTTTCCCCTCACTTGCATATACATTGCAGAATTTGCTAGTAAATATATACATCTTTAGAACGCTATTTAATGGCTACAGTAAAAATGAGTAGTAGTGTACATTCACTTAAAATGCACTTTAGCAAATGAAATATTGAAATATATATTGTTATTAATGTCTTCCAAATAACTAATATTCATCACGAAGATAAATTCGATGTTTAATTTTTATTTGACATCATCATCAGTTTACCATTACGTGCTATGGTAAAAATAATGCCCCTTTGCACTTATGTTTCTGCACATTGTACTGCGCAGGTTGTTTATTCATGTTCGTGCTCATGCTCTTAAAAACATCGGGCGCCTTAAGAGAATTGGAGCCAAAGAAGTCACCAAATTAGAGACCGTACCTGTCTTTGAGATAATGCCAAATATTTTGGGAGGGATTTTGATAACTAAATATTTTGTTTCTCATGCATCCAAATATCATTTCCCCAAACTTTAATAGGTTCAAATGGGTTTCTGGGAGAGACTATGACCCCCCCCCCCCCCTTGGCGACGCCACTGATTTCATGTTATTGCTGCATAATATTGTTTAGACTAAACCTTCACCAATTAAAGCAATCTCAGATCATAATACTTCCTCCGGTCCAAAGGCTTCTACTGTTGGCACTATGCATAACAGGTCCATTGCTTTATATGGTGTCCTTTTTATCCTGATGTACACCATCCAAGTGCATATTCAGAATTTATTTAGGGAGGGGGATGGGCGAAGAGACCTCCCAAATCTCTCCCTAGATATGTCATTGTGCCCATCATTCTGGAATAGGGTAAATTTGAAATTATCAGATCACATTTTTTTTTATTATTACTTTATAGTTCAATTCCCAAGCAAATTGAAGCATTTTTGGATATTTTTCCTAAGCATATTCCCTAGCAAATTGAAATCATTTTTTTTGATTGGTGTCACTAACAAGTGGTTTCCTTGTGACCACACAGCTGTTTTGTCTCAATCATGTAAGTTCTCATAATATTATGTATGAAGAAATGCTCTTACTTTCATTATTAAACATAACTGTGAGTTTTTCTGTCAAAGTTTTGTGATTTGACTTCACCAAGCATTGTAGTTAATTCCAGTTATGATCATTTAAGATATTTTTTTACTACATTTACTCTCCAAAGTTGATGATTCACTACTATCCATTTTAAGTGTTAATAATATGTTAGACAGCTCCTAACCCAATTTCAACAATCTCTTGAGATGTTTCCATTGCTTGGTGCAGACCAATAATTTTGGAGATGACTTATGCATGGAGGTCATTGCACACATGACTGGCCTGCGAGATCCCCAGATCTCACACCCTGTGATTTCTCGTTGTGGGGATGCCTAAAATCATTGGTCTATAGAGGAAATCCCCAGTCCTTACCAGCACTGAAGGACGCCTTATGACAGGAGGTAGCAGCCATTCCCATTGATATGCTGTTTCATGCTGTATCAGCCGTAATACGGCAACTGCACTCAGTACTAGAATGTGGTAGTGGACACATTGAGCACTTGCAGCTGTAAATCATGCTGAAATAAAATATCTCATTTCACAATTATCTCGCATTGTTTTCTTCATAGCAGCGCTCCCCTAGTGTCGAGATTTTGAACTATTTTTTTTCCATGCCATACAAAATCCCCCACCACGGTGAATATTAATCTGCAAACTGCATGTCTCTCCCACCCATAGATATTTTTTTATAGCATTTTACTTTTGCTCTGAACTTTTGAATCACCCTGTATATATATATTGTTGATATGCTATTTATCTCTTTTATATAAATAATTCCAAGTTGGAAAAACCAGGGACTTATAGTGAAAAAAACATCTACACGTTATAAGAGCAGCTATTTGAGAAATGCTGGAAATTCACACAAAAGCATAATTAAATAATTCTTAAATAAATACCATTATACTTAACTGAAAGTTATAAACATTTTATATGTATGATTTTATAAATTTTATGTTATTGAATTTTAAGATTTGAAAGAGAATGCAGATACCATTAATCATGTTTTTTTAAATTCACTCATTACATTGCTATTTTGCATATATATATATATATATATATATACACTGCTGGCCATCCAAAATGCAACACTATGAAAGACAAGAGATATCAAAGCCAAATTTATTGGACAAAGAACATAAAGTACAAGGATGAATTGATTGAAATACAACTCCGTTCGACTTGTGGAACACGAAGAAATCAGTATTTTGTGCAGCTGCCATGGTTGACAATAACTGCTGCTACATGCCTCGGAATTGAAAGAAAGAGACTTTGGATGTGTTCTTAGGGTATGTCAGTCCATACTGCTTCCACACATTGCCAAACTTCATCTATCGTAGCAGCTGGTGGTGTTTGCTGGACCAGTCATTTGCCGATCATCAACCAGACGTGTTCAATGGGCGACAGATCTGGAGAACGGGTGGGCCAAGGGAGCAGTGGAACTTGGTGGGCACTAAAGAAATGCTGAACGATATGCGCCATGTGTGGTCTCGCATTGTCCTGTTGAAACTTGGCCGCAGGCAAGCCTTGAAGGTAAGGTAAGACAACAGGCTCCAAAACTTCAGAAATGTAGTGGTGGCTGTTGAGTGTACCGGCAATGTGTATTAGGGGGGTGCGGGAGTAAAATCCAATGCCACCCCAAACCATAACGCCAGGTGAAGGACTGGTATGGCGATGCATAATGCAAGAGTTTTGGCGCTACTGGCACACATGATTTGCATATGAGCTATAAAATTCTAATCATTTGTATTTCCTATCGAGGTCTACGTATGGTGCAAATTTCATGCTTATTGGATGCTTCCTTCATGGTGTTGCATTTTGGATGGCCAGCAGTATAAATATATATATATATATATATATATATAAAAATTGAAGGATTTTAATCGAAAATTATGCATAAACTACTGTATGTACAAAAAAACCCATCTCTAGCATATCTGTTACAAATGAGTAACTATAAGCCAAGACTAAGGATAAAGATAGAAGGTAACATATCACATATATATTCCTTACATATAAAATAATGTATTTCAGTGATATTAAACCCAGAGTTTAGAATAAAGAATAAAAACTGGAGTAAAGTCCTTAATTTTATTTTTAGAATTTGCATAGTCCACCCAATAGTGTCAATCCTACAAACATGATCTCCAGCTATGCTCTCATGTTCTGGGGGTCATAAATTGTTTAGTCTACTAAAAGACTTGTGTTTCTATTGAATGAGTGGATGGTCACCCCATAAAAACATATGTTTGAGGTGGGGAAAATATAGCAGCAATCTTAGAACTATGTGCTCTCAAAAAGAAAAGATTAAATAAAGCCAAGTATACAAAAGAAAAATTACAAAGAATTCAAAAAGCTTTAAGGAACTAAGTCTTGTTTGTTGTATCATCTAGTTATATATTATCTAGGGGAGGGGGGGGGGGGCTGACCCTGTAACCTAGAGCTCTAAGGCAAGCATTTTAGCATTTTCTTGTGTGCTCTCTCAACTGCCAGGTTGTGGATTCGAGTCCATCCGCAGGAATGGATGTTGTGGTGTCCATAAAGAGTGTAACTTGTTCTGTTTTCTGTAGTGTCCTGGGGCAAAATGGTTCACTTTCTGGCAGATGCTTGGACAAATGACCAGTTAATCAAGTGCCTGGCCATTAACATCTAGGGGGAAAGGCAGAGACTAAAATATTGCAACAACTGAAAAGTTTAATAAAAGTGAAAGCAGGTGCAAAAAATTCAAATATTAACAATTTTGCCAAAGAATTGGAGTATTTGAACTCTATTAGAATGATCTGCTGAGTCAAGATATCACTGATTAAATGCTTTTTTGCTTTTCTAAGTTGCCAGCACTGTCAACAAGTGACATTCCACCATAGAGTGGGGTGGAGCAACTACTATATATATATATATATATATATATATATATATATATATATATTTACAGTAAACAACAAATTAAATTAAAATTTAAGATTTTTAAAGAAGTTTAAATTTCTGTAAGGTCCCTACTTTTTCAAATATGAATGTATATCCTCACCATTCCCCTTTCCCTTTATAATGTACTACATAAAATTGTGCATGGAATTTCAGAAGCTACTTGTATTGCATATGAAAAAAAAATATACTCTTAATTTCATTGGATAAAAATATTAACAATTTAATAGCTTTATAAATCTCAGCATTAGTTTAATACACAATGTTAGTAAGTACTGATCTTTCCCAAATAATTTAAAATCATTGTCTACCGAAAAAGAAAAGACGTGACTTTTTTAAAAACACAAAAAAAATCTGATGTAGGCAGCACATGACTTTCCTTATATAGTACAATGGATTTACTAGTTTTACAGTATAAAAATAATGTATAAGATCCAGAGCACTGTGTTTTTATTGTTGAATTGTACATTTGGCAATTTTCCGGATGATAACATTTAAAACTCTTAAAATACTCAATTAACTTATACTTCGTGCAATTTTAAATAAACAATCATCGATACTGATAGCATTCTCAATAACTGATATAGTCCATATATTAAAATACTTTAATAATTACTTTATCAATTAGGCATAATTTTAATTAATTTAACGTCATTTTTTTAATTTTGACGATATTTTTGTCTATCTGCGGGGAAATATCGCCCAGTTGGCAATACTTTGCTAAAATATTCGCTAAGCTTATCAAATGCATCACTAAGTATTACACATAAATGGAGAGAAGAGTATTTCTTACTAGAAGGTATGCCCGTCATATGACGAAAATTAGAATTTGCGAGACATTACTACTCATTTGGCGTGATTTTTATCAATTTGGCAATATTTTTATCATTTTAATAACATTTAAACTAGTCGCCAAGTTGGTGACGTCCTGCTAAATCTCTCGCTAAGCGTTATGGACGGACAGAGAAATGTGTTATTCTTATAGCCTACGCTTATGTCCTTTCCAAGATATCGAACTTTCATCATCTAGTCGTCATTTTTATCAATTTGGTGACATTTTCGTTAATTTGGCAACATTTAAGAAAGTCGCCAAGTTGGCGACATTCTGCCAAAATCTCAACAAGCATTATGGACAGAGAAATAAGGTATTCTTGTAGCAAATAAATGAAAATTTGTGTCCAAATACAGAAGTATTACCTAAAGTGTCTTTTCTCATGAATGGAACTAGCTAGATCTACGAGAATGATATCACTAAATTTATCGCATGATATTACTTATGAAAAGTGAACATATTTCACAATAGGTAATATTTTTTTTTATTTTATATGATTTTTTGATAATTTTTTTGAAAAATGTGCAATATCTCTAGAACTGTTCATGCTAGTGTTCTAAAATTTATGTCAATCATTTTCTAATGAAAAATTACATAAGAAATGACTACTTACGTAACTTTAAAGGTTTTAATTTTTTTATGATTTTTTTAAAATTTCACTTGAAAATGTAGAAATTGAGGGGGGTTCTGAACATCCGATTGCGTATAAAAACAATAGGCTTCCAGTATTCATGGATTGTAACTTTTGTACCAAATTTTGTTTGAATCGCTCCATTCTTTCGTTAGTTATCGTCTCCACAGACTCACTGATGCACACACACACACATACAGACATCATCTCAAAAACATCTGATTCATGTTCAGGGATGCTTGAAACATGCTGTCCCATCGAAAACTCGAATTCGAATTTTCGACCCCCTCGCAATACTTTTCTTATACATTATATGTATATAAGGAAAGTAAAAAATGAATTACTGCATTTTTCCTCTTATTGTTTTGTTATGTACAGGTCTATTGAAAATAACCAATTTTCTCAATTCTTTGCTGAAGAGGTTTGTATGCCTACCTACATATTTTAAGTAATTAAAGGTAATTTCTGTGTGGCAGTATAGTGAGGAATCCAAGTGATGTACAGCCATAAGATTTGGCAATTTGCTGTCCTTTAAAAAAGTTATGTATATATCATGATTTGCCAATTTTTATAATTTTGTCTGTTACCATACAATCAGAATGAATAGAAGAACCTGCATTTCTGGACAAATCCTAAGAGATATTGTACTCATTTTAAAAAAAAAAATGATTTCATAATTTATATTATATCTAATGTTGAATATTAATTTTAAACATTTCCATTAATGTTTTTGTATCAATGAAACAATATCACAGTTTCAAGTTGAACACCATGAAGTAGGAATAATAGTTTTGTCAGAATAAACTCTTTTGGAATGTATAACCCAATTTTTGGCAAATTTATAAATAAAACTTATTTTTAGGAAAACCCATATTTTTAAGCAAACTTCGTTCCTATATATTGATATCGTTAAAACTAAAATGAAAAAAATTATGAAATCTGAATATTAAGGTTCACATTTTTATCCTCTTTAAAATATTATTTATTTGTTATGATTTGTTGATATTTTTAGAATATTTTAGTTCGATCTCTCCAACTTCTGCATAAAACTTTCAAAAGATAAGTAACACCAGAGAAATCTATGTCACTATAAGTGACATTAAATGACATGGTTGAAAATGGCAGATTTGAATGTATACACATATTAAATCATATAGGAGATTAAGTGAATATTTTTTTTAGTAAAATGGCCAAATTTGGAGTGGAGAGTTTTTCACATTTAATATTATATTATATTATATTCAATTGTATTTATTATTGTATTCAATTCTTTTATTGAAAATTGTTATATATTTCATTTATTTAGATGTATCTGGCCATAAATTGGGTTTGTCCTCATAGTAGATAAATACTGGGTATATATGTTGGGGTGCAACCAGCTAAGGAGGCTCAGTCAGCAGTGACCTACACATCTGCTACATGGGCTATTACACGACCACATAGTAGGACAGTTCCCACATATATACTAAGGTGCTAATATTTTAGTGCGATAGTAATGCTAATACTTCATTGAAGCTAAGGTCTGTTTAAATATTTGTACCCAATGTTTTGCGGAGACTTGCATTTGAATTCTATTCCAAACATCTTGTATTCTAAATGCTCATTTGATAAGAAAGTCATTTTCACAGTAAGTTTTAATAAGCTGCATTTTTAAAATCTGTTTTTGTGTTACCTGATTGTTTTTGAAAATTTGTCACTTTTTTCTATTTGAAAAAAAAGTAAATCCACAGTAAATCTGCAAAATTATATTTCATATAAAATTATTTTGCAAATTTTATTGTTTTTTAAAAGTTGATTTGTAGGACAATATTTATGTTTTCCTTTCTGTAGTGTATTTTATTCTGTTGTTTTTAGACTATACAGTATTTGAATAATTCATCATGGTAGAAGTTACAAGATCTAATTTTGAAGCAACTCTTCCAGATGTAGAGGAAGCTGTTAAAAATGCATCTTTTGTGGGTATGTTACTCTATAGTTTTGAACATAGATTAGTACATTGTCAATTCACTTCTTTATTGATGTAATTAATTTTCAGTACACAATAATTTACAATATCAGTTTTTAATGTTTGTTGCAGTTATTAAATAATAGTTAAAGCTGCCTTGTGATGTTTGTTAGAACTATCCTTTAATTTTCAAAGAAAGTGGCTTTCCAGAAATATTTGAAAACATGTTAAACAAATTTTAGACACATCAAACTTTATTGAATGTGATTAGATACTGTTTTTGCATCCAGAGTAAAAATCTGTAATATAAAAATATATTACGTTTTCAGGCAGTTATCAAGTCAATCTGCAACATGGAACATGTGTGCTACTTAGAGTTGCCAATTGTTCCTTTTTGTATGAGATTTCCCATATTCGCGAAGCTTGAAAAGTGAACCTATTTTATCATTGAATCGAACATCATATATCCCATATTTCATATTTTTTTGTCGATTTCACATCATTTTTCATACTGAAACATTTGATTTTACTGTTGATCTTACAGATAAACTTGTTGATGGAATTACAACTATTTTGTAGACATGAAAGTAAAATAATTAATTAACAATCTTCTATGCAAAGAACAAGAAAATTTGATAAAAATCTCATGAGATTTAACCATTTTAGTCTTATTTTTAGTTCTTCCCTGTTTGTGATATTTTTTTCGATATTTTAATTTTTACTTTTTCAAATTTATTTAGAAATTATTTTCAGCAAGTGATCAAATAATAATGTTAGATATGCTGCAGCTCTCTATTAGATTTATACATAAAGATTACGGTAACTCTTTGGTGAATGTATGAGATTGTGTGCTCAATAGTTTGCACTGTGTAAAAAGACTAAAGTTGAAAGATTAGAAAATTAATTTCTTTAATAAATCTTTTTGTGCTAACTAAAAGCTTATAATCAAAACTTTAATGGTCAAATTCTTGCATCATATAAAAGGGACTTAAATATGAGATTCGTATGTATTCTACTGATAAACTTTTTTTATATACTAAATTCCAAAGGCTATTTCATTATTAATCTTGTAAATAATTTGTTTCTTTATATTCATCTAAAAGCATTTACTTCTGTCTTCTGTTATAGGTATTGTTATTTTATATTATAATTGATAAGAGAAAATATTGTGATAATGAGAACATTTTTCTATATTGCAGCTATTGATGCAGAGTTTACTGGATTAAATTTGGGTACCACTGATAATTTTAGGTATAAATTTTAAACTATATACTTTATCAACTATAGTTTTTTTAATTTTCATAAATTGTTTCCAAAAATTATGTTCAGTGTCATGTTCTCAAATTTCTCGTGTGCTACTACCACTATAGAAATATAATTTATTAATAATTTCATAAATCTTGTTGTATTTGTAATGTCCACATATATTGTAGTAGAAATATTGTTTTCCTTTTCTGGTAAAATATTTTTTCTCATATAAATTTTCATAGTAATATTCATGCTTTATTAGTAGAATAACACAATGCAATTTATGTGTCCATTTTTCATATCTTAAAAGTATTATGAATTTTTTCTCTATGATCAAAATAATTGGACAACTCCTGTCTTATAGTTTTGGAATTAGACACATTTTTGTGTCTAATTTCAAAACAATATGAAAACTATAGCAAATATAGCAATTTATGGAAACCATAGCAAAGTTTTATACCAGATGAAAATTTTCTATAGTTTTCATAAAATTTTCTTCATTGTTAAAAAATATGTAGCTGTAATAAAATGGATTCTCTTATGCAGCATTTATTGATTAATTTCTTTTGTTAGTCTTTATTTAAAAATCTCTAGAAATCAAGTAATTATACTTTCTTTAAACTAATCATAAATATAGATAGACATATCCATTATTACACATTTGGGACTAGATCTGAGATGTACTCGGCTCAGGTTCAGGCTCTCTGATATTCTATATCTGTGTATCAAACTATTTTCTATTTTTTTTTAAGAAATATATTTTGCAAAATATGCAAAAGTTATAATTTTTTTTATAAAACCTTAAAAATTAAATATACACTTGTCCCCTGATTTACACGGATGATAGGTTCTGCACAAAACCGTGTAAATTGAAATCTTGGATTTTGCTAAGTAAAATCATGTAAAACAAAAATAACCCCAAAATGTGCATGATTCAGTCATTTATTTAAGTAAAACAAAAGTAAGACATCTTAGAAAACTTAAAATTATACTTTGTTTATAAAACAACAAACATATGAGTGTAGTAATATAACATATTTAATTTATTTTACATTAGGAACAAAGAACAAAAAAACAAAAAGACCCTTAAAAATTAATTATAAGTTTAATCACTGTCATCACTTTCATGTACTATCAGTCTTTTCTTTCTGATAGGTATGATGTCACTTTCATCACTTGAGCTTTCTTGATGCGATTCTGGCTCAATGGTTGACGAATTAGGCAAGATCTCGGGTTGACAAGACTTTGTCATGAAATCGGTAATTTACAATGCTTAGGTTTTTTTGCTAAATCTTTATAGACTTCTTCATATTGATTTAAGCATTTACGAAGGTCTCACTGGAATCTGAGAGCTCGATCAACATTTGTGTCATATTGTAAGAAATGGTTGCCCAATTTTCTTCCCATATCAAGTCCTACGCTTATGATTCTTGCTATGAACGCAACTGGTTCAGATTGCTCTTCATCAGAATCATTGTCTTCATCATGTTTGTTTGTTTCACGAATCATGTTAATTAAATCATCTTCATTCAATTCTTCATCAGCCATTATTTCTTCAATATCTGCCTGAGCTAAATCTTCAAAACCTTCTCCTCCTATAGTATGGGCCAACTCAGTGATCTGAGCATATTCATGCTCTATTGGTGATTTATCATTTCCACTTTCAACAACATCCGGCCATATTGCTTTCCAGCAGGCATTGATCATTGATTGTTTGATCTGAGTGTATGACAGTCCAACATGCTTAACACAATTTAAAATTGTAAATTTCTTCGAAGCATCCATCAGAGTAAGAGATTCATCATTCTCCATTTGTTCTAAGATATACCTGAAAGTTTGCTTGATGTACAGTGCTTTAAAAGTCAAAATTATCCCTTGATCTAACGGCTGTAATAAGGAAGTTGTATTCTTTGGTATATATTTTACAATATATTGGTATATATTTTGGTATATATTTTCTTTGGTATATACTTTGTATATATTTTACAACACCGGGAATCCCCTGTTGTTTTCATCAGTGTTACCAAAGGAATAAAATTAAAAAATGTCATCAAATCTTTGTATAGGCCTATATGGAGTGGAATATGCATTTTTATTAATTTTGTGAAATCTGTTAATTTATAAACCATGTAAAAGCAAAATCTTGTAAAACAAGTGGCGTGTAAATCGTGGGATAAGTGTAATCACATTTAATTATAAAATGTTACTTCTACAAGTGTTTGAAATTTTTTCTGAAGTCAAGCACTTCAGACAGTCGAACACTTCAGACAGTTAAAGACTTCAGACTATCATTCTGTGACAAGAGTAGTAACATGTGTCGTTCATTAATATTAAGTACTTGTTAAATCTGTCAGACTGGATATGGGAAAATAATGGGGCTGTGTTCCTTCTATAGATACATAGTGTAAACAATTAAAAGTAAATAGGGGTAGTCTGAAAGGGGTCTTATTCCACTTGCAATTTATGTTATTATGTTTTTGTAAAGCAATACTTTAAGCATATTTTATATTTGGTATTATAATTTATCTGCTTTCACAAATTGAAATTTATGAAAATTAAAAATTATATAATAAAGTGAAAAATTTTCTTTCTTCAGACTTGGATTGTGTTTTACATTAAACAGTTCAAGTTCTGACTCTCAAAACTGATCCTAAACTAATTGTTTTATTTTGATGGAAAGTATTATTTCCTTGCAAATGCTTTTCAGTCACAGTGAAAATGTAAGCATTTTAAGACTTGTTAATTATAAAAATACAAATTTTAATGCAACCTTTTTTTATCCTTAAAGCTATGCAATGTATTGAAATGAAATATGGTGTAACGAGCTTGGCTCTCATTTCCAATTGCTGATCGCCTTGAGCCCTTTCGGTGGTTCGTTTTCTATACTAAGCAAAACACTTTCATTTCACACTAACACATTTATTACATCTAAATATTTACAGATATATGTACACATCTTCCCAGATTCAAATTGACTCATACATCCTATTCCGGACTCTGCGAGTCCGATAGTCTGTTCAGTTCAGCATCTCCGAAGCAAGTCCTTTTTCTTCAAAACGCCATCGCCCTCCCCTCCAATATCTGGCCCTTGACCCCCCGCAGTCCGCAGTATCAAATTGCGTGGCCAGCTGCAAAACTCTCGAAGTAAGATGATGGGCCTAGAATAACCTTTCCCAGTCTTCTTGGCATGGACAGAGAGGGGTTCGTAACACCTTCCCCCCACTTTTCAATCCATCCGTTGACCAACGATGACTGGAAAGTCCAAATCCTGCACCCCCTTCCCATAGTGGAAATTCCCACACACAGGCTATGCTCTCTGCAACCCGGAATTCCTCTATGAGCCAGTGACAGGATCGAACCATTACATAATAATTATCAAAATTTAAATTTCATATACAAAAGTATATTTCCATAAACACTAAATTATTCTTAAAACACCAATTATCAATTTCCACTTCTACTGTTTAGCACTTAAAACAAAATCATACTACAAACCAAAATGATGCTTAAAACACTAATTATCAATTTCCACTTCTACTGTTTACACTTAAAACAAAATCATACTACAAACCAAAATGATGCTTAAAACACTAATTATCAATTTCCACTTCTATTGTTTACACTTAAAACTAATATATAGAAATACCTTAATATTAAACACACTACAATTCACATACATTTTTCCATAATTTCACAATTTTTAGATTACTGGCTCAAAACTTTATTCAAAGAACACACAATATACCATTATAGAGTCAGTAACCCCCTTCGTCATTTCACCTGCCCGGGAGTCCATTCCAGTAACCCCCACAGATTTAAACTCAACTTCTTTTCATCATCCAATATCCACTTTCTGATCCCACAAATTGAGACCCACTCTTCCATTCTTTCCACTGACCATGTAATTTCTCTCTCATATTTCATTTTCATCTTCGGTTTCCTTCCAAATCTCCCAAATTTCCCCACTAATAACTTCATTTCCACTCGCGAATAATTACACATTTTATCTCTTGACCAATTTCCTTCATAACATTGGTCTCGCAGGGAAGCAATCTTGCTTCTAACCCCAGCATATTTCATCTTCGGTTTCCTTCCCAATCTCCCAAATTTTCCCACTAATAATTTCATTTTCACTCGTGAATAATTACACATTTTATCTCTTGACCAATTTCCTCCATAACATTGGTCTCGCAGGGAAGCAATCTTGCTTCTAACCCCAGCATATTTTATCTTCGGTTTCCTTACCAATCTCCCAAATTTTCCCACTAATAATTTCATTTTCACTCGTGAATACCTGCACCTTTTCTCTCTTGATCCATTTCCTCCATAACATTGGTCTCGCAGGGAAGCCAACTTGCTTCTACCCCCACTAACCCTTTGCTTCTTCTCACTGACCGAACCCATAACTACCTCCATAATTCCTGTTCCTTCACATTTCCCTTCCAACATTGTTCCCACTTTAACTAACATGACTTCCTCATGACTCCCAACTGAGCACACTTCATTCCCTTCCGTTCCTATTGTCTCACGTTGGGCTATAACTGACTCTCCAGTTCCCCATCTTTCGTTCATTGTCTCCGTCTCCCTTCTCTCACACTCCGTAATTCGACTCTTATCCATTCCTTTCGAATTCTTCAAGACCCCCAATGTCTCTAAACTACTCGTAACATTTTCCTTTTCGGTGATAATTGGTCTCACAGATATTGGAACCACAGGATAGCTTTTTTCAGCCCCTTTCCTTTCCTTACAGTCCCTAATATATTGCGCACTATCGGACTCGGAACTTGAGGTCGCCTGCTCGATCGTCCCCTTTCCCTTCAAGGACAACTGTGATCTAGACATATCTATGATCAGGAAACTCTCAACTCCCCCCGACTTTTCTTTCTTCAGCGCAGGGTCCACTCGCGAAATTGTATTACTCCTCCCCCTCACCATCTTTTCTCTTTCTCTCCAAAACTTGTCCACGGGAAACCCCTCTCTCTGAGACTTCCCACCCCCATTTTCCATAACGGAATTTTCGCTTTCAATTCTGAGACTCGGGAGATCGGATACCCGAAAAGGCCGCTTAATTTTTTCAATGCTTTTCACCCCTGTCTGAATATCTAGGCTTGGCAATTCTGGTTTTTCCCAAGTCTCCTCAAATATTTCAAATTGAGCTTTTCGCGACTTTTCCAAATTAAGCTTTGTACTTTTTCGTGACTTTTCCGAATTAAGCCATTTACTGTTAAGCGCACTACATATTTTTGGGCATTCATACCTATAGTGTCCTAACTTTTTACATGCGAAGCACAACACTGTGTTCTTATGCACATTTTTCACCGCTCTGCCAATTTGGCCGCTATAGTTCCGGGTAATGATATTCTGTGCAATTTGGGTTTCACTATTATCCTGGTTCATTCCCAGTTCCCACATTAACCATTTGATCTCGCTTTCCCTCTTTTGCTGCTCCTTTCTCTCCAACTCTCTCAACTTTCTATTGTACTCTAATTCTTTTTTCTCCCACTCTTTATTCTTTCTATCCCGTTCTTCATTCTCTTCTCTCTCTTTCTTAATAGAAAACAATATATTCCTTATCGCTTCTTCCTCATACTCCTTGCTCCCACAAATTATATTTTTTAATTCCACCACCTCACACTCAGAATCCGCCGTCTCGCCTATTTCATAACAAAGCCTCACAAGATCAATTTTCTTCTCTTCCAATAAATATGCCATCCTAAACCACTGCGTGAGAACCAAAAATTACCTACACAATAATAGCTCACCCTAATTTACACCATACCACCCTCTTAATACACAATATTGCCTTTTCCCCTTCATCCAAAATACATAATATATACACATGTCAAATCACTTTTATCAATCACATATATCATTTTTTCCTTTACAGTGAAATAGTTTCTCTTTAATATAAAACCAAATACCCTAGAAGTAATATAACTTAAATTTCTCTTAATAGTAAAATACCCTATGCATAATATTAACTATATTTCCACATACAAATATCTCATTAATATTAAATGTAACACAATTTCATGTAAAAATTTACCATAATTTCTTATCAAAACAACATTTAAACACATTTGTATATTAAAGCAAAATCTTTATCCATATATTACTTATGTCACTGCTCATTTAGGAATTTCCGTTATTTATTAACAAAACATTAAAAGTCATAATTTACTCCCATCAATAATTTACTCCCCACAAACCAAATGACCCCCTTTAAACTCATTACTAATTTTACAATTTAATTTAAAATCCGCTCTAGCCCAGAGAACATCACCCATGAATTATGAAAATTTCCACTTACCTCTTCTTCTGTACCAGATGTCATCATACTTTCTTCTGGGTTGGGGTCTTTGTCACAGACTATACCGATAGTTCATTACGTACATTAAACACACACACAGCACTGAATCCATATGATTCCCGTCGATAAATCATCCAATTTATTTTAATGACTACTCAGGAATTTAAACGCATTCCTGTCGTTTTCCTTTGTTTAGAGTTTTGCACGTTTCATTTGCTTAGCATTTATCCTTTCCAGCTGCGCCAGTGTAACGAGCTCGGCTCTCATTTCCAATTGCTGATCGCCTTGAGCCCGTTCGGTGGTTCGTTTTCTATACTAAGCAAAACACTTTCATTTCACACTAACACATTTATTACATCTAAATATTTACAGATATATGTACACATCTTCCCAGATTCAAATTGACTCATACATCCTATTCCGGACTCTGCGAGTCCGATCGTCTGTTCAGTTCAGCATCTCCGAAGCAAGTCCTTTTTCTTCAAAACACCATCGCCCTCCCCTCCAATATCTGGCCCTTGACCCCCCGCAGTCCGCAGTATCAAATTGTGTGGCCAGCTGCAAAACTCTCGAAGTAAGATGGCGGGCCTAGAATAACCTTTCCCAGTCTTCTTGGCATGGACAGAGAAGGGTTCGTAACATATGGTATGAAAATACATTGTTACTTTGAGATTAAAATAAATATCGTATTTTTTTTTAGTTAATTTTGGGCACAATGTGACCATGTGCATATAATTTGGAATGAATTTAATGTACAGGTAATTTTTGTAAGAAATTTGTATTTTAAGTTAGATTCAGTTTCACAGGCTAAATCTTGCTTAAAATGTGTAGATATGTAGATTTAGAAACTATTAGCTTTTTTCTGATGTATACCAAATTTTGAGCTAAGCTAATATAAGTTAATTTCACATGAGAAAATATATCATAATGTTATACTAATATATCTTACATAAACTATATAATCTAAAGTTTTATTCAAATTAGATCAAATATGATACTGTACAATAGAGGTTTACAACCTGTTGCTAGCTATTTTTTTTTTAAACATTATATTACTGTATTTTGGTGGTCCCTAGAATAATTTATAGCATTGCTATTCCTTATAAGAATTTGGCATAGTTTGGGTGTTTCCTAAAATATTTTAATATAGTGCTGATTCTCTATAAAAATTAACATAGTGCTGATGTTCCTTAAAAAAATAACATAGTATTGGTACTTCTTAAGATCAACATAGTATTGGTGCTTCCTAAAATCAACATAGTATTGGTGCTCCCTAGAAAAAAATAACATAGTTCTAGTGCTCTCTAGTAGAATATGAAATAATTTGAAGCTCTCTAGAAGAATTAGACATAATGCTCACTGATAGTAAAAGGCTTCAGATCCCTGCTGTATAATGCTTAGTATTTTGTAATGAAGTATTCTGAAATTAGTAAAAGAAATTTGGTGCATATGAATGTTGAAATGTAAGAGATGTCTGGCAACAATGTATGAAAGCCATTTTGACATGATCAGTATACAACAAATAAAATTTTGAATTTTATTTTAGATGTGTACAATAATATTCAGATGTGTAAAAAGAAAATATTTCTTTCTATCTTTTATTTTAAGCAGAATAATAGTCTTTTAATTTTATATGCATTTAAAATAATTTTTATTTTCAGTTTATTTGATTCAATGAGTGAAAGGTATAAAAAGCTTAGAGCTCGTGCCACTAATTTCACTATAAGTCAAATTGGTAAGTTCTATCTAGTGTAATCTAATGTTTTACAATTTTTATTGTATTCTGACTAATCCTTTGAATTTTTAATTATTTTTAGGATTTTCAGCATTTACTAAGCACCCAACTAAGAACAGGTACATTTACTTTCATTTGTATTGTTCCATAATTTTTGTATTCTTGTCATAAGCAGTATGTTATCTATTCTAATTGCTACTTGTATCTACCTTGAGGATTTATATCTATGGTGTGTAAAATTATTTTGAAAACAGATGTTTAGAATTTAAGTTCACATTTCAAAATTCTGTAACTAGGGAACTATTTAGTAGAATGACTTCATATTTGACATAAGGATGTCTGCTGTGATGGAATTTTATTTAATGTAAAAAGATGTTGGTTTTGAAAAGTGGTTCTGAAGCAATACATGTCACTGTAACATTATACTGGATAATTCAAAACACCACAAAACTTACAATACATATGGTGCATTGTGTGGTTATACAAAAACATTTTCAATATGTAATTTTATGTTATTGGTAATGTGCTGAAACCCAAAATCACATACTTAACTAAAGAATACAGAGTTTTACTTGAAATATGTCTCTGAGATGTCCTCACAGCTGAAAGTAGCACAGGTTCAAATCAATAGGAATACAAATAATCTTCCAAATTTTAAATTTGTATAATTGTGTAAGTGTACTTAGATTCTAAGTATTTGCTTATAATTTTTTATTCTCAATAAATGTTATACAAGTTCCTTTTTTTTCAGCTATCAAGTTAAAACATTTGTTTTTTATGTTCGTTCATATTTGTGTGGAAGTACTGATAAGCGTTTTATGTGTCAAGTAAGTATAACAATTTTTCATTCATTAGCAAACATATACTTCTCTATTAGTGCATATAATAAGTACAATGAAATCTGCCAAAGATAGAATTATTTGGCACCAAAATATAGTTGCAATTTGAAGTTTTTCATTTGAGACTGATTTTATTGGAACTTATAAACTGATTTTCAAGAGAGTTAAAAAGTTTTCATATTAAGCAAACTTCTGTCTTAATCAGAATTTGCTTTATGGAGATTCTATCTTATGACGTTTTAAATCACTTAAAATATACTTTGTGCAACGATAGAATATTGATAGATTGAAGTTTTTATAAAGCAATTGTAGTCCTTATTTGTGAAATAACTTTATTATAATAGCCAAATTGAAGATATTTTTGTTAATATTAGCTGAAACATGATTCATGAGTTTCTGACAATCTTCTCAACAGCTGATTAAAGAGTAAAAAGTGATAGGTAATTCTAATAAAAATCGACACATTATAAATTTCAGTACTATATTTTTAGTGTACCAATATTATGTGTCTTTAAGTTTTTATTTTGTTTTCAGTGAACTTTTTTTTTCGTTCACTACTTATTGAAAATCCACAAAACGGTAAAACATAACGATAGGGCAATTATGAATAAATGAAAAATCAATTAATAAATTTTAGGTTTTAAGAATAGGGTGTACATAATGTTAGTGAATATATAAAAATATACCATGGACAACTGCATTTGTGCATTATTTTTTATATATTTTCTTTAATTGTGGAAATATATTCCAATTTTGCAATCTATTTGCATTAACTAAACTTGTTATAATTATTTCATATTTTCAACTGTTTTATATTCATATTTCTACTTTTTAAACATTATTAATGGAACAAAGGGCTATTTTCTGAATAACATTATTAATCGGAGTACTTAGAAATGCAGCCATTTTAAGATTATAAATTTGAATTGCTTGCATGTATATCTAAAATTATATCTTTTAGTTTTAATTCATTAATATCTTTTACTCCTAATAACTTTAATACAAATGTAAATTAAGATAAACATTTAAGAAAATATAGCAGTTTTAACCATAAAGCAAATTTTTGGGAAAACCCTATTTTTTTTTTTCTTTCAAAAATGAACCTAATTTTTTATAGGCTTTTATTAAACTCCAGAGTTATATTTTAAAATTAAATGTGCAGAATATTTGTCATATCTGTTTAAAAACTTAATTTGTAATACTTTTTGATGCATATGACCAATTGATGATCAAAATACACAAGTTTTTTTTTCAAGCAAGTTCAATTTTGTATCAAGATAATGTTGATAGGAGGGTTATATAAAAATGAACTATACATGTCCAATGAGATCGCTTTGAGATGAAAATGAATACAAATTAAATTATGTTGATTGGCCATTTAAGATACAAAATTTTGATGTTCTGATCATCTAATCAACAAAATATTAATATAAATGTTAGAAATGTGGGTTTTCTAGAAAATTTTCAAATGGAAAATTTTGAACTTATTCTTAAATATTGCATTTAAGCTAGAATAATATCTCCAGAGACTTTAATAGTATTTATTCGTACATTAGAGCTACAGTCATATATATATATATATATTAAATAAAATGGTTAAAAAATGGTTAAAATTTTGAAATATATAAAAATTTCTAATGCATATATATTGAAGTCAATAGCTACAATTTAATATTTTTATTTAGTACCTGGGCTTTTGGAAATTTATAAAATAATTGTATTTTATCTATAACAATAGAAAAAAATATTTTTGTCAATCATAAATTTTAAACAATGTACAAAATAAATAATAAATTAAAAATGATTCATTGCTAAACCCTTTCTGAATCATAAATAATTTACTGTTTATTATAGTTGTAAGAAATAAATTAATATAACTTTCATATGCTTGTTTTCTTTGAGGAAAGATTAGAAAGTTTTATTCTCACAAACAGCAGTTTTATTTATTGTGATATAAAAATATTATAAGAAAAATAAAAATTGCTTATAATTTAAAAATAAAGTATTAAATATTATCTGTTGACCAGGATTGGGAAAAAAGAGGGATCATTTTTAAAAACCGAAATCCAAGGTTTAAACAAATAACAAAAAACACTGTTTACACCAATGGAGTTTTAATCAGCCAACCCTGCTGCTGATAATTGAAAGGGAAATTTAAAAGACTCCTGTTTACGCCCTATAGTACATAAATTAGCCCAGCATGATCCTTGAATCTACCACTTTCTTGAAGGACTACTGATCTCTACTACTACTATTACTACTAAGTAATTAATAATAAAAATAAATTGTTCAGTTTTATTAAAGGCACAAGAAGTATATTATTTAATATATAAAACTATTAAAAAAATACTTATAATTAAACTTTAAAAAACAGCTCCTGTATATAATATTAAAAATTGTTAAAAAAAATATCCCTCTATAATTGAATGGGTGAATCTCATAAAATAAAAGAGACAATTTGGTGGACATTGAGTTAAGCATATATTTTGTGCTGTTAAGGTATTTTTCTTCAGCCGAATCACTTGCAAAAATATTTCATATTTATTATATTTTCATAAATTTTATGGAATTAATTTCTGATAGAATAGGCTTCTAAAAATATTACCTGCTGTTTTATCAGAATGAGTAAAATATCACTTGTACCCTTCTAGTTTTTGTCTATCCCTTTTCTTGAAAATAAAGTATTATACTCTTCCCTCTTCAAAATTAGTAAACTAAATAATTAAAGACTTTTTGTAAAGTTACCTACATTTCGAAAAGCAGTGTGGAAAGAATATTACATTTTCAGCAGTGGAAAGAATTATCATTTTCAAATGAATTAGGGAGAAAAAGAAGCGAAAAATTTTCCAGAAAAAGATAGTGGAAAATTTTCCTACCCACATCTCTAATAAATGTACAAATGGGTGTGTGATTGTATATTTTCTACTAACAGTAAAAGTTTGCTGAAATGTAATAAATTTGCAAATAATTTTACATTTTTGTTTGATATATTTATATTTCTGATTTATTTCAGGCATCCTGTTTAGATTTCCTCTGTAGATATGATTTTGATTTTAATAAGGTAATTGGTGTTTCTGCATTGTTTTATACATTTATGCTTTAAACATGGTTTATTTTTCTCTTCAAAAAGTGAAAAACTCTTTGTGCAAAAGATAAGGAAAACTCAACCAACATAATTATGCACAATTAAGATACAATACAATATACAGTTTTGAGAGTGCGTTGAATCCCTCTTGTCAGTGCTAAGGAGACCAAAAAACCTGAAGTAAAAAAAACCCATTTGTATATAATTACATTATTTAATTTTTTCTTATTTTCCACTCTTGCTTCAAACTTTGTATGTTCTTGCATTTTTACTGTTATTTTGATGTATTTTCTAAGTATTTTTAATATTAAAATTTTTATAATAAAGTTGATGTATTTTTATAATCACTATAATGACAAAAATTAAAATGTTGCATTAAACACACTATCAACTGAATTAATCTGATATTTAATGTGCTCATTTGTTTTTTAGAGTGGCATACTGTCAATAAGGTCATTCATGCATAGATTCTAAATATATGAATGCATAATGCATGGCTGTTACATGGATTCACTTACCTATAATACATAATATATGTATAAGGAAAGTTTTGAATGGGGGTTGAAAATGTCAATTTGAGTTTTCAATGAATTTACCATGGTTGGGGGGTAAGGAAAGAATTCATCTCTTTTTAACATGATGTCTGTGTGTGTTTGTCTATCTGGGCAATTCTATTTTGTTTGAGAACATTCTATTCAATTTTTATGAAATTTGGCAGTAATATGGTGGGTTGGTGTTGTGTCCATTAGAGTCAGATTTTAAATAAATTTATTCGCAGATATGACAGTCTCTGTAATTTGAATGATTAAATCTAAGTATAGTAATATAAGTCATAAGCAGTAATATAAGTCATACATATTGCTCTGGAAAACATTAATTTTCTGTATGATAAAATTTTATAGGACTTGCTTTTTTTTTTAAAATAAAACTTGACTTGTAACTATGAAAAAAAAAAAAAAAATAAATGAAGAAATGTACTTAACAAATATATTTTTCTATCTTTCTTTTCTTTTTTTTTTTCTAGTAATTTTTGAAAACAAACCAAAATGAAACCATTTTCTGTATGTTAAGATAAACTGTTCTAAGAATAATTCAATTTTTTTGGCTAGCTGCATTATTGATTTTTGATTTATTAGCATTATTTAAGATGCACCATGATATCAAATAAAAAAAAAATAATTGATTTCAAAATTACAGATTTTATGTAATTAAAATGTTCATTTCATTTTTATTTTGTTAAATAAAATTTATTTTGAAGAATACTAATAATGTAGAAAAAGAAAATTCACTTTGTAGTGAAATTTAAGTGCTGCCTTTGTCAGAATTTTCTTTTTATTTATATCTGCCAATATTCCTATGATATGTGATTCATGTGTGACTTATATGTCTCTTTGATACTATTTACTTTAATGATGTTTAGTTTTCAAAAATATATTGTTTTATCTTTAGTTCATAAAAGAAGGTGTACCTTATATTAATGAGGTTGAAGAGAAACAACTGTGTAAAGAATTAGAAGACGAAAGCATTATTTACCCTTATGATTTGTAAGATATTCTCTTGCCTATCTCTTTCTGCTGCATAATTTCTCATGTTTGTATTGTTTTGTTATTTTTAGGGAAAACATTTTGTTTATGTGAAAATTGTTTGAAGCAACATCGATGAAAAATATGTACATAAATATTAATGGCATGAAATACATATCAATAGATACTTTGTAGTTTTGTTTCAGATGTTAAAATAATCTTTATACTTAAGTTTTGAGTTTTGACAATGTGCCTGTCCCTAGTGAGTTTTCAGCCAATTTTCATATACACAATATATATATATATATATATATATATATATATATATATATATATTAAAATAGTAAATCCAATGGTAGAATGGAAGAAGTAACTCATAATACACTATCTTAAAAATTGTTTAAGTCTACAGAATACAATGAAATAAAATGAAATTCAACAATAAAGAAGAAATTACAATACATATTACAGTTCAGAAAGCTAAAGATAATCAACAAATGTCAATGGAGAGGAATCGAAAAAAGGAATACCAAAATAATCAAGCATTAAAGCTTGCACGTGGAAGAGCTCTAGGCTTAAGAATAGTTCATTTCGATAAAATTCTTTATCAAGTCCTAATATTTTAAACGAAATGAACACAAAACTGCTTGTTTCTGAAACACAAGATAGATTTTATTTATAAACATGTGTTATTAGGACGACAAGCATAAAGATTGAAAAAGTAGAAAGGAAACATAAATACCTTAAAATACACATCAAATATACAAGCGTGATGAGCAAAAAATGACTAGACCAATGTTGCCATTCGATAAAGTGTAAAGAAGTGATTTACTGTTGGCAAAGTGAGTAATAAAAACCTTACTGCATATTGCAGTAAAATGTGATATTCTACAGTAAAAGCTGCAAAATAGAAAGATGAAAATATATTGTAATGTAAAAACAAGAGAATGTAGAAGTAAGGCTAAAATAAGATACTAAGGAGAGAATATTAAGAATTTTAGGCTAATCGAAATTTATTAATTATACCATTTACTAAATATGCTGGATATTCATATAATTTACTGGTAATTATGAGGTTATTTATGTGCAAAGCATGAAATTTTTTATCTGATAATCTATAAATTCTAAAAAGTTGATTAAGTATAATATTTCTAAACAATTGAATCGAGTTGCAGGAATTAAAAGGTAATATTTTATTAATATTGAATTTAAAAAAATCTTTTTTATCATATAAATTAGTAACTATCCCATTAGTAGATTCTATAATTAGATTTAAATCCAAATAATTAATATTTCTACTAATAGTAGTTTCATTAGGTATTAATTCCAAATTATCCAGATAGAAATCTATATCTATGACATAGTTATCAGTAAATACTAAACAAATCAGATCATCTACATATCTATAAATTTTATAATCTATAGAAGTAAAGAAATTTTCATAGTGATATAGGTATAAATTAGCTAACATACTGCTACTACAGCTACCTTGTGGAACACCTGAGACTTGTAAGTATAATTTATTACCTTGAAAAATATAATTATTGAAAAGATCAAAATGGAGAAGTTTAGGAAAATTGGTAAATTTAGGTAGGTGAGAATGATTAGTAGTATAGGCATTATATAAAGCTAATATAACATCATAAAGATCAGTGATCCTAATATTATTAAATAGATCTTTAAAATCAAAAGTTTCAAATCCTATTATTTTACCTAGTGATGTTAATTTATTTTTTAATTCTTTACTATTATTTAGAATAATGTAATTATCACTAGAATCACGTAAATTACTATTTAGTACATTTAAATAATTTAGTAATAATTTACTAGCAGTAGTAGAGTATGAATTATGACCACTAGTTACAGTTTTAAATTTAATAGGATTTTTTTGAAATTTAGGAATAAGCACAATATATGGAAATTTCAAAAATTTATTATTAATATCTAAATCACTATACATAATGATAATTTTCAATTTGATACTATTAACAGAGTGAGAATTAAGTTTAAATAGACTATTATTTTTAAAATAATCTAACATATATTGTATATAGAATTTTTTACAGATAATAGCATAATTATTAGAGGCTTTATCAACATAAGTAATAACAAAAGATTTATGCAAATCATTTATAGAGTGTTTTGTATTATCCATATTATATATAGATCTAGATAAATTGATACTCCAAATGTCATTTTTAATAGACTATAAAATAGTAAATTTCCACATATTAAATGCCTCTAAAGGCTGAGCATATTTTGAAGCTTATCCATAAATATATTTATCAAGGTCAAGATTTATTGATTTTAAGACTTTATTAGAATTACTAGCTGCCTTTGGCGACCAGCCTGTTCGCTACCCTTGAAAATTCTGACCGTGGCAAATTGTAACCGTGGCACACTCGCTGGCGCGACCTTACCAGAAGGTGTAAGGTAACTGTTTGGACGGCCAGGAAGTGCCACCCAATTTAGACCGGAACTCAGTGGGGGAGACATCCACAGGGACCGTACCCTCCTTCCCCTACCACCAACCTTTCGGAAGGACTTACGATCCCACATGTTTAACGTGATCGTACTCCGCGTGAACGCGGCTGCAGTTTTGGCAGTGGCGGGAATCGAACCCGGGCCTACCCAGTGAAATTCCCGCGCGCTAACCACTGGTGTACTTCGCCCTCCGCGACATTTTCCATAACTTTCTTTTTATTCACCGAATTTAGACCGGACCCTCCTTCCCCTACCACAAACCTCTCGGAAGGACTTGCAGTCCCACACGTTTAACGTGATCGTACTCCGCGTGAACACGGCTGCAGTTTTGGCAATGGCGGGAATCGAACCCGGGCCTACCGAGTGAAATTCCCGCGCGCTAACCACTGGGCTACCGTGCCATCCGCGACAATCTCCATAACTTTATTTTTATTCGGCAATTTTCGGAATCGAACCCGGGCCTACCAAGTGCAAATCCCGCGCACTAACCACTGGGGTACTTCACCCTCCGAGATATTCTTCATAACTTTCTTTTTATTCACCCAATTTAGACTGGAACCAAGTGGGAGAAGCATCCACAGGGACCGTACCCTTCTTCCCCTACCACCAACCTCTCGGAAGGACTTACAGACCCACATGTTTAACGTGATCGTACTCCGCGTAAACACGGCGGCAATTTTGGGAATCGAACCCGGGCCTACCGAGTACAATTTCCGCGCGCTAACCATTGGGCTACTTTGCCCTACGCGACAATCTCCATAACTTTCTTTTTATTCATCCAATTTAGACCGTACCCTCCTTCCCCTACCACCAACTTCTCGGAAGGACTCACGGACCCACATGTTTAACGTGCTCGTACTCCGCGTAAACACGGCGGCAATTTTGGGAATCGAACCCGGGCCTGGTAACTGGTTGGACGGCCAGGATGTGCCACCCAATTTAGACCGGAACCCAGTGGGGGAGGCATCCACAGGGAACGTACCCTCCTTCCCCTACCACCAACCTCTCGGAAAAACATACGGACCCATATGTTTAACGTGATCGTACTCCATGTCAGTGGCGGAAATCGAACCCGGGCCTACCGCGTGCAATTCCCGCGCGCTAACCACTGGGCTACTTCGCCCTCCGCGACAATCTCCATAACTTTCTTTTTATTCACCCAATTTAGACCGTACCTTCCTTCCCCTACCACCAACCTCTCGGAAGGACTCACGAACCCACATGTTTAACGTGATCGTACTCTGCGTGAACGTGGCGTAAGTTTTGGCAGTGGCGGGAATCGAACCCGGGCCTACTGAGTGCAATTCCCGCGCGCTAACCACTGGGCTGCCGCGCCCTCCGCGACAATCTCCATAACTTTCTACATATTCACCCAATTTAGACGGGAACCCAGTGGGGGAGGCATCCACAGGGGCCGTATCCTCCTTCCCCTACCACCAACCTCTCGGAAGGACTTACGGACCCACATATTTAACGTGATCGTATTCCACGTAAACACGGCGGCAGTTTTGGCAGTGGCGGGAATCGAACCCGGGCCTACCGCTAACTTCCCGCGCGCTAATTTGCAATTTAAAATGACCATATGCTTAATTCCATCATCCTCATTCCATTGTTTCATTGTTCCATCATTTAAAATATCCATAAAATTAAAATATCCATTTAAAATATCCAAAAGTTAAAATATACATTTAAAAAATCCAGATCGTCCCATCATTTAAAATATAAATATAATAATTTATATAGAGCAAAGGCCCTCTATTCAGAACCGTGACGTCACCTCCACCTTGACGTCCCCACCCACCACCTTCCCTGCTTCAGCGGAGGAGAAACGAACGGAACGCCGAGAAATTTAAAATCATGGCGTCTTTAAAATTGCTATCCTGAAGGCAATTTTCATTATTTCTGGACCACATTAGACTTGTAAGAATGCCAGATATTTCAGCTTTCTAAAAATGTAAATTATTAGTCGAAATTATGAGTACTTTTCACGATGCGAGAATTTAAAAACAAAAAATTGATTTTTTGAGCCAAAAGTGAGTTTTGTTTTAAAATCTTTAAAAAATATTAGAAATCGAAATTCAGATTTGAAATTCATATATTTTTACTCGAAATTCTCTGCTCTTTCCGATGGTGTGATTTATTTTTTTCTACGATGTCTGGATCGTGGAGAAAAAAGGGCAAAAAACGGTCGAAATCGCATAAAACATTAAATAAATAAAAAAATAATTAAAATTTTAAAAATCGGTTTTCATGTGTCCCCTTCCCTCCCCCCCGGGTCTCCGATTGCCAAATTTCGTAGCTCTCCGACGCGCGGTCGCGAAACGTATAGTGTATAAGACAGACAGACAGACAGACAGACACACACACACACACACACAGACATTGCCTTTTATTATTTAAGATTACAAGAAGGTGACCTAAATTTTGTACTGAAGAATTTTTATTTTACTTGTATTATATATACCTGAGATGGATCATTAATAGACAATGTTTTGTATAGCAAAAGTGAAAGGAAAATGGATTGATATGTAAATGTGACATCAAAAAGACTATACGACAAGCTGTTGAATATTTAAAAAAGAACATGATATGTATATGTTATAAATAAAACAGGTACTAAATTGGTATAAAATACCCCTTTTTCTGTGTTCCATATATAAATTAAGGAATGGAATAAGAATTACATGAGGTGAAGATATGTGAAAAAAAAATTTTTTAACTACACATTAAGATGAAAGTATGTTTATAAAAATTATATGTGTAATGCAGGTACTTAAGGTACTAATTCCTTTGTTCCCTGCATAAACATACATGGTGTAAATGCAAGAATTATGTGTTTAAGATGAAAAGTTGCAAAACAGAAATATTGTTTTGCACGATGAGCTAGGCTTATATATATGTGTGTGTGTGTGTGTGTGTGTGTGTGTGTGTGTGTGTTTGTTTTAACTAAATGTCTCTACTATCAGAGTTGCTGAATATTTTTGGTTAACCCTAGAATACATTTAGATTTGAAATATAACCATTTATCGAATTCATGGTTGTTTCCAACATGTTCTTAGATAATGTTTGATTCATTTTTTTTTTTTTTTTTTTAATTTAAGGGTGAGCGTCAGTAAATTTTCTACCCTATCCGCGCTTTGTTAACTCTCGCAGCACACATATTTCGCCGAAATTCTGCTCAAACAGTTGCGAAAGATTTTCTTATAGATAAAATGATATGCTTAGATTATATTAAAACTAAATTTAATACCCAATAAAACATGGAATATATGTTTTATTTTAATTTAAAATATTTTTGGTGCTGCCATCTGTTGTCGTAATTTAATTCATACCGACTATTTTTATTTTTTAATGAACATTTTTAAATGTCTATTCCTTCTAATACGCTATTAAATACAACAACAGATCATATATAATGCCATAATCACGGAAACGTAATTGAACTTGGACTTGAAGACAAAAGAAATTGAAGACAAAACTGCAGTCCTTAGTGATGTACATTCAGATCCCTTATCAAATTTATAGAATGATAAATTACCATTCCACGATTGTAGCAATATTATATGTGATCTGTTGTTGTATTTAACATTGTATTAGAAGGAATAGATATTTAAAAATGTTCATTAAAAAATAAAAATAATCGGTATCAATTGAATTACGACAACAGATGGCAGCACCAAAAATATTTTGCATTAAAATAAAAAATATATTCTATGTTTTTTGAGGTATTAAATTTAGTTTTAATATAATCTAAGCATTGCATTTTATATTTCAGAAAATATTTCGCAACTGTTTGAGCAGAATTTCGGCGAAATATGTGTGCCGCGAAAGTTAACAAAGCGCGGATAGGGCAGAAAATTTACTGACGCTCACCCTTAAAGGTCTCAATTTACAAAGTTGCCTAATATTTCTGCATAAATGGAAAATGCATTCCAATTTTCAGTGTGGCCATTTAGTAAACTCAACTGTCCCCAGTGTGTTCTTGGAATCTACTTGTGGCCAATTTTTACAATTTTGGAAGGTCTCAACTAACAGTAGCCTAAAATTTTTGCCCAACTCAAGAATGCCTTTGAATGTGAATTATGACTATTTATTGAATCTAGTATATCTATTCTTAATATGTTCTCAGAATCTAATTGACCAATTTTCATAATTTTGATTTAAAAAAAGGTATCAAGTGTTTAGCCATATATCACATATTAGGTCATTTGAAAATTAAAATAATGCCAAAGGGAAAACAAATACTGAATGTTGTACATAATAAATTTGTTTGATGAATGAATTGCCCATTCCCAGTTGTAAAGAGTTCAGTTAGTTATAATTAAAATCTGTACAAAATATTTGTTTTTTGTCTCATATTTGGTTCACTTTTAAAGATAATCTCACATTAACTCTCTTGCTACTAATACTCAAAGAGCAAAAATAAAAGTTATTATTTTCTTGTTATTATTACATTGACTTTATATTAACTTAAAAAAGTAAAAAATGGCTTTAGTAAAATTTTGGAGTTTTTTTAAATAAAAATTTCAAAATAAAAAAACAATATATTAAATTCATACTGCTGAAGCCATGCTCATATTCAGAACTGCAAGCTGCAATTTTGGAATAAGTTTTTAAATATTCCAAAATCTCTGGACATGCTACAACAACTATCAGCTTTTAATAATCCTTGCAGGTGTTCTAACATTTTGGGAAAAATGGATTAAAGCATTTACAGATTGCTTTTATAATTTTTTTTCATGAAATCTGTTGATTTTAAAGATTACTATTAATATTTAGTAGCAATTGGCAAAATAAGTATTATTTATCTTTCTCCTTTGATTATGCCATTGTTTCACAGTGTTAGGTGTATAAATTTAATGATTTTCTCTTATGACACTTAGAGCAAATGTATACTGTCTCTCTAAAAAGTACCGGAACTTCATTCTAGTGTGTTCAGGCCCAAATACACCTGATTTTTATGAAGTTAATAAATGTTCCTGACCATGGATATTTTGTTTTAAAAATCTGAAATATATCTTTAAAACTGAATTAAAATTTTGATTGTAGGATAACATATGCAATGAACTCCTGGTTGTTAATTAATGCATGAGTGTACATAGAAAACATGGATAATCCAAAAATGGTCTTGTATACCATAAAAAATTAACTATTTATAGGTTTTAAATAAACTAAAATAAAATTGCATGGAAACACATGAAAATAATTAATACTTTAAAAATAAAGACAACTAAAAACTTTGACCATAATTAAAAGTCTTTTATTACAATCTCCTTTTACGGCATACTAAAATTACATAGTCATAGCATTTTCGGGCATTACTATGCCCTTCATCAGTGACAAAGTGAAACATGTGTTTAAATGCAACATGTTGTTGTTGAGACCCAGACCGTCCGACCTACCAGAAAGGTGTAAGGTAACCGTTTGGACAGCCGGTAAATGCAACATGTGCAAAGGGGTGAACATGTGCTTAAATACAGGCCATAACCTCCAGACAAAATTTATATATTAAACATTTTACATTTTTAAATACAAGGCATTTAAAATATAATTTAATTATAAAATACAAAAATATATTAAAAGGAAAAAGGTTCATAGATTAAATGATAACCAATAGAAGTATCGTCAAATACAAAATAAAGCATAAACTAAAATAATATATAAGCATAATAAAAATAAACTGCTATTTTAAATAAGGTTTAATTAAAATATTAATAAAACATCACATCAGGTTAACTTTCTTTTTTGTTGGTTTAATTACTGGTATCTTCATCTTGGCTCATTGAAGAAGGAAAAACAATAATTAGAAGCAAAAACTAATAAAAATGATCACAAAATAGATAATCTGTTCATGGATAATAAGAAGTCCAATGTGCATAACACATGTTTTGAAGTGTATATTAAAAAGAAGAATGCTTTATTTGTTTTTAGAAGGGTAGATAGTTTTGGTTTCTTTTCAAAACTTGACTCACTTTATACAAATCTAATTTGAAAGTTGAGTGATTCATCAAAAAATTGACACACTGCATAAGCATTGTTGTCATAGATGGAAGAAATAGGTAGAAATACAGATAAACATTAATGATGATTGTAAATATAAATACAAATTCAAAATAAATATTTAAGCATGTATCCAGGAGTATGGATAGACAACTTCATTCTAACCTTTGTTGGTGTGGCTGCCTTTTTTTATGAAGAAGGCAGTTGCTTTTTGCCTCCAAAACTGGTTGATACAGTTACTTAAACATTATATGTTGTGCTATTAACAAAGTTTATGTTTTGCAGTTATTGAATAGTTCTGCATGTTAGGATATTGTAGTTTTTCCTTATAAAATTCTTTGTTTTTTATTGCAAGTTTTCCATGAAAGCAACCTGCTTTTGACTGTGTGGTCACATTTAACCTTTACCTTTAATAATATTTCTCCTTCAGCTAAAGTTATTCAATTGCAGGAGGAATGTTATAATGATACATATGTCTTATGAGAATGTATGTGACAGAAAATTAATGAGTGTATCCTATTAAAAACTTCAATAATATGGCCTTCAAGAAGATATTAATAAATTTGAAATCTATAAACATTGTGTTGTAATTTTTATGTTAATCTGTAATTTATTATTTTATTTTATTACTATTAATATACTCTATTATTTTAGACTGGAAAAGGAACAGGATATGCATATAAATGATGAGTTTCTTCTTCCCATTGAGGATGCCAAAATGGATGTCCATGATGAGGATGAAACTTCTGATTCCTCTTATCAAGGAAAGAGGATAGTTTTCCCAAAGGATAATTGTAAGGTTTATCATTGAATAGTTACTTATTCATTTTTACTATTACATGATGTTTAAGAGTGAAATTAGTCACAGGTAATTTTGCTGTTTATGATTATAGTTTATATCAAAACATTGAAAAATATCTAGATTTGAGTATTGGTCTTGTTGAGTGCTTTTCACAAGGGAGTATTAATCATGTCAGCTGGAGATATCTTTTGTTCTATGCTAAAATGCTCATCTATCATTTATTGGTTTCACGTTATAACTTTAGTTTGGGTTAAAAAAATGCATAGCAAAAATTTCTTCCGATAGCAATTAATACTTAAACTTCCCACTAGATGACATAAGCACAAAAGGTTTGAAATGATGTAGAGGTTAATAGTGAAGCTAACTGACCTCAGTGCAACTCGCATGTCACTGACTTGTCTAATGCAACTGTGTTGACAAGGGCATATCCAAGTGAGGGACTTGGGGGTCTGTCTCCCCCCCCCCCACCACCAAAAAAATCATAAAAGTAAAAGGGTCTTTTGCATACTTTTCTGAGAATGAAAGGGTTAAGGTATTTGCTTTAGGACATTGGGGATTGGCTGGACATGAAATGTGGACATGTATTAACAAATCTAAGCTTGTAGTTTATAATTATCTGCAGAATTTCAAAAAATAAGGCCCACAAAGTTAGGCTAACTTCTCTTACCACTCTTAAAAAAGGGCGATTATTAATAAAGTTTATTCTAAAAAGGAAATTCCTAATCATATTTGAATAGAATTTAAATTAGCTTGCACAAGTGTGCAATGTTTTACAAAATAGTTTGAATATTTATTATTCAAAATCAATGTTCACCCTCCTCTTACAAAACAGCATAAGAGACACAGAGTAGAACTCGACCAGAAACATGCTGCTTTTAGACCTAAGTGGGAGGATGTTGTGTTTTCAGATGGAAAAAGATAAATTTTGATGAACCTAATAGTTTTCATTACTACTGACATGGTTTTTGTAAAATAAGGACAATTTTTTGAAGCATCATTTCAAAGATAGATCCATATTGTTGTGGGGATCCATATTGATGTGGGCAGCAAAAAGAACCATTCAAATCGTCTTCATGCACTGTAAAACCAATTCAGAGGCATCTTAAGAAATGCTACCTGAAAACTTACTGTCCAAGGCATCACTTCTGGCAATTAACTACTATATTTGCATATATAGATGTAATTATTATATTATATATATATATATATATCTTTTGTTCGATTTGCACCTGTTCTGTTCCAAATCTGTAGCATCAAATCGAAGCACAACTTTTTTATTATAGCCTGAATTTATTAACATTCAGTTGGGCAAGATAAAATATCTCCAGGGGTGGGGGTGGGAGATCCCCTCCCCCTCGGATGTATGCCTGAAAGAAACAGTGGTTGTACTATTGGTATGGTTTTGCATGGGAAAAATGGAGCATGGAATGATTTTTATTCAAAAGAGACATTTTGGAAATGAATGGGTGTTATCTGTATTATTTATATACAAGACACTATTTTAAAATCTGGCTGATACCAAGTAATTCGTTCTCATAATAAAACTAATACTAATATTTTAATGATGATTTAAAAGCATTCTTTAGGTATTTTATTTTAAATCAATCAATTAAACATTTAACTCAAGCAATTAGAGAACTAGACAAGATTGAAATTTATTTACATTTTATTATCAATTGTCCAAGTGTTAATAATATTTATATGTGTACCTTATATACTTTATATATTTACATTTTATTTATTCTTTTAACTGAATTATAAATAAGTCTTTTGTCAATGTATGGAATCATTTAAGTTTGTCTTTTTCTAGTGTTTAACTATGTATAAAAATATTTATTTATTATTTTTTGCTGTAAATCTTACAAATGTTTCAATTTTTTTTTTCAGTATATCCTGAGTATTTCCAATTGAGCCAGATTAGAAATAAATATCCTTCTCTGTGGGCTTATGTTGATGGAGATATGGTAATTTTATTATCAATGTAATTACATCAAGCATTTTTACTGTGCTAATATCTTTATATTTCAAAACTTGCATTGAATTAGTATAATGTGCAACTATTAATTATCAAAACATTCTTGTAGTCAGTGGCAACCCATATTTTTTGTGTGGTGGTGTCCATTAAAAGTTGATATTTAAAATAAACAATATTATTTGTTTATATTAGATTTAAAGATAGGTTATAATTGTGGAGGCTTTTCTTTCATATGAAAATAAACAAAATATAAATAAGCAAATATAAGCAATATTTATTTTTTATTTATAATGCAATTGTACGTAGAATATTATTTTTCAATATTTTATTCAAATTAAATTTCAGTTTCAAAATACGTAATTGAATATGATTTAATAAATATACTCATAATTAATCTTGTGGTAAACTATGATTACATTCATTATTCAATATTTTTGACATAAATTTAATCTATATTACATAATTATATAGCAAATACATGGTGTTAACTTTGAAATATAAAATTTCATTTAATTTTTTAATATAATAAGATAAAAATCAGAAAAATAATTTACAAATGATAATGAATGTAATAATTTTTAAATTGTTAAAATATATTTTTGCTTAATAAAATGCTCTTAATTAATTTAAACTGTAATGATTTGTGAGACAGTGGAACTCTCATGTAATTAGATTTCTAGAGACTGCAAAATTTATTTGGTATATCTGATACAAATTACAATTATCATATATGCTTCAAAATGACTTACCTTATTATTAGTTAGATAGAACAAATGTTTAATTAAATATTTTTCTTTAGTATCAGACTGTTTGCTGGGCAATCTTAAGCCATTTTTAATAATGTACTCTGTAGTTTCAATATCCTCATGCATATAGCTTAAAATGTGGTTTTAGAGTTTACTAGCCACTAGCTACTGGCTAGTAAACTCCATATTTTTACTAGCCATTTTTGACTAACAATGATTTAAGCACAAGTAGAAATAAATTCATAATTTTAAATTTTAGTTATATTTTATAAACATTATTATACAAAAAGAAGCTTTGGATAATACTTTTTATTCTATTTTCCACTTATTTAGTCAGGTTCTGCAAATTTATTGACTGTTCTAGGATTGATGGCAGAAAGTTACTAGCCACTGTAACTACTGGTATAAAAAAGTTTACTAGCCAAATGTGAAAGTTATTAGCTAGTTAGTTAGTGGCTACCACATAATTTAAGTTATATGCATATGGTGCACCACAAAATCATTTCATATGAAAAAATAACAACATCTTAAAATTTCTATATCAAGTCACTTATTGCTTAGGATCGTAGATAATTAATTTACTGGTACTTTGAATCTCTCTCTCTCTCTCTCTCTCTTTACAATTTCATAACTTCAACTTGGTATAAATCTCAAAAATCTCAAATGCTACTTGTAATAAATAGACTGGTATGTGAAAGGATTTAGTGTTAAGTCAACAATTTCTCTGAATTAGATAGTTGGAATTTTTGGAAAATTCCCAACAGATACCCTACTAATTGCTTAATATGTGCAACAGAAAACTTTGAGTTATCCCTTTTCAGTAAAAGAAAGCAGAAATGTTTATCCTTTAACCGAATAACAATACTCAGATTATGTATAGTTTTAATTGCTTTTAATTTCTCTTTATAAATCCTTACATCATTTATTTTGCTTGAAGCATTGTCTGTTTAGAATAGAGGTATGCATATGCTCAGGCTTAGCTAATGGTCTGAGCAGGACACATTTTTGTTGGAAAAATATAGGCTGGAACTTGTTTGGACTGTGTTTAGAAAAGTACAGTTCAAACAAGGTTCATAATTTGATGAGTTATAAATTAATTTTAATATAAAAAATATTTTGTTAATTTCACTAATGTGATGGGAAAAGCTTAATAAATACCATTTTACATTATTCTGAGTACAAGCAGCCGAGTCTAATTTGTGGATTTTGATATCTTTGAAAAAACAATAGTTCAGCCCAATCAGACCAAGACTACAAAATGTTTGGGCCAAGTTGAATTTCAGTTTTAGTTTGCAATATGCCTGCAGGTTCAAACTGGAAATAAGGTTCTGTTATTGTCAAGCTAGACTAGGCAAAAATCTAACATTTCAGCCCACACAGATCTCTAGTTTTGAATCATGCTCTCAGTGCAGCAGCTAGGTGGGCCAGTTTTATGTTTTACCAGTTCACTGATGAAAATTTCAGCAATTTACATGAGCTCAAATGCACATGTCGTATTTTAAAATGAATATATTGTATGAATCATAAGAGGAGCCCCATAGACACTATTTCTTTAAAATTTTTGCTGTAAATGTTTTTTACAGTTGTAATGTCTTAATTTATTATTTACGTGACAAAATATTTTGTACTAGATCATTGTTGAAGAAGTATCAGCTAAACGAAGGAGAGAGTTGCAAGTTACTTGCTATCAAGAGAAAGAAAAGTAACATTTATTTCTCATAGCTTTATTAAAAAAGAATTTTATTTTCGTGAAAAGTATTTTGTTTTCTAATATTTAAATTCTGATTTAATTTCAGAGTCTTGAAATTTTTCTTGGGTTTCACCCAAGTCTTCAGATTGTTGAAAGATTCAAAGAAGGTAATTATGTGCATTTCGGTCATTAATTTTGTTTCAAAGTTTTTAAAACTTGCATCTATATCATACAGCTGAGTGATACTGACTGACTGAGGGATGCCCAAACATTGGCACGACCCAAATTGCTCAAGGTGGAAGCTTGAAACTTTGCACACATGTGAGACTTCACCTATAAATAATGAGAAAAATCTAAGATTTATCACTTTTTGAAAAACTTATAAATTACAAAATTTTTTGTTTTAACATTCTTTCATCTATGAATTTATATATGTTAGGTGTCTTTTTTATATCATCATACACAGAAAAAAAGTATTCTAAGTTTTCTTTGTTAATGCTATCGGTGTACAATCCACCATTGAGATATTTAAATTTATAGTTACAGCAGGTGATTTTTTTTTAAATTATAATTTATTTATAGTTTTTGATTCCATTATGGTAACAATTGTAATCTAGTTATGGTTCAAATACCGAAATTGTTTGATAGCTATTCTTCAAATCAAACTATTGGGAAAATAATGCTATAACTTATTGATTTTTTATCTTAAAATGTCTGAAATAGGGCAACATGCAGTAGTCAGAGATGAAATATTATTTTACATGCCATAATTTCCATGTTAATAGAACTATAAAATGTGCACCATTTTTACGCTCAAATTTGAAATGGTTTTTGATATTTGGAATTATTATTAATTATGCAGGTATCCCATTTTGTATCCGCTGGCCATTTTCATCTTTTTCCATCCATTTTCATTCCATTTTCTTTGCACAGGTAAACTATTGACTGTGCGAAACATGGATGATGAGGGCCAGTTGAATATACATGGGCATCCATAGAATTTTTCCAAAGGGGAGGGGGCAAACTCAAGGATTATCCATACAACATGGATTGATGTTTGCCTTTGTGACCTTGAATTTCTAGGGGAGGACAAGGGGGTGCACTTGCCCTTCTCCCCATGGGCACCCATGTTAATATACAGAGTGATCACAATTAAATTATCCTTGTTCGAAACATTCTTTAGATATATCTGGCAGTCAAAACTACACCAAATTTAGTAGGAATTTACTCTGAAAAATTTGGTAACAATTTTCAAAAGAGTAATTTTAAAACATAAATCCCTATTAGGGGTCAATTTTAGCACTGTGAGTAGTAAAAATCACTAAAATATGTATACAGCATAATTCCTGATACGAAAAGAGATAAATAAAAACTGATGTGGGCAGCACATGACTTTCCCTGCAGAATCAAATTCATTTTTTCTTTATTTCTTTAATAATTCATTAAATTGAGTTTAATTGCACTAAATTTTCATTTTTAAATCAATTTCTGGTTTTATTTGGTAATTGGACATTTTTAAAAAGAGGGCATAACAAAAATGTGATAAATCTCAAATATCTCGAGAACAGTTAATTCTAGAGCAATAAAGTTCTTATTATTTTCCTCATCAAAAATTACGTATAAAACAAGCATTTAATTGATACATTTGAAGATACATAGTCTATTTTTTAGATTTTGGTGATTTTTCTGGGCCATTTAGTAAAAAAAAGGCAGGTTGTTCTTTTCCGAATCGTACCAAAATCTAATCAGCCCCAGAGTATCCCACAAGTAACTTATCTATCAAATTTTGTAAAAATTGGTCAATTAGTATTTCAGCTAGAGTGGATACATGAGATTTTTACGGACCACTTTGCAAAAAAAAAGGCGGGTTCTCTTTTTCTGAATCATACCAAAAACTAATCAGCACCAGGATCACACTCAGGTGACTTATCTACCAAATTTTATGAAATTCAATCCATTAGTTTTTGAGTTAGAGTGGATACATACATTGCACAGACAGACACATAGACAGACACACACACACAGACATCATGCTAAAAATAGTTTTTTTAATTCTAGAGGTCCCAAAACGTGTAGATCTGTTGAAAACTCGAGTTGCGAATTTTGACATGATTCCAATATGTTCCCTATACATTGCCATGTATTGCAGGGAAAGTAATAAAGAAATGCACATTATAATTTGTTTTCATGCTTGTAGAAAATACAGAGCAGCTTCTATGTTTCTGAAAATGTTTTGCTTGTGAAGCTGTCGTATAAAATCAATATTTATTACTCAGATTGTCTAGCTCTCCTAAAGGGTGTTCAGCAGTTACAAAAGATGACCGGCTATAAAGCCAATAGTAATTTTGTCTCTGTTTGTTTGTCTCTTTTATATTAGTCTCTTTTATATTAGAACTGTTTTTGTCAGTAAAAAACAAAAGTTAACAAATTCGGCTATGTACTCTTTTGAATTCTCTTGCTTCTCCCCATCTTCCTGAATTTACGTCAACCATAATGTAGGAAACACTATCTTAGAGCAACAGTTTTAAAATGTTTTAATGCTCAATGTACCCATAACTTATTATATTAATTCTTTTATATGTCATTTTTAGTTCTTGGATATTCTAAAGGAATTTTCTGTTCTTGCATTTCTATTGCTTTAAAAAGTTATAATGGGATTCAACTAATATTGTTGAAATTTTTTACACAAACCCTCTGAAGTTACTTATTTAATCCCTAGGGAAATTTTGTGACTCAGAAGTTTTATGCTCTTGAAATAAAATACCTCTTGCGAAAATGAAATTTCTCTTAAAATCAGCTACTCTTGAATACTAATAAACTATGTAATGAAATATGATAACTAATAATTACAAAAATCCCATCTGTAAGGGGCATTTAAAAAAATGTGGAGGGCAAAGTAATTTTATGTGACAATTAGTCCCACTGGCTTATTGATCAGTGCTGTTTTATACAATAGTATGAAAAAGCAATAAAAGAAAAGCTGAATGTTATGAAACATATTATGTTTTTCTGTTTTCTTGCAGCCTATTGTTGGTCACAACCTTAACATGGATCTGCTGTTGTGTTTTCATAACTTTCACAAACCTCTGCCAGGTAATAACAGTTTAGTTTCTATATTTTCTAATATCTAATTTTATATGAAATGTGATTTTTTATTATGTAATAAAAGAATGTCTGTGTGTGATCTAAACATCGTACAACCATGAAATTTAGTACACAGATACTTTAGACTTAGGAAAGTTCATCTCAGCGATATGTTTTTATAATTCAGATTAGTTTTTTAGTTATTTTATATTTTAGCATGATTTTGAGTGATATTTACACAAACTGGTTCGGGCGCGGTAGCCCAGTGGTTAGCACGATGGAATTGCACTTGGTAAGCCCGGGTTCGATTCCCTCTGCTGCCAAAATTGCTGCCGTGTTCATGCGGAGTACGATCATGTTAAATATGTGGGTCCGTAAGTCCTTCCGAGAGGTTGGTGGTAGGGGAAGGGGGCTACGGTCCCTGTGGATGCCTCCCTGGTTTAAATTGGGTGGCTCTTCCCGGCCACCTAAAGAGTTACCTTACACCTTTCTGGTAGGTCGGATGGTCTGGTTCCTCAGTGACCGAAAATATTATCCCAGAGTTTTCTTCGGAAAGATCGAAGAACGTTTTTTCCAATGATGTTTGAACCACTTTTGTAATGTTTGTTAGCTTCCATATGTGAACAACATATTCCTTTATATTTATTTATTTATTTAAAAATACATCAAAATTTGCAGTTTTTATGTTATGTGATACTTCTTTCGCTGCATCTGAAAAGCTAAGATTAGTACAATTTCATAGTTTGGCAAAATGTTAGGTGTATATCTTCACATTCTAACAATTTGTTTTTTATTTCATAAGCAATTTTTTTCTTGTCATCTTTTGAAATGAGTGAACCTGTAAGATTTTCGATGTTTTGCAATGAAGTTCCGTACATTTTTCGATCTGCTGACTGAGCATGCCCACCCGACAATGGGATTTAAGACAAGCCTACAGTAGGGCCTTCTTTTGGTGGATCATTTATTTTATTTATTTTTGAGATTTCAATGTTTGTAGAGCATTGCTCTTTTCACTATGAATTTCACATTCTGGGGTGATTTGGATTGAAACTGATTTGGCAATTTGGAAGTTATATTATTTAAATTACAAGCGTTTATTTAGGCTCTGGACTATGCTGGGTAATTTATTTCTCTGTAATAAAATATCACATTTTGTACATATGTATCACATTTGCTATTTATATCACAGTTATAATATCACACATGCATCTTCTAAAACTTTGAAATTGTTAATAATATTTACCAAAAATGAAGTACTAATAGTTACATAAAATGAGCATCTGGGCAATATAGATGTTCAAAGCTTAAAATTAAAACAAACTTAATAAGCTATGTAAATGTTAAAAATTATCAGAAGATAGCAGCTGTTTACATAATTTCATGTATCACCTTCATCAGAGCCAAGACCTCCCCCCTTCATCTAGAGAGGCACGTGCTATTGAGTAAAAGAATCAAATATTGGCTATTCTTCTCACTAAGGGAATCCATAAAATCACTAAAACAGCTATTAACTTTTAACAACTTTCAACTTTTGTACCAATCTTTATTTTGCTTTTATCTTTGAATTCTAATCTGCGATCAAAATTGAACAAAACTCTTAGATACTAAAAAATAACCATAAGCAGAAAATTAGCAAACCATTTAATGGCTGACTTCCACCTGGATTGATGTTCAGATAAGTCATAAATACAATAAACTATGTTGCCCAAGCTTATTTCAAGATAAGTTGAAAAGGGGTTTAAATGTGAAAAATTAGACATTTTTTTATTTTGTTTAATACAATTAAATAAAATAAGTTTCAATAATGTAAAATAGTGATCTTTTTGTGCTGGTGTATAGGTGATAAAAGAATAATTTCTACTATGCATTTGTTATCTATAAATCAGTAGCAGCTTGTGCATTTATACTTAGGAGGGCAGAAAAATGTAAAATAATTAAATTCCAATTTTATCTATTTATACCATCTTCATTTTCTGGCTGCTCATCCAATTGTTCTAAACCTTTGTGTGAGTTGGGTGGTCTGGGTTTTATATCACCTTTATTTTAATGTATATCTTCAAAAGGTCAAGATAAATATCCATAATTTGAGTTTGATTCTGAACAATGCTTAAAATGAATGCACAAATCACCAGTACTATAAATGTTGTTCATTAAATATTTTTTAACTTTAATGGGATTTTATACATTAAACTTTTATTGTGTCTTAAGTATTTCTAACTTTTATTGGGTCTTAAGTATTTCTAAATTTTATTTGGACTTAATTAAATCAAATTGATTCTGAGTTTGAACAAATTTTCACTACATTTTCGCCTTAAATAAAAATGAAAATGTATAATTTTTCTAATTCAGTGTAGTTTTTGGTTTCAATTATTTTTGTTACAATAACTATTTGATATCTTTCATAAATAGTGCTATTTTATTTCAGATACCTACACAGAATATAAGAAAGAACTGCACTCTGTCTTTCCCATAGTATATGATACCAGGCATATTTGGAGGCATGTCAAAAAAGTAATTATTTGTTATTTTACATGTGTAAAGCTTAATTATTCTCTCCATATCAACACCAATAGATAGATAATTTCATTATTAATTCACACATTAAAAGAAATATTTCATTGTGAAGTTTAGAGAATAAATAGACCAAAGAAATACTTCAGTTTTCTTTTCGTTTTCTTTTTATTTTTTTATTTTATTTTATGAGTAAATAAAATTCAACATATTTTATGTACAATTTTTTGCTTCTTTAAGTGTTTGCAAATTGGGGTTTTGTGTTGAAATATAAGAAAACAATTGAGAATTAGACGTAAACTTAAAGACTATATAATGAACATTAAAAAACTTATTTTTAGTTATATACAGCATCCAAATTTAGTAATTAATGCATAAGTTTGTAGTACAAAATGCTATGTGTTTTTTTATATTAATGTGTTTGTTATATTGAAAAAAAAATTGCAACATTGATTTTTCACATTGTGACAAAAATAATTAAACACTTTTCCTTGAATTAAACAATCCCTTTAAAATTCTAAATTATATTTAAATATTAATATTTAATCTATTTAAGCATTCAGCTTTTGAAGAAACAATCTATATAAATAAAAATGAAAATCTGTCTGTCTGTCTGTCTGTCTGTCTGTTTGTCACACCATCACGGGAGAACGGCTGAACCGAATTTGATGAAATTTTGTGGGTAGCCCAGAAATAGCCCCACTTAAAATTATATCCGTGTTTTGAGTTTCTACGACCAGTGGTTCTCGAGATATTAGTAAAAAACGAAATTTTCGTTTGTCTCATCATCACGGAAAAACGGCTGAACCGAATTTAATGAAATTTGGTGAATAGCCTTGAAATATCCCCCCATAAATTTTGTCCAAGTTTCGAGTTTCTAAGACCTGGGGTTGTCGAGATATTAATGAAAAACGGAACTTTTCCCTAGGAGTTCTACTCCCTAACTCCGTGGTTTATCCAAACGAAAAGCTTGAAAATCGTTTGAAAGTGAATTAAAATTTAATCTCTGAGTTTGATGGGAGATTTTTTGCGTTAATTAGTCACTTTCTGAAAACATGAATTGTTTGAAACATGATTTAAAGGGGAAATCTATCTCCATGGTTCATGGTTTATTTAAAACAAGCTTTTACGGAACAATGAGAAGTATAGAGAAATCAAAATCGTTATTTAATTTCGCAGTTTATGTTATAAGACATGACATATTTAACATGTTATAAGATTCTATCTTATATCATGCTACTCAGAAACGCAATTAAATTAAATCTGTCTGTTAATTTTAATAATTATTTTTTCGATTTGAATAATAAATAAATGGATATAAAAATATATTTTAGAAAAGAACGATTTGATTTTTCTTATAGCATTTTTGACTGGATAATATCAATTACGGCCTTCAGGTTTAAAAATTATTATTATTTATATTTTCGGGGATTATTGATTCAAGGATTATTGATATTTTCAAGTTATTATGCAATTATTTTATTATGACAAAAATTGTTTAAACTCATATATTGTATGTTGTACAAATCTTCTACAAATACACGTGTATATCTTTTAATCTACGAGAATATAAGTAGTACAGATATATTGACATATGTTTTGATATATATTGGCATATATTGGAATCAATTACGACCTTCTGGTATAAAGAGTACGGATATTATTGATGTTTTCAATTTATTACGTCATCTCTTTTATTTTGGCAAATATTTTTGAGACGCATATTGTAATACGGGTAATCTTCTACTAACACATTGGCATATTTTCTGATCTGCAACAATATAATTAGTACGGGGTTGCATATATTCATTCAATTCCTATTTTTTCTTCTGTAAATTTGCTTACAAAAGGGGTCAGGATGTTTTATTCTTCAGATCTGATCGTGAAGATAATTTTGCATAGTGAGAACATATATTCTTAAACTTCTCTTTAGGAGCAATAAATTTAATATTTTAACAGAATTTGCACATGATTGCGAACTATAAGTTTCTTTAATTTATACACTCCGTACGAATAACGGGTGTGCTGTTAGTGGTTAATAAATTTTAACATTTTAGGAGGATATATCATGTTGCTCGGCATCGCAATTAAATTAAATGTGTTTGTTAATGTTTTTATTATTTTTTTTCGATTTAAATAATAAATAAATGGATAAATGGATATAAAAGTATATCTTATGAATGGACGGTTTGATTTTTCTTTTAATTATATTAATTGCTGACTGCGTACATCAATTTCATTTATTTTGGCAAAGAGTTTTCAAGCTTATATCGTATTTAGCTACTAAACTCATATATTGTGTTTAGCCAATAAATTCATATAGCCGATTGTTGAAACAGAAAAAGAGTAGAGCGGGTATATCTTCTAATACAATTGTAGTGTTTTCATTTAGTATATTGAAACGGGATAAGAATGTTTCATTCAGATCTGCAAATTCAAAGCTACGAATTTGGAGGGATATCGCTAATTTGACAACTTTTCTTAAACTTTGCCAAATTGACGGAAATGTCACCAAATTGATATAAACGACACACAAACAGCTGCCATAAACCTTCGGGTTGGTCGTGTGGCTTGGGTCTTCTACATATCAATGAAATTTTTTTTGTTTTGTTAGAAGAGAGTACTGAAATGATGTTTGGTTAGCATTTATCTGTCAGACCAACCATCCTACTTAGTAATACATTTAGCGAATTTTTAAAATGTCACCAAATTGATAAAAATGTTTTCAAATCTATAAAAATATCTTGAAATTGATAAAATGGCGCTACATAAATGATATTAATTGTTTTTTGTTAGGGGATAGTATTGTGATGATATTTCGTCAATTTGTCGCAAAGTGGAACTGTCAGTTCTACAGTCCCACTTGGCGATAAATTTGGCGATTTTTTAAAATGTCGCTAATTTGACGAAACTGTCGCCAAATGTTCCATAGAAATATAATTATTTAGACGATATTTTTTCTACCAATTTATTTGAAGCAAATGATATCATGTCGCTTAGCAACGGATTTAAATCCAATGTGTTTATGCGGCAGACGATTTTTATTAAATCCTTTCCGATTTGAATAATGAAGATATGTATATAAAATAAATTTCATTGCCATTTCATTTTGGACTGGATAATATCAATTATACTCTTCAGGTTTAAACATTATTATTATTTATATTTTCCGGAATTATTGATTCAGTGATTATTGATATTTTTAAGTTATTACGCCATTGTTTTATTGCGGCAAAAATTGCTGACACACGCATATTGTACGTTGTACGAGTAATCTTCTAGGAATGCACGGGTATATCTTCTAACCTACGAGAATATAAGTAGTGCAGGTATATTGGCATATATTTTGACATATATTGGCATATATATTGGAATCAAGTACAGTCTTCTGGTATGAAGATTAAGGGGATAAATTATATATTCAATTTATTACGTCGTCTGTTGTATTTTACCAAAAAACATTTGAGACTCATATTGCAATACGGGTAATCTTCTACTAATAATCGGACATTATAAGTAGTACGTGTATATCTTCCCATATAATTTTAGCACTTTAATTTTGACATATATTGGAATAAATGACTGTCTTCAGATTTAAAGATTACGGGTTTATTGGTATTTTCAATTTATACATGTAATCTACTAATACAGGTTATATTTTCTAATATTCGCGTATATAATTAGTACGGGTCCCATACAATTTTAACGCTTTTATTTTGCATATATTGATTCAATTCCATATTTTTTTTTATATTTGCTTACATAAGGGGTCCAAGATGTTTTATTCTTCAGATATGTCCATGAAGATAATTTTATATAGCGAGAACAGAGATTCTTAAACTTCTTTTTAGGAGCATTATATTAAATATTTTAACAGAATATTTTGATTAAACATGTCATTTAGTATACTATAAGAATTTGGGCATGATTATGAATTTCAAGTTTCTTTATATTATATACTCCGTACGAAGAACGGGTATGCTGCTAGTTGTTGAAACCCAGACCGTCCGACCTACCAGAAAGGTGTAAGGTAACTGTTTGGACGGTCGGGAAGTGCCACCCAATTTAGACCGGAACCCAGTGGGGGAGGCATCCACAGGGACCGTACCCTCCTTCCCCTACCACCAACCTCTCGGAAGGACTTTCGGACCCACATGTTTAACGTGATCGTACTCCGCATGAACACGGCGGCAGTTTTGGCAGTGGCTGGAATCGAACCCGGGCCTACCGAGTGCAACTCCAGCGCGCTAACCAATGGGCTACCGCGCCCAGGGTATGCTGCTAGTGTATTCATATAATTATAACATGTATCTTGGGTGGTATAAAGGTATAGTCGATTGTATTGCTTTAATTTTAGCAATTATGGTGCCTATCGTTAGCTATCAACATCCGTTATCATTAACAGTGCTTGTTATTAGCCTGCTTAGCATGCAAATATTCCCGATATAAAGCAGTCTATGTAACCACATTTAGGATATGCATATATTTGTATTTTTGATTTTATTGGTTCAATGTCTTCAATCTGTTTGTCTTTCATTAGTCATGACTTGCCCATGTAGTGTGTAGGTATGTTCTGGGTAAAGTAACCTATGTGCCTGCAGTTTGAGTGTGAAAATGTATATATATATATATATATATATATTTTCAATTTTATCAGACTGATTTCTGCAATCTAGACGTCTATAGTTATCTGCAGTCTAGAACTGCGACCTAAATCTATCCATGTGTGCAGTCTGCAATCTAGATCTACCCACTTAGCATACGGACATGTACCTGTGTGCAGCAACCTATGTGCCCATATTTGGTGCACATATGTCTCTATTTTTGATTCTATTGATCCTATTTAACAATCTATGTGTCTGTTATTAGCTATGACTACTAAAAAGTGACTGCTAGTTACTGATTCTGCAGCAAAAAATGAATTATGCAGTAATTTTTGTAGTGATTAAATTTTGGCATTTTTTAAAAATTCCAGAATATGATTTTAGTTAACATAAATGTCAAAAACTTACTTCATTGTATTTTTTTTTTCTAGTATTGCAAATTGAAAGACATCCCTAAACAGTGTGGACTTTTTGAATTGTATGAAATGTTCAAAAGGTAAATGCTTTTAAATTTCTTTTTTTACTGAATTATATTTGATTTGAAATTTTTTTTATTTAAAGCTTTTTAATCTTTATAACTCAAATTTTTTAATGAAGATACTATTTTTTAATGTTATTCTAATTTTATTATTTTTACATTATATATTAGTTTTTTGTAGTATCTTACTTATGATACAATTTGCTTTTTATTTAGACATACAAATTGAAATTTTAAAATATATATAACTTTAATTGTGCAGACCTCCTGATTCGCTCACAACTTTATATTTCCCAAGTATTGAACTATCTGATGGAAACAAATATGGTGAGATTATTTTATGTATATTTTTATATAATTTGTGTATTATGAATGAGCATTCATTATATTTTCAACAGCTTTTTAAGTTCTGGAAGTTAAATTTTAAATAATATGCAACATTTTATAAATAATACACCTGATACAATAAAATAATACTCCTGATACAATAAAATAATACCCCTGATACAATAAAATAATACCCCTTATAAGAATGGTAAGGAAAATTTAAATTTTGACTTCAAATTTTAATGAACATTTTTACATGATCAAATTTCATGACATAAGCACGTGTATGCATAGTAGACATAGTATGCATATTAGGAATTTGGTGAATACTGCTATCACTTATATTTTGAGATTTATGTCATCAGCTTATACTCAGCTAATTTTTATTTTCTTTGAGGCATTGAAAATTCCATTTATTTGTTTTTTGTTATGTTATTTGTTTTTATGTATAAAACATTCTGCATATAAATATTTAATACATGTTTTTAGCAGCTATATATTGTTTTTTATGTATCAGCTCACAGAAAAGCTTGATAATTGGAAAAATAGAGTAGCAGTTAGTTTAATGCTTAAGTTTATAAAATTTTGTTTTCTCCATAATTGCTTATTATGGACATAATTTTATACTCTGTGTACTCTAAATTTGATTCTTGAATACCTTGAATTTTCATTTACTTATTTTTACTTTTCACACAATGCATAGTATATGCATAAGAAAAACAGCTTTAAACTAAACTTTTTAGAGAGTCATATCATTTGAATAAAATTTTGTACATAGCTTGAACTACTCATGCTTCAGGACATAACAAAGCCCAAATTTTAAATTTCAATCCATGTACTGATGTGGGATTGCTTTTGTATTTAATAATTTTAGAAATTTTGTTTATTAATCTAAACGGGTTCAGGCGACTTATTTACATATTGTTATTATCTTTTCTTAAATTTAGTTATCTATGCTTCATTTATTTAGGTTTTAATATTCTTCTGTTCCAAATTAATTTTATTCCATAGTTATTATGTTCCAAATGGCGAAAATTCGTTCTTTTTAGGTTTTAGCAATTTAAATTTATTTAAATTTGTTCATTTGTGGTTCCATTTATTCCCCTTTTTATTCCCTTTGATTTGATTCTAAATTTGTTATTTTCGGTTAAGAATTCGTTGATTTATCACGATTTTTCATTTTTATTCTATTTTCAATTTCTTAAATTTTTTAGAATCGTCATTTTAAAATATTGTGGAATTTTATTATTTCAATTCGTTTCATTTCATTTCATTTTTATTTTCGTCTGCTTTAAAATTGCTATTCTCTTTAAAATTTCAAGTTTTTGATTGGTTGACCGTAATATTAAAATCGTCTATAATTAATTCTTTTATCGTTTATCGGTAGTTTTATTTGCGATGTGTGACAGCGATCTTAGCAGTATATAATGTGCATACGCGGCTTTTCTCGCCGATTTTTCTGCTCAAATTATGTCATGAGTGCATACATCGATCATATACCGGAGGTTAAAGTCGTCCTGACGAGGGACTCTATTAAAACTGCACATTGGTTCAGTATTTCCCGCCGATTAGAGCTGGAAATGTAATCCTATAAAGTTGATTTTGTGCTGTGTGCGTTCACATCCGAAGGAAATGTTCTATTGACTTGACTCTTTATACAAACGTCTGAAATCCTGCGCCTCTTATTTTCAACAATCTTCTTATAAATTGATGTCTCCTTTCCGTCATGAATGCCTTTGAGCTTCTCTTGTGTATTTTGTTTGGAATGGAAGAGCCAGCAATTTGTTGTGTCTTTAGTTACCGAATGGAGATGTTTGGAACTCTTGTCTGCCATTTCCTGTCATCTTTATGTTGATCCAAGATGTTCCGCGACTTATGCGATGTCGGCCGAGGAAGTTTTGCAGGCAAATTGTTTATTTTACCAAGTTCTGCAGCTCTTAATTTGAAGAAGAGAAATCAACATTTCCATAATTTCTTAAAAGGACATATGCCTTGAGTTCTATTCTGATGTCAGAAGACTGTGGCAGGCATTTGTTGGAAGAAATGAAAGGTTTGCGGTTTGCGTCCTGATTGTTTTGAGCATCCTTTTGAGAATCGGACCCGGCCTGAGATTGTGCATCCTTTTGAGGATTGGACCCGGCTGGAGTTGTTTTCCTGACACCTGAAGGACATAACCCTCTTATGCCGTGTTTTGCCTTTCAAGATGTGTTCTCTAAAAACTTTGGTGGCTTTTCCGTGTGAAGTTATCTCCTGGATCTCTGCAGCTTATCTTGAAGCCTTTGGTGAAATCATTTTTAATTCTATATGTTTTGATTCTAATTGGATAAGAATAAGACCCCTTGATTTATAAATTGTAAATCTTCCTGAACCTGTTTTTTTTTTCTTAAATGTAATTGGAATTTTTATTTGTAATTGTGTTTTTAACTTTTAGTTGGGATGTTAATTATCTTCTAACTTTCCTTTTTGGCTAACTGATGTTCCTTTTTATTCCAAATTTTCCTTTGGCAAATTATTCTTTAATTTTAATATTTCGATATCTTAATTAATTATTTAACATTTATTTTCTATAAAATTTAATATTCTAACGTTTTTACTATCACTATACGTTCGGCCATTAATTTAATTTATTTATGATGTTTAATTTAATTGTTAGATGAGATGTTGAAAAGATGTAATATGTTTTAAAGGTTCTTTAAATTTGAAGTAAATTTTTAATATACGTTAGACTTTTGAAAACTTAAATTTTGTGTCCTTTTCTTTTAATGTGTTTTAATTTTAGAATGTTCTATTTCAATGTTTTACAGGTTAGCATATTTTTATGCACTTGGGTAACTGGTCAGTTGGCACCCTTTTCAGGAATACTTTAGTTTATTTCAGTTTTTAGGTATTTAGAACTTTGCAGACTTTTCAGGTGCTTAAAAAGTTTCAGGAACTTTTGGATTATTTTTAGAAATATTTCAGATGGTTTTCAGATTTTAGGTACTTTTCAAATTTTCAGATACTTAGAATGTTTTTAGGATCATGCTATTTTTTTTTCTACAGAACAGAGATGTGCTTTCAGGAACTTTTTAGATGTTTTTAGGATATCTTGTATGTTTTTTCTGTAGGGCACAGAAATATCTGAGGTCAATGATTAGATGGTATTAAGTCTATGAAGAAAAATTAATTTAAAAAGAAAATAGAATTTTTACCAGACAGAAATTTTTATCTGTTTGGTATAACTTGCATAATTGTACAAGTTTCTAGTTTGTGTTGTACATTAATTATTTAATATTTTGAGTTTTTACTGCTTTCATGAAATAAATGTCTCAGTTATTAAACATGTAGCTGGATTACCTACTTCGCTTCAGTTTTGGGCCGCTAAAGAGGCTAGTTTAATTTGGTAGTTGGGTAGTGTTACCCTTCTGCTCATTTAAATTTGGTGCAAATATAAGTAATAGTCATATTCCTGTTTTAATGACAGTAAATTGATATATATATATATATAACTATGTCAAGTAAATAGTCGTTTTGTATGTCATTTTACATAGGAAAATGGTTGGAAATACTCAGCTAAAATTAATCATTTTTATGATATTACAATGTTTTGGAATTTAGTATTGTTCAAAAACAGTGCCAAATTGCCAAATGAATTGAATATCAGTGGTTTGAAAAAGATCATCGTGATGAATTTAAATTGAAAAATAGAGGTTGCTTCTGCATAGTTGCAATCACTTATCATTATTATGAGAATTTTTTATGATTAATGCATGTTATATTTCTTATGGTAAAAAATTATATTTTACTTTCTCTTTACTAAATACATAGTGCATATAAAAGGAAATTATTGTGATCGGGTTAAATATTCAATTTTCAGATTTTGCTAGATTTACATATTTTAGCATACTTAAATACATATTGATCATTTTATTAAAAATGTCTGCATGTTTGTATACAAAAAAACTCTTTGAAAAATTAGGCAGGTCGAGAAGAAATGGTATTACTATTTCAATTACTAAAAAGGTCTATTGATTTTATAGGAGATCAAGTCAAGCAAAAGTCCTTAATAACACAAACTTGTTTTTAAAAATGCGATAAAAGAAATATGTTATAAAGTGTCAAAGAAATAGTTATTTAATATGTAATTCTATATTTAAGAGTGAATGGCATAATTTATTAGACGTTAATATGTGCCATTTTTGAAATATTTCATGATTTGATCTAAAATGGAAAACTCATGTTGTAGATAGCATAGTTTTATTTGAACATTCATTTAAGATTTTGTTTAGGTGAAGCAGAGTTTCCACATGATGCTGGTTATGATTCATACATCACTGGATGGGGTAACTATTCACTTTTATATATATTTTAATTCTTAAAAATTAGTTTTCTTAAATCATGCACAATATATTTATAATGCATTTTTTATTATATCTAAAAATGCATGTTAAAATAAAATATCTATTTCATATGTTTCAACTGTGGTTATGTTGTTTTAGTTTTGCCCCTTTTAGTTGGCTATTTTTGATAGTTAAATGGGACAATGTTATTCTGGTATGTTTTTTAAGTCCAAACAATAAATAATTTTTGCTGGAGGTCTAATTTTTTTCATTATATATATATATATATATATATATATATATATATATATATATATATACTGTTATTTATTTCACACAATTGGCAGTTCTTAACTTTTCATTTTTTTGCGATTGGCAATATTGGTCAAGGATCCAATGGATCAAACATATGTAGTGTTTTTTCAGGTATTCTTGTTTCTTATAATATTTCAATCTTTATGCATGTCATCCAAGTTAACAGTGCTTATAGATATAATCTATTACTGATATCAGAAATATGCATTTTGTGTTCATTTTGATGAAATACTTGGACTTGACGAAGAGTTTTATCAAAATGAACAATTCATTTGTTTAGGACTAGGGCTTGTCCACGTGTAAAGCTTTAATACTTGGATTTTATTTGATTTTCTGTTATCGATTTCTTTCCAGTGATGTTTGTTATTTGTCTTCAGCTTGATGGCTAGAGGTTTGCCTTTTATATTCCACTAGATTGATGATTTATTATTTGATACTTTTTGTTAGTTAGGCATTTTTTTAATGTTGGGGTTTTTTGAGTTGCAACTTCTCTCTATTCTATCAATAGATTTTCAAACTGTTTTTATTATATATATATACAGGGTGTCCAGTGCTATCAGTGCCCAATGGCTATTTCCTCAACCGTTAGTCACAGAGATACACTTCCAATTGCAAAAATGTTTTAAATTTTAAAATCTTTTATCTTAGAAGCAGTTTAAATCAATAAATGCATTTCTGAAAGAAATATGAAATATAAATTTTTATACAGTCCCCCGGTCTTACCAATTATTTTTAGGAAAATCATCCTCATACAATTTTATGCAAAATAAAAATAAAACATCATCCTTTTACGACCAAAATTGACCGACTTATGGCTGTTTAAAGTTGGAGCACTTTTTGTGCTGAGAAATGGTCAATACGGTCCCTGATTGGTTGGTTGCCTGAAACGGGATATTTTTATGCATGGAAAAGCGACTTAAGTCATAAAGTTTAATGCTTCATAAGTCAGTAAATTTTGGTCATAAAAGGAAGATTTTTATTTTATTCTGCATGAAAATGATTTTCCTAAATATAATTGGTAGGACTGGGGGACCGTATAAAAATTTATATTTCGTATTTCTTTCAGAAATGCAATTATTGATTTAAACTGTTTCTAAGATAATAGATTTTAAAATTTAAAACATTTTTGCAATTGGAAGTATATCTCTGTGACTAACGGTTGAGGAAATAGCCATTGGACACCGATAGCACTGGACACCCTGTATATATATTGTAAATTTTGGATAAGAATTATGTTCTTATTCAGAATCAGGGTAATGAACTCTATTTTTTTATTACTATAAAAATGAATTTTAGAGAAAAGTAATAAATTAATTACAAAAATTACACACACATACACAAAGTGCACTTTTTAGAATTTACCCATATAAGGTAACTTATTATACACAAGAGGATTCATACACACATACAGTACATAGCACAATGAAATTAATATTTCAGAGAGTCAAGTGAATTACTGATCTAGATATGATTCATATTTTAATCTACATTTAATTTGTTTTACATTTATATTTTCTGTATATAATCATTCATTTTTTATTCTTTCTATGTAGTTTTCTTAAACATTTGTCATGTATTAGCCATGAAGAAAGCCAAAAGGTATATATTTATTCAAAATGTAACTCTTGACTTTAAGGAACTTTTTTGCAAATATGTATGCAGCTTTTTATTTTTTTAGCCCAATTTTTATTGAACCTCAAACCTTCAAACAACATTTAAGTGCTGTTGCTCCTTTTGTAAATAAAGTGAATCTCTGCAGATCAAGATTCAATTTTATAGTAAGTATTAGTTTGTAAATTTCATCTGAAAATATTAATTATTTTCTTAATAAGGTCCTAATCAAATTTCAGTCATTCTGAACAAATTTTTTCAAAGATAGGAATTTAAACTTCTTGAAAATTCTTATCTGTTTTGGACTGACTTAAAAATATGTTTTAATATGTTTAGAAATCTCAACATATATATTCAAATTTATAGACATTTTTTATACTTAAATCTTTATTGTATTTTAAGTATTCAAGTATTTTGAAATTGATTTAATTTTCAATTCTAAAAATAATTTATATGTGTATATTATAGAAATGTTTAAACATATTTAGACTTTTTAAATTTTAAAGCTTAAATATTTAAAAAAAATAGATAAAACAATTTTTAATAAAAAATATTTTCTCTATTCAAGAACATATAATATTTTTTGACATATTAAATATTTAATTTTTATTTTTATATTAAATACATCAAGGCATAAACTGCTACAACTCTCGAGATTTGTTTAGTTGAGTCTTTTGCTAAATTTGCTAAACATGAAATTGTGATCCTTTTCATTAGGAAAGTAAAACTATTATTGTAAATATAATATTTTACTGAAACGAATACATACAATAGAAAATAAAGAAGTTTAGTCAAATATAGAGCTGCAGAACACAGGTCTGTATAGTACGTATAGTAAGTGAATGCTGGCATTGGGATGACTTTCCTTAGGCCTCCTAGTTTATTTCATACTATCATGGACAATAGTCTCTTTCTGTATTTCATAGGGCTCTACCGCTTTGCCTAAGGCTAAACTTGAATCTACTAGCTTTTTACCTCAAGGCACTATACCAATTAAGTTGCTTGAGTTATGATGAAACATGATAGTTTAATCTGCAAGTTCTGCATAAATTGTTTAATATGCTGTAAGTGATTGTAAAATTGTATTTACTCAACATGGAAATCCTATTATATTATTCTAAAGTTAATTATAATGTGAAGTTTTCAAAAGCAAATTTCATTACTTATGATAATTTTATTTAAAAAAAAAAAAAGATTTTATGACATCATATGAGTGCAAGTGAATTGGAATTTATGTCTGCATTTTTATTCCAGGATTTAGCTGGAAATGACCCCCTACCATCTACACCAGGAATGTTGCATGTTTGTAGAAAAAGCAAGGAGTGCCTCAGTCAGGCAGAGGTAAGGAATGAAATATCTTGTCAGTAACACTTCAAATCTAGGCATGATATATGAAATCAAGATTCTGATTTGGAATTTGATGTTTTTGGTAAGAATTAAAAAAAATAATTTAAATTAACTGGAATGTAACGCAACTCGATTTTTTCATACCAGAATCTATATTAAATCCATTTTAATACACAATTTAAAGGAATATCTTAGTAATTAAGCCTGGAAGTTGCAGCTTTTTCAAATAAGTTTTATTTTGTTTAACAATGTATGATGCTTAACATCAAAAATAAAAGTCTTAATTAAAAATTTTCTCATTGTGGTTTTGCCTCATGGTTGATACTATAAATATGTAAATTTTCAGCTATGTTGGTCAGAAGTTGTTTTATGAGGCTCTAGAAAGGATTTTTGAATGTATAATTTGTCTTTTGTTACAGTTTGCTTGATGAACATACATGCTTATTCTCAAATTAAATTCATCTCGAAATGGGATATATTTAATTTTCTGTAAAATATGAAGTGTTACTCTATTAATATGGAGAGGGGTCTTTAGGGTAGGAAAATGTTAAATCAAAGTGAAAGAAAGGGTGTGTGTGTGTGTGTGTGTGTGCAAATTCAATTAAATAGGGTGTATAAAAGAACCTTTTTGCAAATTTTGTTATGTGACGATTATAGAATCTACACGTAAACTAAATAAAATGCTCTGTGATTTTTATAACAATGTTTTGATAGAGCAACCAGGCCAACAAAAGCGAAAAGGCATCTACCCTGCTTAAATTATATTCATATTTAAAGTTTTGTATTCTTTGTTGCATTCATCTTTTAAAATTTTCTTTAGATCAAAACTAAATATAATAAACAGTTTTTCACACAGTCAATGATTTTATCAATGAATTGAGCTCCCATTACAGATACCAGCTTCCTTTTACCAGTTTTGCTATGTTTTAGTGCTTGCTCTTCAGTGCGGAATGGCAGCAAGAAAACTTGCTATCTGAAACTATTTTGCGAACCTCTATAGAAACCAACAAAATCAATCTTACTGTGCAGTCATCATCAAATTTCATAAAGATAAACCCAGGCTGCAATGGCCAAATTCATACTTGCATAACGTAGTTTTAGAAACGCCCATAGACAGGTACCATTGTAACCTAAATTCAATTTTTTAATGAAATTTGATGCCATCTGCATTGAAGACTGAATTTGTCTGTCTCCATAAAGGTTCGTGAAATTGTGGCACATAACAAATTTTCTTTTTGTCATTGCAATTGTCGGCTGTTATGTGCTATAGATGTGCTAAAATGTGGGAAACTGGTTCACAGATCCTGATATCTGTGAACCAGTGAGCATTATTCTAGCTTGGTTTTGCCACTTGTAAGAGAGTTCTGTAAGTATGATTGTATTATTATTTTTTTGTTTTCAGATTTTATATGCGTGACATCTATTTCTTCTCATGGGACATCAATGTTGTGCTAGCACAGTTTGGGGGAACACTGATTTAATACATCTCTAGAAATTTCCTGATTTCTTATATATAATCGTTTTTTTTTTATATCCGTTAATATGGGAATATATATATATAATTGAAAATCTGTTTGTTCCGTATATAAATCAGCAATTTTAGCCGATTTTTTTTCCCTTCAAATTTAGCATGTTTTTGTTTTTTTTGTACTTAATTGTGAGTAACACCATCCATGTTTTGAAAGGACTTGGGATTGTTAACATAACAGAAATTCAAACACTTGATGCTCGCCTTTGCTATATTGAATGTCCAAGGGTGCCCGATTGGCGATTATGATTTCATATTTAATAAAATGATTGATTGATTGAAGACCCTGACCACACGACCAACCCGAAGGTTTATGGTAGCTTAATGTGTGGCCGGGAGAGGGAGTAAGCCGAAGCTGACTCCCCCGGTCAACTCCCAACAATCCGCTAGCGTTTATTATTGTAAAAGTTCATCTAATTTAAAAATAAGAAAACATTTAACATGTTATATCTTGTATGTATCCATCTTACGTAGGTAACATTTTAAAATCTCATGTATTTCATTCACTCTTTGCAAATTTAAAGCCTCCCCTGTCAAAATCTTATGCTACACTACTGTTTAATAATACTAAATAATATGCTTAACTCATTCTTTAGTAAATTGTCTTTTCTATCTCATATTCACATTATCAATTACAAGCAAGTATTTTTCAAATAATTTTTAACATTATATATAATTGTGTTTAAAAGGGATTTAATTATAAACATTTTTTTAAATTTATTTTTGTCTTATAATTATCTATATAAATAAAATTGAAAATATGTATATGTGTGTGTGGTTTGTGAGTGTATGTGTTTGTGAGTATATGTGTTTGTGATTATATGTATTTGTCTCATCATCACGGAAGAACAGCTATACCGAATTTGATGAAATTTTGGGGGTTGCATGTAATAGCCTCACCTAAAATGTAGTCTATGTTTCGAGTTTCTAGGACCAGAGGTTGTCGAGATATTGATGAAAAATGAACCTTCCACAAGAGTTCCATGGTTCCTCCAAACAAAAAAGGTTGGAAATAGCTGGTTTAAAGCATGAAAGTAAATGAAAACTCTATCTCCAAGTTTGGCAGGAGTTTAAAATTGTGCTTACCAGTCGCTCATGAAAATTACTGTTTACACATGAACTTAAATGAAACTCTATATCCATAGTTATTTTTGCACAGGCTCTTCTTGCTTAACAATGAAAAGTATGACGAAATTTAAATAGGTTTTTAATTATCAGTATTTTATGAGGAAGATTCTTTCTTATATCATGTAACTTATTAAAATTGCATTTAAATCAAATGTGTTTGTTTAGTGCCAAGAAACGTGTTTGTTTAGTTCCAGTGCCAAGAATTGATGACACTTTCGATACCCTATCTGGAAGTAAGTGGCTTTTGACTCTCAAGATCTTAAGAGTGGCTAATAACAAGTAGAAATCCGTCCCGATGATCCAGAAAAGACATCGTTTACAAGGACTCTGGCATTTTCAAGTGATGCCTTTTGGATTTGTAATGCACCCGCAACATTTGAACGTCTAATGGAAACCAAGCTGAAAGAACTCACCTATGAAACCTGCTTCGTCCATCTGGACAATATGCTTATTAGTGGACGTTCATTTGACGAACTCCTACAAAACTTGTAGTATTGCGGGTATTTGAAAAATTGAAGAGTGCTAATTAAAAGTTAAATCCTTCAAAATGCAAACTGTTCCAGAAAGAAGTCACATATTTGGGACATATCAACTCTGAGAAGGGTGTAAGGACCGATCCAAAATCAATGCTGTCAAAGAATGGTGCAGACCGCAGAATGTTCATCAACTAAGAAGTTTCTTCAGCCTGTGTACCTATTACCATCGGTTTGTAAAGAACTTTTCAAACATTGCCGGACCCTTACATCGGTTAATGGAAGGAGACAAGAAATTTGAATGCATAGCAGAATGTGAGGACGCCTTCAATCGTCGGAAATGCTAGTTTTAGCTTCCATTATGGCATATCCGCAACCAACAGAGTTTTATGCTAGACTGATGCTAGTAAGGAAGGGATAGGAACAGTTCTCTCCCAGGAAATAGGAGGGTAGGAACGCATCTTCGGATACACTATTCTCAAGTCATTGTCGAAGCTCGAAAAAAATTATTGCGTAAGAAGAAAAGAACTGTCGACTATTGTTAAATCTGTAAAACATTATCTCTATGGAAGGAAATTCCTCTTGCGGACTAATCACGCTGCTCTAAGCTGGCTCTTCAGTTTTAAGAACCTTGAAGGGCAGGTCGCAAGATGCGGATTCAGGGACTTCAAGAATACGACTTGGAAATCCGACACCGAAAAGAATCATCTCATGGAAATGCTGGTGCCCTTTCTCGTGTTCTTTGAACTGTGCACATTGCTCTCGCGCTAAAATAAAGTTTGGAAATCAGATTTCAGCGACCAAAATATTACTGATCGTAGTTCAAATTTACCACCAGATCCTTGAAGAGATGAAGAATATTCTCGAGCCGAAAGAGAAGACAAAGATATCGAGCCAATCCTGATCCTCAAAGAACGAGCTAATAAGAGGCCAACTTGGCAAGAATTTATTACCGACCCATAGTTCAAATTCACCACCAGATCTTTGGAGTGATGGAGAACTTTCTTGAACCCAAAGAGAAGACAAAGATATCAAGCCAATCCTGGTCTGCAAAAAACGAGCTAATGAGAGGCCAACTTGGCAAGCAATTTTGTTTCTTACCTGAAACGAAACGATACTGGACACTGGAATTCTTTGCACTTTAGGAACGGAGTAGTATACCGTAAATAGCAGAGTGACGATGAAAAGAGCGTCAGATTTTAGTTACTGCTCTCTCGTACTAGAGTATCCAGCGTATTAAGAGATACATGACAGCCCCACTGGAGCACATTTTAGCATTAGTAAGACGCTTAACAAAGTTCGTGAACGCTTCTTCTGGTGCAATGCATGATCCGATGTTGAGTGGTTGTACAAAGAATGCGCAGAATGCGTCACTCGGAAGGAATCGACCCGATACGATGTCAAAGTTGATAAAGGGCGAATCCTGGAAGGCTATAAAGGCATATCTTTGAAGAACCCTATGTTAAAATGAAACGAATAAACAGTGTCTTTTATTGAATTCAGAAATCGTCTTCAAGCTATGTTGTGTAATATAGCTTAGGTCCTTCCCGGCCGTCCAAACAGTTACCTTACACCTTTCTGATAAGTCAGACGGTCTGGGTCTCAACAACAACATAACATAGCTAAAATAAGGTTTACATTTAGAAGTAAAAATTCCATGCATGTGTTGGACGTATCATCTAGAATCGTGGATGTACTCAAAGGATATAAAAATGAGTCCAAATTACTGGATAACTAGCTTGCTTATATAAGCACAACGTAAACAGGAACAATAGACAGAAAATAGTTCGATAACTATCTACAGCTATATTATGTAATATAGCTGTAATAATTTAAGAATAAATACTTTAAAAATTCATTTGACATTATTCCAGCTGAAATGTAATATTGAGAATAATTTCAAAATTTTACGCTGTGGAAAATTTTCCGGAAAATCTACATCTCTAACTTTAACAAGTATGTTGATCAAACTTCATATTTTTAGTAAATTTGTTTACAGACGAGACCAGGATGTTTTATTCTACAGATTTGTATGTGAAGAGATTTTTGTATATCACGAACAGATATTTTTATACTTCTTTTGTAGGGTAATTAGATCAATATTTTATTCAAATTTTTTTAAAAACAATATTATTTAGAATACTACTAGAATTTGCACATATTCTTAATCTCGAGCAACATTGGGTATATCTGCTAGTTTGGGATAAAAAGAAGAGTTTTTGGATCTTCCTAGTGTATTATGTATCTTTTTTTCTCACTATGTTTATGGCACCCTAGCGTAATAACTATGGTCTTCTACAAAACATACGTAGCTGTGATTGGCCACGATTTCTGAAATAAAAGGGGTTCAAATGCACGAATTTAGGTTGTAGTTATTACTTAACTAAATAGGGGTTGGGCGCCCGAAACTAAGTGCATTGTGAGTATATTTGCAACCAGTAGCAGGGCTACGGATCCGCAGCCCCTTTGACTGCTCAGTAGGTTTGAATGGATTTGGGGAGCAGTGTTAAAAGGGTTTCTAGCGGCACTAGTTAATAGTAGAAAGAAGAAAAAGATGAATTAACTATTAAATTTTATCACATTGAGGACGAGTTTCCCAAAATACGCTGATCTATGTTTTTCAACCAGCGCTTTATTTCTGAAATGCTGCACATCCTGTTTGTGGCTCCCCACCAGTCTGAGGCATAATTAGCTCAGAAGCAGAATGGTCCCCTATGGTGTGACTGCAAAAACTTCATTAAAACATTAATTACGTATTACCTTTATTACGTACCTTTTATATCAAATCAATTTTTATGTATAAAAAATAAAATCCCTCTAGATTTAAAAAAAAATCTCATGTGGGCAGCACATGACTTTCCCTGCATTCGCGTTCTCTTTATTTCTTCAATAATTCATTACATTGAGCTTAATTGCACAACCATAATTATTTAAAATTACACTGAATTTGCATTTTTAATTCAATTTTTCGTTTTCATTTGGTAGCTGGGCTTATTTTCTAAAGTGGTGTAGCGAAAAATCTAAAATATCCCGAGAACGGTTAGTCTTAACGTAAAGGGGTTGATCTTATTTTTTTTACCCTTTAAAAATCACGTATAAAACAAGCATTTAATTGATATATTTGAGCATATGTAGTTTTTTATTTTTGGTTTTGACGATTTTTGCGGCCATTTCACATAAAAAGGCAGGCTCTTTTTTTCCCAATCGTACCAAAATCTAATCAGTACCAGGGTATTCCACAAGTGACTTATCTACCAAATTTTGTAGAGTTTGATGTATTAGTTTTTCAGCTAGAGTGGATACAGGCAATTTTTACGGGCCATTTCGCAAAAAAAGGCGGGTTCTTTTATCCTGAATCGTACTAAAAACTAATCTGCATCAGGGTCACACACAAGTGACTGTATTGCAGGGAAAGTAAAAGTGGAAATCTTTTAACAATGAAGTGGCCCGATAACACGAGGGCGTAGTGGAAGGGGAAAGGCTTGCAACACTTTTCATCTGGAATTATTAAAAATAGTTATGAATGATTAACATATATTAACACAGAATGATTTGGTTACTTAATTGATTAAATGCTTAACAGTAAGACAGCTGACTAAATAAATTAAAAGTAAATTAGTAGATTAACGAATTAAATTAAGTAGAACTACAAAGAAAAAAAAAAATCTGCTCCTTTTTTATATTATATGCCGGGAATGCAAGAAAAGACCAACTTACAGCCTGTCATCGTCCGAGCTGCCCATAGAGCCTTTGTTGAGTGATTATATATGTATCGTTACAAACTTAATATATCAAAGATAAGTGCACCCCCCTTTTAAAAACTTATCCGCCTTTTGAAATGTAAATTCTAAAATAAATGTGCCATTTTTTTAAATATCTTGCCGGCACTCTTTGTAAGGGTTCTGACCCCTAATCCACTGACTACACCACTGCTCTGCATTTGTACGCTGTCGTAGTTAAAAAGATCTATTAACCCTAATATTCTACAAGTAGTTGCCAGCTTGAAGCCGGGGTCTTGTTTCTTGCGGAGTGAAAGTAACCAAAATATAAAATAACCCCAAGACGGTGAAATAAATGGGTCCACAATACACAAAGTTATTTTTGCCCTGTCCTTGCTCATTTCTAATTTGGCACGACTCCTACCTTGTTCTGTGAAAAACTTTTTTTTTCATTTAACTGTTGACTCATAACCGGTGCGTTACGTATTTTATTAGCTTAAAGGATTCTGCTGTGGATAATGCGAGATTGTTCTTTTTATTGCCTCTTGTTCTGTTATTTCTTTTTATTTATTCATCGTGAATTATTTCTGTTCGGTAAGAAGGAAATCTATGCGAGTTGGGGTTGTGCATGCATTCTGTGGTTACGTAAAAATAGCAGGTTCTTATTCCACCTGTTTGGAAAATCTGTAGTTTGACAATGGAGTAGGGTCTCAATGCCAAAACCTTTCAACATTCGACGTGATTCTCTTTCCCAGCTTTGAATTTTTAAGAGCGCGAAAATTGAAAATCCTAGCCAAGTGAAGGTGATGGAGGATCTTTACAGCAGAAATTATTTTTTTCGCAAAAGGGAACTTTTAAAAAATACTGAAAGGTATTTGCATTCTTCTATCCGTGTTGTCCCAGTTTATGACCCTTGGTCTTTTCAATTTGCTACCACGATTTTTTTTCCAGGTAAAGAAAGGCCTCTTTGTTCTATGTTTTGGCTCTTTTAGTTTTTATTGCATGTCTTTTGGGAATTTGTTTTTTACGCAAAAGTGATTTAAAGTAGGATTTCGATCCCACCACGGATGAAAGTATCCTTGTACCACCTGTTTCGCACTTTATGTGTGCTCCTCACCATGAAATTCCATGCTGACAAGCATTAAAAGATCGAGCCTAACTTTATGAACGCCCCTCCCGTATAGGAGGATTCTGTGACTATGAACTTGGTCGTTGCGGCGTCGTGTAACTTAAGCTCATTTGATGCCGGCTGCGTGGTAAGAATGAATTTGTGCGTCTTCATAGCGGTTCGCAAAATTGTTTGCAAAGTTTTCTTGCTGTCATTATAGCTACCGGCTATTCCACGCAAGTTGGCAACAGGTAAAACAAGCGGATGAATTTGATTCATTTGACTTATATTTGTTAATACAAACTATGTTATTTTCGCCCGTAATTCAAATTATTATTTTCTAGCATATTACTACTGTCATTGTTCTGGTATTTATCATTGCTTCTCCATATAATGTTATGGCAATATTAAATTTCAAATAAACTCATGTTCTAATCGTGCGAATTATAAAATAAAATATGCCTATTTCTAGTTTTTTACTTTCATGTAAAATTTCGTAGCGATATGCATTTGTTTTTAAGTTATCTTGTTCACACAAGATACCTGAGCTGGTTCAATTTGACCCGATGGTCCGACCCGTACCCGCAATAAAGAAAATTGTCGACAGGCTGCGCGTGACTCGACCCGCAAGGAATTATATTTCAAACTTTTGTTCATTAGCAACTCTAAGGGAAAACGCCCGGAATGCAAACTGAACTATGGGTCTATGAAAAAAAAAATAATAATAAAATAGCTTTGCTGCATATCACTGCTAAATGAAAAAGTACATTCTTGAAATACATTTCTAAGAAAAGGGACAAAAATATATTTTAAATCAATAACCAATTTTTCATTACACATACTCGTACATAATGGTGACCCGATATTTTTGCGCTGCGACCCCTCTGTTCACTTCTATTGGCCCTACTGTGCTCCTATCGGAACCATATTATATTCGTATTTGTATTAAAGTCAAGATTTTATTAGCCAATGATACTTTAGCTTGTTCTTGATTAGCATTGTATTTTATGAGCCGTAACTTATTTAATTACATTTCATTCTTTAATAAAGATTCAAGTGTAAAAATAAAGTTGAAAAATTCATTATTTGAGGCAATAAGGGTACACTGAAGTTCAACATTTGAAACATTTTTTAATATTATCTTCGCTGATAGGTGGCACCATGTGCCTAGTTTTCAGAAAGTTTCTTTATAAGAAAAGTCGTCAATCTGTTATCTACCGGTTTACTTTTCCTGCAAATAAAGGGAAAGTATTGTGATTGATCGTTTAAAATGTTCAATTATCGGGTTGGTATGAATTTACATGTTTTGGGCATCCCTGAATACGAACAAACCATCTTTTCGTTATGATGTCCGTGTGTGTGTATGTGTGTGTCAATATCTCATCAACAAATTTAATAATTCACATGATATTTGGTTATTACTTTTCCTACATGTATAGTATAATGTATAGGGATAGTATTGTAGTCTGTAGTGTGATCAAAAATTCGAATTTCAGTTTTTGATGGAAGAACACGTTTTAAGCATCCCTGAACTCGAATCGAACGTGGTATCTGGTATGTGTGTATGTTATTGTGTTTGAATATGTGGATGCGATTACTCAAGGACGAATTAAGCGTTTGAAAAATAACTGGGTACGATTATTACAATCGGTGAATGCTAAAACTCTATTGATTTTAAACGCAATTGAATGTTCGAATGCCCCTCCAAATGTTCGAATTAATTTTTGAAAACATTATTAAAAAATCAAGATCATCACTAATAATAGATAAATAATCATTTCAGACGTAACTTTTCATTAGAAAACGAATGATACAAACTTTAGAACTCTAGCATAAACTGTTCTCAAGCTATTACACGATTTACGAGTGAATTTTTGAAAAAATCATTAAAATATCAAGGCTTTCACTAATGCTAAATAAATAATCATTTCAGTCGCAAATTTTCATTTGAAAACGAATAATAGAAACTTTAGAACTCAGGCTAAACCCTTCTCGAGATATTGAGTGTTTAAAAATAATTATTTTTAAACGATTTTTTTGTCAGCACAAGTATCGACTGTTTTGAGCTGAAGAACGTAAAACCGATCCATCGATGCTGGAAGCTCAATTTTTGCACATCGAATTCGATGAAGATCGCTAATAAGTCAGCACTAAAACTCAATAGAATTCTATCTTTTATTTGCTAAAATTGTCGTACCAAATTTCTTCGTGATATCCTGACCACAGACATTGCAAAAATAATGGTTGATTAGTATTCCAGCGTACTCAAAATCTGCCAATCTACAATAGTCGGAATTTTTATACCTTCATAATTATTTCTTTTTACATATATTATGATTTGCAATGAAAATAGAAATGGAATTTCAGAATGATATGACTCTGGAAAATTAGTGTAATTTTCTTTTAAATTATGCGATAAAATTATAATGCGGGGTAAAGATTATTATGAGTAATTTTCTTAAGGATTACACGAATTCATTGAAAACAAGATGAGAGATGCCGAATAAATCATTTCACAGTAATCTAAATCAGTAATGTTTCTAGCAGAAATAGTATCCTCCGAGGTCTTTCAGAAATTAAAAAACTGAAGAGAAAACTTTAAATTCCTAACATATGGAAACAGATTAGTAAAAAAATAATTTTAAGGCAAAATAATCAGTAGTAATATTCGACAATAACATATTATAAATTATGCAGTTATGTATTTTAAAGAGATAATATTCCCTATTATCTAACATTGAACTAGTGAAAAATTGTGCGTTTTCTGCCATGCTCGCTGTTGAAGAGTGTGATGCGGCTAACCAGACGACGGACCGCTAAGTCATCATTCCATATAATATTATTTATACAATATTAGCTTAGGGGTATACACAAATAAGTCAAATGCATCCATCGGCGGTCACTAAGCTGTTGCCAACTTAAATAGAACGTTTTAAAGAATTATTTTGAGATATTTTAAAGGAACAACTTGAGTACGAAACCGGAGAAAGATACATTTTTACTTTCCCTGCAATACATTGTAATGTATAGGGAAAGTATTGGAATCATGCCGAAAATCGCAACTCGAGTTTTCGACGGATCTACACGTTTCGAGACCTCTAGAATACGAAAAAACTATTTTTAGCGTGACGTCTGTGTGTGTGTCTGTCTGTCTGTGTGTCTGTCTGTGTGTCTGTCTGTCTGTCTGTCTGTCTGTGCAGATTTTGTATCCATTCTAAATAAAAAACTTATGGACCGAATTTCATAAAATTTGGTAGGTAAGTCACTTGTGAGCGGGGCTGGTGCTGATTAGTTTTGGGTACGATTCGGAATAAAAAAAACCCGCCTTTTTTGTGAAATGGCCCGCAAAAGCTTGTATCCACTGTAGCTGAAAAACTACTGGACCGAATTTCACAAAATTCGGTAGATGAGTCACGTATAGGTTACCCTGGTGCTGATTAGATTTTGGTACGATTCCGAAAAAAATAACCTGCCTTTTTTTGCAGAAAGGCCCGCAAAAATCATCAAAATCTAAACTAAAAAGCTACGTATGCTCAAATATATCCATTAAATGCTGATTTAATACGTAATTTTTAACGACGAATAAAATAAAACCAACCACATTACACTAGGACTAGCCGTTCTCGAGATATTTTAGTTTTTCGTACTTTCCCTACGCCACCTTTGAAAATAAGCCCGGTTACCGAATGAGAACGAAAATTGAATTAAAAGTGAAATAAATTTAATTAAAATAAAGAGATCGTTAATATAAGTCTGCAGGGAAAGTCATGTGCTGCCCACATCAGATTTTTTACTTTGCCTACATATAAAGTATACTGTATAGGGAAGTATTGTGACAGGGTCGAAAATTTGAATTCGAGTTTTCGACGGAAGAGCACGTTTTAAGCATCCCTGAACTGGAATCGAACGTTTTTGAAGTGATGTGTGTGTGTGTATCTTAGTGTGTGTATGTGTGTATGTATGTTAGTGTGTATGTGTATGTATACTAATGTGTATGATGTGTATATGCATGTATGTTAGTATGTATGTATGTTAGTATGTATGTATGATAGCATGTATGTATGATAGCATGTATGTATGTTAGTGCTTATGTGTATGTATGTTAGTGTGTATGTGTATATGTATATTAGTGTTTGTGTATGGGATGGGGAGATACGATATCTCTTGAACAAATGGAGTGGTTCGAACGAAATTTGGTACGATTATTAGAACTGGTAAATATTGGCATCTTATTGATTTTAAATGTAATCGAATGTTTGGAAGATGTCCCACTTTTAGAATGAAATTTTGAAAATATTATTAAAGAATCAGAACATTCAATAATGTCACATAAATAATTATTTTTTATGTAATTTTTCATTAGGAAACGAATGGCATAAATTTTAAAATGTTGGCATTAATCATTCCGAAGATATTGCACGTTTTTCAAATAAATGTATAAAAAAAATATATATAAAATTGAAAAAGTATTAACTGGGAAATATGTTCATTTTTCACATGCAATAGTATGCGACAAATTTTATAACATTTTTGTGGATCCAGTTCATTTTATTTACAAGAGAAGATACTTTGTTGAGACCCAGACCGTCCGACCTACCAGAAAGGTGTGAGGTAACCGTTTGGACGGCCGGGAAGGAGAGGATACTTTGTGTAATAGTTTTGTATTTTGATGCTTAACAATTTGCTAATAGTCATTTATTGATATATAAGAAAAGCCCTCCTAACCGTCTGTCTGTAATACTTGGTGATAAAGTTAACTAATTTGACTAAATATTGTCAACGGTTACTTTTTTAGTTGTGCTAAATTGATGAAAGTATCGTCAAATTGCTAAAATGACTCTAAATTAACGAATATGACACTAAATTGATGAATTAATTATTATTTTTTTTAATATATGAACTTTATTGTCTATTGCGGATGATATTGAGATTTGCGCGAAATAAAAGTTAATAGGGTACTTCAAAACAGTTGTGCATGTTGTCATCCAGAAAAGATGCCAAATATCCAATTCAGCTATTAAAACACTGTGCCGTAGATATTGTACATATTTTTTTCGCTGTGAAAGAAGTCAATTTATTGCATTATGTAGCGAAAGTCGTGTTTTGCCTACATGAGAGTTTTTTTCATTGAGTTTTTTCAGTTGTGACAAATGTGGAACTATAAACACCATGGAATAGGAATGTATAAAATAAGTTGAGTTGAGACTCTCACCCCCCCCAGATAGTTTTTGTAAATTTCAACCGTATAAAAAATAAATGTTTAAAATGAACAGCAATTAACTTGATTCTGCGCTCAAAAATGACACTGGTCCAAGGTTTTGACACATTTAGATAAGCATTGTTTCGAAACCGGGACGAAACTCAAGAGTCTTCGGACTAGGTCTGGTTCGTGTTCTACAGTTAAATGTAATCGAGCCGAGCCAGGCTCATGCGGAGAAGTAAACTTGCGGTAAAGCATTACAATATGAATTGGATCAGGTCAGTTCTATTACTTTCTCTACATGCATAGTATAATGTATATTACTTTCCTTACATAACATAGTATGATGTATTGTGGCGGTGTCGAAAATTGTAATTCGAGTTTTCGACAGAAGAGTACGTTTTAAGCATACCTGAATTCAAATCGAACGTTTTTGAAGTGATATCTGTGTGGGAGGGGGAGGGGGGGGGAGAAGCGATATCTCACGAAAGACTAGAACGTTTCAAATGTACACTCACGGACAATGAAAGTTACGCGCCAAGAAGGAAACATAGGATGAACCTGAAATGTTATTGATGGAAGGATACAGATGAATGATATACATGATCACAAAAACAGCGCAGTAGAATCCGTACAGAGGGAGCTGTGGTACACAGTCTGGTCATCCTCAATAGCGCGTTGCACCGCCTCGTGCTGCGATACAAGCAGCAATACGGTCCGGCATGGTGTCGAACAGACGCCTGATGTTGTCCTGCGGCAGATGAGTTCACATCTGTTGGACGTTACGTTCCAAATCCCGAAGATTGCGGCAACGAGGCAGCTGGCGTTTCAACTGGTCTCACACATGCTCGATAAGAGACAGGTCTGGGGGGGGGGGCAGACCATGGAAGTATCTGGACATGACTCAGGCAGGCCTGGGCGACCCAAGCCGTTTGCGGCCGGGCATTATCCTGCTGGAGTTGCGCGACTGGAATCCCAGCAACGAATGGGAGCTCATGGGACCGTAGAATCTCATCCACGTACCGCTGGTCCATCAATGTTCCAGTAACCATTACTAGAGCGTATCGGCTGTCGTAGGCTAAGGCTCCCCAGCCCATGATGCCTGCACGGGGCTGGTGTGGCCCTCGATAACGAGGTTGGGATTGGGGAGTTGTGCAGGGGACCTTCACACCCGGACACGCTGATCATCGATCCCCAAAATGAAGCTGCTCTCATCGCTGAACACCACACATCGCCATACTGTGGCATTCTACGTTGCTCTGGCCCAGCATCACTGCAACTGAGCCGCCGATGTTCCTGTGTTAACGGCAGTACACGTAAGGAACGCTGGGATCGCAGATTCGCTTCCTTGAGGCATCTAGATATTGTTCGTGGGCACTCACGAGCCGCTACGTGTGCCTGTATCGCGGATCGTGTCACCGTGGGCTCTATACGTGCCTGCCGCACGATCATTCGATCCTCTCTACTCGTGGTATGCTTGGTCCGTCCATAACCGGTCCTCCGTATCTGGGTGGCGTCCCGTGTCCAGTGCTTCCAACACCGTTGGACGGTATAGTCCGAACGATTTGTGAGACGGGCTATCCGGCCCGCACACCACCCTGCGGTTTTCAGCCCGATGATCAGACCTCACTCGAAGTGCGTCAGTTGCGTATATCGACTTTTCTGGCATCTACCCACCATTCTTTTCACCCCGTACTCATGCTTGCGTTGGCCGAAGCTTCTCGCATTGATGGGGCGTCGACTACACGCCGGTTTACAAGGCCGCTGGCTCATGCTTGCAGCGCTACTCACGGGTGTACGGCCATGTGCAATCACACCAGACTGGGATCATTTGCATACCAGCCCCGCCCTCTAGCTATTTACATCATTTCGCAGTTGTACCATGTTTTCTTATTGGTGCGCAACTTTCATTGTCCGTGAGTGTAATTTGGTACGATTTTTGCAATCGGTGAATTCTGAATCCTTTTTAAACGCAATCGAATGCTCGGTGCTCGGAAGATTCCCAATTTTCGAATGAAACTTTAAAATCAAAACTTTTAAGAATGATAAATAAATAAATATTTCAAACGTAATTTTTCTTTTTATTAGGAAACGAATGACATCAATTTTAGATACGCTAGTATGAACGGTTTTCGAGATATTGCACGATTTTTGACTGAATTTTTAAAAAGAAATCATTAAAAAACATGACCTCCAACATTGTTAAATAAATAAATAATCATTTCATGTGTAATTTTTCATTAAAAAACGAATAACACAAACTTTAGAACGCTATCCGGAATCGTTATCAAAATATTGCACTTTTTCATATAAATTTTTCAGAAAAATTACATTAAATTAAAAAAATAATATTTTCAAATATGGCCACTTTCCATATGGAGTAATTAAGCTGTTAACACCATTCTCGTCGATCTAGTTTGTTCTATTCACGAGAGAAGTTTCTTTTTGTGATAATTCTGTATTGTGATGCCCAAAAATTCGTCAATAATTATTTATTTCACGGGACATTAATTAAATGTCAATTGCATTGCGATGAAGATTTTGCAGGTAAGTATGAGTAAGTCATTAATTCTATTTGGACCAATAAGTTGCTAAAAGCGACCGATTTCAATTTAAATGGCATTAATTCAATACCAAGATCTTTGTGCTGTGGATTTTAAAGATCATAATGTCGTTGTAAAATAAGTAAAGTCATAGCATTATGTAGGGAAAGTCATGCTCTGCCTATCATATTTTTAAGTATATTGCAAAAGTGATTGTGGTCCGACAAATTTTCAGAATTCCGGAATTTTTAGTGGGTGAGACTGTTGTTGTTGAGACCCAGACCGTCCGACCTACCAGAAAGGTGTGGGTGGGACTGTCAAAAACCCAGACCATACGACTGACCCGAAGGCTTACAGTAGATATTTGTATGGCCGAGTGAGTGAGACTGTGGAATTGTTAAGGTACTTATAAAAATGCAATATCGTAAGTGCGAGTCACCACTCGATTTTCTCATATATTCATATTCTTTAGTGTTTGGTTGTACTTGTATCACAATCACTATTGGATACTTGTATCACAATCACTATCCGAATGAAATAAAAAGTATCTTTTTCAGTTTTTGTACCCAAATTATTCTTTTAAAATGTTTTGTATAACTTCTTTAAAAGTTTTTTTGTTTAAATTAGTTAGTGACGCAGATGAAGGCATTTGGTTTATTTGTGTTAATATGCGTTATTTTGATACTGTTATGATGTATCCTCTGGAATCGTGGGTGTACTCTCAGGATACAAGAATGAGTTTAAATTTCTGGATAACTCTTTTATTTGAAAATGAACATAAACAGGAACAATATACAGCAAATAGCTCGATAAGTATCTCACAAAATCAGTAGACAACTGTCAGCTACAATAAAACAGTAATTAAATGCAGTGGTTGGAAAAACTACTTTATTATTGTAGTGATCTACAACTACATTATGACAAATGTAGTTAACTACAACTACTTTTTTAAAAAAGTAGTGACTGCAAACTACTTTTAAAATGGAGTCACTACATAACTACTTTTATAAGACGAATTTTGCCACAGCTTCAATTTTCACACAGAAGTTGAGGATATGGGTATACTGCAATAATTTAACATACTTATTCTGAATAATCAAAATTTACTGATCAACTTACCAATCTTTACGCTTTTACCCACTTCTGAAAACAGTAAAATTAAATAAAAGTATAAACTTTAAAATCAAAGACAACCAAAAATAGGTTTAAAAGTCCTTTAATAAAACCTCCTTTCCTCGACGTACAATAATTACACGGCCAAAGCGCTTTCGGGCATCACGAAGCCCTTTATCAGTGTCTGATGTGGGCAACACATGACTTTCCTTATATGATGCAATGAATTTACGTCTTTAACGGTGAAAAAATAATGAAAAGATCCACGGTACAGTGTTTGTAACGTTAAATTAATTGTACATTTGACGCTTTTCCGGATGACAACATCTGAAACTGTGTCGTGCCCCATTAATTTATATTTTACGCAACTTTAAATTAACATTTATCAATATTGATAGCATCCTCAATAAGCAATATAGTCCATATATTCAAATATTTTAATAATAAATTCATCAATTAGGCGTCATTTTCATTAACTTAGCGTCATTTTTGCAATTTTGAGGATATTTTCATCCATGTGGGGCCAAATATCGCCAACTTGGCAATATTTAGAAAAGCATTTCTTATATAATAAAAGGTATGCCATTCATATGACTGAATAAAAAATTTGCAAAACATTGCATCCTATTTGGCGGTATTTTATCAATTTGATAACATTTTTATCAATTTGGCAACAGTTTTGTCTATTTGGCAACATTTAACAAAGTCGCTATGTTGGCGATATGCCGCCAAAATTCGTCACCATAATTTTGCCAAGCGTTACAGACGAAGAAATAGGTTATTCTTATGGCAGAGTCGTATATTCTTTCTAAAATATTGAATTTTAATTAATTTGTTGTCATTTTCATTGATTTGGCGTCATTCTTATCAATTTGGAGACATTTTCATCAGTTTGGCATTTCAAAAACTCGCCAAGTTGAAGATTTCCGCCAAATTCGTTGCCACAATTTTGCCAAGCATTATCGTCGGAGAAATAGGTTATTCTTAAAGCAGATAAACGACTAGTGGTGTCCAAATACAGAACTATTACCTAAAGTATCTTCTTTTATAGTAGATTCTTATATTCTTCCAAGATATTAAATTTTCATCAATTAGTCTTCATTTTCATTGATTTAGCGTCATTTTTATCAATTTGGTGACATTTTTATCAATTTGGCGGTATTTTCGTCAATTTGTCAACATTTAAAAAACACGCCAAGTTTGCAATATGCCGCCAAAATTTCGCCAAGCATTATTTATGGAGAAATAAGTCAGTCTTATGTTAGATAAACGACTAATAACGTCAAATTACAAAACTATAACCCAAAGTGTCTTCTCTCGTGAATGGAACATGCTAGATCTAGGAGATTGATGATAATAAATTTATCGCATAATATTGCATATGAAAAGTGGACACACATTTCACAATAGTTAATACATTGTTTTTTAATTTTATGTGATTTTTTGATCAATTTATTTGAAAAATGTGCAATATCCTATATAATAATACGGTACATGCTAGCGTTCTAAAGTTTGTCAATCTTTTTCTAATGAAAAATTAAATAAATGATTATTTACGTAACTTGATTGAATGTTTTAATTTTTTGATGATGTTTTATTAATTACATTTTAAAAATTTATAAGAGTTCTGAACATTCGATACCCAAAGTATTTTCTCTTATAGTAGATTCTTATATTTTTTCCAAGATATTGAATTTTCGTCAATTAGTCGTCAATTTTCATTGATTTAGCATAATTTTTATCAATTTGGCGACATTTTCGTTAATTTGGCAACATTTAAAAAGTCGTCAAGTTGGCGATATTTCGCCAAATTCGTCATTAAAATTTCGCCATGCATTATGTATGAACTGCGAAATAAGTTATTCTGATAACAGATAAATGGCTATTGGCGTTCAAATATAAAAGTATTACCCAAAGTATCTTTTCTTGTGATTGGAACGAGCTAGATCCACGAGAATCATGTCACCAAATTTATCGCATGATATTACATATGAAAAGTGAACATACTTCACTTCACAATAGTTAATATTTTTTTTTTATTTTGTGGGATTTTTTTGATACATTTATTTGAAAAATGTACAATATCTCGGGCACGGTTCATGCCAGCGTTATAAAGTTTATACATTTAAGAGTTTTTTAAGGAAAAATTACATAAGAAATGACTATTTACGTAACTTTATCAAAGGTTTTGATTTTTTGATGATTTTTAAAAAAAATGTTACTTAAAAATTTAGTGGGTTTCTGAACATTCGATTACGTTTAAAAACAATAGGCTTCCAGTATTCACGGATTGTAATTTTTGTACCAAATTTCGTTCCAATCGCTTCATTTGTGAGATATCTTCTCCACAGACCCACTGACACACAACACAGAGACATCACCTCAAAAACGTTTGATTCGTGTTCAGGGATGCTTGAAACGTGCTCTCCCGTCGAAAATTCGAATTTTCGACCCCGTCACAATACTTTCCTCATACATTATACTATGTATATAAAGAAAGTAGAAAAGCATAAAAACCAGCACATATATATCTACATATAGAATTTCATGACAGTAGGTGCCGCGCTGTCACACACAGTTCAAGAAATCTTAAAGCGTGCAAAAATTTCGAATTAGAAAATTTCCAGGAAAACAATACTTTATAGAAAAGTATAAGAAAGTATAAATTAAGTTCGACTGAAAAGATTAGAAATTATTCTTCATTCCATTCGGGTGTATAAGGTACTTTAGATAAATGAAGTAATAATTTTGCCTCTTCGATTAAATTTCGAGAATATTTCCACGAGAGCGAGCAGTGAGCGATTTACAAAAAACGCCCTTAACTGAATATTGAGTTGCAAATAAATTTTATGCAAGTTTTTCTAATTGGGTTTAATCTAACCAGTGTCTTTTTACTTTCTCTTACGTAGTATTGAGAAAGTATTGTTTCACAAAAATTTTCGAATTTGATGTCAATATATGTTTTAAGACCGCCTGAACGCGTTTTGACTATTTTTAAAATGATGTCGGCCTGTCTGACGTCTGTGGTCGATTTCTTGTGTACACGATAGCAGCCACAAATATGAATGGATTTTGACGAAACTTTATTCGGCTTCGTTATCAGAAAATCTAGAACTCGATAGAAATTTTTTTTTTAATTCGAGTGAAAACTGTTGGAAAAAACGTAAATAAACAATCGCGATTCACGATTCCCCTGAACGTTGTTCAACTAATAAATTCCTTATGAATGACTCACCTCGTTCTCGGGAGTAAATCACGGCGTTTTTCCGGCAAGCGAATCATGAAAATCTTGTGCTCGACGCGTATGCAAGTAATTAGCATATCCGTGGGCTTTTCCGGTTACGAATACGTTCCGGAAATGTCCCATTTTCGGATATACATACTGGGTTTATCTTGAAGTAGGTATCTGGTACCCGTATAAAAAAAATCTGGTACCCAGTTGTCTGGTACCCTTATTACAATATGTTCTTGTTCGTAGTCTGGTAATCTTGACTTGTGATGTGGTCTGTATGACCTTGTTAGTTCGATTTTGTTATAGATCGTTATGTTCCTTTTACATACGGCAGATATTTAATTCTCGGACGGAGAATTACAGTAACGGATCAAAAAGTTAAGTCACGTGCAAATTGTGGAAGTTCGGTTAAGAACTTGTTTATTTTCCATCCACAGTAACGGAAGTTTTCGCACATGAATAATTCTTCAAAAACCTCCTCGCCAAGCGTGTTACCGGATGAGGAGGCTTCAAGAAAGTGCACGTCGAATGCTTTGGGGTGAAGTATTTATTTTTACCTAATGTCTGTGTTTATACAACTGTTTTAAGTGACCCAGTATGCAACGCAACGTTTTTGAGCTTTGTATGCTCACGGCTTGTACATATTATTCGTGCTTTACCAAATTGTCTTACCAAGTGCTGTAAACTGGTAATGGATGTCTTATTCAATAAACATGATTAGACTTTATCTATTTGATTCTCCACCTCTTGAATGAAGGAAAAATCCACGCGCTATTCTGCAAGATAAATCGCCAAATCAATGTATTTATCCAGCAAACACTTCAAAATTTATTTGAAACTAGCAGCATACCCGTTCTTCGTACGGAGTATATAATATAAAGAAACTTAAAATTCACAATCATGTGCAAATTCCTATAGTATACTAAATGACATTTATAATCAAAATTTGCTGTTAAAATATTTAATACAATGATCCTAAAACAAAGTTTAAGAATCTCTGTTCTCTCTATACAAAATTCTCTTCACGGGCAGTATTGACGAATAACAAACATCCTGGCCCCTTTTGTAAGCAAATTTACAAAAAAAAAAAAAAAAAAAGAATGGAATCAATATATGCAAAATGAAGGCATTAAAATTGTATGGGACCCGTACTACTTATATACGCGAATATTAGAAGATATAACCTGTATTAGTACATTACATGTATAAATTGAAAATATCAATAAACCCGTAATTGACATCAATATATGCCAAAATGAAAGCACTAAAATTATATGGGAATATATATATATATATATATATATATATATATATATATATATATATATATATATATATATATATATATATATATATAAATATAAATTATTAAATCCAAAGTTAGAATGTATGTAGTAACTCATAATACACTATTCCAAAATTTTCTACAAAATACAAAGAAATAAAAGAAATTAAGACAAAAAGAGGAAATAATAAAGCATAATGCAAGTCATAAAGACAAAGACAATCAACAAATTTCAAAAATGAGGAATGCAAATAAGAAAACAAAAAAATCAAGCAAAAAAGCTTGCACATGGAGGAGATTTAGGCTTACGATAAGTTCATTTCGAAAAAATTCTCTTCGGGTCCATATATCCCTTATATATATATATATATCCCCATACTACTTATATTGTCGCAGATTAGAAAATATACCTGTGTGTTAGTAGAAGATTACCCGTATTATGATATGAGTCTCACAAATCTTTGCCAAAATAAAACAGATGACGTAATAAATTGAAAATATCAATAATCCTCGTCAATAATCTTTATACTAGAAGGTCGTAATTGATTCCAATATATGCCAATATACATCAAAATATATGCCAATATACCTGTACTACTTATATTTTCATAGATTAGAAGATTACCCGTGCATTTGTAGAAGATTACTCGTACAACGTGCAATATATGAGTTTAAACAATTTTTGTCATAATAAAACAATAGCAATAATCCCCGAAAATATGAATATTAATAATGTTTAAATCTGAAGACCGTAATTGATATTATCCAGTCAAAAATGCAATGTCAATGAAATTTAATTTATAAACATAACTTTATTATTCAAATCGGAAAAGATTTAATAAAAATCGTATGCCCCATAATACATTGGATTTATATCCGTTTCTAAACGGCATATCATTTGCTTCAAATAAATTGATGGAAATCATATCGTCTGAATAATGCTATTGCTATGGAAGGTTTAGCGACATTTTCATCAATTTAGCGATAATTTAAAACATCGCCAAATTTATCTCCAAGTGGGACTGTAGAACTGATAGTCCCATTTTGCGACAAATTGACGAAACATCATCACAATAGTATCCCCTAACAAAATACAATTAATTTCTTTTATTAAGCGCAATTTTATCAATTTCATGATATTTTTATGGATTTACAAACATTTTTATCAATTTGGTGATGTTTTAAAAGTTCGTAAAATGTGTTACTAAGTAGAATGTCAACAAATGCTGACCGACAAATGCTACCGAAACATCCTTTCAGTACACTCTTCTAAAAAAACAAATTTAATTTCATTGATTTGCGTCGTTTTTATCAATTTAACGACATTTCCGTCAATTCGCCAAAGTTTAAGAAAAGTTGTCAAGTTAGCGATATTGCGCCAAATTCGTAGCTCTGAATTTGCAGATCTGAAGAATAAAACATCCTGATCCCCTTTGTATATACTTAATGAAAACACTAAAATTGTATTAGAAGATATACCCGTTCTATTCTTTTTTTGCTTCAACAATTGAATAAATGAATTTATTGGGTAAACAGGATATATGAGTTTATTAGCTAAACATAATATATAAGCTTAAAAACTCTTTGCCAAAATAAGTGAAAGTGATGTACGCAATCCGCAATTAATATAATTAAAAAAAAATCAAACCGTTCTTTTCTAAAATATATTTTTATATCCATTTATTTATTATTCAAATCGAAAAAATAATAATTAAAATTAACAGACAGATTTAATTTAATTGCATTTCTGAGCAACATGATATAAGATAGAATCTTCCTCATAAACTACGAAATTAAATAACCATTTTGATTTCTTTATACTTTTCATTGTTGAGTAAAAGCTTGTGAAAAATAAACCATGGATATAGATTTTCCATTTAAATTCATGTTTCAAACAATTCATGTTTTCAGAAAGTGACTAATTAGCCAAAAAAATCTCCCATCAAACTCAGAGGTAAAGTTTTAATTCACTTTCAAACGATTTTCCACCTTTTCGTTTGGATAAACCACGGAGTTAGAGAGTAGAACTCCTAGGAAAAAGTTTCGTTTCTCATTAATATCTCGACAATCCCTGGTTTTAAACTCGATACTTGGACTAAATTTATGGGGGCTATTTCAAGGCTATCCACAAAATTTCATTAAATTCGGTTCAGCCGTTCTCTCGTGATGATGGGACAAACAGACAGACAGATTTTCAATTTTATTTATATAGATTTTATATATTTTTTTTAACATTGCAGCATAGGTCAAAATTTGACCTAATCATGCATAAAAGGGTTTATTTATGGCTCAGTGATCACGCGACTTAATAGTTTCAGTAATTGTGAAAAATTGCTGCGATACAATTTGTTTTGTTTGTGATGTCATTAGCCCCCCCCCCCCTTGGGGGTGTATATTGGCAAATATGGTATCAAGATTTTAAGTGAAGGGTAGCATGCTATAGTTTTAATCATATGGACCCACAATACCGATTTTTCAAAATTTTCTTTAAAATTAAAAAAATTCATTCTGGTATGAGAAAGTCTAGTTGAGGCACACTTCAGTTGATTATTTTATCTGATTTTTAACCAAAAATTTCCTTGGTGAAATTTTTTATTATGGTGTTATCAATATCAACCACTGCATTGTATAAAAATAAAAATATTTTTATTCTTATTAGTTACTTTTAATTTATGTGTATGAGAGGAAATTTTAAGAAATTTACTGTTTGTAATTATATTGGTAAGAACAAATGAAACATTCGAGTGGATAGCATTAAATGAGTTATAAAAATATGTAAATGAAGTCAAACAGAAATATGTAATTTAAATGCTAGATGCATTAACTTTTTAATTTTACCCTAAAGTGAGTACTGTTTATTTTCAGCTTTCAAGAATTTTAGATAGATATGGCGCTATTGATATAAAGTTGATGGGCAATAGAAGACAGGCAGTTATTGTAGTTGGAGGCATTGGAGGGTAAGTAAAATTCCTACGTTACTGTTAGGTACATTCCTACATTACTGTTAGGTACATTTGTACTGTAAAATTCCTACATTGCTGTTTGGTACATTCCTACATTACTGTTAGGTACATTTCTACATTACTATAAAATTCCTACATTACTTACAAGGCAAACTTATGAAATTATTATTATTTTCATACGTATTTCGGCTAGGTCGGATGGAGGGTCAGAGATTAAAAGACTAGAATACCGCTGTTGACAGTATTCTAGAGGGTGGACGTTATCGCTATTCGTGACGTCACTGAGTTATAAGGAGAAGTACCCGTTTCTCCTAGTGGTATTCAGTTCTGTGAGAAAACATAGACTGTGTCAGTCGTTGTTTTAATAGTTCTATTGTAGTTCTATCTTAAAAGTGAAGTTTAAGTGTAAATTTGCGTATTATATATATATAAATATATATATTAGTGTTTTTATATATATAAAGTATAATTTTGATTAATCGCTGTATATAAATTGTGTTTTGTGAGCGCAAAAATGCCTAACTGCGGCGGTTTCTTTGTGTTCAAATTACTATAAGAAGTCAATGGGATATATCAGTTTTCATAGATTTCCAAACGATTCTACACTCCAAAAATTATGGATCGTGAAGTGCAAAAGAGAGGATAAAATAACCATCGCTAACGTAACTGTCTAATCGAGTCACTTTTCTTGATTTGAAGAAGATTGTCAGATTTTGAAGAAGATTTTCGGGCTAATTTTTTTTTAATTTGAAGCCGGTTAAAAAAATAAAACAGGGAGTTGTTCCTCATCATAATCTGCCACCATCTGTAAATAATCAAAGTGTGAAAAGTGAACGATCAGTAAGAATAAAAAAACGGAAAGGAGAAGCAGAAACTATGACGAAAAAAAAACTTAGAACAGACTGTGTAGTACCTGTAATTTAAGTTTCTGAATATAAAATTTCTGCCAATAGCTCTATAAATGGTGATGGAAACGAGAGCATCGTTTATGAAAATGATGAAACTACTGAAGAAAATCAAACTATGAATGGCTTGAAACCTGATGATCATATGAAAAATATAAAGGATTTAAATGAAGAGATAAATTTTCTGAAAAATGAAAATATGCAGTTAAAGGAAAAAGTGAGAGCTCTAGAGAACGATACAAATTTACAAAAAAAAAAAAAAAAAAGTATAATGCAAAATATATCAAGGCATTAGTGCTTCAAATTAAGCAATTGAAAAGTCACTGTTTGCATGCCGAACAAAGTAAAGTTAAATATACGCGGAGTGAGGTTATCAATGAATCATCCTCATTTTTTAATGAAGGACAGACACATATGCAGAATCCTTAGAAAAAATAAAATTTACCATGGACGGACTTTGACATATCAGCTGCTTTAGCATTACGATGTGTGCCAAAAAAAGCTTTTGAAGGAGAAAATGAATTGGCCTCTTCAATTTCCAAAAACTTTACATACAATCCTGGAATCCAAAAAACAGTTTTTGAGATATTAAAAGAAAAAGCTCAAACTATGGATGAGTTTTCCAGATGTTCAGTTATATTGATGAACGAAATGAATATTGATGCAAAAATGTGTCACGATATGCGAGATGATCAAGTTTTAGGACCACACAAAAATGATTGAGGCTCTATCAAAAGGCGGTCTTTAAAGTCAACGGCACATTTTTCAGAAGAAATAAAAAAGGGGGAAAATGGTTTCTTAGAAATGCATGGCACATATATATCAAAAGAGAAAGGCGTCATTAAGAACTTGCAGTCAAAGTTAACAAACATTTCACCTTTTATATCACTAAAAGTCATAACTTTGTTTTCACGAATCGGAACATTCATCAGCATCAAACGCTTAAATAAGACTTTTATGCGGCAATTAGTAGACAGAAAAAAAGCAAAGAAAAGCCTTTAAATGGTGTAAAAGTAGTATCATGGTATAAAAATGGTATATATTGATACTATTTGTGATCCATGTGAACATTGGTTTAAAATTTTAAAACCTTGCATAATTTATATATTTAAAACTCTATAAAGTTTATTAATATCTTTGTAAAAACTGACATATCCAATGACTTAGCCAAGAGTCATAATCTTCTACTAGCTCACAAAATGCATCGTCTTTTCGTTGGGTAACGAAAATAAATCTACTGCCATTGACCATCCATTCGACCGTCAACTCCCCACTTTTCCCAAGATCCGAACTGCGCCTTTTAATATAATGATGTATATAGTCATGTAACTACCAGATTGATGATATTTCATAGTTTCAATATATTTTATATGTATGTGGGATTTTTTACGCAATTAGACGTTTTTGAAATAAATATTTATATTACATATAGAAAGTATTATCGATATTTAACCCATTAGTGCCTAGCGTCCCATCCAGTATAATGGGGTGCTAGGCACTAATGGGTTAAGATAATGGATACTACATTCTTAAAGTTCCGATGATTAGATATTTATTCATATCTGTATTAAAATACTTGAAATGTAATTTTTACATTTACTACACTTTTCGCGATATATTTTAGCTTTTATTATAAATAATATATGTATTATAATATTTTAATGATAGTCCTATGCATGTATGAGTGCGATCATTTAATTTCATTCTTCTAAAATTTTATTAAGAATGATATTATCTCCTTTTCGAATTATTAACGCGAACTTTCTAAATTTTATACATGCATCTCTATGTTCTCTATTTTTGACTTCTAACTCAGTGACGTCACGCTTCAAGTTGCTCTCCCGGTCGAAAAACAACCCCTTCTCTCTGACCTACCTCTTGTTTAAAGTACCTTGGGATGGTCTGGGTAGGGGGGAAATACTTAACCCCTATGCCTACGAATTGTTCGAAGGAAAAAGAATCATTCGCATTTTATACACAACTAGAACGAATTACCCGACGATGCCCGGGTCCTATATAATCGTCCACTACTTAAATAATACAGATATAGATAACATAACTCAATTTCCAAATCGCCTGTTTTTAACAAAAATCATTTCCTCCTTTTGTTTCATTCCAAATCCTTGAATTTCAATGCATGTATAGCCGTGTTCAACTGTTTACTATGCATGTGTACTAACATCCACTTTTCACCACAGTAACGTCCAGTAAACTGGAGAAAGAACAATGTTGAAAATTTCGATTATTATACTTTTAGCTAGTAATTAACAGAAACCCAGGAAATTGACTGATTAAAAATTTTTTTTTGTTAGAATGCGAAGATATACACATATACTTTTGCATATATACAGGATGTTTCAAAACTAATAGAACAAACTTTAAGGGGGTGATAGAACAAACACATCGAAATAAACGCTTTTCGTCAAAGAATGCATGGTCGCAAGGTAAGCAGTTAGGTAGTAGAGGGCGCTTTCTATTTCCCCAGACACGCTGTCTTTCACAACTCAAAGACATATAAAAGTGGTGGTTTTTGCACTGTCATTTGCAACTTGGAATGGATTAGTATACGAATAAGGAGACGGTGGATATGTATTTCGTCTACAGTCTCGCCAACAGTAATGGAAAAAAAGTTCAAAAGCTTTACCGAGAGTGCTTCCCCAACAGGCATGTGCCGGATCACAGAATGTTCTATCGCTTTCACCGCCAACTGACCGAAAGGGGAGCATTGATTGCCGCCATGCATGATACAGGTCGTGGAGGAAGTGTCAGAACGCCGGACATGTCAAAAGAGTTTTTACGTCATGTAGAAAGAAGATCATCCTGACACCAACTGAGAGCTAGGCTGTAGCACATGTGTACCCCATACTGTGGTGTGCGTGGTTTACGCCTTGTAGACGTTTTCAAGTCGCTAATGACGGTGCATGCAAAAACCACAGCTTCTATATGTCTTTGCGTTGCGAAAAGCAACGTACCGGAGGACATAGGAAGCGCCCCCCAGCGCCTAATCGCTTAACTTGCGATCATGCAATCTTTAACGAAAAGTGTTTGTTTCGGCTTGTTCTATCACCCCTTAAAGTTTGTTCCATTAGTTTTTGAAACACCCAATATATAAACATATACTTGTCAAACTATAGAATTGTGCTAATTTTCCTGTTTGGGATGCGGCGAATTAATAATAAAATAAAACATGTCTATTTCGATGTATTTAAAAATAAATAAATATGAAGGAATTATTGTAAGGTTTCCTTTCAAAGATTGAAAAACGCTCTTCGATCTTTTTGGTGATGTTGAGATGCAAACTCTGTGATAATGTTTTTGATCACTAAGGAACTGGTTTGTGTAAATATTGCTCAAAATTGTGAACATGAAATAACAAAATTAAACAAAACAAACAACAACAAAAAACTAATTCAAATTTTAAAAAGAATTTTGTCGAGGTCTGTCGCACTTATGGAGTTCAGCTAACCTAGTGCCGAATTTCGTGGCTGTCCGAATCATACATTTTTCACTACAGACGACACACACACAGGCAAACATATTCTTTTATCATGTAAGCTTTGTGATTTTAAATTCTGTAGAAAACAATTTTTTTTTTTTTTAAATCGTATTTCCTTTTATCTAATTCGGATGCGGCACGGAAACGTTTGCGGTACAGGAGTCCTCTAGAACATGAATATTTTAAAGAAAATAGAATCTGTATTGTGACTTTTTCAGTCACTATTCTTTATTGTAAGCAGCAAAATAAATCGATGTTGCAAGAAAGCAACGTAAATTGTTGCGCAAATAAAATGATAAAAGCAGACGATTATTTTGGAAACGCTTGGATTTCCATCTGTTACGTAAGTGCCAAGTGCGTGAACGCTAAATGAGAGTTCAATCCAGTCATAGAAAAAATGTAGCAGTGGTGGTGCCACCTAGTGTGGAAGACCCAGGCCGTCCGACTCATCCAGGGGACTTGAGCAACTATTTGGACCCACCTAGTGTTGTTGTTGTTGTTGTTGAAACCCAGACCGTCCGACCTACCAGAAAGGTCTTGTTGTTGTTACCCAGACCGTCCGACCTACCAGAGAGGTGTAAGGTAACTGTTTGGACGGCCGGGAAGTGTCACCCAATTTAGACCGGAACCCAGTGGGGGAGGCATCCACAGGGACCGTACCCTCCTTCCCCTACCACCAACCTCTCGGAAGGACTTACGGACCCACATGTTTAACGTGATCGTACTCCGCTTGAACACGGCGGCAGTTTTGGCAGTGGCTGGAATCGAACCCGGGCCTACCGAGTGCAACTCCAGCGCGCTAACCAATGGGCTACCGCGCCCCTACCAGAAAGGTGTTGAAAACCCAGGCCGTCCGGCTCGTCAACAAGGACTTGAGCATCCATTTGGACGGCCGGGAAGGAGTTAGCCGAAACCAACTCCCAACTTCCATGGCTTTCGTCCGACGGTCCAGCAGCGTTTATTTTGAGAATCAAAAATTTACAGGAGAGTTTACATAATATGTTTCACATTTTGAAACAATATAAAGTTTAAACAGTGAAAGACACATTAAAACGGATTACAATAATTCTTGAACAATTGTTACTTCAACTGGTGCACAATGAGAAATAATACAACAAAAACAGAAAAACCAAAAACCAAACTGAAAAAAAAAAAACTACCAGAAAGGTGTAAGGTAACTGTTTGGACGGTCGGGAAGTGCCACCCAATTTAGACCGGAACCCAGTGGGGGGGGGGCATCCACAGGGACCGTACCCTCCTTCCCCTACCACCAACCTCTCGGAAGGACTTTCGGACCCACATGTTTAACGTGATCGTACTCCGCATGAACACTTTGGCAGTGGCTGGAATCGAACCCGGGCCTACCGAGTGCAACTCCAACGCGCTAACCAATGGGCTATCGCGCCCGGACCCACCTAGTGTTGTTATTATTGTTAAGACCCAGACCGTCCGACCTACCAGAAAGGTGTAAGGTAACTGCTTGGACGGCCGGGAAGTGCCACCCAATTTGGACCGGAACCCAGTGGGGGAGGCATCCACAGGGACCGTACCCTCCTTCCCCTACCACCAACCTCTCGGAAGGACTTACGGACCCACATGTTTAACGTGATCGTACTCCGCATGAACACGGCGGCAGTTCTGGCAGCGGCGAGAATCGCGCGCTAACCACTGGGCTGCCGCGCCCGAAAAGAGCCAACAACACGCGGTGTTCCCAGGTGGTCACCCACCCAAGTACTAACCGCGCCCGATGCTGCCTGACTTCGGTGATCTAACGAGAACCGGTGTTTTCAGCACGGTACGGTCGTTGGCCCGGACCCACCTAGTGTGAAGAAATTAACGTAAAACACGGAACAGAATTGTAAAGCAGAAAAATGGACCTTCAAATGAAATACTACATAAAAAGTATAAAACAGAAACAAGTTAAATGTGGTCATATCACATATTGTTTCATAGACAAATCATTAACCAGATTATTGGAATTTGTATTAATATGAAAAGCTTCACACTGGGCGACGCACTACAGCTGTATTTTAGCATTTTTTACTAGCATGATCATATGTGTTCATTTCATGGCGTGTTCACACTGAAGAAAGAAATCGACATATTTCCGAAACGATCATTTGCATTTAACATTTTATTTGTATAATTTTATTGTGTTATGTTGCGATTTATTTATTGATTTTATTGTGAATAAATAAGTTCTGTATTGAATCATAGTGTGACTAATAGAAGCTATTAATTCAAATGCAAAATGTGTAATGTGATGACTTTTTTATATCTCTTGCTGTTTTAAATGCTATTTCATTATTTTTTGCTCTTTTAATGCTCTTTGTAATATTTTGACTTTTTCATATCTCTTGCTCTTTTAAATTTTCTGTCAAATGCGCAGCAATTACTTTTATTCGCTCGGACATGGTCACTTTACTATATATAGACTTAATGTATATACTCGTGGACCATTCCTTGCAAAGTTATTGGGGTGCTTAAATACTTTCTTAGGAGCCTTGTAACACAGATCAGATACTTCTGATTCATTGACATTACAAACCTGTAACTAGAAAAAATAATTTTGTGAAAAATTTTATATGAAATATTAAAACCTAATAATCGACGAACGAAAGGTAATAAAAAGTTTTTTTCTTTTTATTCTGCTACTCAGTATGATAGAAGTCGACCTCAACCTTATGGGATATGAATGCATGAGAAAAGTCGAGTCGTGTAAGCTTACACACTCCAGATATTTTTATATCATTTGCGCGCGCAAAAATAAATGTAAATCATTCCAATGGCCATATAACTAACGAAACACTTCTGGAAATATTCCATTGGATATTTTTCTCTGTTTTAATGGGCCCAATCCGTACGCGATGCGCGAAAATGAAATCTCTTTTGTGACTCGAGATCTTCATTGTCAGTGGTGCTTTCTAAATATAAAGCGTTTCGCACTTGTAAACGCACAATAGGATGGAATGATAAAGTAGAAGAAGAAAAGACCATTCGGAATCCACGGGCGTTATTTTTAGTCGTGTCAAGACTTTCGCCTGGAGAGCAGCGCCAAGGAAAGACGGCGAACGTTTTAACCAATTTTTAATTCAATTAAATTAATGGCAGCAATTTATAACCGTACGCTCGTTCCCCACTGGTTTCATTAGCCTGTTTAATGGCTTTCATCCAATTTAACGTTCGTATGCAAGAGCTGTTCTGGATTTCGGGTGTTTTTTTTTTCGCCAACCCAGTCGCCAAATGCAATATTTATTCGCTAAATGCACTTTTCAACCGCCAAGTTTTATTTTTACTGAAGTTGAAAAATAATTTTTTTTGTGAATTCTGAAATTCTGAAGAATGTTTTTTAACTGAAAGCTTACTGAAAACATCGCTCTATAGATTTTTGGCGTCAGATTTTTATCTTTGTATTTTTCCTACAGCATACTATATGCATAGGCAGGGGGGTGATAGAAGTAAGCAACGCTTAGGGTACTCGACTGGAAAGGATTTCAGAAAGGCAGAACTAACTATATATCCGAAAAGATAAATTTGGACAATCAACAGATTTGGATTTATTGCAAAAATTTTCGAGAAAACTATAACAATCTTTTTTCTACATAATTTCCCACTGAATTTAAGCGCATTAAAGCACTGATGAAAAATGATCTAAAACCGTAGATGATGATTTAAACTTTTTCAGAAAAAACGATTTTTCATATATGTATTCTGTATTATTGATGTTTTTCATCCTGCCGGTCACCGCAACCGAAGCGTCTGTTGAAATGTCATTAAATAATTAAAAGGCTATAAAAGACTACAAAAGAAATTCTATCAGACAATCACGATTTAGTGATTTAACCTTTCTGCTAATGGAAAATAGTGAGGCCAGAAAAATGAATATGACAACTCTTGCTGCAGGAAAAAAAAAAAAACTTTTTTTTTCTGCAAATGTTTTATCAATATATTTATGTGATACAATTGTGTGTTATTTCTTCGATATAATAAACAAATTCATCAGTTGTAAACTATTACAGAATTCATTCAAAAAATTTTCAGCTAGAAAAGAGAAAATGGCCTCAAAATAATTCTGCTTGTGATCCTGAAAATTGTAGCTACGCCACTGTGTATGAGGATGGTATTGTAATAGAATCGAAAATTTGAATCCGAATTTTTGATGACGTTTTGAACACTGAATACGAATCGGCTTTTATTCAGCGTAACGTCTGTATGTGTATGCAGATATGTTAATGTATGTTTGTGTGTGTATGTGTGTGTGTTCGTGAGTCTGTGGATGCAATATCTCACGAACGAATGAAGCATTTTGAAAATAATTTGTTACGAGTATAACAATCAGTAAATACTGGAACACTATTGATTTTAAACGCAATCAAAAACACTCCCCCCCCCCCTTCTTTAATTTCGAAGGGATTATTAAAAAATCAGAACCTTTGATAAAGATAATTAAATAATCATTTTAAAAGTGGCTTTTCATTAAAAAACGAATAACACAAACTTTAGCGCTTTGGCTTGAATTATTCTCGAGATATTGCACGTTTTCAAATAAATTTATCAAAAAATGAAAAAGTAGTAAATATTGTCAAATTTGCCCACTTTCCATATAGAATATTATGCGATAAATCTGTTAATATCATTCTCGTGGATCTAATTCGTTTCATTGTTTTATTCATGAGAAAAGATGCCGTTTGCAACAGTTTTGTATTTTGACGCCAAACAATTCGTCAAAAGTCATTTATATCGTGGAATATTAATTAAATGTCCATTGCATTTTGATGTGAATTTTGCACGTATGAATAAACCATTTTGTTTCACCAATAAAGTTATTTTTAAGCCAATAAAGTCGCCAAAAGTGACCAATTTCAAGTTATGCGATATTAATTCAATGTGGAAAACATTGTGTTCTTTGATTCTGTGACATCATTATTTCGGTATGAAAGAAGTGAAATCAGGAACGTTAACTTTTTAAGACCCAAAAGAAAAATCATAGAGCATTCCGAAATAAAGTAATCATTATTTTTTTGTTCGAATTTATCTCTCCGTGTTTCATGTCAAATGTTAAAATCATGAGAATCTTCAATGCGTTGAACGTTTTTCGATCTTTCCAGTGTGTCACGATGGAAACTGTTTTCGATCGCCAAGGAATCGATTTGTGTGAAAATCGCTTAAAATTGCCTTTCAACATAAAACAATTAAAATTTAAGTTTAATTTAACAAATAATTCGCCAAGGTACATCGTCTTGAAAAGTCAGCTACTCCTGTACGAATATCTCGGCTGTAAGTAGCTTTGATTTCTCGCTACGCAAACTCTGACAAACATGCACACAGACCGACATCTTTTATTGTGTAAGATTATTTTTCCGAATATTTTCTCATCCAAGATGGTGACAAATATGTATGTTTAAGATTTCAATTGGAATACATATTTTAAGCCTTCCATTAAAACCTCCTGTGGCAGCTTTATTCAAAGTGTATTCCACGGAATTCTGGGGTTCCGCTACAGTGTTCCAGAGGTTCCGTAACGTGACAGTTTCATGGAATTATTCCTAAAAATAATTTTGAATTCATAATGTGGTCTTACGAACTTGTTTTTGGTAGTAAAATAATGCTAATTAGTACATTTTGCAACAGAAATGTTAAATTTTTTTCGGAGTATTTGCAAAATAAACTATTCTGTCTCTCGCAAACTGAAGTGAATCAAAATAGCTATATATTTAATAGCTGCAAAACACAAAATAGTAAATCCTAAATAATAGTTAAGTCTGCTTAATCTATGCTAATTGCCAAGTGTCCGTCTGTCTGTCACGCTTTTTTAGGCACTTCTCGAATCGATATAGACTTGCAATTTGGTACACGCCTCAGTCGATAAAACCCTCTGGAAACATCGAATTTTTCGAAAACGTTCTCTAGAGGGGGGTGCTCCACACCAAAACGTTCGAAAAGTGAAATGATAGGAAAACATGCTTTGCTATAAGATAGACTTCAAATTTGGTGTATAAGTAAATCTTTCGAAAGTAAGAAAGTGTGCAATTTCAGATTTCCAATATTTTCAATTTAAGGGAGTGCCGCTTACCAAAATGTTCTATTTACCGAATAAACGAGAAAAGGCCCCTTTAAAATTTGATAGAGGCTTGAAATTTGGTATATGGGCTAATCATTTGACGAAAACACCCAAGACTAATATAGTTTTTCAAAAAGGTTCGTTTAAGGGGAGTGCTCCAGAGAAAAACGTTCGAAAAGTAAATTGATAAAAAACCATGCTTCGGGATGAGATAAAGTTATCATATTTGGTGTAAGGGTAGATAGTTTGGAAGGAAGAAAGTGTACAATTTCTGTTTAATAATATTTCTATTTTAGGGGGTGCCGCACATCAAAATGTTAGACTTTCGGTATAAAGGAGAAACGCCCCTTTTAAAACGTAATAGAGGCTTGATCTTTGGTATATGGGCGAATCATCTGATAGAAAACACAAGAAGAATAGAGTTTTTCAAAAATGTATATTTAAGGGGGTGGGTACTCTACACTAAAGCATTCGAAAGGTGAAATGCTAGAAAAGCATGCTTCGCGATGAGATAGAGACTTCAAATTTGGTGTACGGGTAAAAAGTTGGAAAGGAAGAAAGTGTGCAATTTCAGTTTTCCAACATTTGCTATTAAAGGGGGTACCGCTCAATAAAATATTCGATTTGCCGAACAAATGAAAAACGCTTCCTTTACAATGTGATAGAGGCTTGAAATTTAGTATATGGGCTAACCATTTGACCAAAAAAAAAATATGAATACAGTTTGACAAAAATGCTCATTAACGGGGTGCTACACAGAAAAACGTTCGAAAGGTGAAGTGATAGAAAAAACATGTTTCGCGATAGGATAGAGACTTCAAATTTGGTGTACGGGTAGATAGTTTGAAAGGAAGAAAGCGTGAAATTTCAAATTTCCAATATTTGCTACTTTAAGGGGTGCCGCACACTAATATGTTCGATTTTTCGAATAAATAAGGCACGCTTCCTTTTAAATGTGATAGAGGCTTGATATTTGGTATATGGGCCAATCATTTGATGAAAAACTCAAGACAACCAGACTTTTTCAAAAATGTTCATTTATGGGTGTGCTTCACAGAAAACCGTTCGAAAGGAGAAATAATAAAATAGCATGCTTCGGGATGAGATAGACTTTAATGTGGTGTACAGGTAGATAGTTCGAAAGGAAGAAATGTGCAAATTAAGTTTCCCAATATTTTCTTCTTTAGGGGGTTTTGCACACCAAAGTATTCGATTTGTCGAATAAATGAGAAACGCGAATTATTCAAAAAATTACATTATTCAGGGGTTGCTTATTGAGAGACCGTTGATTTTCAATGGGTATTCAGCTAGTAACTTGTGTAAGTAGTTTCAAATAAATATAAAATTCTATTTGACACGAGAATTTTTAAATTAATTTTTCTCGATAAACTTAATATTATCTTACCTTTGATTTAAGATATCTCAATATGCAGATCGAATTTTAAAAGTCGGGCCTCGTTATGACCTAAAACATCACTAATTCAAACTTTGTACAAAATTTTATTTGAATCAGTTGAACTTTTGCACAATCGGAAAAAGTTTTCAATTCAGCAAAAAGTTTACAATTGCACAATTCAGCAAAAAGTTTTTTTACTGAAAAACTTTTGCACAATCAGATTTGAGTCAAAAATAGTATATGCTACCCTAGACTTTTCCTTTTTTATGAGGTTCCGCCATCGATTTAAATTTCAAAAAAGGGTTCCGCCATCGAATTGAATTTCAAAAAAAGGGTTCCGCGACTAAAAGAGTTTGAAAAACACTATCCTATGCTATGAGAACACGTTCTGCTTATGAGCCTTATACACTACTCGACACAGAAAATGCAAAACACCATGAAAGAGCGAATTGAGTGTGATGATAAAGGACACACAGAAAGAAATGGCATATATAAATAAGTGATGTTTATTCCAGAAAGATAATGTAAGTAAGTAATGGCATAAGTGTCCAGAAGTAATGGCATAGACAGGGTGATCAGTAGGCGATCGGATCACCTCTTGCTGCGATAAAAGTAGCAACCCTTCGAGGAACAGATGCAATGAGTGTGCGGGTAGTTTCCTGAGGGATGGATAACCATATGCCTTCAACCATTCTCCACTCTGTTTGAGGTGAGGCAGGGAAGTCAAACGACGGCCAATCACGTTCCATACATGCTCGATGGGTGAGAAATCTGGAGACAGCGGGCCCCAATGAAGCACCTAGATTCCTTGCAAGGCTTGTCTGCTGATGGTTGCCTTGTGCGATAGTGCGTTATCTTGTTGGAAAACAGCATTTAGCAACCGCTAAAGATAGGGCAGTGCAACCGGTTCCAGTACATCATCCGCATATATATATATATATATATATATATATATATATATACCATGATGCCGTGTTGTCGAGCAGTATGACGTTCAACAGTCGCAGCAGGATTGGATCTGTTTCCACGTTGCTTCCAGACTATCACACGGCGACTATCATTCGACAAGCAGGACCGAGACTCGGCGCCGAATACTACCCTGTCCCATTCAGTCACCCAAGAGGCTTGGACCCGATACCATTGCAATCTCTCACTTTGGTGTCTTGCCTTCAATAGCAGTCTCCCCGAGATTTAAGATGCTCTGCCCTTCGGGCAGTCTCCGTAAAGGACGGTTTGAGTGCAAACCGCTTTCGGCCAATCGTCGAGAAACTGTCTTATATTGGAACATACAATATAAGATATTGAAATATTCAATGTACCCTGCGAATTCAGCAGATTTTCGACAGTCGCCGTTTGTGGGACCGCCACTGCATGCCTTCGAATGCGTCGATCAACGCGTACTAACGTAAATCTGGATGGACCTGTACCACTGCGACGATTCACATGCCCTTCTTCATCCATCTCTTCCAAATCCTTTGCACAGTGGACGCATCTATGCGTTTTTCAGCGGCGATATGCCGGTACACCCACCCAGCCGTACAAAGGCCTAAAATGAATGCCCTCGCACGATCGTCCAAATGCTGAAACGGACTTTGGCATCGTCGGCCAGGCATCTCTTCGACAACACGTGTCTTCTGAAGCGGAAAACAGCTCGGAAAACGGGTTTCCGTAGACGACAGAGAATAACAACTGTTGACTCATCTGCCGTTTCCATCCCTTTTATTCCGTCCTCTAATCATGTGACCTACTTGCATTTTAGATCATTTACATACATCAGCCAGCTGCGTTTGTCTGGCAATTTGCATAATTATGCGGCCAAAGCTTCTGTCCACTTTCGGAATGATGTATGCGTATGTTTATGACATACACACATTGTCTAAATAATCTTATAAGAGAAGTTATGTAGCCTATGATATCGTTTGTAAAATTTAATTAACTTTGTTAAAATGTGAAGAATATAATTTCTTTAACAGTTTATACGATGCATATTTATTACTCAGCTTAATTTAAAAAGCTGCAAGAAGATGGAAGAGGCTGCATATGATTAAACTATTTGAATGCATGCATGCATTACTCAAATCAAATAGCTCAAACTGTTACAAAAAATAAGTAGAGCAAAAAGCTTCGTTAAAATACCTCACCATATAATCCGTTAAAATACCCACCATAAAATTTAATTAACTTTGTTAAAATGTGAATAATATAATTTCTTTAACAATTTATGCGATGTATACTTATTACTCAGCTTAATTTAAAAAGCTGCAAGGAGATGGAAGAGGCTGCATTTGAGGAAACTATTTGAATGCATGCATGCAGTATTTAACACTAGAATGACGGAAGCGGTCATTTTGACCGCAAAACTACTTTGAGAAACGATTCCTCCAAAACGGCTAATCCCAGCCCATTGAAATTTTATGACTTTTCTTATTTTCTTAAAGTTATTGAAAACACAGAAGAAAATTATTCCAAGTTTTATAATAAGAGTACAAATCAACTGAGAGGGCAGCATTGCGTCACACATCGCTACGAAAGACTCGCCTGCTATTCCCTCGGCCCGGAAGGATCCTTTTGGGCTACATGACATAGCGCGGAAGCAGTAATCGAAAGGTTCCGAGATCGAACCCGTTCCCCATCATCGGGGCTATGCGGCACCCCACAATGGTGACCCGTACACGAGATGGCAGCACTGCAGTGACGCACACTCTGTCCTTTCCTGATTGACCACGACTGACATCACGTCGTCGCACGATGAGCTACGACTAAGGCTCCTCTATATACGAGCTGTCTCATCACGCATATTGAAGCCCACCATAGCTGGGAGCGCAATCCTTTAGCATTAGCTCTATTCGTATTTTCACTTTAAGAAATATAATTGAAAAAATTATAGGTGGTTGTTTTGCACCGAACTGCTCTAATCATTCTAGAAAGGGTTTTAGGTTATTTCGCTTTCCTAGAAACTAAGAAAGAATAAAACAATGGCTAATAAATAATTGGATACCCGGTTCTGGAGCATACTTGTGCGAGCTAAGTTCTACAATATTCTAATTGAAACTTATTTTTTTATATAAAGTATTTATTTTAAACACTTAATTTATAATTTCTGTAACTGTAGTATGGAACCCTATAGGCTTCAATATGCTCGATAAGTCAGCCTGTAGTTGAGGAGCCCTAGGTACGACTATCCTCCCGGCTATTTCTGCTCACCGACTGAGTTTCAGCTTGGGGACGCGTTGGGGGTTTTCTTGTCGGCCCCCTCCTCACTGAAATTCGACCAAGCATCTGACCAGGAAGGGGAGTATGAGGGGGCAGCATAGCGTCACACATCGCTACGAAAGACTCGCCGGCTATTCCCTCGGCCCGGAAGGATCCTTTTGGGCTAGATGGCATAGCGCGGGAGCAGTGATCGAAAGCTTCCGAGTTCGAACCTATCCCCCACCATCGGAGATCTGCGGCCCCACACCTAGAGCGACGGCAGAAGTCAAAATGACCGCTAGAGAGATTTCACACGATGATGTAATCCGACTGCGTCGTTGCGCTACTGTAAGCCGTAAGAAGGATTGCATCAGCTTTTTAGCATTATCCGGCGTGTTTCAAGAACGAACAACGACTGTGCCCGTGCTGGATGTAAATTATTGCATAAAATTTTGACGCGATGTCTTGTGGGAAGCGACTGACTACTGGTGCGTGTTTAGCACTTTTGCAACAATTTATCGAGAATTCCAGTGATAACGGCGGTGATTGTGATGCAGATTTTGTAGTTTCTGATGAAAATGAAATTGCAGAGCACAGCGTCAGCTGCTCAGAGGAGCAAACAGACTCTGGCGATAACGATACATCCAATTCAACTCGCCTTCAACGCAATACCTCTACTTCAGCAAATCTTCATGCCAATGATGGTACTGAATGGAAAATATTGGATCAAAGCACCGCTATTTCCGGGAGATTTGGTTCTCAAAACGTCATGAATAAAAAGGCTGACCCATACTCCGTATGCAAATAGAAATGTATGCAAGAACGCTTATTGCAAAAAATGTGTGTATTGAAACCTCCTAAATGCTGTAATTATGATATTTTGGTTTTGAATTAAACGTATGTTGTATTTCTTCTATGGCGGTCAAATTGACTGCTGCCCGTCGTTCTAGGTAGTTCAAAATATCCCTCGTTCTAGTGTTAAATCAAATAGATCAAACTGCTACAAAAAGTAGCTAGAGAAAAAAGCTTCTTTAAAATACCCACCATATAATTCGTTAAAATACCCCATAAAATTTAATTAACCTTGTTAAAATGCTAATAATATAATTTCTTTAACAATTTATGCGATGTATACTTATTACTCAGCTTAATTTAAAATACTCAGCTTAATTTAAAAGGCTGCAAGGAGATGGAAGAAGCTGCATATGAGGAAACTATTTGAATGCATGCATGCATTATTCAAATCAAATTGATCAAACTGGTATAAAAAGTAACTAGAGCAAAAAGTTTGTTTAAAATACCCACCATATAATTCGTTAAAATACTCACCATAAAATTTGATTTAACTTTGTTAAAATGTGAAGAATATAATTTCTTTAACAATTTTTGCAGTGCATACTTACTCAGCTTAATTTAAAAAGCTTCAAGGAGATGGAAGAGGCTGCAGGTGAGGGAAACTATTTGAATGCATTCATACATTATTCAAATCAAATAACTCAAACTGTTACAAAAAGGAACTAGAGCAAAAAGTTTCGTTAAAATACTCACCATATAAAAAATAAGTAATATTATCAACTGGTTTTGGTTAAAAAAAAACCTTCCTTCAGGACAAAACATGCGCGCGCGCGCGCGCACACACACACACACACACAGACCCTCTCTCTCCACTTTTTTCTGGGAGGAAATTCAAAATAATAAATTATTGAAATTATTTTATATATTTATAAATAGAAGCTTGTTGAATTTTTATCTATTAATAGGTTCGGAGGTATAAGCAAGTTTTTACATGTATCATATTGCTCCGATTTCAGCCAGAGATATGTCAACCATAGATTTTACTGACATCCAAAGTGGTACGAAATATGAACCTACAGGGCTTTGCTGTTCTCTAGTATTTTCTTACTTTGCCTATGGTAAAATAAAATGGCGCTGTTCATTAAACTAGTTTACTCTCGACTTTGGCATAGTTTGCATCGGAGGAGTCTTTGTCTTCTACGAAGTATCTTGTATTCCATAGAAATCAATCTGCAGTACCGACCATGATTTAATTGCTGTTAGGTATGCGTTATATCGTTGTTAGCAATGGAGATTCCATCTATCAAGCTTGAGTTATTCTTAATGTAAGCGCCCACTACAGGGCCGCCCATAAGGGGGGACGGACACCAATAGAGAGGGGGGGCTTTGACCGCCAATAGTTTCTGGTTTAAACTGGAGAAGACATGAAGAATTCACAAATGAAGTGAAAATCAAATATGGAGGTAGCCATGATAAATGTTTGTAGGGGAGGGGGCGCAATTTCTATGGGCGGCCTGCTCACTAGTCCACATCAGACATTAGGGACGCAGTGGTTTTTTTTTAATTTAATTTAATTTTATTTTATTTTATTCATTTATTTTTTATTTTTTTGCGTCAACTATTTCGAATTGTCACCCGGATCCCACTCCGTTAGCTCTTGACGTAGTAGACTATCAGTGTATAGAATGAATGTGGTTATTTAGTAGTTATAGTGTGTCAGTGGCGTAGCGTGATTCTGAAAGAGGTCTTCTTTCTCATTTTTCACTAATCATTTACTCTAGAAATGAATGACCTAGATGTCACGTGCTTATTCATTCTTGGTTCGAACTCTATAGTTTCAATCACGTTACGCTACTGGATAATGTAGTAGCATTTACCATAGTTATTTCAGTAGGTATGTCTGAGAGTGATGATATATTAGCAGTTATTAGTTGTTTGGATAATGGAAAACGAAAAGAAGAGACTTTCGACCACTCTTCGGAATGGTGTGTGACATCATTGGCGCGCACTGCACTATTATTAAAATCCTCTTCGAATTTCTTGAACTCCGCGGCGCTTGCGCTGTGGAACAGTGAACTCAGACTCATCTGAAATCATGTTAATAAAATTTTTTCTAATGCTTTACATAATTGCATTGCTCAGAGCTTTAGCAGCGTAAAACAAAGGTGAGGGTATCAAACGGATTTTGAGGCAAATCGAGCCCTCTTTAATAAAAAGAAATAGAGAAATCACTCTAGCGAAATAGGAAATTGCCTGTTGGAGACTTTTTTCTGCCTTGCTCCTGGAGTGACTGGTATGTCTTTTTTTCACTGGGAGGCTCTATTTGATTCTGAAAAATATATTGGCCTTGATTTTCTTTTACGCTATTTACTAACTAATATTTTCATCTAACGTTAAAATATTTCGATTAGAACCTAATGATCGATTTTCTGTAGAACTAAGTCATGAGCAAGACAATACTTATTGAATGTGTACAAGGTCTCCAGACACTTGCGGCCTTAAAATTGTCTGCGGTGGTCGGTGTAAACATGGTGTTCTGAGGAAACTGCATGCCAGAAGCCTGCTCATAAACCAAAGTAAAATATCCCCCGTTGTTTTAACGGGGTTCTGAGAAAGCAACCGTTTTCCTGGTCTCAACTCTTGACAGAAAGGCAGGGCGGGAAGGCAGTTGTTAAATCGAGGTTCTGGAACGGATTCAGCTGTTGTCGATTCGACAGAAAGTCATTTGGCAAGTGGAGACGTAGCTATTTTCTACTATGCCGTCTTCTGTTACCCGGAATCACTACTGCTGTGCGTGATTCAATATTTTTTTAGCGTCACTCGGAGCTCAGTGGGTTATTATAGGAGTGTACTAGTATATTCGGGCATCACCTGGCAATATCTTACATAATTGCATTGATCCGGCACTGCTAGATCGTGTGATTCCGTAGCTGGAGACTCAGTTTTTTGTTGCTTGAATTTTAAATATCTCATCGGATCTTAAAATAGATGGCATACGTAGATCTCAATCAAATAGAGTAGACAAGCGGTAAATATCCTAGAACTTGAAAGAGATCTATTTTGCTGATGGAATAAATCGCAGTCGTAATACAACTCAGCAATAACAAATAAATGGAAGCAATGAAATCAATTATTTGTACAAAATAAATACAAATCGTCTGCTTTTAAAATATACTCCTTTAATTTCTAAAAGTATAATTTATTTGGTCGAAATTATGGAAAAATTAACTTTAAAATATAGAAGGTGGAATTGTTAAAAGCAATTAAGAATGAAAAAACAAGAATAAAACAATTAGCATCTATTTATATTTTATCCAAAAACAACTAAATATGAAGACTATCCTTTGAGTAAGTGAGAAGCATTTTAAACATTAATAGCAGACATTATTTCGAATTTAATTATATGTTTGATTTGATTGTATGCCCTGAAAGGATTTTTTTTTTGCTGTTGCCAATATAAAAAAAAGAACTTTTACAGATTTTTTAAGAAAATTGCACACACAAGCAAAAAAAAATGCACAATTTTTCTTTTTAATACTAATAAATGGACCTAAAAATGTATGAAACATGCATGTATGAGAAAGTGTAGTGGAGACTTGGACTTCAAATATTTTATAATGGTTTGCTGAAAAAACATAAATATTAAGTTTTCATAACATTAAGATATGCGAAACTTTTGTATGTAGCGTACCTGTATTTATTCTGTTTCTGGGCATAACTTGCCACGTGTCAAACATTACTTTCCTTACAATACATGGTAATGTATAGAGAAAGTATTAGAATTGTGTCGAAAATCGAAACTCAAATTTTCGACGTATCTACACATTTTGTGACCTCTAGAACACGAAAAAACTATTTTTAGCGTGACGCCTTTCTATGTGTCTGTCTGTGCAATGTATATACTCTAGCTCAAAAACTATTTGACTAAATTTCACAAAATTTTATAGGTGGATGACCCTAATGCTGATCATTTTTGGGTTACCTTGTTGCTGATTAGATTTTGGTACGATTCGGAAAAAGAGAACCTGCATTTTTTCGAAATAGCCCGCAAAACTCGCATGTATTCACTTTAACTAAAAAACTAATTGACCAAATTTCACAAAATTTGGTAGATGAATCACTTGTGAGTTACCCTGGTGCTGATTAGATTTTGGTACGATGGTACGATTCGGGGGGGGGGGGAATATACCTTTTTTACGAAAATCGTCAATATCTAAAATGAAAGACTATGTATGCTAAATTGTATCAATTAAATGCTAGTTTTATATGTAAATTTTAACGATGAAAATATAATAATACCAACCCCATTACTCTAGGACTAACCGTTCTCGAGATATTTTAGTTTTTCGCATTTTGGCTACGCCGCCTTTGAAAATATGTCCAGTTACTAAATAAAAATGCAAATTGAATTAAAAGTGCATATTCAGTGTTATTTTGTGCAATTAAACCCAGTTTAACGAATTATTAAGGAAGTCAAGAGAAAATGAATTTGAGTCTGTAGGAAAAGTCATATGCTGCCCACATCAGATTTTTTCTTTTTTGCTTTAGCAATATAAGCCGCCATGTTACCAAATCGTACTCTTGCAGAATTCTGATTAGAGGTTGCACTCTTTTGTAAGGAGGGGAAAATATTGGTTTATGCGAGAGGGGTAAAATTGTTTCCTCGTACTTGTCCAAGGTCTTTCAATGTATAACTAAAATGTTAGAATGTGACTTGGGTTCTCGGAAAAGAAACATACCTTGATTTTGAAAGTAAAAGTAAAAGTTAAAGTTCACCCACAGTCCATGGATTTATCAAGGACGAAGTGAATCATCAGAAATCGAAAGATTGATTTGTATGTGTGTGGTATTTTTTTAAGTTAACAATATTTAAGTTCAGGATTTTTTTATGCAGTTTGTGGAAGGTTTTAGTATTGAAAAACGTATTTTATAACACACTTTTAGTACGCTACTCAAGAGACCAGTTATGAGAGGCTTTTACGTACGAAAGTGTATTATCGAAGTTTGAGTCAAGATCCGACTCAAAAACACAACACTTGAATTTTTGACAACGCCATTTATTCCATTGCGCACCTTTATTCGTTTACGTTTTCATACATATAATATAATATAGAGAAAGTATTATTTTCACGAAATTTTTCTATTTTCATATTTTAATACCAATATATGTTTTAGGACCGCCTAAACACGTTTCGATTATTTTTAGAGTGATGGCCGTCTGTCTGTGGTCGATTTCTTGTGTACATAATAACTGCCACAAATATTAATGGATTTTCACGAAACTTTTTATCCGGCTTTTTGTAAACGAAAAATCTAGAACTAAATAGAATGTTTGTTTGTTTTTTGAGTGAGTTAAAATATCGAAATATATTCGAAATTTTATATTTTTTTAACATGGCAGCATAGGACAAAATTTATTATAATTATGCATAGAAGGGGTTATTTATGGCTTACTGATCACGAAACTTAACATTTTCAATCATTATGATGAAAAATTGAAACAATGCAATATTTGTGTTCGTGAGTAGAAGGATAAGGGGAGTTCAACGCCAGGAGGGATCGGCAACGAGTTATACTTGACCATGGGGATCCTCAGAGATCATAAAATATGTGCATCAACAGAGAAAGTCTTCAAGAACTATACATTAACATTGGGAACCTCAGAAGCCGGTGTGTGGCGACACAGTTATGATCTCATAAGATAGGTACGGGTAAAAGGGTGATGTCATAGAAGAGGGCGGAGTTCAAAATTATATTACGTATGGAGTATCGTTTCTTTCCTCAATAGTAGTCTATTAAATATATGTAGGTATTTTAGTAAAAGATAATATTTTTTAAAGGCTATCCCCATCACCATCCGATTTGAGTGCAAGCCGCTTTCGGCCAATCGTCGAGAAACTGTTCTCGCTGATATTGGAACATCCAATGTATCCTGCAAATCCTGCAGAATGTCGACAGCCGTCGTTTGTGGGACCGCCACCGCAGCATGACTTCGAATGCGTCGATCAATGCGTGCTGATGTATATCTGAAAGGGCCTATATCACATACCCTTCTTCAATCCATATTCTTCAAATACTTTGTACAGTGGACCGACCCATCTACTCGTGCTTCAGCGGCGATATGCTGGTACGACCACCCAGCCCTACGTGAGCAAGTCTAAAATGAATCCCCCTCACACAATCGTCCAAATACTGAAACGGACTTCGGCTTCGTCGGTCGGGCATGTCTTCAACGACAGATATCTTCCGAAACGAAAAACAGCTTGGAAAACGGGTTTCCGTAGGCGACAAACAGTAACAACTGTTGGCTCATCTGCCGTTTCCATCCCTTTTATCCCGCGCTCTAATCACGCGTTCTACTTTCATTTCAGATCATTTGCATACGTCGGTCAGCTGCGTTTGTTTCGCAATTTGCATAGTTATACGGCTAAAACTTTATGGTGTTGCGTTTTCTATGTCGGGTAGTGTATATAAAAATGTTTCTAAAATAGATTATTACATATACAAAGTGCCATGAATAAAATTCAAAAATACATACAAATTGATTATATATATACAATACTACATATACAAACATACATACAAGACTATACAGGGCGTTCCAAAAATATTCACCTCGGCTTTTATTCCTTAAATATTGATCTTAGACATATATAATAAATTACAAAGTTGCGTAAAAAAAAGGTACAAAATTTTATGAAATCGATAAAAATTTTCAGGGGATTAAATTTGAAGAAATACAAAATTTAAATTTTTATACAGCCCCCGTACAAAAACATTTTCCAATAAGTAAAATGTGGCCCATACACTAATAAGGTGATGTACAAAATTTCAGCATTTTATCATGAAAAGTCCCAGAGATATGTTTAAACAAAGTTGGTGAGGGATTAATCACACATTAAAATGTAAATGCTTACAGCAAGAGTGCAAATAACACAACGCTGAAATGCATCATAGGCAAATAATACCTGCTTTTTATATTTAATGGATCTTTGCTATGGATGAAAACATTTTGAACAAGCTTTGTAATCTTTGTGTAAAGTTATTATTTCTACACAGTGCAGATACTTTTGTACTAATAAATAGCAAAATTATTATTTATTTATGTAATCATTGTTTTCTTTCGTAATTTGTGTATGACCCCTGAAACTCGATCTGCCGACATGATTTTTCCCTTCTAAGAACCCATGTCGATGCATCGTAAAATGGTTTAAGTCAGCATTTTTGTCTTTCCATATCTTTGGGACTTTTTATGATAAAATGCTGAAATTTTGTACATCACCTTATTAGTGTATGGGGCAAATTTTACTCATTGGAAATGTTTTTGTACAGGGGCCGTATAAAAATTTAAATTTTGTATTTCTTAAAATTTAATTTCCTTGAAAATTTTAATCGATTTCTTAAAATTCTGTACCTTTTTTTACGCAACTTTGTAATTTATTATATATGTCTAAGATAAATATTTAAAGAATAAAAGCCGAGGTCAATGTTTTGGGACACCCTGTATATACAACATATACAAACAAATCTCACAGATTATCATGGCTTTTAATACTACAATGATACATACAATGATATTTGCAATGAATGGGACAAATGTAAATTTAAAAGTAATTCGATTGCATTATATATAACAAGAAATATCAATCATGCATAAAGCATTGATTATAAAACACTTTCCAACTGCAATGCAATTTTATTTAAACATCTCTAAAATACGATATATTCAGCGGTAATATTTTTCAAATTATTGCAATACTATAATAATTTATTACATTTGAAAACTTAAAACTTCATCGAAAAAAATGAACTTTATTCAAATGACGTCATTGAAATATAAATCGTTTGACTCTCTATGTAAAAGCTGTAAATATTTCATTCATACATTTTTATTCCATCCCTTTCATTCATCACAATACTACAATAATTTATTTTATTTAAAAACTTAAAACCATTGAGGTAAAAGTAATTTAACTCTATGCGTAAAACTTCATCGAAAAAGTCTGCTATAAAATCGCCTGTTCTCTGTCGAAAGCCCAGGCCATCCGACTCATCCAAAGACATAGAGCAATTTAATGGATGGCCGGCGCCTGTTCTCTGTGTAAAATCAATTAATGTTTCATTGATATCAGCTATATTGCACACTTCAGCAATTCTTATACAACTCATCCTACATCTTTATGTGTTTACATTCTCCATAAGTGAAAATTAGGCTTCGTTGTAGAAATAATCCATAATTGCTTGATGATCATTTAAACTCAAATATATTGTAATTGCGTTCTTTCAGAATATAGATACACAGAAATTAAGCAAAAATAAAGTGGTTTTAGGACAGATACTAAATATAAATTAAAAAAATCTGATGTGGACACCACATGACTTTCCTTATATAATGCAATGAATTTACTACTTTTACAGTAAAAAAATAGGTTATTCTTATAGTAGATACTTATATTCTTTCCAAGATATTGAATTTTCGTCAATTAGTCGTCATTTTCATTGATTGAGCGTCATTTTTATCCATTTGGCGAGATTTTTGTTAATTTGGCAACATTTAAAAAAGTCGCCAAGTTGGCGACATTTAGCTAAATTCGTTGCCAAAATCTCGCTAAGCTTTATGGACGGAGAAATACATTATTCTTATAGCAGATATATTCTTATAGCTCTTGGCGTTCAAATACAAAAGTATTGCTCAAAGTATAAAGCCAAAGTATAAGCCAAATTTATCATATGATATTACATATGAAAAGTGAACATGTTTCTCAACAGTTAATATTTTTTTTTAAATTTATGGGATTTTTTGATAAATCTATTTGAAAAATATGCAATATCTCGAGAAAGGTTCATGCCCGCGTTCTAAAGTTTATGTCAATCGTTTTCTAAGGAAAAATTACATAAGAAATGTCTATTTGCGTAACTTTATTAAAGGTTTTGATTTATTGATGATTTTTTTCTAAATTTCAGAAAATTTAGGGGGTTCTGAACATTCGATTGTGTTTGAAAACAATAAGCTTCCAGTATCACGGATTGTAATTTTTGTACCAAATTTCATTGGAATCGATCCATTCGTTCGCGAGATATCGTCTCCACAGACTCACTGACACACACACACAGACATCACCTCAAAAATGTTCGATTCGTGATCAGAGATGCTTGAAACGTGCTCTCCCGTCGAAAACTCGAATTCGAATTTTCGACCCCGTTGCAATACTTTCCTTATACATTATACTATGTATATAAGGAAAGTAAACAACTTTAAAAATCACGATTTTGGCACAAGATGAATGCCATATTTTATTTAAGTGGGTCACGTGATCTCTTCGTAAAATATGGGTGTAATTATTATCTTAATTTTTATTTAAAAAACTACCGATTATATATTGCTGAATTTTTTTCCATATATTTTATCTTTGGAAGCAATTTGTGAACTTTAAATTCGTTTAAAAAATGTTTGATAAAGTAGGTCTCATAGGGTTCAATGTATTTCATTTTTTCAACCCGGGTTCAGTTCAAAACTAATTGGGTGATATTATTCATTTATATTCCCATAGGTCCCACAGACCGTCTGAACATACTAAAATTTCATTTTGATAAAATCATTTTTACGGCAGTTATCGTGCGAACGGATAGACAGACAGACAGAATGAACAAAGTCATAAACACTTTTCAACTATGTTATAAAGCGTTAACAAAATGTACAGTACTACGAATAAATATGCAATAAACTGTGAGCTAATTTTTGGGGTTGCTAGTAATAACAAGATATGTTCGTTTTCAGATTTATCTATAGTGACCATGTTTGATCAAATAAAAGATATTGCTGCGCCTCTAGTGGAGAATTAAAAACATAGGATAACCAACGATATAACAGAGCGAGATAGACAAAAAAATTTACAAAGTTGTATAGCTTTGTCTAATGAGTAGAAACCGACACCAGCAACAAGCGAAATATGTATATGCAAAGCAATAAATATATTTATTAAAAAAAGTAATGTTTATTCCAATCAAAAGAGGTATTGATTGTTATTTGTCATCAGGATTTTTCTGGAATTGTGACGTTCATTCAAAATCATAATGGACAATAATCATTTTATTGATAAAATTATTTTATATCTGGTTTGATGGAAACGAAAATATTCATGCAAAAAGTTCTCTAGATTTAACACATGTCATTGTTTTATGTAACGTTAGTTAAAAAATTCCTTCCATTTCATCTTCGGTAGTGTTTTTATTTTCTATATTTCGTGCTATTATCAATTGTGAGAAGCTTTGTTATTTTTAAATGAACGCCGCATATGGTCCTCGAAAAGGTATCTTTAAATTTAGAACAAATGTTAGCAGCCTACGTTTGTTTATACAATTCAATTCGAGAAGTTATTCATAGCTTTCGATTTTCTTTCGGTTTAGCTACGCGTATGTCGCAACATTAATTTATGTTTTAAAATTTACGAACTACAACAATAGCTACGAATATTTGAAATAATAACTGCCTTCGGCGATCAGTCCGGCCGCTGTTTTAAAAAACTCTTGTCGAGCAATAGCTTTTTTGCGGTAGCTGTCAATCGCATAGCTGCACGTTATGCGGACGCAGTATGTCCTCCATAAGTGTTTAAAGCTAAATCCATCTTCAACCGGTGTATTTGCGCTACGTCCACTGCGCGGGTATTGTGCCTTAAATAAGTGTCTAAATATGTCTTTGCCCGTTGCTTGATCGTAATACGCCCTAACACCCTAAGCAAGCCTTCACCCGCTGCGCGGGGTTCAGAATTGAACATAATAATTAGATAACAAAAGTCATGAGTGGTTAACGCTCAAGCTAGTTAGGGAGCAGAGTATGCCAGTTGTGACATGAAACTGCGAACTTTGATATAAATCGCGAACTTTCATAACCAGTGGAGGGGACAGACGGAGACAAACTATGGCGCGAGTCAGACTGGATAAATGATGTTACTTTATTTAGAAAATAAAGAACTTTATCGCTAAATTTATGATGAGCAATGGGGCCTGAAACAATAGTTGGGGTGGGCAATGGGGCTGAAACGAACACCCAGTCAGACTTCCACCGAAGAGGGGGGATTTTCCCAGATTCAATCAGCAGCCCAGGCTTGAGGTTGACCAATAGAAATACAAATATATGCTGACCAATCCTCAGAGAAGGGACCTGAGATTGATCTCACCCACAACTTGGGCCAGAACTATCATCGTAAAAACCTGCACTTTATTCTTGGATTGAGCTTGGGATGTGAACGTAAAATAAGTGACTTGGTCCAAATTAGGACAATTAGATATCTTCGATGCTAAATATCAGATGAATGAGTCGGCGCAGTGGCATGCCCATGGTGAAATGCCTATGATTAACGACTCTGTGATAAAATCTCGTTAGCCTTTTTCATTATCTCTCCCGATGCACGTTAATACGCTATGTCCCCTCGTGCCTGTCTGGACAAAATGAATTTCAATTATTAAATATATTAGACAATCGACAATTTTGCTAGAAAATTAATTAATAGCTAAGGCAAAAGTGCCAAATAACTTGGACGATAAAAAGAATGCCGAATCATGATACACTTGTAGATAATCGGACGGTCTGGGTCTTCACACACACACTTGTAGATAAATGCATATATTTGATTTCACGTGTAAATAAAATTATTAATTTAATCCAGAATAAAACTGTGTTGAAATTCCACGCCTTTTATATTTTGAATGATTGTGTATATATCTTTCTTCATCGGCCAACAGGTAAATGAAGATTAACGCCACTCCAGTATTGAATGTTCTGATCAAAGGGCCTGGGATAGATGAAAACTTATTTTAGGGTTAGATTAAATTAGGGTTGCCCAAGATCTATTCAAATGCTGAAATCCAAATAAAATGCGAAAAGAAAATTGCAACTTAACGATTATTGAGTCTCCACGCTTCCAGAAGAAATAAATTCTTAATTTTTGCCAGCTCAATCCAAGAAAAATTACCAAGGCTCACTTAAAAATTCATTAAAAAAAATATTATAAATAGTGTAATTAATTTTGTTTTTATTTGAATGCGAATATGTCAATCTATCTCCATTCAAAATAACAGAATCGTGTAATTCTTCAATTCGTGCATAAAGAAATTTGAAAATACATTTGAAAAAAAAAAGGAAATAAAATAAGAGAAAAAATGAGACGTTTTTTTGTGTATTTTCAAAATTTATTTCAAAAATAAACTTTTTGTTGACGGATTCCGTTAAAAGTTCGTTGGAAAGGGCTTTCTCCGGTTTTCCCGACTGTGTTAAATTGAAAACTTTGTGATAATATTTTCGATCACTAAAGAGCCGATTTGAGTGAAAATTGCTTAAAATTACTTTTCAACATCGCTTCGAGGGTTCTCGGAGCCTGACCTGAACTAGTACTGGGCCAAATTTCGTAGTTATAAATCCCTTAGATTTTCCTCTATGCCGAGCATGCACAGACATTCTGCTTTATTAAGATAAATAAACTTTTAATACTTAATTTTTCTCCCCCAAATTTTCATCGTTTTTCGACTTTATGAATTTAGAAATATCTAGCGGTCACTAAATATGGCGACCAGTTTTTATAGCAAGTTTTGCGCCCACATAGCTGCTGCAGAAGTCGCAAAGTAACAAAAGTGGATCGGAGTTTAGCGTGATCAGGTCGAGTGGGTCTATTGCAGAATAGAAAATGTAACGTGAAAATTGCATCTAATTCGGAGCAGGTGTCACTAAGGATAGATAAAAACGAAGATTTGAAAAGGGATGTCACCCCTCCCCCACCACAATCTCCTTCTACTACGATCGCCCCCCACCACCACCAAAAGTAAAAATAATAAGAGCTATAACATAAAAAGAAAATCGAAGATTTAAAAAATAGGATCTTCTTCCTCCCTACCGCCCCCCCCCTTATAATGGTCGCCCCCTCGACCAAGAGTGAAAATATGAAAGGATAATTTCCGTAATAGAAAATCAAATTATTTCCGTAATAGAAAATAAAAAGCACTTTTTTTAACTCTCAGGAATCTTATTTCATTACGAACAGCTAATTCTCCTGAAACTCATACATCACAGCTAATTCCCCAAATGCATAAATGTAGTTGTGATAAGGACTGTAAAGAGAGATCTTTAAAAAATATAAAAGTTAATTTACAATCCCCATCACACATCTAGTTGGGTCGGTCACTCACATACAATAAAAAAAAGGAACTTAATTAAATTAATAGTTAATTTTTAATGAGAATGGGACCGTACAGTGGGGAATAGAATTTAGAATATAAATAACAATGCGTTGTGTAATTAAAATATAAAAAAATAACCATTTGTATGTGAGCGCCTAAAATTCCTTACCAATAACTTGATCTAATTCAATCTAATTGTTTTATCAATGTTGCAAACAGAATTATTATTCATCTTGTAACTATTAGTCAGAACTAATTAATCAGTCATTAAATTTTAAAATAGTTTTTTTAAGGTTCTTTATTTTATTTTGTATATGCATTTAAAGTCAAAATTACTTTAACCACAGTATTTTCTTTTGGAATTGGATATATATATGAAGATTGTAAACCTTTCAGGGTGGCCACTCTTCGGACATATTGAAATTCCCTGACTTTTCCAGGTTTTCCAGGTGAATTGAAAAGAAATTCCAGACCAGTAATGTTAACATAAAACGCGCGCACGCCCCTATTTAGTTACAAATTTGATTAAAGAGTATTAACAATTTAACTCCACTATCCAAAAAAAGTTATATTAAATCAGGAGAAAAAAATATATATTTTTTGTTTTTACAAATAAATTTTGACATTTTTAATAAAAATACATGTAAATGCAGTAAAATTGGACTACTGAAATCTTTAAAAGAATTTAATGGTTTTCATTAAAGACAATAAAAAGAAATAGTCTAAACTGATGTCCTTAAAATGGGCATTGCAAATTGCTCGCAATGACAGAGATCATTAAAGATATGCAATAACTGCACTATAACAAGCCACAGCCATTAAATAATTAATGTCAATTCAGCAATGTCAGAAGAAAGTCATTAAAATAGAAAAAAATATAGTAAAATGTATATAATGTACAGAAATGCCAACCTCTGAAAGGGGTCATCAGTAGAAAAATCAGGAGTTTTCAGTGTTTTCAGTAAACACCGCATCGACCATAAGTAAGAAGATTTTACGTATATTAGACAATATATATTTTAAAACCTTAGAATAAGTTCAAAATGTAGTCTTGCTAACAAATTGAGTTCATTACAACTGAATGGCACTATTTATGTGAAAATAATTAAGAAATTAACCTATATACTTAACCAAAATATGAAAATAAGCTAGTTTAGTCAAGTTAATGTCCAACAATAGGGAGATGGAGATCGATGGAAAAGGATAATATCGTACTCTCGGCAACGCCCGAGGGGGGGGGGGACTGTATTTCACGATCGTACTATTTATATGAAAATAATTAAAAGATTAGACTTTATAATCAACCAAAATATGAAAATAAGCTAGTTTAGTCAAATTAATGTGCAAAAATAGGGAGATGGAGATCGATGGAAAAGGATAATTGCTTATTCTCGGAACGCCCGTGAAAAAAATACTGAATTTCACGATCGTACTATTTATGCGAAAATAATTAAAAAATTAACCTTTATAATCAACCAAAATATGAAAATAATCTTGTTTAGTCAAGTTAATGTGCTACAATAGGGAGATGGAGATCGATGGAAAAGGATAATTGCTTACTCTCGGCAACGCCCGTCAAAAAAAAAACCACTGAATTTCACGATCGTACTATTTATGTGAAAATAATTAAAAAATTAGCCTTTATAATCAACCAAAATATGAAAATAAGCTAATTTAGTCAAGTTAATGTGCAATAATAAGGGAATGGAGATGGATGGAAAAAGACAATTGTGTACTCTCAGCAAAGCCCGAAAAGAAGGACTGAATTGCGCAATCTTATAATTTAAGCGAAATATAATTTGTTTAGTAAAATATTTCTTTATTTTTACGCGCACTATAAAAATAAATTAGGTCTATTGTTCTGATATGAAATCATTAGAAGAAGAAAGTGGATGCAAACTGATAATTTTGGACTCTCAGCAAAGCAGGTAATATGAATTGAATGGTAGGATGCATGGATTTCACGGGATTTTCAGTAGTTTTGGGAGTAATGTCCGTAAAACCGTAAGATGAAGTAAAAATCCGTACAAACTACGGAAAATCCGTAAAAGTTGGCATCTCTGTACTTTGCGACATTTGTCCAAAATGGTGCACAATCCTAAAATTAATCCTTCTACAAATACTAAAATATGCTCCGCATTTTTGCTTTTATACGGAATCAAATGGACACATGGTAACCTTTATTTAGCGGTTACGAGTACGGCGTAATACTTGGAGAAATTTTTCGAAAATGGCTTACAAACTAGGCAGTTCTGTTTTTATATGGACAACTAGTAAGAAAAAAATTTTTCCAGAATTTTCACAAAATTCCCTGACTTTTCCCGGTTTTCCCTGACCATTCTAAAGTTCCCTGACTTTTCCCGGTTTCCAGGTTGAGTGGCCACCCTGCCTTTAAATAAATGCTGATGAGCAAATCACCAGCTGTTGAAAATTTCCTTTCTGAGCAAAATTTCAAGGAATGAACATAAATAAAATCTGGCTTGTAGCCTATCGCTTCACAGACCGTACACATTTTAACCATCTCTTCCCACTTCTGCACCAGACACATTTAGAAAAGATAATAACCACAGCATTTTTTCAATCCTAGAAAAAGCACTAAAATATGATTTGTTCCTCTTCATGCCTTGATTCTACCCTTCTGCACAAGACACATTTTAGAAAAGATATTTTCAATGAAATGTTAATTTTCAAGAAAGACACAGAAGCTTGTCACATGTAAAATCACAATGCTTTAAAATTTACTTGCAAATCAATAATGAATTTTATATTCATACAAAGAGCACGTGGTATTATTATCTTCACAGACTTTTATCTTTCATAAAAACAGAAAAGAAATTCCATACATATCACAACATTGATTATCTTCATCAATCAGAAAGAATGCAGTGCTACAAGACGAGGCTCACAATTAAATAAATTTAAGCAATCAATTCCATATTTAGCAAAGAAAAAAATGGTTCAAGCAAGAGGCGCCCCCGAAGGGACTCCCACATGCACACACCTTCACGCACCAAGAATTTTCGAGAGAAGAACGAGTCAGCCAAATTTCTCCCGCGCTAACCGGATGTTGCCATACCAAAGAAACTAAATTCTCGCTGAACCAGGGAGGTTCCTTTGCCAATCATCGAAAAAAAAAAGGATGTCGTTTTGCCGCAGTTTTGAAAGAGGGCGTAGACCGTACATGAAAATATGAATACAGCAGCGTGTTATAATTTAATTTAGTAAGAGAGACAATTGGCCTATTAATGAGTATATAAAATAAAAGCAATTTTGAATAGAATAATTTTGAATGATAAATTTTAAAATAAAATATTTAATGAATTATAAAAAAAAATGTTAATTTTGAATAATAAAAAAAATAACGTGTTGTGACATGTCACAACAGTAGTTTATTTATTTCATTTACAAATGCTTTAAATTGCAAATGCTTTAATGTAGTTTGAAATACAAATATGTAACTTTTCCACGTGCTGAGGGTGGAGGGGGGGGAGAGAGGTACGCATTCTTACGAATCCTTACACATTCCACGTTGTTATTTACTTAATCTTTGGATCTTGAATTTCTGTCACTTTTTGTATAGATTGGGGAGTGGGGGGGGGGGCGATATGCGATACTGAGTTCTTTGGAATGTCCTTAAGCACTTCAATAATAAGTTACAATCTGAGTGAGCACTTTTGTCTATCTATAGTGAAGTGGCTATGCCCGATCAAATAAGAATGATTGCAGCGCTCCTAACGGAGAATTTTAAAGGGAAGGATAACTATCTCGTTAGCAAAGCGAGATAGATGAAAAAAGCCAATTACAAAGTTGTTGACCATTGTTTAATGAGTAGGAGTCGGGCATATATTAGTGCGCAGTGGTTGAATCAACAATATACTGCTACAAATGGGACACGTGAACGATATCTGGCCAATTCAACCTCTTTGTATTTTTTTATAAGTTGAACGGCTTCGATTAGGATTCAGTAATTAGAACTCAAGTGTGTGTGGATGTCAAAAGGAGTGTCGAAAGCCCAAGCCGACCGACTCATCCGGAGACATAGAGTGTGGATGTGTAAATCATGAATCAAAGTGTTTTTTACTTTGTTAAATGTTGTTCATTGCTGATGTATATAAAGTTGTAGTTTCTTTAGTTTTAGGGATATTTTGAGAGACTTTAAGGATCACAAGGAATTTGTAGTTTCAAAATACAATGTGTTCAAACATTCACCTTTATTGAATAACGCTCTATGGTAAGATTTTTTTATAGCATTCTTTTTATGTTTGCAGATATTCCATATGAATGTATAATACTGTACATGGCAAAAAATTAGCTTCATTACGTATTTACTCTGCGTATTTTAAAAATACGAACACTATAAAGATCGGTAATAGAAGTTTTTTTAAACAATAGTGTCTGTTAAATTCATTTACATTATTTTGAAATGGATGTAGTAGTGTTCTGTCGAATTAATGTATTATAAATTTTAAAAAGGCTAATAAGAGGTATAGGGGAAAAATAGAATCCACGTGAAGTTAATAAGAGGTATAAGGGGGAAAAAACAGAATCCACGTGAAGTTAATAAAAGGTATAGGGGAAAAACAGAATCCACGTGAAATTAATAAGAGGTATAGGGGAAAAATAGAATCCACGTGAAGGTAATAAGAGGTATAGGGGAAAATCAGAATCCGCGTGAAGTTAATAAAAAGTATAGGGGAAAAACAGAATCCACGTGAAGTTAATAAACGGTATAGGGGAAAAACAGAATCCACGTGAAGTTAATAAGAGGTATAGGGGAAAAACAGAATGAACGTGAAGTTAAAATGAGGTATAGGGGAAAAACAGAATCCACGTAAAGTTAATAAGAGGTATAGGGGAAAAAGCAGAATCTACGTAAAGTTAATAAGAGGTATAGAGGAAGTTTGAAGTTTAACGTTTTTAAGAATTTTCAAATTATGGAATAACTCAGCGTTTGAGTAGAAACGACAAATTTATGGGGTAGTACTTAAAATATTCAAAATGTTACTTAGTATTCTGGTAGGCCATGGGCTTTCCATAAGAGCCTACTCTATAGAGTTGCATCAAAAATTGTGAAATACGCCAGTGTCTTAAGAATAGTACCAGCTATTTCTTTGAATTAGCTGATCATTTAATTGCTGTTTTATTGTATCTGGCAGTTTTCTTAGTTATCGAGCTATTTGCTGTGCAGTGTTCCTGTTTACGCTGTGCTTGTAAATAAACGTGTTAGTTACCTAGAAATTTGGACTCATTCTTGTATCCTGAGAGTACACCCATGATTTCAGAGGATACGCCGTAACAGTACATAGTATACGTATAAGAAAATATAATAGCGGGAAATGGAATAAAAAATTTTAATGGATTTTTCCTGTTTTGGCCACAAATCGTCTTTGTGTGCGCGCTCCCGAACTCTTAAGCTAAAAAAATTATCCATCAGATTTTCAAAGTTGTATCTCTGTTAGGTAGTCTATGCGGTGCCTTCTGCTAAGTGAATTTTGGTGTAAATCAAAACAGTAAATTTTTTTTAATGTTTGAAATCCCAATGAAAGCGATTTTCCTTAATTTTATCGGTAAATTAACTTTGTAACTTGTTCTGTAACTTGGTAACTTTTATAACTTTTTGCAACTTTATGAAAACGCTTAACCTTTACGTTGCTCCACCGCATTACACTAAAAACGAAAGTAAAGTGAAATGCATGGAGGAGGCAAATGGTTCGTACACTTCACTTTTCCCAGCTAAATGTCAACTGGCAAATTTTGAAGTTTCGTCGGACTTCTTCCTGTACAGGTGCTTCACTTAACAGAAACTGCAACTACCCACAATGCCATGATTGGTCAGGTTAAGGAGCGACCATACAACGGATACGAGGTTTGAACGAGGAGTTTTCTCTCCATGTACCTGTTCTTTCTCTTCGGCTACTCCCTCTCATCTTCTCGACTATATGGGAGCATCTTTAAGTCTTCTAGTAGAGGATCAAGAGAGGGTAGCCTCATTACTTTATGGGCTGCGGGATCTTTAGATCTTCTAGTAGAGGATCAAGAGAGGGTAGCCTCATTGCTTTATGGGCTGCGGGATCTTTAGGTCTTCTAGTAGAGGATCAAGAGAGGGTAGCCTCATTGCTTTATGGACTACGGGATCTTTAGGTCTTCAAGTAGAGGATCAAGAGAGGGTAGCCTCATTGCTTTATGGACTACGGGATCTTTAGGTCTTCTAGTAGAGGATCAAGAGAGGGTAGCCTCATTGCTTTATGGGCTGCGGGATCTTTAGGTCTTCCAGTAGAGGATCAAGAGAGGGTAGCCTCATTGCTTTATGGGCTGCGGGATCTTTAGGTCTTCTAGGAGAGGATCAAGAGAGGGTAGCCTCATTGCTTTATGGGCTGCGGGATCTTTAGGTCTTCTAGTAGAGGATCAAGAGAGGGTAGCCTCATTGCTTTATGGGCTGCGGGATCTTTAGGTCTTCTAGTAGAGGATCAAGAAAAGGTAGCCTCATTGCTTTATGGGCTGCGGGAGCTTTAGGTCTTCTAGTAGAGGATCAAGAGAGGGTAGCCTCATTGCTTTATGGGCTGCGGGATCTTTAGGTCTTCTAGTAGAGGATCAAGAGAGGGTAGCCTCATTGCTTTATGGACTACGGGATCTTTAGGTCTTCTAGTAGAGGATCAAGAGAGGGTAGCCTCATTGCTTTATGGACTAGAGGATCAAGAGAGAGTAGCCACATTGTTTTATGGGCTGAGAGATCTTTAGGTCTTCTAGTAGAGGATCAAGAGAGGGTAGCCTCATTGCTTTATGGACTAGAGGATCAAAAGAGAGTAGCCTCATTGCTTTATGGGCTGCGGGATCTTTAGGTCTTCTGGTAGAGGATCAAGAGAGGGTAGCCTCATTGCTTTATGGACTACGGGATCTTTAGGTCTTCTAGTAGAGGATCAAGAGAGGGTTGCCTCATTGCTTTATGGACTACGGGATCTTTAGGTCTTCTAGTAGAGGATCAAGAGAGGGTAGCCTCATTGCTTTATGGGCTGCGGGATCGTTAGGTCTTCTAGTAGAAGATCAAGAGAGGGTAGCCTCATTGCTTTATGGGCTGCGGGATCTTTTGGACTTTGTATTTTCTAGGTCAAGGGGCTTAGCAACAACAACGCATCATTTTTGACGCAACTATTAAGCAATTTTTTGTTCTTTTACACTCCTATTTCGTTCAATTATGAGAATTTTCAGAAAACCGAAACTGACATCTCCAGAACCGGGGGTAAAAATTCTTAATGATCCCCTTCCCTCCCCCAATACTCTCCAGAATTTATTGCTGAATGCATATCAGTCATCATCTGAGCTCTATCTATAGCCAATCGTGAAAATTAGATATTTCGATGAAATAGTTTTTAAACCCAATGTAAAAACCGAAAGCGAGTGGATAACCCCGCAACCTCATCCGGAATTTGTTGCTGTATCCATATCAATCATCATATAAGCTCTATTTATAGCCGATCCTGAGATAATAGATGCTGTAAAGAAAATGCAAAATTTTTAATCTCAAGCGACATCTCCAGAACCGGAAGTGGAAATCCTTAGCGAACCTCGACCCCTTCTAGATCATCATCAAAACTCCGTCTATAATCAATCTTTAGAAATAAATGTTTTAAAAACATTTTTTGAACTGTAAGTAGCAAATCGCAGTAAATGACTCTACTCCCTTCAGAATGAGATGCTAAATTGTCATTTATCATCTAAGCTGTATGTATCTATATCCAATCTTTTGAAATAGATGCTTCAAGTAGAATGCAAATTTTTCAATCGTAAATATAAAAAGAACAGGAAGTGGAAATCTTTAGCGAACCCCCTACTTCCTCTGGAATTTGATGCTGAATCTGTCTTAAGCAGTTCCTGAGACATATGCTTCAAAAAATTTGTTTAAAACAATTGTATGTAAAAAAAAAAAAAAACAATTAAAGTAAACACAATTATATGACAAGATTTTTGACATCAACAAAGTTTTCAAGGCTTTTTAAATAAACTAAAAGTTTGAATATACTGGGGTATTTTAAATTACCGTCATATGATTGTTGGACATTTAATCTCCAGTACATGATTAAAGTGCAGTGTTAAGCTTAAAAATATGATGTCGCCAACGTCGGAATTTTCATACTGAAGATTTTTTTTTATTAGAATAAGCTATATTCGTTTTATTATAGTATAAGAAAATTGTAATTCAAAATTATGGTTCAGTTCCCCTTTGATTTTATTCTTCTTCTTTCTGGTATTTTCGGAACTCGCCAAATTTTGCAATAAATTGCCAAATGTGTCGACAAAGGCCAATGCATGTGTACTATCTACACTTATCTTCCTGGCCTGTAAAAGTTGTTTCACAGCAAGAGAATACTGACAGCAATGAAACAAAGTTGCGAGGTTCGCAATAAAACTATGTTTTGTAAAGAAATTAAAAACTCATTACTTTATAAGATCCCATTCATATGTATTAAATGAAGTGTTTTTGTCTTGGTATTTTAATATATTTATTTCACTCTATCTTTATGTTAGGTTAACCGCCGTCGGGTCTGCTTGTTTTGTGGCCTTTCTTGTGATGAAACTGACGTCAGAGCCTCCTTGACAGTATTTTACCCTCAATCGGATTTGTATAGTTAAATCAATACAATAGTTTAATTCTGTATTTATAAAGTGTAAAGAAATTAACGTAAAATAATAGCACAATAATGATATTTTAATTTTTTTTGTATATTCTAGATGTATTGAGATAGTAATATTTATTTTTATACGCAATAAAATATATTAAAACTGTGTATTCGTTTTACTTGATATATTAAGTGTCCCGTTAAGGTATTAACTCAGCAGGTATGTTTATGAACGATCTGTTAAACAAATGTAACTTTGACGGATAGAAAAGTCGTATTTTAAAAAAAAATAGTACAGGATTCGAGATCCCACTGTGGGCCTTGGCCTTCCTCAGAAGCTGTTCCATTTAAAGCAATGATTCTTTAATTTTTATTTTCCCAACAAATATAGTATAATGTATAGGGAAAGTATTGTGATGGAGGTCGAAAATTCGAAATAGAGTTTTCAACGGAAGCACACGTTTCAAGCATCCCTGAGCTCGAGTCAATTATGTTTGAAGTGATGTTTGTCTCTCTCTCTGTGTGTGTTAGTGAGTCTATGAAAGCCATATCTCACAAATACACTGGCTTCCAAAAGTTAAGCACGGACAGTAAAATCAACAAAAATGAAAAAGTAAAGCTTTGGTTAACTCAAAATTGTACATGAAGATAACAAATGTGTTTATGCATTAAAGAAAATAAGAATTGTGTACAAAGATGAAAAAATATTTACTTTTCGTAAGTTTATGATGACGCCACATTTGGGTCATTAACAAAATTATGTTTAAAGGCAAACAAACTAAACAAGACTTACATTAATATAGTATGTGACCACCCCGGACCTTCATCCAAACTTTACAACGATTTTCTATGCTTTCCATGAGGTGATCAACCATCGCAGATGCGAGCAATGGCCATTCCTCCAACAAGACATTTCCAACTCTCTGAGACTGGCTGGAGAAGATAAACGTGCAGAGACAGCACGCCCGAGGGCATCCCAAAGGTTTTCGATGGGATTAAGGTCGGGGGAATACCTTCGACCTGAGATATAGGTAGATCTGTATTTCACCTCGATGGGGAATACGCCGGCCACTCCATACGAGAAATGTCCTCATTTTCCAGGTATTCGTCAACGATGTTAGGTCGACGGGGACGGGCATTGCCGTCAATTAGGAAGAAATCAGGACCAACTGCTGCAGCGTAGCGTCTCGCAATGGGGTCTAGGACTTCATCTCGATATCGCGTAGCCGTCACAGAACCGTCTTTAAAAATGTGCAGCTCTGTGCGATATCCCATTGAAATTCTATCTCCAGTTCACACCATGACGCTGCAACCTCTAAATGCGTGATGTTCGATGATGTTCTTGGCTTGATTGCGTGTGTCTCGTTCTCTCCAGACCCTTACACGCTTATCATCTGATTCCAGGGCAAATCTGGACTCGTCCGTGAACAGGACGTTGCACCAATCTGAGATAGTCCAGTTGACATGTTGATGACACCACTTTTATCTTGACCCCCTGATTTGGACGGTTAGAGGAACACAAAAACGTGGTACTCGGGCTTACAGTTCCTTCACGTGGAGCCTTCGGAGCACAGTACTGCCAGATATTGTCGTACTAAGTGCCGCTGCAACCATGGATGTAACAGTTGTGGAGGCCGCTCGTCCATTCCGCTTGTCTATTATAGCAATATACCTATCATCAGAGGGTGTGGTAACCCTTGGACGACCGGGCACAGGTAGGTAGGTCTCCGGACAACTGTTTAACTTGTTTCTATATTCGAGAAATTACCGAATGATCAGCGCCAAAGAAAATAGCGACATCTTTGATTGACTGTCCTGCTTGAATGCGTCCGACAGCACGCCAGCGCCCATTATATGTCATTCGTCTTCTTTCGGACATAGAAACACGCACATCATCAAAAATAATCCTACAAAAGTTATAAACACTTTGTATCAGCATTTAAATGCACCTTCTCAAATCCTTCAAAATGCTGGCGGCTTTAACGACTGCCTAATTAGCATATATCCGAACAGTCAATCGTGATTGGCTGTAACATACGATATTTGCATACCGCCATCTACATCCACAGCGATTTTCAGCCACTTAAATTCAAATACGCTTTCGAAAAATGAAAATTTGCATTGCGTGCTTAACTTTTGGAAGTTAGTGTACATATATCGATTAGGGAAAAAAAATGTGTGCTATTATGTACAATCGATGAATGCTCTAACCGTATCGATTTTAAACGCGATCAAATGTTCAAAAGACCTCGCCCCCCGCCCTCCTGTCCCAATTTTTGAAAGAATGTTTGAAAAAATCATTAAAAATTAGAAACTTTCATAATGTTAAATACAATCTGATGTAATTAATCATAAAAAATATTGCATGAACTTTAAAATGCTGGCATAAACCGTTCTCGAGAGATAGCACGTTTCCAGATAAATTTAGCAAAAAAGTTACATAAAATTAATATAAATAGCAAGTATAATAGTATCTTAAATAGGTTAGCTTTGGCGATAAATTTGACGAAATGTATTCGAGGATTTATACCCTCCTATGAGCATCTAGGTCCTAGAGCTATCAATAATAGAACAGGTCTGGGACATACTGAGATGGCAAATTACATCCTTTGCAGAATACCACTGAATTAGCTGACCAATTGCAACATTTTTGGCAGAATCTTCCGCAGAGGGACGTAAGCAACTTAACTGACTCTGTGCCACAGAGAATATAGGCTTCTATGGCTGCCAGGGGAGGATTTACCACTTACTAAAATGCTATCTTCTTGTTGCTACCATTTCTTAATAAAATATTTTGTTTTTTTGCTCCCAAATTCCAATCATTTGCATATTTTCTCAAACGATACATACATACCGAGTTTCGCTGTGATAATTCAATTTCTTATGGGTGCGTATATTTTTTGTAACAGTGTATTTATAAGATCGTATAGTAATTAACGTTGATCAGGAGGAGCGCTTGGCTTGGGTTTGTTCGGGGTTTTAGGAGCACAAAGGCTGCGGCTGAAAAGAAATATTTGTATAACTTTATGCAAACCATACTCACAAAATCCACCAAAGATTTCCCGAAGCTAGGATCGTTTTACATAGCATATAACAGCACTGGTTTTGCATTTTTTATGCGCTCTTCAATCTTCAGTAAGATATAAGCATCTATATACCTAAAATGGTAGCAAGAAAAACTGTTTATATGCCTCAGTTTTATGCCCCCGTCAAATGACTGACTAATCTGATATTTTATATTTATTATTAACTAACAGATATACCGGCATTACTAGTGAGTTAAAAAGTGTGCAAATTCCAGCAGTAATCTATTCCTCTAAAGAGAAGCCCTAAATAGTAGAAGATATACTATATAACTATGCCATGTTTATTTTATTTTAACAATATGTTAAGCACAGTAAAAAATATATAAATTTGTCGTATCTCTGCTGAAATAAAGCAGATGACTTAAATTAATATATCAATAATTATCAGAATCCTGTATTCTAAGCCCGTAACTGGTATAAACCCATTTAAAACTATAATATTGTTTATTTATAAAATTTATTTTTTTTATATCAATTTATTTATTACTTAAATCATATAAATAAAAGAAAAATCGTCTTCAGAAAAAACGTATTTAATTTCATTCCGTTGCTAAGAATTCAGAAAATCGTCTTCACGATGTCATTTTCATGGAAGGTTTAAATTTGTGTGTTTTTAACACTTTACGATATAGTTGAAAAGTATTTATGACTTTGTTCATTCTATCTGCCTGTCTGTCTGTCCGTTAGCATGATAACTGTTGTAAAATTGACTTTATACCAAAATGAAATTTTAGCATGTTGTTCAAACGGTCTGTGGGTCGTATGGGAATATAAAAGAATAATATCACCTAATTAGTTTTGGACTGGACCCGGTTTGAAAAAATGAAATACATTGAACCCTATGGGACCTAATTTTTCAAACATTTTTTAAGCGAATTTAAAATTCACAAATTGCTTCGAAAGTTTTAGGAAATATTCAAATTATCCCATAAAAAATATGAAAAAAAAATTCAGCAAAATATATTCGGTAGTTTTTTAAATAAAAATTAAAATAATAATTACACCCATATTATATGAAGAGATCACGTGACCCACTTCAAAATAAAATATGGCATCCATCTTGTGTCAAAATCGTGATTTTTAAAGTTCTTTTTAATTTATATTTAGTGTTGTGCGCGTCCTAAAACCGCTTTATTTTTGCTTAATTTCTGTGCATCTACATTCGCAATTACAATGTATTTGAGTTTAAATGATTATTCAACTTTGATTATTTCTACAACGAAGCCTAATTTTCAGTTATGGGGAATGTAAACACATAAAAATGTAGGATGAGTTGTATAAGAATTGCTCAATTTCTTTAACATAAAATTATTTAGCTCTGGAGTCTGCAATATAGCTGATATGAATGAAACATTCATTGATTTTACATAGAGAACAGACGATTTTATAGCAGACTTTTTCGATGAAGTTTTAAGCATAGAGTTAAATTACGTTTACCTCCATAGTTTTAAGTTTTTAAATAAAATAAATTATTGTAGTATTGTGATGAATGAAAGAAATGGAATAAAAGTGTATGAATGAAATATTTACAGCTTTTACATAGAGAGCTAGGAGATTTCTATTTCAATAACGCCATTTAATTAAAGTTCATTTTCTTCGATGAAGTTTTAAGTTTTCAAATGTAATAAATTATGTATTAATAAATAATGTATCAATAAATTATGTATTAATGAATAATGTATTATTGCGATAATTTTAAAAATATTACCTCTGAATGTATCGCATTTTAGAGTTGTTTAAACCAGGCGCTGTACTGCTTATATTCTCGAATATTAGAAGATATATATACCTGTGTATCAGTAAAAGATTACCCTTCTACAATATATGAATTTCTAATATATTTGCTAAAAAATATCAAATAACGTAATAAATTGAAAATGTCAATAATCCCCCTAATCTTTAAACCCGAAGGTCGAAATTGATTCCAATAAATGCCAACATGAAATCGCTAAAATTGTATGGGAAGACACACCCCTACTACTTACAATCTCGTAGATTAGAAAATATACCTGTGTATTCTACATAGCCGTTCTTCGAACGGAATATATAATATAAAGAAACATAAAATTCACAATTATGGGCAAAGTCCTATACTATTCTAAATGACTTCGTTATTCAAAATATTCTATTAAAATATTTAATTTAATTCTTCTAAAAAATGCGTTAGAACCTCTTGGCTCGATATGCAAAATTATCTTCACAGGCAGATCTGAAGAATAAAGCATCCTGGTCCAGTTTGTAAACAAATTTAAAAAAAATTTTTTTTTAATTCTCACAAAACGACAGAGATTATCTAGAAAATCGTATTTAATTACGCAAAATATTGAATTTTCATAGATTCGGTGTCATTTTGATGAATTTAGCTTCATTTTATCAATTTGCCGTCATTTTCGTCAATTTAGCGACATTTTAAAAAAATCGCCAAATTTATCGCCAAGTGGGGCTATGATACTCCCACTTGACGACAAATTGACGAAACATCATCATAATACTATCCCCTAACAAAACACAATTAATTTCATTGATTTAGCATAATTTTATCAATTTCAAGATATTTTTATGGATTTACAAACATTTTATCAATTTGACGACATTTTAAAAATTCGCTAAATGTGTTAGTAAGTAGGACGGTTGGACTGACAGACAAATTCTACCGAAACATCATATCAGTACTCTCTTCTGACAAAACAAAATTACTTTCATTGATTTAGCTTCGTTTTTATCAATTTGACGACATTTCCGTCAATTTGGCAACGTTTAAGAAAAGTTGCCAAGTTAGCGATATCCCGCCAAATTCGTAGATCTGAATTTGCAGATCTGAAGAATGAAACATCCTGATCCTGTTTGTATATATTAAATGAAAATACTGAAATTGTTTTAGAAGATATATCTGTTCTACTATTTTTCTGTTTCAACAATCGGCTAAATGAATTTATTGGCTGAACACAATATATGAGTTTATTGGCTAACACAATATATAAGTTTGAAAACTCTTTGCCAAAATAAATGAAAGTGATGTACGGAGTCCGTAATTAATATAATTAAAAGAAAAATTAAACCATTCATTCATATATTTTTATATCCATTTATTTATTATTCAAATCGAAAAAATAATAATAATAAAAATTAACAAACACATTTGATATAATTGCATTGCTGAGCAACATGATATAAGAAAGAATCTTCCCCATAAAATGCTGATAATTAAATAACTATTTTGATTTCTTAATACTTTTCATTGTTGAGTAAGAGCCTGTGAAAAATAAACCATGGTGATAGAGTTTCCATTTAAATTCATGTTTCAAACCTGCAATTTTCAAAAAGTGACTGATTAGCGCAATGAACTCCAACCAAACTCGGAGATAGAGTTTTAATTCACTTTCACGTTTTAAACCAGCGATTTCCAACCTTTTTCGTTTGGAGGAATCAAGGAGTTAGAGAGAACTCCTATGAAAGATTTCGTTTTTCATTAATATCTCGATAACCCCTTAGTCTTAGAAACTCGAAACATGGACTAAATTTTAAGTGGAGCTATTTCAAGGCTACCCACAAAATTTCATTAAATTCGGTTCAGCCGTTCTTCCGTGATGTTAAGACAAATAGACAGACATGTTTTCAATTTTATTTATATAGATTTAATTATTTTAACTACTTATTTTACTCGTATGTCAATAGCAACATATTTCATTATAGAAACGTAGTTATAGTATATATATATATATATATATATATCTTAGAAATAGAATTTTTCCTCTTCCATGCTGTGATATTCTACATTTTTCCTGCAAGAAAGAGTTTAATTTGTATTGAGTCAAAGCCAAAATCTTATTTTCAGCTCTTACCTTTTTTTTCTGGCTCCTTCCTTTTTTATTTTACCGCTGTGCCTTTTCCTTTTATTTTTACCTTTCCTTTTTTACTTTTTGCATTGTGAGGATAATATGGTGGGAGTGCTTGCTCTTAGTCTTTGCCGGTTTTAAGAAGTACTATTCTCGAATTTTTATCTGAATCAAAAGAAAACTGTTTTAAAAGTCCATTGTACTTATGTTTAAAGAATTCAATAATCTGTTTCATCAGCGCATTTTGTCTAGCGAGATTGTCATTTATTCGGAACTAGCAGAGGCACAACGAATTTAAAATATATTAAAATTCTAACGTATATTCTAAAAAAATTGGAGTGTGTGTCTTCACTAGACTTTCTCATACTTTCATGTTCCATGTATAATGCAAGTCTACTTGTATCATAATTAGTATCAGAACAGAAAGAAAATCTATCCTTTTATTGATTATCGTTTGCAAATTATTTTAAAATGCTTCTTAATGCTAATATAAGTTACCAATAATAATTGCTAAAGCTTATTTTTTTAAGCTGGTAATAGCTTGGTGAAGCAAAGGAATTTAAGGCATTTGGCTGATTTGTATTAATATAAGCTATTTTGATACCATTTACATCCATAGTGTAATTTAAATTATCCCCTCCCTTTCCCCGTAGCCTAAAACCTATACCACCATTGTTTTGGGCATTACCATAGCTTCTCTTAGGTAATAATATTTTGATAATCTTCCAAGTTTTAATTATACAAATTATTAATTATTTTATTTAGTTCTAATTTTTCCTATAATATATTTACAAATTTTGTTTCATGGCTGTAAATGTATTCGTTTTATTGTCTCCACATCTTACAGACATGCACATTGCACACATACAGGCGCACATACTTCAAAAAGTGTTGAAACTGAATATAATAGGCTTGAAATATGCTTATCTGTCAAAACATCAAATTTGAAAAATTTGGGAAAACAATGCTTTTCTGTATAGTACACACACCGGCAACTGAATTAGAAACTCGGGTTCAATATTTTATTGGACCGCCTTTTGCTCGAATTACAATACGTATGCGGTTAGGCATGGATTCTACAAGGTGCTAGAGTGTATTTAAGTCAAGAGAATGCGAAGCCTTGGACGAGCAGATCGTAAGCTTCTGTACAGTTGATAGCAGAAGAGATTGTTGCTGAATGTGTCTTTCCAACATGTCCCAAACGTTCTCGGTAGGGTTTAAATCTGGACTTTGCGGTGACCAGGTTATATGGTGGACGTCAAAGTCATACTCCGTGAACGATTGTTGCACGGTTCCTGTGCGGTGGATGGGAGCATTATCGTCCATGAAAGCATTATCGTCCATGGATGTAAAAATGCAACATTGCAGGGTGGACATGATCGGCGAGAATGTTCAAGTACTCCATGGATGACACCCGACTTTCTGAAAACGCCAGGAGACAAGTACCAAACCAGCAGAACATGCCCTACACCATGATACCCGCACCACAACCGTGAACTATGCGAATAAGGCAAGATGTTTTCATGGGCTTCTCATCACTCTCTCCGCCTGCCGTCGGTACAAAACAGGGTGTAGCGTGATTCGTCCGACCACATAACCTTATTCCAATCATCGAATGTCCAGTAGCGCCGTACCATTGTAAACGCATTTTCAGGTTTTTCGCTGAAATCAGAGGTTTTCGCGCAGACATGAGACTGGCCACACCGATTCGTTGCAATTCTCTGCGAATTGTTCGGGTCGAGATCGGTTGGGACAAGCCTTCATTGAAGTCTTTCGTCAGTTGATGCAAAGTAGCTTTTTAGACACAGCCTGGGGGTTCTGCTGCCAAAGTGTTGGGCCAACGGCCGTACCGTGCTGAAAACACCGGTTCTCGTTAGATCACCGAAGTCAAGCAGCATCGGGCGCGGTTAGTACTTGGTGGGTGACCACCTCGGAACACCGCGTGCTGTTGGCCATCTCGGGTGCGGTATCCCCGTGGTTTGCGCGCTAGATTTGCACGCTACCACAAATGCCGCCGTGTTCATGCGGAGTACGATTAAACATGTGGGTCCGTAAGTCCTTCCGAGAGGTTGGTGGTAGGGGGAAGGAGGGTACGATCCCTGTGGATGCCTCCCCCACTGGGTTCCGGTCTAAATTGGGTGGCACTTCCCGGCCGTCCATACAGTTACTTTACACCTTTCTGGTAGGTCGGACGGTCTGGGTCTCAACAACAACAACACTTTGGCAGTAGCAGCTCGCGTATAGGCAATGTGACACTGCGGGAGCGACAGTACTCTATCTCCCTCGCAGCCTCGCGTGCAGCTTCCCATGTGCGCATGCGCACAAAAGTCAAACACCACGCCGCTGGAACTGTGAAGCGTGATGTTTGACTGTTGTGCGCATGCGCACATAGGAAGCTGCACGCGAGGCTGCGAGGGAGAGAGAGCACTGTCGCTTTCGCAGTACCACAGTGCCTATACGCGAGCCGCCACTGCACTTTGGATATCTCACCTTTCTAGAAGTCAGTGAATTGTTCTGTTCTGGCAATTTTGGTTCCTGCCAAACGGCCAGCATTTTCGCTACTCCGCGTTTGAAATACGTCCAGTTACTAAATGAAAACAAAAATTGAATTAAAAGTGCAAATTTAGTGTCATTTTAAAAAATTATGCAAGTTATTTTATGCAATTAAAATAACTTGCATAATTATTTATTTCCCTTCAGTCTAAATTTGTTTAACCAATTTAGTCTGAAGGGAAAATCATTTGCTGCCCACATCAGATTGCTTAGACAGGTTTCACCTACATTCTACAATCATTCACTAGACATAGTCTAGGGTGAGGGTGCTTCTGTGGATATAGCTGAAAGAATGGCCACATAATTGACTTCTGTAGGCATTTTCTTGTTCATTACTACATAGCAGCTTCGTCTGACTTGACGTCGCATGAGAACCAATGAAAACCGTTACGTATTTGAAATTTTGACTATGCTGGGGTTTAGTTTATTACTTTCCTTATATACATAATGTATAAGGAAAGTATTGTGACGGGGTTGAAAATTCGAATTCGAGTTTTCGACGGGAGAGCACGTTTCAAGCATCCCTGATCACGAATCAAACATTTTTGAAGTGATGTCTGTGTGTGTGTGAAAGTATGTGTGTGTGTGTGTGCGTGTGTCAGTGAGTCTGTGGAGATGATAACTGACGAATGAATGGACCGATTCGAACGAAATTTGGTACAAAAATCACAATCCGTAAATACTGGAAGCCTATTGTTTTTATACGCAATCGAATGTACAGAACCCCCCTAAATTTTCGAGTGAAATTTTGAAAAAATCGTCAAAAAATCAAAACCGCCAATAAAGTTGCGCAAATAGACATTTCATATGTATTTTTTCATGAGAAAACGATTGACATAAATTTTAGAACGCTAACATGAACCGTTCTCGAGATATTGCACATTTTTCAAAAAAATTATCAACAAGTCATATAAAATAAAAAAAACATTTCCTATTGAGAAACATGTTCACTTTTCATATGTACTACCATGCGATAAATTTGGTGACATCATTCTCGTGGAACTAGCTCGTTCCAGTCATGAAAAAGATACTTTGAGTAATACTTTTGTATTTGAACGTCAGTCATTTATCTGTTGTAAGAATAACTTACTTCTCCGTCCATAACGTTTGGCGAGATTTTGGCGGAATGTCGCCAACTTGGCGACATTTTTAATTGTTGTTAAATTAACAAAAATCTCGCCAAATGGATAAAAATGATGCTAAATCAATGAAAATGTCGACTAATTGAAGAAAATTCAATATCTTGGAAAGAATATAGGTATCTACTATAAGAATAACATTTTTTTTAACTGTAAAAGTAGTAAATTCAATGCATTATATAAGGAAAGTCATGTGTTGCCCACATCAGATTTTTTTACATGTAATTATGCAGGTTTTGTTAAAAAATATTGCACAACCAAATATCTCTTGAATGATTGGTCGCGAACCTATGGCTCCAATTTGAGATATGCTTCGGAAAATAGAGTTTTAGATTACAACAGTTTTTGTCACGTGACACGTTTATTAAAAAAGAAAGGTACAAAATTTAATTTTTGATACAGACTCTCCACAAAGAAAGTTCCAACTGAACAGTTATTTCTTATTTATTTAAAAATTTAAAAATGTTTTGAAAAAAATGTTCAGTTCTCTAATATGCAAAAGTGGTCATTAAAAAGTTGTTAAAGTTATAGTACTTCAAACACTTTGACCCGATCAAAATAAACGGCGAATATTCAGATTTCAGAGGTCTTTAAAAAAAAAAAAAAAAAAAAAAAAAAACTGAATTTCGTTAGATAAAATTTCTATTCGAAACTTAGATTTGTACCTATCGTATATGTCAGGAACTTTTTTTGTTTAATTAATTGAGCTATGGAAAATATTTCCTTAGTTTAAAAAAAAAATTGGGGGGTCTGTATAAAAAGTTACATTTTGAACTTTTTAATTAAAAGGTGTCACATGATCTAAATTTGCGTACGATAATAGTCTAACTTACTTAAAGTATTTCTTAAATTGGAATCATAGGTCTGAGACACCATCATTCAAGAGATAATTTGCATGCAGTCTTTTTAAAACACCCTTTAGTTCAAACTAATATTATCGAAAATAATATGAAAAACATTCTGATATAAAGATATTTACATATAAAACGAACTTTTTACCTTAATTACGTTATATACTCTAATTATTCTCTTAATACTTATCCACACTCTTTAAACCCCGGCCGTCCAAATAGCTGCTCTTAGTCCTCTGGACGAGTCGGACGGTCTGGGTCTTCAACACTCTTTAAACCGAACACAGCGTGCTGTTGGCACTTTTCGGGCGCGGTAGCCCGATGGTTTGCGCGTTGGATTTGCACGCTGCCACAACTGCCGCCGTGTTCATGCGGAGTACGATCACATTAAACATAGGGGTCCGTAAGTCCTTCCGAGAGGTTGGTGGTAGGGAAAGAGGATACGGTCCCTGTGGATGCCTCCCCCACTGGGTTCCAGTCTAAATTGGGTGGCACTTCCCGGGCCGTCCAAACCTTACACCTTTCTGGTAGGTCGGACGGTCTGGGTCTCAACAACAACAACACTCTTTAAACCGATTTATTTCTGAGTAAACATCTGTATCTTTTATACTAATAATGTAACTACTACCGTTATATAATGTAACTACCACGAGCACTACAACGAAAACAGTTTCGCATCCAAATATTTTGCCCTTTGCATTGTTCTATTCTACATTTTACATTGTTAAAAGTGTTTTTCGCACTTGACACTTTAAAAAAGGTTGCCGCCCTTGGCATATTTAAAAAGGATTCAGCCCTCGGTTTCGTCCTCGAACAAAGAGTAAGCATCTTTTAAGGATGTGAATAATGAATGCACAAGCAGTACCCATGCTCAAGATAGACTGGTCATAAAAATTCATTTTTTGTCAAATAATGTTCATGTTCGCTACAGTTCTCAATTCCTATCAGGACTGTTTTTAAGTTATAGTTGTTTAATTTATTTTTTACTTTCCGTGCAATCTATATATATAAAGAAGAAAAGTGTGTATGCATGATCCACCATAACTTTAAAACGGCTGAACCGAATTTCATGAAATTCATCTTGGTGGTCTTGAAATCGCCCCACAAAAAACATAGGCCATGTTTCGAGTTTCTACGAGCAGTGGTCCTTGAGATATTAGTGAAAAACGACACTTTTTCCTAGGAGTTCTACTCTCTAATTCCATGATTCCCAACAAAAAAGATTGGAAATAGTTGGTTTAAAACGTGAAAAATCAATTAAATCTCTGAGTTTTGTGGGCGTTTATTGAACGTAATAGTCACTTTTGAAAATCACAGGTTTGAAATATGAATTTAAATGGAAACTCTATCACCATGGTTTATTTCTCACAGGCTTACTCGACAACGAAAAGTATTAAGAAATCACAAGAACGATCAATCATGCATAAAGCATTGATTATGAAACACTTTCCAACTTTAATTTTATTTAAAGATCTCTAAAATGCGATACATTCAGCGGTAATATATCATAATCGGCCCTTTATGTTCCGGTGTAATTTTTATCATAGTTTTGCATGGTAAATCCCGAGCAACGCCGGGTAATCGCTGCTAGTATACTATAATATGCAGAGTGACAAGGACAGTCATGGCCAGGCAAGTAACTCGAGACGTATTATGGTTATTATAAGTTTTGATGCATGTGTATGGAAAACACCAAGGCGCTATATGATGGGAAAATTTTAGGATGTTGACCCCCCTTTTTAGGGGGTACGAGACGCTATCAGAGATAAGGGGGGGATTCAATTTTAAAATTGTAGAACGTTGCAAAATGAATATTAAGCCTTTTTGTATTCAAAAAAGAAGGGACTTAGTACCTCGAACGTTATTTCATCATGTAACGACATTGGGAATTTTTTATATATTTACATGAAAATAACGATAATTTTATTACTTCTTGCTTGAAAAAAACTTGCACCAATCAATAATATCACCAATGTAACAAATTCAGGGGTGAGACAAAATAAATTTCAAATAAGGACTACTCAAATACTTGGGAGGTGTTGTTGTTGTTGTTGTTAAGACCCAGACCGTCCGACCTACCAGAAAGGTGTAAGGTAACCGTTTGGACGGCCGGGAAGTGCCACCCAATTTAGACCGGAACCCAGTGGCGGAGGCATCCACAGGGACTGTACTCTCCTTCCCCTACCACCAACCTCTCGGAAGGATTTACGGACCCACATGTTTAATGTGATCGTACTCCGCATGAACACGGCGGCAGTTGTGGCAGCGTGCAAATCCAGCGCATTCACCACCGGGCAACCGCGCCCGAAATGTGCCAACAGCACGCGGTGTTCCCAGGTGGTCACCCACCCAAGTACTAACCGCGCCCGATGCTGCTTGACTTCGGTGATCTAACGAGAACCGGTGTTTTCAGCACGGTAGGGCCGATGACTCTGAAAATTGATTTATCCATTTTACTCAAAATGTTAGTTCCATGAATGTAATATCTTAGAGAAATAATTAAGGTAATAATAACTACCAACCAAACAAGCCTGGAAAATTTTCTGAAAATCTTAGACGGTCAGGTAAACTCATCGGTTGATTTAGTATGGATCCCCCATTAGTTACATGCCAAAGCCGATTTTACTTGTGATGTCGGCTTTGACTCCAGCATCGATGAATACAATTTACGACATCATATCCTCTGAAAAAAACTTTACGTTAGACCCCCAAAAGTGTTAATCTACACTGTATATGATAACTAATAACATGTGATAAAAACTTCGTTAAAAGTAGCATGTAACACAAAATTAATAGAGTTATTATGATCGATTTCGAAGAGAATAAACAGCCTTTTTTTCCCAAGATAAACAAGAAGCGAAATCTTTAGGATCAGGAACGGCAATTGATGCTAGAATAGTAAACGCGACAGAAGCAGGTACAGGGGTTTGTCAACGATATGAGGGGGGGGGGGGGAAAGAAGCAAAACCATAGAGGAAGTAAGTAGAGGGTTTGTCAACGTTATGAGGGGGAAAAAAGAGGCAAAACCATAGAGGAAGTAAGTAGAGGGTTTGTCAACGATATGAGGGGAGAAAAAGAGGCAAAACCATAGAGGAAGTAAGTAGAGGGTTTGTCAACGATATGAGGGGAGAAAAAGAGGCAAAACCATAGAGGAAGTAAGTAGAGGGTTTGTCAACGATATGAGGGGGGAAAAAGAGGCAAAACCATAGAGGAAGTAAGTAGAGGGTTTGTCAACGATATGAGGGGAGAAAAAGAGGCAAAACCATAGAGGAAGTAAGTAGAGGGTTTGTCAACGATATGAGGGGGGAAAAAAGAGGCAAAACCATAGAGGAAGTAAGTAGAGGGTTTGTCAACGATATGAGGGGAGAAAAAGAGGCAAAACCATAGAGGAAGTAAGTAGAGGGTTTGTCAACGATATGAGGGGAGAAAAAGAGGCAAAACCATAGAGGAAGTAAGTAGAGGGTTTGTCAACGATATGAGGGGAGAAAAAGAGGCAAAACCATAGAGGAAGTAAGTAGAGGGTTTGTCAACGATATGAGGGGAGAAAAAGAGGCAAAACCATAGAGGAAGTAAGTAGAGGGTTTGTCAACGATATGAGGGGGGAAAAAGAGGCAAAACCATAGAGGAAGTAAGTAGAGGGTTTGTCAACGATATGAGGGGGGAAAAAGAGGCAAAACCATAGAGGAAGTAAGTAGAGGGTTTGTCAACGATATGAGGGGAGAAAAAGAGGCAAAACCATAGAGGAAGTAAGTAGAGGGTTTGTCAACGATATGAGGGGAGAAAAAGAGGCAAAACCATAGAGGAAGTAAGTAGAGGGTTTGTCAACGATATGAGGGGAGAAAAAGAGGCAAAACCATAGAGGAAGTAAGTAGAGGGTTTGTCAACGATATGAGGGGGGAAAAAGAGGCAAAACCATAGAGGAAGTAAGTAGAGGGTTTGTCAACGATATGAGGGGGGAAAAAGAGGCAAATCCATAGAGGAAGTAAGTAGAGGGTTTGTCAACGATATGAGGGGGGGGGAAAGAGGCAAAACTATAGAGGAAGTAAGTAGAGGGTTTGTCAACGATATGAGGGGGGAAAAGAGGCAAAACCATAGAGGAAGTAAGTAGAGGGTTTGTCAACGATATGAGGGGGGGGGAAAGAGGCAAAACCATAGAGGAAGTAAGTAGAGGGTTTGTCAACGATATGAGGGGGGGGGAAAGAAGCAAAACCATAGAGGAAGTAAGTAGAGGGTTTGTCAACGTTATGAGGGGGAAAAAAGAGGCAAAACCATAGAGGAAGTAAGTAGAGGGTTTGTCAACGATATGAGGGGATAAAAAGAGGCAAAACCATAGAGGAAGTAAGTAGAGGGTTTGTCAACGATATGAGGGGAGAAAAAGAGGCAAAACCATAGAGGAAGTAAGTAGAGGGTTTGTCAACGATATGAGGGGGGGGGGAAAGAGGCAAAACCATAGAGGAAGTAAGTAGAGGGTTTGTCAACGATATGAGGGGGGGGGAAAGAAGCAAAACCATAGAGGAAGTAAGTAGAGGGTTTGTCAACGTTATGAGGGGGAAAAAAGAGGCAAAACCATAGAGGAAGTAAGTAGAGGGTTTGTCAACGATATGAGGGGATAAAAAGAGGCAAAACCATAGAGGAAGTAAGTAGAGGGTTTGTCAACGATATGAGGGGAGAAAAAGAGGCAAAACCATAGAGGAAGTAAGTAGAGGGTTTGTCAACGATATGAGGGGGGAAAAAAGATGCAAAACCATAGAGGAAGTAAGTAGAGGGTTTGTCAACGATATGAGGGGGGAAAAAAGAGGCAAAACCATAGAGGAAGTAAGTAGAGGGTTTGTCAACGATATGAGGGGGGAAAAAGAGGCAAAACCATAGAGGAAGTAAGTAGAGGGTTTGTCAACGATATGAGGGGGGAAAAAGAGGCAAAACCATAGAGGAAGTAAGTAGAGGGTTTGTCAACGATATGAGGGGAGAAAAAGAGGCAAAACCATAGAGGAAGTAAGTAGAGGGTTTGTCAACGATATGAGGGGGGGGGGGAAAAAGAGGCAAAACCATAGAGGAAGTAAGTAGAGGGTTTGTCAACGATATGAGGGGGGGGGGGGAAAGAGGCAAAACCATAGAAGAAGTAAGTAGAGGATTTGTCAACGATATGAGGGGGGAAAAAAGAGGCAAAACCATAGAGGAAGTAAGTAGAGGGTTTGTCAACGATATGAGGGGGGAAAAAAGAGGCAAAACCATAGAGGAAGTAAGTAGAGGATTTGTCAACGATATGAGGGGGGAAAAAAAGAGGCAAAACCATAGAGGAAGTAAGTAGAGGGTTTGTCAACGATATGAGGGGGGAAAAAGAGGCAAAACCGTAGAGGAAGTAGTAGCACACTATGAATGAAAGTTAAAATACCAAATATGAAAGTTAAAGTCCAACAAAGAATTTAAAGCACTTATTCAGTGAGTTAAACTACTAATATAAGGGGCCTATTAAATTAAAAAAGGCAACTGACCGGTTTCGAAACTTACACGGGTCGTTTAATAAGCTGTAAAAATAACAATTTCTAAACAAATACAAAAAGTAAATAGAACAGTAATTGAAGGAATTAACTAGTTTTGGGATTCTAAAGAGTTAACTTTTCCAACAAATACTCTGCAAAAAATAAAATTTCAGGAAGCAGATAGAAAATTACCAAAAAATATAAAAAGAAGGAAGCAAACGATAACGAAAAATTAAACCACAGATATTCCCGAACAGATAAGAAGGAAGGACAGACAATTAATACGGAAGCTTGACTAAGAAACTTTCAAGAAAGTCGAATTTCAAAATGGAATTGGGACTAAAAATAATCCGAAAAATTAAAAATATGTACTGTAAAACATTTGCAAGCATGTTACTGAAAGTTTCAGGGGAATCAGCTCTCCACAATGGGGAGTAAGGCTCCTGATACTTATGATTATATATATATATATATATATATATATATATATATATGTGTGTGTGTGTGTGTGTGTGTGTGTGTGTGTGTGTGTGTTTATGCACAAAAATAACTCTTCGGCAGACGATAAATAATTGAATATTTTAGAAATAAAGTTGGAATTTTCAAGAACGCCTGTAATTGCGCCTTTTCTGATAGTTAGACGAAATGATCAACAACGTAGCTGAAAGAAATGAGCAAAGGTTGCGGAATGTTTTACAGCGTAGTGTTTTCACATTAGCAACAGTTTTATCTACATGCAACAACATGTGTTTATGAAACATCACATTCGGCGGTGAAAGTATATCATTTCCGAGAATGAAACTCTCGGCACCTTATACTTTGACGTGTTCAATTATCCTCTTCACGAGCGAAACCTCAGAATAGCGCCCAGATAATAGCGTGTTTTAAAATATGTGTCCATCAGCATCAACCTGTTAAAATTGGCATTTCGTTTAATCGTACGCCCCTATCGCAAGTGAAATCTGGGGATTCGCATATGAAACCTCAAAAGAAGCTCTTTCCTGCTACCCTTTAGGACTATATTTGTTTGGAAGGTCGCGTCCCGACTCCTCCTCCTACCCTGTCGCCAACACTTAGCGAGATGGTAAGGTGCAACCTTGGGGATAAATAAAAAAAAGTATTCTGGATCTCTCTGCGTTTTGGCTGTGGTTTAGTGTATGTCTAACTGAGAGAAAGAATTCTTCTGTAGTGCGGAGAGAAAGACTGCTGCGTTCCACAAGTTGCGACGCGGAATGGGTCTAGTTCATTGTTCCAGAATATGGGGCAAAACTGTTTTTCATTTTGAAACGATGTTTGTCTGAAAACTATTAGAGCTGTGAATTGCGGATTTGAACCTCGGAGAACAGGCCGAAGTTTTAGAAACTGTTTATTGCAACTATACACCAACATGCAAAATTAAAGGATTATCTGCCAAAATCTTGCATTAGTTGCAATGTTTAAAATGAAATTGCAAAATCCACTTTGAAAATAAGAGCTTGCAATTTCGTCACAGTAACTCAAAGGTCAAGCATCGGCTGGCCAGTTCGAAGGTCCAGGATTCAATGTGAAATATGGACATTAGGTTGAGGCAGCAAGGTTTTTTACAAAATGTTATAAAATAAAATTTAACACTTTAGACTTTTGAAGACTTATCCCTATATTTACACGTTGCAGAACAATTCCCATGAGAATATTTTCTGTTTATAATTAAATTCTAAACAGGAAATATTATCTAAGGAAGAGTTCTGCAACATGTAAATTTTGTAATAAGTATGAAAAAGTCTGGACAGTTTTAGACTTATTACAAGATTTGCATTTTGCAAAGCTATTCCCATCAGAATATTTTTGTTTATAAATAAATTATAAACAGAAAATATTCTCATGGGAAAAAAAATCTGATGTGGGCAGCCCATGACTTTCCCTGCAGACTGATATACACGTTCTCTTTATTTTAATTAAATTTAATTCACTTTTAATTCAATTTTCGTTCTCATTTGGTAACTGGACTCATTTTTAAAAGTAGCGTACAGAAAAACGAAAAAACGAAAATATCTCGAGAACGACTAGTCCTAGTGTAATGGGGTTGGTCTTATTCTTTTCTTCGTTAAAAATTACGTATAGCACCAGAGTATCCTACAAGTAACTTATCTACCAAATTTTGTGAAATTTGGTCAATTAATATTTTAGCTAGAGTGGATACATGAAATTTTTATGGACCATTCCGCAAAAATGGTGGGTTCTGTTTTTACGAATCCTACCAAAAACTAATCAGCACTAGGGTCTCATCCAAGTGACTTACCTACCTACTAAATTTTATAAAATACGGTCCATTAGTTTTTTAGTCGGAATGGATACATACATTACACAGACATACAGACAGACACACACACAGACGTCGCGTTAAAAATAGTTTTTTCGTATTCTAGAGGTCTCGAAACGTGTAGATCCATCGAAAACTCGAGTTGAGATTTTCGGCATGATTCCAATACTTTCTCTATACATTACCATGTATTGCAGGGAAAGTAATATACATTACCATGCATTGCAGGGAAAGTAATATACATTACCATGTATTGCAGGGAAAGTGCTAAGAGAAAGATAGGAGTTATCTATTTTAGTTTTCCCAGAATAGTCAGTAGGCGTATGATTGTCTTATAATAAGTCTAAGAAAGTCCGGACTTTTTTAGATTTATTACAAGATTTACATAATGCAAAGCTTTTCCCATCAGAATATTTTCTGTTTATAAGTAAATTATAAACAGAAAATATTCTCATCGAAATAGGAAGATATAGTAGTTGCTCATTCTCGTTTTCCAGGAATAGGCAGTAAAACGTATGATTACCTCTAATAAACATACAGCATTTGAAACGTAACACTGCCAATGAAAGTTTGTGAAATTAATTTCCAATTTTCTAAAAGGGTTAACTGAGTTATTGGAGAGTTCAAGGAGAGGGCTGGTATTTTGCAACTCGTTGTTTCAATGTATCCCAAACATATTTAATGGCATTCATGGCCTTCAAACATGCTGATAAATTAATTCGAGTGAGATCTTGCTTCCAGCTACTCACATACCAGTTGAACTCGATGAGGTTTGGTATTATCGTTCATCAGGGGAACATCTATGCCAACAACATTTCACGGTCAAACATAGGGGGACAGAATCTCGCCTCTATATTTCTGGCCGGTCGTCTAACCACTCGGAGAGATGTGTCAGTATGGCTTCTAGACAGACAAATCACCACCATCAAAGCTAGACCTTTCACGAATAAGAGACTGTTTTTTTAAGCTAAGATACTTTAAAATCGTAATTAGTTGCAGTTACAGTTAAATAAAAAATAAATATAATTACAAATGCAGTTATCTTTTACTCGAAAACTTAATTACAGTTACAGTTACTTTTACATTTACAGTTACAGTTATTTTTACATGAACTAATAACTAGGAAGGCGACCATCTTCTTCAATGTTGCATGAACCAAAAGTAGTTATAAAAGACATTTTTGTACGTGGATTTCAATGACTAATAAAAATAAAATTTGGTTAGCTCCAAAATTTCAAAATTTAAGATCTCATGGATTTTTTTTTTTAAAATTTAAAATTGAATGATATAACTTTAACTTTCCACGAAGAACGCGATATGACACGAAATAATTAAGAAAATTGCACACAATTCGGTATTCTGTTTGTAATAGGCAACAGTATTAGGCTTATAAATTTTTTAGCAATAAAAACACTTTTATTTGTATTATTTTTCCTCATAAAATCAAAATTTGTTTACCTATATAGAAAGTCACATCAAATTTTTTATATTTTGGTGTTGATTAACATAGCTCAGCTCAAACTATTATTTTTCTGTATACTGTTATATATCATTGTTCTGGGAATTATCATTGTTTCCCGATAGATCCTATCAAGATATTAAGAATAGTTAGTGTTCTAAACATTACGGCAAACTGATAAGAAAAGCCGCAATTACAGGCGTTCATAAAAATTCCCGCTTCATTGTTGAATTATTCAGCTAATTATCGTTTGCCGAAGTGTTATTTTTGTGTACACACACACACACACACACACACACACACACACACATATATATATATATATATATATATATATATATATATATTTCTTTTGAGAAATTTAGTTACTTGTGTGTGATATACCAGATACTTATTTCTTATTAAAAATGGTCTGTGAGCTTAAGTTAAAGAAAAAGTTTTGAAGTGCATATGTGAAATTACAATAGACTCAACGATAGGCTGTAGGATATATATATATATATATATATTATCATAACTACCAGGAACCTTACTCCACATTACTGACAGCTGAATTTTTAGCCACTTGCTTGCAAATGTTTTACAGTGTACCTCTTGGGGATTTTTTTAGTTTCGTGAAACGTTTTCATAAATTTTGTATCTGTTTGTAAACTTATTTGAATAAACTATAGAAGCTATGACTGTCTGTTTATACAATTTTGTCTTTATACGTCCGTTATATTTCACACATATGAAGGGGTCAGACTTCAAAACTCATATTCCTCACTGTATGGCAGGCATGTGAATCATGTAGTATTAAGGGGGAAAAGTCACATTCTCTTTTTCTCGAGTGCTTAAAATCTATTCATAAGTATGGTAAACACGGCTAAAATATTTCAAATATTTTCTATCAAAGACTGCAAGATTTGTAAACTGTATTTAAAAATACCATCTTGAAGTTCAGGAAAATCTTTACATTTTAAAGTACCACATGGCACTTTAAAATGTAAAAAAAAAATCTATATGTCAAGAAGGTGTTTCTAAATACAATTTACAGACACTACCGCTGATGATGGATATTATAATGTCCGAAAGCTCTATATGTCACTTTAAAATGTAAAAATTTTCCTGTACGTCAAGATGGTGTTTTTAATACAGTTTACAGAGATTGTCACTGATGATAGACATTATGATTTCTGAAAGCTCTATATGTCACTTTAAAATGTCAAAATTTTCCTGTACGTCAAGATGGTGTTTCTAAATACAGTTTTCAGATCTTGTAGTCTTTGATAGAAAATAAAAGGTTTAAAATCTAATTTAGTTACATAACTCACATTCTCCACTATGGATTTTTCTGCAAAATTCACATTCTCCACTGTGAATCTTGCTACAAAATAACATTCTCCACTGTGAATCTTGTTGCAAAACTCACATTCTCCAGCCAAAAGAAAGACTATCAAATCACGTGATCATCAGCTGTCTGCTTACTTTTCTATTACCTTTTTGTTAAGTAGTATTCTCCAGTGTAAATAAAATGGCTGTTTTATTTGATATGCTGATTCACAATTTAGAAAATTTTATTGGATTTTGAGTTGCTTTAGATAATAGATTTATGTGATGCACAAGTAGGTGACTAGGATAACCAAGGAAAGGAGTTCTCCAATCAAATACGTGGGACATTATATTTTACTGAATCTCAAAAGTATTTGAAGTTTATTTCAACAAAAACAGTATATTTCGTAGATTGTGTGAACTTACAATTAATTATGGGGGGGGGGGGGAGAAAACAAGTTTTTTAACATTCGTCCCTACACATCTGTTGCGTATGGAAAAATAGAAAACAAATTGTAATCGCACGTGAAATTGAATCAAACTGATGAAGTAGGCAGATTCACTTCAAAATAATCTAGATAAATAAAACTGATTATCTGCCCGAGGACCGTGTATGTGTGTTCACTTGTCTCATCATCACAGGAGAACGGTTGCACAGAATTTCATGAAATTTTGTGGGTAGCCTTGTAATAGCCCTATTTACAACTTAGTCCATGTTTCGAGTTTCTAGGACCAGAGATTGTAGAGATATTAATAACAAGAAAGATCGAACATGCATAAAGCATTGATTATGAAACACTTTCCAACTGAAATGCAATTTTATTTACATTTTAAGCTCCTCCAAAAAATGCCCAAAATTGTTATTTTAGGTTATCTGATTCTTATTTCGCCGCAACCGAAAATAGAAGATTAACATAATTCTGTACTTTGGGATAAATATAAGTTTATTACATCGCATTCAAGTAAAAAAAAAAATTAATTACTTTCAGTTTTGATTTTTTGTGAATGTTCAAATAAAAGCATAAAACTTGTGATTTTCGATTTCGGAAGGGAATGGCTTCATTCTCCGGTTCGATGGTTGTTATGCACTGGACGTTACATCTGACGTCATAATATATTCGTTGCTATGGTAAGCAGTGAGGTATTTATCGTAAAAGCGTAGTTGGGGTTTTTAAAAATCGGCTTTATATGTTTCAATGTGCGTCTTAAATCCCATGCAATGCATTTCATTTTCCATACATTATGCTTACTTTCTTATAAGTTTGAGAAAGTATTGTTTTCACGAAAATTTTCGATTTCGAGATTTTGATGTCAATATATATTTTAAGACCTCCTGAACACGTTTTGACTATTTTTGGAGCGATATTCGTCTGTATGTCTGTGATCGATTCCTTGTGTACACGAGAGCGGCTACAAATATTAATGGATTTTCATGAATTATATAAAAAAATCTAGAACTAGATAAACTTTTTTTAAAATTCGAACGAAATAAATTTATTTGAAATTTTATAATTTTTTTCACATGGTAGCATAGGACAAAATTTGACATAATTATGCATAAAAAGGTTTTTTTTTACTCAACGGTCACGACATTTTATAGTTTCAATGGGTGTGAAAAATAGCCGCGATACAATTATTTTGTTCGCGATGTCATTAACCCCCCTTGGGGAGCAAGTTACCCCGCTCCCCAGGGGGTACATTGTCAAGTATGGTATTAATCGAAATATGTTTATCAAGCCCTTTAAAGTGAAGGGTAACACGATAGAGTTGTAATCATTTGGATCCATGATACATATTTTTACTTCTCTTATATACATAATGTATAAGGAAAGTATTGTGACGGGGTCGAAAATTCGAATTCGAGTTTTCGACGGGAGAGCATGTTTCAAGCATCCCTGATCACGAATTGAACATTTTTGAAGTGATGTCTGTATGTTTGTGAAAGTATGTGTGTGTCAGTGAGTCTGTGGACACGATATCTCAAGAACAAATGGAGCGATTTGAATGAAATTTGGTACAAAATATTACAATCAGTGAATACTGGAATCCTGTTGTTTTTAAACGTAATCGAATGTTCAGAATCCCTCTTAATTGTCGAGTGAAAAAATCATCAAAAAATCAAAACCTTTAATAAAGTTACGCAAATAGACAATTCTAATATAATTTTTCCTTAGAAAACGATTGACATAAACTTTAGAACGCTACCATGAACCGTTCTCGAGATATTGCACTTTTTAAATAAAGTTAATAAAAAATCCCATACATTAAAAAAAATATATTAACTGTTGAGAAACAGGTTCACTTTCATATGTAATATCCTACGATAAATTGGGTGACATCATTCTCGTGGATCTAGCTCGTTCCATTCATGGGAAAAGTTACTTTGAGTAATACTTTTGTATTTGAACGCCAATAGTTATTTATCTGCTATAAGAATAACTTATTTTTTTCGTCCATAATGTCTGGCGAGATTTCGGCGCCGAATTTGGCGAAATGTCGCCAACTTGGTGACTTTTTTAAATGTTGCCAAATTAACGAAAATCTCGCCAAATGGATAAAAATGACACCAAATTAGTGAAAATGACGGCTAATTGACGAAAATTCAATTTCTTGGAGTGAATATAAATAGCTACTATAAGAAAAACCTATTTTTTTATTGTAAAAATAGTAAATTCATTGCATTATATAAGGAAAGTCATGTGTTGCCCACATCAGATTTTTAAAATTGCTTCTTGTAAAATTTGAAAAAGAAAAGCTACTAGAAATGGATTCTGTTATAAGAAAGTCGAGTTGAGCCACAGCTCCAGTTAATTTTAATGTTAAGAACGTTTAATAGATGTTAATGTTTAAAACGTCTCAGCGGAGACTTGCAGTTATCCCACTCTGCTGTCAAGTTAGATGCGCAAATGAACATTCCAGATTCAAAATAAATTCGAATGGTATGATTAAGCGTTATCAGTATCCATTTCGAGAGGGTGCTGCCAAGAGAAATATTACGTAACGACATAGCGTCACATAAATTTATTCTAACCCTTTGCGAATTTTTTGAAATGCGGGCTGGCTTTTCTTGAGTTTCAGCCAGCTTGGATGCAACGAACCTACTCTTACGATTATGGATTCGTGACCTTGTGGGTCTCAATGTCACTCAAAACTTTTTAATAAAACTTGAACTGGCGAGGATATTAATTTAAATTTTCTAAACGATATGAAATATTTTATACTAGCTGTGTGACTGTTCTTCGCACGGGATATGTTAGCGTTCTAAAGTTGGGTCATTCGTTTTCTGTAATGATAAAGTACGACATGATTAATATTATTAAAAGCCTTCATTTTTTGATGATTTTTTCGAAAACTCATATGTGTATAGGGGGGGGGGGAGGATTTTTTTAACATTCGATCGCGCTTAAAATCAATGGGGTTCCAGTATTCACTGATTGGAATAATTGTGCCAAATTTTTATTGAATGGCTTCCATTCGTTTGTGAGATGTCGCTCACACAAATACACACACACACACACACACACCACCTCAAGAACATTCGATTTGAGTTCATAGATGTTTGAAACGTGCTCTCCTTCTGCCATCGAAAACTCGAATCAGAATTTTCGACCCTGTCACAATACTTTTCCAAGACAATATACAATGTATGTAGGGATAAAAATGTATAGGATTAATCTGAGTAAAATAGTATAATTTAATAGTGACAAGCCATCTATTTCTTAAAACAAAAATTTTACTTGAAGTATTTATTTCTCAGGATCTACTGATAGAGCCTAGAGATGATGACTGATATGGATTCGGCATCAAATTCAATATAGGGTTGGAGTTTTCACTAAGGATTTCAATTTCCGATTCTTCAATAATTTTCCTTAAAACATCTATTGTTTAGAATCGGCTATAGATCGTACTTAGATGATGACTTATGTGAATTCATTATCAAATTCCGGACGGGGTTGGCAGTTTAACTAAGGATTTACATTTCTGGCTCTGTAAATGTCACTTCCGTTTCTTTGTTTTTGAATTCATATGACTATATGGAGGGAGTCTGCAAACGAAAATATAAATACTTCACAGTTCCTTCGAAAATGACGTGTACACATACGTGTATACATGACGTGTACACATTTTCCACTATATGAAAGCTCCTTCATAAATTTCTTGTTTATTCATAATTATTAGAATATTAAAAATATTATTCTTGGTGCACATAGTGCACTTCTATTAGCGTCTTCTTTTTATATTTTCTTTTTAGCACTTTACAACAAAGTTGAAAAGTGTTTATGACTTTGTTCATTCTGTCTGTCTGTCTGTCCGTTAGCACGATAACTGCCGTAAAAATGACTTAATCAAAATGAAATTTTAGTATGTTGTTCAGACGGTCTGTAGGACCTATGGGAATATAAATAAATAATATCACCCAATTAGTTTTGGATTGAACCCGGGTTGAAAAAATGAAATACATTGAACCCTATGGGACCTAATTTTTCAAAAATTTTTTAAGCGGATTTAAAATTCACAAATTGCTTCGAAAATTTTAGGTAATATTCAAATTATTCCATAAAATATATAAAAAAAAATTCAGCAAAATATATTCAGTAGTTCTTTAAATAAAAATTAAAATAATAATTACACCTCTTATATGAAGCGATCACGTGACCATGATATGAAACGATCACGTGACCCACTTCAAAATATAATACGGCATCCATCTTGTCTCAAAATCGTCATTTTAAAAGTTCTTTTTAATTCATATTGAGTGTTGTATTCGTCGTAAAACCTCTTTATTTTCGCTTAAATTCTGTGCATCTACATACTGAAACAACGCAATGAAAATATATTTGAGTTTAAATGCGCATCCAACTTTGATTATTTCTCTAACGAAGCCTATTTTTCACTTATGTGAAATGTAAACAGCAAAATATGTAGGATGAGTTGTATAGGAATTGCTGTATTTTTTTAATGCAGAAGAATTTAGCTCATGGAGTCTGCATAGCTGACATGAAAGAAATATTCATTGACTTTACCGAGAGAAGGACGATTTTTTGCGATGAAGTTTTAAGCATAGAGTTAAATTACTTATAGCTCCATGGTCTTAATTTTTAAATAAAATAAATTATTATAGTATTGTGATGAATGACATGAATGGGAAATTATTTATGAATGAAATGCTGCTTTTTTAGAGAGAGCCAGGCGTGTTATTTTTTCTATGACGTCATTTGAATGAATTTCAGTTGTTTTCGATGAAGTTTTTAAATATAATAAATTATCGTGGTATTATGATAATTCTAAAATTGTTACCGAGTAATATATCACATTTTAGAGATGTTTAAACCAGGCAATTTATATTTCAATGCCGTCATTTGAATGAAGTTCATTTTTTTCGATGAATGTTTAAGTTTTCAAATATAATAAATCAATGTAGTATTGTGAGAAGTTTTAAAATATTAGCGAGGAATGTATTGCATTTTAGACATGTTTAAATAAAATTGCATTGAAGTTGGAAAGTGTTTCATAATCAATGCTTTAAGCATGATTGATCTTTCTTGTTAATTTTAAAGAACTTTTTTCGCCGGTAAAAATATAAAGTTAGCAAGTTGGACTGCATGCCCCTTGAACCAGGTATCCTCAGGGATGTGTCGTAGTTTGGAAAACACTGTACCAAATGTATATTCGAGTTTGTTCATAATTGCAACTTATCCAGGAGTTTGCAAATCGAATGTCCATCTTAATTAGTGCTCGAACGATTTTCGATTTTTGTTACTTCGACACATGGACAGTCCATGTGTATTCCATTTAACCAAAATAAACCGGAAATTCAGAATCACATAATGGAAAGTGGATGTCCTGCCTTCCCCACACCAAAACGTTCGAAATGTGAAATGATATTTAAAAAAACTTTGCAATGAGATAGAGGCTTCAAATTTGGTGCAAGGGTAGATCGTTTGATAAGAAGGCGGGAGGATTTCGGTTTTCCAATATTTATTGACTTTATGATATTGCACACCAAAATATTCAATTTTCCAAATAAAAAAGAAACGCCTTCTTTTAAGTGAGATTGAGACTTGGAGTTTGCTTTACATGTCAATTGTTCTATAAAACCAGTGGAAAAATGGAACTTTTCAGAAATGCTTATTTGAGGTTTGCTTTAATCCAAAACGTTCGAAATGCAAAATAATAGAAAAGATAGAACTACTCATCGCGTAAGATAGAACTAACAGGATAGTTCAACGTGGAAAAATTGAACTTTTCAAAACTGTTTATTTAAGGGGTGCTTTACTCCAAAACGTTCGAAATGGCGAAATAATAGAAAAGATAGATCTCATCGCGTAAGATAAAACTAACAGGATAGGTCATATGATTGAAAAAAAAAATGGAAGAAAATTTCTGTGTTGTAATATTTAGTATTTTAGGAGTGGCATATGCCAAATTGTTCAATTGGAAGAATAAATAGGAAATTATCAATCTAAATTGATATAGAGAATTGAAATTTGATGTTCTCGTGAACAGTTCGATAAAACCTACTGGAAAAATCGAGTTATTCAAAAGTTCACATTGTTCGGGGTTTCCATTTTGTGAGACGATTGATTTTCAACGGGTATTCAGCTAGTTATTATATATACTAATTCTCAAGTTTCTATCTGTATGTCCTTCAGTCTGTATGTCAGTCCATGTGTATGTCCATCCGTCTGTCTGTCTGTCTTTTCTTTATGTCACGTCTTCTTTTGGCAATTTCCAGTATAGATAAAGACTTGCAATTTAGTTCACAGGTCAATCGTTCGATAAAACCCCCACTTTAGGGGTACCACACATTAAAATGTGCGATTTGCTGAATAAATGAGAAGCGCTTTCTTTTAAATGATATAGAAGCTTGAAATTTGTTACACGAACACGGGTCAATTGTTCCGGCCGTCCATACAGTTACCTTACACCTTTCTGGTAGGTCGGACGGTCTGGGTCTCAACAACGGGTCAATTGTTCGATTAAATCTTCGGGGGAAAAAATCGAATTTTTCAAAAATGTTTAGTAGAAGGTGTGCTCTATACCAAAACGTTAGAGAGGTGAAATAATAGAAACACATACTTTGAAATGAGATGAAAACTGAATTTGGTTTGAGAGTAGATTGTTTGAAAGGAAGAAAGTGTACAATTTCAGTTTTCGATATTTGCTACTTAAGGAGTGCTACACACCAAAATGTTCGATTTGCTGAATAAATGAGAAACGCATTTGTTAAAGTAAGATACAGACGAAATTTGGGTCCGGGAGAACAATATGATAAGACACACTTGAAAAAAAAAATTAAATTATTCTAAACTTTAAATTTGATAGGGGTGCTTCACACCAAAACTTTCGGGATATGGAATGTTTGGAAAAGACATCAGTGAGATAGAAATTTAAATTTTGGTAACAACATGGGTCGCATGATGGAAAAAACAAAGATAATTACTGTGTGGCAATATTTGGTGTTTTGGTGGTGATGCATACAGATTGTTCGATTGGCCGGAAAAAGGAGAAATACGCTATCTTGAGTAAGATAGAAATTTTAAATTTGGGGCGCAGTTGAACAAACAGTTTGACAAGGCCCACTGGAAAACTCGAATTATTAAAAATGCATCTTGTTTGGGGTTTCATATTGTAAGACCGTTGATTTTCAACTGGTATTCGGCTAGTATATGCTAATTCCCAAGTGTTCGTTTGTCTGTCTGTCACGCTTTTTTCAAGCACTTGTTGAATAGATAGAAATTTGCAATTTGGTACCCGGGTCAATCGTACGAAATTATCGCCGGAAAAATTCGATGTTTAAAAATATTCATTAGAAAGGTGGCTCCCTTCCAAAACGTTCTAAATGCAAAATGATAGAAAACCATACTTAGCGATGAGATAAAGTAAACTTGGTAAGGGTTAGTACTTCGTAGTAAAGTGTAGAATTGCAGTTTTCTCATATTTGCTACTTTAGTGGTACTCCACACAAAAATGTCCAATTTGTCGAATAAGTAAGAAACGTTTTCTTTTCCGCGAGATAGAGACTTGTAATTTGGAATACGAGTCAATTGTTCTATAAAACCCCCGCGAAAAATCAAATATTTTAAAAGTATTCTTAGAAGGGGAGGGGGACTCAACACCGAAACATTCAGAAGGTAAAATCACAGAAAGACATACTACGCGGTGAGATAAAATTTTAAAATTTGATGCAAAGGTAGATGGAGACAATTAATGGAGACAGTTTCAGTTGCCTAATATTTGTTATTTAGCGGTTCCACACACTAAAATGTCAGATCTGTCGAATAAATTAGAAATGCCTCCTTTTAAGTGAGATAGAGACTCGGAATTTGATACACGGCTTAATCGTACGATTAACTCCTCCTAGAAAAATCAAATTTTTCAAGAATGTTCAGCCAATGGGGTACTCTACACCAAAACGTACGAAAGATTAAATGATAGGGAAACATAATTTTCGATAAGATAGAGACTACATTTAGTGTAATATCAGATTGTTCGAAAGAAAGAAAATGTGCAATATATTTGCTACTTTAAGGGTGCCGCACACTAGAATGTTCATTTTGCAGAATAAATGAGAAATGGCTTCTTTTAAATGAGATAGATTTGTACAATTTGGCGCATGGGTTGGCCATATGACACACTGGAAAAAATAAATTTTTTAAAATTTAAATTTGTAAAGGAGAAGAGGCTCCACACCAAAACGTTCAGGGCGCGGTAGCCCAGTGGTTAGCATGCGGGAATTGCACTCGGTAGGCCCGGTTTCGATTCCCGCCACTGCCAAAACTGCCGCCCTGTTCACGCGGAGTACGATCGCGTTAAACATGTGGGTCCGTAAGTCCTTCCGAGAGGTTGGTGGTAGGGGAAGGAGGGCACGGTCCCCGTGGATGCCTCCCTCACTGGGTTCCGGTCTAAATTGGATGGAACATCCCGGCCGTCCAAACAGTTACCTTACACCTTTCTGGTAGGTCGGACGGTCTGGGTCTCAACAACAACAACTTCAAAACGTTCGGAATATGGACGGCTTGAAACAGCACTTAGAAGATATGAAATTGAAATTTGGTATATAGGTCCTATGCTGGAAGATTGGAAGAAAATTACTGTATTGCAATGTTTGGTATTTTGGCGCACACTAGTTCAGTTGTGAGAATAAATGAGAACTGTTCAGTCTGAAGTGAGATTGAGATTTGAAATTTGGCTTATGGGCAAACAATTTGAAAAGGCCCATTAAAAAATTCGAAGTATCCAAAAATTCATATTGCTCGGGGTTTGGTTGTTGTGAGACCATTAATTTTCAACGGGTATTCAGCTAGTAATTATTCTAAACTTCAAATAGCATTCGAAAATCACTTTAAACTTAAAATAGCATTCTCTACTTAAAATTGCATTCAAAACTTAAAATAGTATTTAATCACTTTAAACTTTAAATAGTATTCTATAATTCAAAACTTAAAATAGTATAATCATTCAAAACTTAAAATAGTATTCTAATCAATAAAAACTTTAAAAAGCCTTTTATAACCATTTAAAATTTGAAATGGCATTCTGTAATCATTCTAAGCTTAAAATAGCATTCTGTAATCATTCAAAATATAAAATAGTATTTAAATCAATCAAAACTTAAAATAGCCTTCTATAATCATTCTATATCTAAAATAGCCTTCTACAATAATTCTGAATTTGAAATAGCATTCTATAATAATTCTAAACAGCTTACTTTAATCCTTCTAAACTTAAAATGGCATACTCTAATCATTTAAATATTAAAATAATATTTTATAATCTTTTTAAACTTAAAATAGCATTTTATAATTATTCTAAACTTGTTTGAAACAACTGACAAATTAAAATAATTTTGTTTTTTACAAATAAATTAGTATTTTTGAAAATAACTATTTATATATATATATTAATATCATTGCAAATAATTATAACATTTTATAAATAGAAGGGGGTGGGATTCTAATTCCAATCAAATAAATATCATAATTAAAAAAAATATTCCAATATTTTTTCATTTTCTACATTGAACTTGAAAGTAATTTATTGGTCTGTTCTATATCAAGAGATTATAAATGGAATTCATAGTTCTAGCCCTAAATCTACGTATTATATTTTCAGTTATCTGCAGGGCCGTATGCAGGATGTTATACAGGGAGGGGTGGTGGTGCTAAAATTGATTCCATTTGAAATGCAGAGATTACTATCAACCTTGAAATATGTATTGCTACAAAGTAAATTTGAATAGATGATATGATCATCCAATTTTAAGAATTAGTGTGTATAGCACTTTTAAAAATTAGTATGTACCAATTTTTAAAAATTAGTGTGGACCATCTTTAAAAAATAGTCTCCCTTTCATAACAGAATTCTAATCTTCCTGAAAATAGAACAACTAAACTAACAAATTGGACATTCAGAAACATACCAAATGCAATAATCTTAATGTTTTCCATTTAGGTACAAATTTAAATTGTTTTTATTAATATACACATGGGAGAAAATACACAGTTGCGGTTGAATGTTCTAATTCCAAAAAGTATTTTCCTTATTTTTTTTCCTCTCTCATATTGGCTTTTAATTAAATTAACAGTTTTAATTAAATTAATAGTTAGTTAGGGTGGTGCTTTGTCACCACCCTAAATACGCCCATGGTTATCTGAGTATAGATTTTAAGAACCGTTTAATCGAAGTCACGATCAGTTAGTGCCCAACCACTATACCTCTAATCTTTTTAAAACTAAATTTTCATCTGCCACCAACAGATGACGCTTCTAGCAACATTTCCTCCCTTTTCTTTCCGATATTTATACACTCGTGTGAAAGATCTTATTTTTCCTTCATATTTCGAATCAATTTTTCAATAACACACTATACGTAGTCACAGTAAAATCATAAAATATTTCCCTCACGAAGTTGGTTGAAAATCATTGGCATTTTATTTGAATCATCCAACATTTATTTTCAATTTCCACGCAGACTGATTTAATTAGAAATTTTATTGCTTGTTTTGCACTTTTCTCCGGGTCAAAATGCATATCACCCTGACTTTTTCAGATAATTTCAGATAATTGATATCGAGCTCAAGTCTAATATATATATATATATATATACATAATATATACAATTTAAAGTATGTACTTTCTTCTTTGTTTGTTTGTTCTGTATGCAAATCCAAAGTTTTAGACGTGTTTTTTTTTCCAAATTTGGTACAGTTATATTCTACTCCATCGTAGGCAACTCCGTTCATTTGTCGAGTTTCTAGAGGACTATGGGGTGTCGAGATGCTAATAAAAAATGAAAATTTAAACCTTTCATAGAAATAGCATTATGCAGACTCCCCCCGCTCTAAACGTTATTTAAAGAATATCATATCAGCCGACGAGGTGGTCGAGCGGTCAAGGCGAGCGTTTCCAAGCGATCGTTCGACCGCAGCATTGTAGGTTCGAGTCCCACGCATGGATGTTGTGTTGTTGGACGCAGTGTGTTTCGCGCCCCTCTGGTGCGCCTGGGGCAACGTCCTAGGACGGCTAAATGGTTCACGTTCCTGGCCGATGTATAGGCGAATGATGGAAGTCAAGTGCCTGGCCATTTGGGGGGGGGGGAGAATATCATATCATGTTGCTTAGAAACGGAATTAAATCAAATGTGTTGTTTATATGACAGACGATTTTTATTCAATTTAAATAAATAAATTTATATAAAACTAACAGTATAGCCATTCTTCGTACGGAGTATATAAGATAACGAGGCTTAAAATTCACAATTATGTGGAAATTCATGTAGTACTATTCTAAATGATATTATTGTTCAAAACATTCTATTAAAACATTTATTTTAATTTTCCTGAAAATAAGTATAAGAATCTCTATTCTCGCTATGCAAAATTATCTTCACGGGCAGAACTGAAGAGTAAAACGTCTCGTCACGCGTGTAAACAAATTTACAAAATATAAAAATTTGATCAATATATGCCAAAAGGAAAGCGTTAAAATTGTATTACGAGATATATCGGTTACGATGGAGTGCATCATATATAACAGAAGTCCACGCATGCGCTATTTGTTATTTTCACTTTCATCGTTCTATACCTCTGCCATATCCTTTAAGTAAGCATTTTCTCCCTTTTTTGTATTAAATAGGGAATTATAATAACATTTCAGGAAGCCAATTGGATAATTCCGTTTTATTGCCTCCTTCATAATATTCCTATTATGCATGATGCAATCAGACTTGAAAGTATTAATGCGTTGATTTCTATTGAGGTGACCAATGACGACATTTCTGAAAATGTTTTTGGTCAAATTGGACCTCCAATCAATAATCATATCATGTTGCTTAGAAACGGAATTAAATCAAATGTGTTGTTTATATGGCAGACGATTTTTATTCAATTCAAATAAATAAATTTATATAAAGCTAACAGTAGAGCCATTCTTCGTACGGAGTATATAAGATAACGAAACTTAAAATTCACAATTATGTGGAAATTCATGTAGTACTATTCTAAATGATATTATTGTTCAAAACATTCTATTAAAATTTAATTTAATTTTCCTGAAAATAAGTATAAGAATCTCTATTTTCGCTATGCAAAATTATCTTCACGGGCAGAACTGAAGAGTGAAACGTCTCGTCACGCGTGTAAACAAATTTACAAAATATAAAAATTTGATCAATATATGCCAAAAGGAAAGCGTTAAAATTGTATTACGAGATATATCCGTATCATTTTCAACAACTGGCTAAACACAATGAGTTAAGTGGCTAAACACAATATATAAGTTTCAGAATTATTTTCCAAAATGAAACAGATGACGTAAGAAATTGAAAATAATAATAATGCGCGTAATCTTTAAACGCGAAGAGCCTATTTGATTTTGTTTTCAGCCAGAAATGCGATTCGTATAAAATTTATTTTTATATACATTTATTTATTGTTTAAATTGGAAAAGATTTGATAAAACTTGTCTGCTGTATAAACTGCTGCTGTCTGCTGTACACTGAATTTATTTCCGTTACTAAGCAACATAATATATTTTTCTTTAAATAAATTTGCGAAAAAGCCCACTCGCATTGACGAAGTGAGGTGAAATGCTCAGTCGCTTGTTCAACCTACACGTGGTAACAGTGCTCGTGAGTTAATATTTCTGTTCGAGGAGGATTTTTTTATTTTTATTTTTAATTCTATTGATTTATTTTTTCTCCTTCCGCTAGCCAGTAGACAGTTCCAATGGTGTCTATAGTTAAATACTATCGCCATTGTCAGAAACTGGCTATTCTATCGGTTTTAATTCGAATTGTATGGCTGTCCTGATGAGAATGCAATTTCGAACTAACCGCCATTTTTTGTGTAGTTTCAATTGATTGTTCTCTATGTTTTAATCTTTTATCTTCATCTAATTATTATTGCCTTTTCTCATTTTTGCCGTATTTTCTTTTTCATTTTTATTTATATTTATATATACTTTTTAATTGGGATTTTTGTATCTTAATATTCTTCTCATCCCCCTTTCCATTGTAGTGATATGTTACCTTCTATTTTTATCCTTAGTCTTGTTCTATAGTTACTCATTTGTAACAGATATGCTAGAGATGGGTTTTTTTGTACATACAGTAGTTTATGCATAGTTTTCGATTAAAATCTTTCAATTTATATATATATATATATATATATATATATATATATATATATATACACACTAGAAAATTATAATAATAATAACCAATTCCAAGTAATCATAATCATGGAATATTAAAATCACTAAGGTAGTCAAACCAATTCCACTATGCCGATATCGATAGCTTGTGAAGATAATTGCGTGTATTTAGTTTTTATTAATATTCGATCTGCTTGTGATTTGCTTGTGAAGATAATTATGTGTATGTAGTTTTTATTAATATTCGATCTGCTTGTGATTTGCTTGTGAAGATAATTGTGTGTATGTAGTTTTTATTAATATTTTTAAAAGAATAAAATTAAATATTTTAAGAGAATGTTTTGCAAAACAATACCATTTAAATTACTACTAATATGTGTGCATATTTTAATCACGCGCAACGCCTGTTATATATGCTAGTGTATCAACGAAAAGCGTCTCAACGTTACCAATTGTGTGAAAAACAGTAAACTTTGTAGCACAGAAACACGTAGGGATTTTCCACAGATTAATAAACGCATTTGTTTACATGACATAAAACGGAATTCAATTAGGGTTTTGTCCCAGAGACCTTGCTTGAATTCTTTAAAACGTGTCGCTCGTTTTCAAAATAAGAAGTCGTCAATCATCCGTATAAAAAGCATGCGGCTGACGTCAAAAGTTTAAAAATAATAAAGCAGATCGGTGACGTCACCAACCGAAAGAATCGTCCATTGTAGGTTAAGTGATCGAGCTGAGTCGTGGCTTTAAAACAAAAAAGCCGCATTCGTTTTTAAACGGAGTTCTGTCGTTGTCTCAGCATATCACATTTAACAGTATTGTTTACGTTTCTTTAAAAATAACAACATGATTTATTTTTATATTTTGTTATTTATAATGTTATTTGGTTTTTATAGTATTTTTTATAGCCTGTCAAAGGCAGGAAACGCTCTTTAAAAATTAAAGTCGTGACTTTATTTTAATAAGTATTATTTTGTTTGATAATGTATATGTCGCTTGGCGTCAAAATTATTTGTCTTATTCAAAATTTGGTCCAGTTAGATTCTGTCCTGTGGTTAATATCACAACTATGCAAAGTATCGTCCTTTTAAGTTAGCAGGGGTTTATGTCGAGTTTCTAAACACTTTTTGACCCTCCCCCCCATTCTTAAGACTTCTTGTTCCTTTAGTTTTTTCATGTGATCTACACTTCTAAAAAACCTTACTGTCCCAACTGGGAATAGACTCACGGAACTTCGTACTGGCCAGCCGGCGCATTCTCCACCTTCTAATGTCATATTGGTGTGCAACTGAGGACCTAAATAACGCAGTGGCATACGGGGCAGCTGTCCCGGGCCCAAGGCGTTAGAGGGACCCCAAATTAAACAATTGCAACATTAAAAAATTAACAACTGCTTCCTGAAAAAAGAATGACATAGGAATAGGTTTACTTAGCGATAAAAATTATTTTGGGATATATAAGACCGTACTAATTAAAGATCTAGAGTATGTTGGCTCCTTGGCTATGATGAGATAGTTACCAGAAATTTAAATTCCATTAAAATAGGTAAGAGCTTCATTTTTTTTACCCCATTTTCTAAAATGCAATCATGTTTTTGATAAAATATTTCTGTTCATTTCATATATGTCGAGAAGTAGAGGGGGAGGGGCAAGAAGGATTGTTTGCACCGAGCCCCGAGGCTAAGTCGGGCCCTGGTGCAACTGACAATCTGACTGACCACCTCCTGATATGTTTACCTCAAGTTAACCTCCTGATGCTATTTCTATCCTGCAGGTTAGCTCCCTGTGTGGTCGTTGTCCTCCCGATTTGAAATCGACACTCAATATCCCTGAATCCACTAGATCCTTCTGTTTGTACTTCGATCACTTTCGGACCTCCGACATCTTCTAACTCCGACATTCTCCTCCGACATTCTTCAGCACTAACCTACAGGGTCGATTTATTCGGGCGTCATTGTAGAGAACCTTGCTGCCCAAACCAGGAATCGAACCACAGATCATACTGGCCAGCCGATGCTCTACCGTTGAGGTAGTAGGGCGGAATTGCAAGCTATTAGTGTCTAAGTGGACTCTGCATACTATAAGAGTGCAAATATTCCTCCTTTTAAGTCACCGGAGGGGGGGGGGGGCTTCTGGAGGTTCTGGAAATACTTTTAGAGCCCCTCTCTCTCTATTTGTCTGCCTCAGACAGAGGGGACCGGGTGGATGGGGATTCTGAAGGATTTGGGAAGATTTTTTGAAGAATAATACTCAGTACCCCCTCCCCCCAAAGGGAATTGAAAATACGACTCAGGTTCTAACCTGTGGTCGATTCTATAAGTGCGCAAATATTCGGACTTTTAGGTCAATCAGGGGATTTCCAGAGGATGTAGACAGACATAAGCATATTAAACAATCGTTATATAGCTTACAGGTTTTCTTTCCCGAATCGTACCGAAATCTAATCAGCACCAGGTTAACCCACAAGTGACTTATTTTGCAAGTTTTGTGAAATTTAGTCAATTAGTTTCTTTTAGCTAGACTGGATACATACGATGTTTTCGGGCCTCTTCTCAATAAAAGGTTCTTTTATCCCGAATCGTGCAAAAATCTAATCAACACCAGGAGTAGCATCTAAATCGTGTTTGGAAAGAATTTAATATAAAAAATTTAGGTGAATATACAGATTTATATGTTAAAACAGATGTATTAATTTTAACAGATGTATTTGAAAATTTTAGAGATGTTTGTTTAAAAACTTATAAATTAGATCTAGATTGATATTTTACTGCTCCTGGTTTATCTTGGGATGCTATGTTAAAAATAACAAATGTTAAATCAGATTTATTAAATGATTATGATATGATTCTCATGATAGAAAAAGGTTTAAGAGGAGGTGTTTCACAATGTTGTAATAGACATGGAAAAGCTAATAATAAATATATGAAAAATTATGATAATAGTAAAGAATCTAATTATTTAATGTATTTAGATGCTAATAATTTATATGGATGGGCTATGAGTCAATATTTACCATATGGAGAATTTAAATGGTGTAATGATTATGAAAACGTTAAACGTGAATTATATAATAATAATAATATAAAAGATGAGATTGGATATATATTTGAAATTAGTTTAAGATATCCAAAAGAGTTACATGATTATCATTCAGATTTACCATTGTGTCCTGAAAATAGAATTCCTGAAAATTCGAAACAAGGTAAGTTATTAACAACTTTACACGATAAAGAGAAATATGTAGTTCATTATAGAAGTTTAAAACAATATTTGAAAATGGGTTTAAAGGCTGTAAGAGTACATAGAGTATTGCAATTTAAACAATCAAATTGGTTAAAAAAATATATAGATTTAAACACTGAAATGAGAAAGAAAGCTGCTAATGATTTTGAGAAAGATTTTTATAAATTAATGAATAATTCAGTATTTGGAAAAACTATGGAAAATATAAGAAAACGAATCGATGTAAGATTATGTTGTAATTATGATCAAGTTAAAAAATTAATTGCTAAACCTAATTTCAAATGTAGAACTATTTTTGATGAAAATTTGGTAGCTGTTCATATGAAAAAAACAAAACTATATTTTAATAAACCGATTTATGTTGGAATGAGTATATTAGATTTATCTAAACATTTAATGTATGATTTTCATTATAATGTTATGAAACCGAGATATAAAGATAATATTAAGTTATTATATATGGATACAGATAGTTTTATATATGATATTAAAACAGATGACTTTTATGAAGATATGAAGTCTATGATTGATTATTTCGATACATCTGATTATCAAGTAAATAATCTGTATAATATGCCTAGATGTAATAAAAAGTATTAGGTAAAATGAAAGATGAAAATAACGGTGTGATTATGGAAGAATTTGTAGGTTTAAGAAGTAAAATGTATTCAATAAGATTAGAAAAACAGAGTGTTGAAGAATATAATAATAATAATGAAGACCATAAAGAATTTGAAACTAAGAAGTCTAAAGGAACTAAGACTAGTACCGTTAAAAACAGAATATCATTTGGAGATTATAAAGACTGTTTATTAAATAAAAAAGATCAATATAGAACACAGAATTTAATTAGAAGTAAGAAACATGAATTGTATTCAATTCAAGTGAACAAGATAGCTTTATCAGCAAAAGATGATAAAAGATTTATATTAGAAGATGGTATGAATACTAGAGCTTTAGGACATTATAAAAATGTTTACTAATAAATGGATGAGTGCTTAGGTGATATTCGAGCTTTAAATTTTACAAATTCTGAAGAAATTTACTATATGACTTATCTTTGTAATGAATTGTATGATATAAAATATGATAAAAAACTATTATCAGAAAGTTTTCATAGGTTGACTGAATTAGTTGAAAAAGAAGAAAATGAAGATACTAAATTGAAAGGATTAGGATTTTATATGTTATTTCAAAGAATTTATTCTATTGGTCATGAATTTATAAAAAATGTTTACTAATAAATGGAAGAGTTCAATAGACTGAGAGGTTATCCTAAGACGCTTAAATTAAATGATTTATATCCTGGGGAATATGATCTGATATCATTGAAAAAAATGAAAACTAAATATGGAGATACAGTAATCGTAAAGTTATATGTGGAAGTTGAAGAAATGGATTATTATCTAGCAAATAAACATGGACAACTTTCTAATGAATCTATAAATGAAATCAATAAAGGTAGATATATATTTAAGTATTCAGGTATGATTAATGATAAATACGAATATGAATTAGAGAAAGCATGATAATTATTAATATCATAGCTGGTTTGACTTCCTAGATTATGATTACATACCTTTTCATATAATCCATTGTAAGATTATTTTGATTACATTAGCTTGATTTATAGTTTTTTCCAATTTTCTACAGTTATAATCACGTTTCTTTTTTAAATCTCTTCGTTTTTCATATGAAACTATAGCTTATCTTTTTATATATAAAAAAAAGGTCTATATTAAAAACATGATTTTATATCTAAATAAGACCTTTTTTACATTTAGACTAAATTTTAACTTTTTTTTAGATAAATGCGTGAGATATACTATAAATTTGAAGATATTAAAAAATATAATACCATTTTAAATAGCGTCAAAAAAAAAAATCCTTATATTTTTAATACTAAAAACTTAATTTTATCTTTTTTATATATAAAAAAAGGTCCATTTTAATATTAAAAACATGATTTTATAGCAGGCCTTTTTTACATTTAGACCAAATTTTAGATAAATGATCAAAGATAGGCCGCTCCATTTTGGAGCTACCTTATTTTGAGAGTTATGAGGGGACCGTTAGTTCCCCCATATATAGGTCGGTAAAAGGATGAAATTAAATAAATGTGTGAAAGGATCCTCCAAATATAATTTGTTGCGCCGCGCGTTGACAGATATGTGCTCGCACTTTGTCCTATCAAGGAGAAACCTTCGCGCTAAACAAAATTAAAAAACCGTCTTAGATAAAGAATAAAAAAAGTGATTAAACTTCCTCACTCTTAAACATCCGTTAGCGACTGCGTGCTATCTGAAAAATATCAGTCTTAATGAGGTTTATCTAAAAACATTTCCTACTTCGCGGGAATTTTTTTTCCAACGCGTCCGTAAAATAATATTTTGACCTGCTTAGTGGAACAAATACCACACACTGGGATGTGGTCTGACTGATAAACTTTCTCCTTCAAAGCAGAATGGATAATGAAAAGCCGAATCTTTTTTGTTGGTTCTCAAAGAGATTTAATAAATGTTTAGTATTAAAAATATACGTGTAGATTAATATCTTAAGAGTTAAAAAATAATTCTAAATAAATGGATCTTTATAAGATTAAAAAATCTCTAGAAAAGAAAGGAATTAGTGTAATAGCAAGATTTATAGAATCAAACGGTGATACTGGAACAGCATTTTTAAGTAATTATAATGATAAAGATCTTAAAAAAATTAGTAAGAATATTAAGTCATATTATAATTTTGGTGGAGAGAAAAAATTTAGTAAAGATTGTATACAACTTACTTTTATTGAAAAAAAGTGATTATATTTTATGTATGGAAATATTTTTTTTTAACATATTCTTCTACTATCAAGATTTTATAAACTCTATAAAACGCGTCCGTAATTTACGTTTCAATATATTTTGAATCACTTTGTAATGAAGATCTTATATTAAGATTATTTTAAAGTTTATTTAGAGCTTTTTTTCATATAAATCCTTTTTTTTTTTTTTCACCGTAATTTTATGGGGGGACTAACGGTCCCCCCATTTATTTTAAAGCTTAGAGGACTTCCATACATTTTGGAAGTCCTCTTTTTTCACGCATTTATTTAATTTCATCCTATGTATAAGGTAGCCCCATAATGGGGCATGTCTATCTTTGATCATTTATCTAAAAAAAAAAGTTAAAATTTAGTTTAAATGTAAAAAAGGCCTTATTTTGATATAAAATCATGTTTTTAATATTAAAATGGATCGACACCTTTTTTTATATATAAAAAAGATAAAAATAAGCTATAATATATAGTTTTTAGTATTAAAAATATAGGTGCGCTCGTAAGGTGTTTTAGATACTACTACCAGGGTAATCCACAAGTCCTACCTTACCTATAAAATGTTATGAAATTTGGTCCATTAGTTTTGAGTTAGAGTGGAAACATACATTATACAGACACACAAGCACACACAGACGCACACACACAGACACACACACACACACACACACACACACCCTCACACACACAGATACACAATACACACAGATACACACACACAGGCATATACACACACACAGGCAGATACACACACACACACCCTCACACACAGATACGGATATACACACACAGATACGGATATACACATAGATACACACACACACGCACACACAGATACACAATACACACACACACAGATGTACACACACAGATACACACACACAGACACGCACACAGAGATACACATAGAGGCACACACACAGACGTCACGCTAAAAGTAGTTTTTTCGTGTTCTACAGGTCAAAAACTTGCGGATCCGTGAAAAACTCGAGATGCGTCAAAGTTCCGTCAAAAATGAAGCAATGAAGCATACGCGCAGAGCTGTTTCATAAATTTCTTCTATGATTTTAAAATTGGATGCGCGTGATTTTGCGACCCTCCTGCCTATTTAATTTCTCCATCCACTTAAATTTCACCACGCGTGTTCGTCCGAGCTTCGAAGTCTTGGATTGTAAATTTTCGTGAAAACAATGCATTCGCGTGGCAGTTGAGAATGCAAGATCGTCGGTGACAAAATCTAATTAAAAATAGGACATCCAATGCATCCCATTACCCTTTCGGAATATTTTACCACTGCACTCGTCAACGTTCCTAGGCACCGTGCTCTTAATGAGAGCGGGGATTATATTTGGAACGCATTCAATGTACTTGAAAATTTTTTAACCACCCTTTCGCGCTTGGCACGCGATTAAGCATTTTCTCCTTGCATCCTAGTACATCTTGCCTCTCACGTCCCTATAAAGCCACCGAAAATGCTATAGCTAAATCTCTACTAATTAAAATCGCTGGAAAAAATTCCTTCTCCACAATAGCCCGGGTTCGTGAATTTGAACTAAGTTTGGTTGTGTATATAATTACAACGCAAAAACCGATATCCCTGCCAAATTCTGACGGCACTTTAGTGGTACCGGTACTGGCACGGAAATATCAGTATTTCGTATCTATGACACCGGTTGGGTGTTAAAAACAAAACATCTTATTATTTTTTTTTTAATGTAATTTATTATCATTAAAATCTCTTATTGAATTCGTCCATGACCAATGGATGTCTATTTCAACTTCTTTGGTGGCATTTTTTACATACTTCCCTACGTTCTAAATATCTGAAATTTGGTACACAGCTTAGTTCAGCGGAACATTTTAATCTAAAATTTGGGCGATTTTTAAAAAATAGAACGGGCTTTTTATTTTTTGCGAAATGGCCCGAAAAAAATCCCTCTCGTACACACACTTCCACACACACACGCACACATATACATATAATATATATTTATATATATATATACATATATATATATATATATATATATATACATATATATATATATATATATATACATATATATATATATATATACATATATATATATATATATATATATATATATATGTATATATATATATATATATATATATATATATATATATATATATATATATATATATATATATAGTTTGCACTTTCCTTTGTAAACGACTCTTGGCCTTTTTCATTATGGTTTTTTACTTCGGCTTTTTCTTCGATACTTGAGTTTTGTATTGTTATCTGGATGTAATAGCATGCTATAACCGGGAACGAGGGGTCACAATCCCCCTCGGCCATTAATGCTTTCCCGTTGGCTTGATTCCCATTTTTTCCTTAATAATTTTATTTGCTATAACTGCTTTACGTACTTGCGCAGCATTGCGCCATTTGCGTTAAGCCTTTTTCATACTTATGTATGCTTTCGTTTTCTTCATCTGATTACTTTTATATTATATTATATATATGTATATATATATATATATATATATATATATATATATATATATATATATATATATATATATATATATATATATAACACAATAATTAGAAAAGTAAAAAGAAGAATGACATTGCATCAAAATTTCGCCGGGGGGGATTGTGACCCCCACTTCCCGGTTTAGCTAGCTTTATGTCATGACGACACTCCCGGAAGCAGATACAATGTCGCCAACCAAGTACATATACTAAAACTTTAAATGGAAAAAAGAATGTAAATATGAAACTGCATTCCCATCACATTCCTGTAGCATAATAACGCGAAGGTAGCATGTTTCCCATGTTGTCATCTTTTCCGCCATAACTGTAACTTGTGTGAACCAACGCAGACTGCTCTGAGATTTCTTACGAGATGGACGCCGACGGAGAGTTCGGCCCGATGTAACAAATTATAATTTTGAGTATCATCTATAATAAAATAGATTTTGTACATTAAGGGTCTCTTGTATATATATATATATATTAGAAATATGTAATAATAAAAAATTCAAGTAACATCACTATAGAAGCAAAATCACGGCCATAATGACGATAAGAGAAGAGAGCAAGCAGCACCAGCCCAAATTCAATGATTAGTCAGAATCAAATTCCTCCTCAGGTCTGAGTATTTAACTCTAACTAACCCAAACACATGCCTGTTTCAGATTGAGCAATAGTACATTACTATAAATACTCAAACTCAGACTACAGGCATCAAAAAATGAAAAAATGAAGATAGGAAACATTAAGAAAATTTGTATTACCATGCGGCATGAACACTTCTTCTTTCACCACGTGTATACACGATCAAGCTCAACAGCTTAGAATATCTAGAAACACCGGAATGAACAAGTCGAAATACTACCAGGGAGGCAGTATGAACGTTCACAGTTATACTCCCAGACCCGTCCAGTGAGTCTAAGCAGGAGACCAGACAAGCACTTCAGAATATGAACAATCCGTATAAGAAATTCTGAATATGAACATTAATCAAAGATGAAAATTCCTACTAAACAAGTAATTCATAGGAAAACTGGATAAACGCGAATGCCATTATACACCATTATAAGGGCGCTCAAATCGTAGTTTCAAAACTGGCAAAAGTTACAATTTTTAAACGAAAATAAAATTCAAAATATTAATATTAGTGCATCTTATTTTCCGATTTTTTGACTTATTTTATTATTTTTCATTTTTATTTATTTATATAATTAATAGATGATTATATATATATATATATATATATATATATATATATATATATATATATATATATATATATTAAGGAAGTCAATCGTTCAGCTTACGCAACAAAGCTTCAACTATGAAAAACTAGAAAATCGAAATCTATATCCAGTGGCTAACTATTAAAATTATATTGGAGACATACCAAAGACATTATAAAAAAATCTGATGTGGCCAACACATGACTTTCCTTATATAGTGTAATGAATTTACTACTTTTACAGTAAAAAAATGGTTTTCTTAAAGTAGATACTTATATTATTTCCAAGATATTGAATTTTCGACAATTAGTCGTCATTTTCATTGATTTAGTGTCATTTTTATCCATTTGGCGAGATTTTCGTTAATTTGGCAACATTTCAAAAGTCGCCAAATTGGCGACATTCTACCAAATTCGTCGCCAAAATCTCGCCAAGCGTTATGGACGAAGAAATAAGTTATTCTTAAAACAGATAAATGACAATTGGCGTTCAAATACAAAAGTATTACTCAAAGTTTCTTTTTTCATGAATGGAACGAGCTAGATCCACAAGAATGATGCCACCCAATTTATCGCATGGTATTACACAAGAAAAGTGAACATATTGCTCAATCGGAATTTTTTTTTGATTTTATATGCCTTTTTGATAATTTTTTTGAAAAATGTGGAATATCTCGAGAACGGTTCATGTTAGCGTTCTAAAATTTATGTCAATCGTTTTCTAATGAAAAATTACATAAGAAATGTCTATTTGCGTAACTTTATTAGCAGTTTTGATTTTTTGACGATTTTTTCAAAATTCCACTCGAAAATTTAGAGGGGTTCTGAACATTCGATTGCACAAAAAAACAATGGGCTTCCAGTGTTTACGGATTGTGATTTTTGTACCAAATTTCGTTTGAATCGGTCCATTCGTTCGTCAGTTATCGTCTCCACAGACTCACTGACACACACACACACACACACACACACACACACACACACACACACACACACACACACACGCACAGAATCACTTCAAAAATGTTTGTTTCGTGATCAGGAATGCTTGAAACGTGCTCTCCCGTCGAAAACTCGAATTCGAATTTTCGACCCCGTCACAATACTTTCCTTATACATTATGTATATAAGGAAAGTAATATTAACAAGAAAGATCAATCATGCATAAGCATTGATTATGAAGCACTTTCCAACTGAAATGCAATTTCATTTAAAAATTTTTAAAATGTGATACATTCAGTGGTGATATCTTTTACATTATCACAGTACTCTAAGCAAAAGATTCTATAAGATTCTCTAAGCAAAATCAATGATTATTTCATTCATATAACTTGTATTCCAGACTCCAGAGCTAAATAATTTTGTGTGAAAAAAATTCAGCAATTCTTATGCAACTCACCTTACAATCGCTTCAGATATTTGCATTCTGCATAAGTTAAAATTAGGCTTCGTTGAAGAAATAATAAAAGTTTAGGAATCATTAAAAATCACAACTATTGTTATTGCGTAGGCACGGAATTTAGATACACAGATAATATATGTGTGTGTGTGTGTGTGTTCAAAGTATTGGAATCGTGCCGAAGATCGGAACTCGAATTTTCGAAGGATCTACACGTTTTGGGACTTCTAAAACACGAAAAAACTATTTTTAGGAAGACGTCTGTGTGTGTAAGAGTGTATCTGTGTATGTGTCTGTGTGTCTGTGGGGATATTACATCCACTCTAATTGAAAAACTAATGGACCGAATTTCATAAAATTTGGTAGGTATGTTTTTTGTGGGAAATCCTAATATTCATTAGATTATAGTACGATTCGTAATAAAAGAATCTGCCTTCTTTGCGGAATGGCCGGCAGAAATTGACTTTATCTACTCTAGCTAAAAACTAATGGAACAAATTGAACAAAATTTGGTGTATAATATTTCAATGACCTACAAGTGATTTATATACCAAATTTAACAAAATTTGGTACATAAATCATTTGTAGGTTATTCTAGTACGATTTAGGAAAAAGGAACGGGCTATTTTTGCGAAATGGCCCGCAAAAATCGTTAAATACAAAAATAAAGGACTCAATTATATCAATTAAATTCCTATTTTATACGTGATTTTTGACTACAAAAAGAATAAGACTAACCCCATTACTCTAAGGCTAGCCGTTTTTGAGATATTCTAGTTTTTTCGCGTTTTCGTTACGCCACCTTTGACAATAAGGCCAGCTATCAAATGAGAACCAAATTTAAGTTTAACGTGCAAATTCAATGTCATTTAAAATACTTATGGCTGTTATTTTGTGCAGATAAACTCAAATTATTATTGAAGAAATAAAGAGAACGTGAATATGAGTCTGCAGGGAAAGACATGTGCTACCCACATCAGGATTTTTAACAATATTACAACAATGATTTATAGAAGTGAACGGGGATTATTTGCAGGCCATTTAAAAAAAATGTATGATCTATATTTAAAGATCCACCAAATTTTTGTAGAATAAAATGTTCAACAAATTTGCGCTGTGTACCAAATTTTAACTCTCTAGGACGTAGGAAAGTGCATTAAAAATGCCATCAAATAAGTATATCATGAATAGTTATATAAAATTAAAAAAAAATTGAAAAATTGTTATCTACCAAATTTATTTTAAAATGTGAAGCCTCTCTCATATATAAAATGATTAAACATTTGGAGAGATATTTATTATATAATATATCTCTTTTTTCTTTCTGGAGGATATCCCAAAAGTCAGAATTTAATTGAATTTGTTTTTTTCCCTATATTAAATAATTGTTAATTAAAAAACTACTTAACATATTTTACTGAAATTTTTTATAAATATTTAATGGGATAATGTGAATATTTCCTAAAAATTTCGAAGCAATTTGTGAATTTTAAATTTGCTTAAAAAATGTTTGAAAAATTAGGTCCCATAGGGTTCAATGTATTTCATTTTTTCAACCCGGGTTCAATAAAAAACTAATTGGGTGATATTATTTATTTATATTCCCATAGGTCCCACAGGACGTCTGAAAAACATATTAAAATTTCATTTTGATAAAGTCATTTTTACGGCAGTTATCGTGCTAACGGACAGACAGACAGACAGACAGACAGAATGAATGAACAAAGTCATAAACACTATTCAACTATGTTGTAAAGTGTTGAAAAGCGAAATCGCCGAGGATAGAAGCATCGTCAGAACTTTCGATTATTATAGAATTATTATAGTGTCAGTTATTATATCATCGATTAATATATCATTTACTCCGTTAGACATTAGCTAGTATAAAAATCTCAAAGGTTAATAATATTTAATAAAAGTATTATTGTATATAAAAAATTATTGTTTTCTCGAAAATTTTTCAATTAGATATTTTAATGAATAAGCACTTTTCAAGACCTGCTGAACCATTTCGAACACTTTTGGAAAAATGTCTGCATGTGTATGTGTGAATTATGACACGATAATTTAAGAACGAATGCACCTACTACTTTCAAGTTTTACGTGAAAAATCAGAGCTAAATTAAATTTTAGTAATTCTCATTATTACAATTAGAATCATTTGAAATTCTAATAATTCGAATGATTCTCACAATTCTATATTCTACGGAGGAACAAAATAATTCAAGGAACAGTGATATGGTAGTGTACAGAGTATTTCAGTATAGTAGTATGCAGAGTATTTCAGTATACCTCGGTAATTGGATTTTGGCAACTAGTTTTAAATACATACTCCCAATTTGAAAGTTTATTAAAATTTAAATGCGAAACTCATGTAATTTTTTCCGGTGTCTAAAATGAGTGTTAATACATTTAAACTGTTTTCTGAACCAAAGAAAGAAAAGTTTAATTAGAAAAAGCTGCTTAATTCTATATTTAAAGTTATATTTCAGTAACTAATAAAAAAAATCTGATATGGGCAGTACAAGAATTTCCCTTCTAACTCAAATTCATTGTTTCTTCCTTTTACAATTCACTAAATCGAGTTTAATAGTACAAAACAGTATGGATAAGTGTTTTAAATGATACTGATTTTGCAGTTTTATTATAATTTTGGACTGGAAGTATTTGCAAAAGCGATGTGGCGAAAATATGAAAAGAAAAGAAAATATCTCGAGAGCGGTTAGTTCTGGAATTATAGGGTTCATGGCGGCACTCTTTCAGATCAGGTGATTAACATAAAAACTTTCTTTCTTGATATCCACAGAGACTCTCTGATGAGACTTGTGGTACAGCCATATCTGTCAACCAGGCCTGGACTGCTTTTTCGGCAGGATAACGCCAGGCCACATATTGCACGGGTAACTATGAATCTACAAGTATTTGATATACTGCATTGGCCAGCATATTCTCCGGATTTGTCGTCAATTGAGCATATCTGGGACATAATGGGTCGCCTATTAAGAGAACTCCCAATTCCAGTGAACCATGTTTAATTACAAGCCCAATTGCATGCTGTGTGGAATGCCATTCCTCAGCACAACATTGACCATCTCATTGACGGGATGCCTCGTCGTATTCAATACTTCATAGCCGCTCGCGGTGGGCCCATTCCATATTGATCTGCCTCAGATATTGACCTGTCATATTGACCTGCCAAAAAAAGTTCCATGTTTTCATTTTCCAGATATGACTTTTTTATCATTTGCACATCTCCATGTTGCAATTATATTCTGTAAATTTCATAAGGAGACATCAATTTCTTCATGGTGTTGCAATTTCAGTTGTGGACAGTGTATATAGACGATTGCTTAATCGCATCAGAAAATGAAGAAAAACACCAAGAACACTTACTCATGAGCTTTTTTCGCAATACGGAGTGGTTATAAATACTTCCAAATGAGTTTTGGGCCAATCTGAAGTAAAATTTTTAGGACACATGGTTACGGCAGAAGGCATTTCTCCTTTACCTGACAGAGTTCCAACCATACAAAATTTTCCACTACCAAAAACTGTGCAAGATTTACGACGATTTTTAGCAATGTTAAAATTTTATCATAGGTTTTTACCACGAGCAGTAAGAACACAAGCAGTTCTTTACGATTTAATAACAGGAAATAAAAAGCGCGACAGTACACAAGTACAGTGGTCAAAACTCTAAAGACATAGAAACTGCTTTTCAAGAGTGTAAAAATTTACTTTCAAGTGCATCATTATTGACTTATCTCGCAACAGACTGTGAATTTTCACTATCTGTAGACGTATCACTATCTGTAGACGTTTCACTATCTGTAGACGTATCACTAGTGGCGATCGGATCGGCATTACAACTAGAGCAAAACGGAAAATTAAGCCCATTAGCATTTTTGTCACGAAAACTAAATGCCGCAGAACGTAAGTACACTACTTGCGATCGAGAACTTATCGCAGCATATTCTGCTGTAAAACATTTTCGGCATATGCTGGAAGGACGTAATTTTATATTATACACCGATCATAACGATTACATTTGCGTTTCAACAACAAAGAAAAAAGAAAAAAAATGATTCCACGTCAATTAAGACATCTGGAATTCATAGGTTAATTTACAACTAACATTCATCACATTCCCGGTTCAATAGCAGACGCACTTTCTCGCATTGAAGAGATTCATACACCAAATGTGCTTGATTATGAATGCAATTGCAAAAGCACAAAGAGAAGACAAATTAAAAGATCTAAAAATCTCATGTCCTTCGTTATGTGTTAAAGGTATTGCTGTTGATCCGTCAGGTACAAAACTGCAGTGTGACACCTCAACAGGTGAAATCCGACCATACATGCCACAGTGTTTTCGAAAACAAGTGTTTCACAGCATCCACAATCTCGCTCATTCAGGAGTTCGAGGAACACTGAACATGGTACGAAAACGATTCATTTGGCCATCTCTCGGGACTGTGCGAAATGGAGTCGACCTGCGACTGTGCGAAGTGTATCGCCTGCCAAAAAGTAAAGGTACATCGACACACAAAATCTCCTTTAGAAAATTTTAGTACACTTAATGGTAGATTTCAACATGTACATATCGACATAATCGGACCTTTACCATAGCATCGAAAGGATTGCGATACCTGCTCACTTGTGTCGATCGTTTTACGCGTTGGCCTGAAGCTATTCCATGAATAGATCAAACGGCAGTCACAGTATAGGAAGCATTCTATTCTGGTTGGATTTCTCGATTCAGAGTACCCGAAGCCATCAGTACTGACTAGGGGCGGCAATTCGAAGGCGATCTATTTCATCGCTTAATGAGATTTTTAGGAAGTAAAAAAGGCAGAATGACAGCATATCATCCTGCCTTCAATTCCATTATGGAACGTTTCCACCGCCAGCTAAAATAGGCAATACGCTGTCAAGATACAGAGCGTTCGATAGAAATACTACCAAGTGTACTTTTAGGAATTCGATCCGCGATCAAAGAAAATCTAAAAGCTTCCAGTGCAGAATTAATCTATGGCACATCATTGCGATTGCCATGTGAATTTCTTTGTGACGCATCCTTAAAGGACATCCCTAAACATGGATTTGTGTTAGATTTAAGACACCAAGAGCAAAGGCTACGACCAGTTCCTGCTTCACGCTATTCCAAAAAATGTTTTCATCCACAAGGAACTTCCCAAGTCTATCCACGTTTTTGTACGGAACGATTTTGTAGGACGACCTTTGCAGACCCCTTAATCCTTTCGGGACGATTGGCACGCCCGCGTGTCGGCTGGGAACTTGCATTCAAAGACGGACGGCACGCACTCGTGCCGGAGGAAACTTTACTATAAACGGCGAGTGGCACGCATGCGTGCCTTCACATGGAACGTTTTAATTTGTCTACTAGATGGCGTTAAATGTCCGTGGAACTAACTTCAATGTGTTTTGCAGATACATGACCTTGGCTAAGGAGGATCCAATGAATTATTTCTCCATTTGGAGCGGTGAAACATGATTTTGTAATATAAACAGACAGAGCAATTCTCGCAGCATCAACAATTTTATAATTGAGTTTCGGGTTTTGTTTTCATTTCAGCGTTATGATTTCGTTGGTGAATCATAGGAATATAAGAGATTTTTTTTTGTTTGGGTTTTAGAGGATGTGAAATTATTTGTTTATTTCGTATAAAAGAATGGGAGCAACTAACGAGTATTTTGTATTCAGATTTGCATGAAAAATATACATCAAATAGAAAATAAATATTTCTTTTATTCCTGAAAAAAAGTAGATTTCTGTGTTGAATAGGTGATTTTTTCGAGAGTTAGGCTTAGCGCAAAAAATTTGCCGTCCTTTGGGAACAGTTCGGAAGCGAAGCGCTCCGTCTTTTGGGCTGCGGCAGTTCCGGAATGCCGCCGTCTGGAAAGGGGATGGACCTTTTCCAGTATGTGCACGCACTGAAAAGTATTACACAGTAGATATCCGCGCTCTGGACGAGTCGGACGGTCTGGGTCTTCAACAGTAGATATCCGCGGACGAAAAAGCAGCATCCGCATAGATCGTTTGAAACCCGCATTTTTACTAAAGCCCTTAGAGGAAGAAAAAGAAACCTCTTCACCTGTTTCGGACCAGTCATCATCTTTCACCGCTACCTCTACAGTAACCAGGAATGGAAGACAAGTTCGATTTAGGATCCCTGTTCCTTTACGACTAGGGGCTGTACTATGGCGGCACTCCTTCAGATCAAGCGATTAAGATAAATGTGATTATCATAAAAACTTTCTTGATCTCCACAAACACACTCTGATATTTACATGTGACGCATGCGCATCACCTCAGCCCAGGCACATAAAAGCCAGCACAGAACATTTTCAGTATTCATTCCTTCATCATTCGTATTGCGGATGACTACGATGTACGCGCGTTGTAATATAGCTCTTTTAATTATGTTCTTGTAAATAAAGTTATATTACTTTCCTTATATACATAATGTATAAGGAAAGTACTGTGACGGGATCTAAAATTCGAATTCGAGTTTTCGACGGGAGAGCACGTTTCAAGCATCCCTGATCAGGAATCGAACATTTTTGAGGTGATGTCTCTCTGTGTCTGTGTGCCTGAAACTATGTGTGTGTGTGTGCGTCAGTGAGTCTGTGGAGACGATATCTCACGAACGAATGCAACGATTCGAATGAAATTTGATACAAAAATCACAATCCGTGAATACTGGAAGTCTATTGTTTTTAAACACAATCGAATGTTCAGAACCTCCTAAATTTTCGAGTGAAAGTTCGAAAAAATCATCAATGAATCAAAACCTTTAATAAAGTTACGCAAATAGACATTTCTTATGTAATTTTTCCTTAGAGAACGATTGACACAAACTGTAGGACGCTAGCATTAACCGTTCTTGGGATATTGCACATTTTTCAAATAAATTTATCAAAAAATCAAGTAAAAAAAAAATATGAACTCTTAAGAAACATGTTCACTTTTCATATATAATATCATGCGATAAATTTGGTGATATCATTCTAGTGGATCTAACTCGTTCCATTCACAAGAAAAGATACTTTGAGTAATACTTTTGTATTTGAACGCCAATAGTAATTTATCTGCTGTAAGAATAACTTATTTCTCCATCCATAACGCTTGACGAGATTTTGGCAACGAATTTGGTGGAATGTCGCCAACTTGGTGATTTTTTTAAATGTTGCCAAATTAACGAAAATCTCGCCAAATGGATAAAAATGACGCTACATCAATGAAAGTGACGACTAATTGAAGGAAATTCAATATCTTGAAAAGAATATAAGTATTTACTATAAGAATAACATTTTTTTAACTGTAAAAGTAGTAAATTCATTGCATTATATAAGGAAAGTCATGTGCTGTCCACACCAGATTTTTTTATGATTGCCTTTGTGATGAATACCCTATAACATCGCACTTTCGTCATAGGTTTTCGGGTTCTAGAGTGCTCGAAACTTGTAGGTAGATGTCGAAAACTCGAGTTGCAATTTTCGACACGATTCCAATACCTTTACTTATACATTATCCCGTAGTGTAGGGACCGTAATATAGCAAAATTTTCAATTTAACGATAAAAATCTGCACACAAATATCTGAAAAGAGTTGGATCTCGATTGGACCTGCATCTCGATCTATCCGATCTCAAATAAACCAGACTACTGTGGTTTTGCAAGCAATAACCATTATTTATTGACTTATAAATCCAATTCGTAATCACTTATTGTATATGTGTGCACGATTGAGCGCGCCTGCAAAGCTGTTAGGATCAAAAATAGAACGCGGTTGTACCGTTATCTTCATTTAATTAGTAGTTTTTAGATAGAGCTGCAAGTAACGGAGAAATAAAACAGATAATAATATCTCGAGAAACAATGGCTGGGGAGGGTTTTATGTCTTCTGTAAGCGGATAGATGCCAGCGAAACATTTAAATGAGAAATAAAAGGTAAAAGAGCTTATATAAAATATGCTTTTGGATCTAGCCAGCTGTAAAGAATTCAACCTTTTCATGGAATTGTACTAGAATTCTATGGTTGACATCGTTAAAATATTAACGTCAGAATATTTCGAAGCTGCTGCAAAATATACACTTAAAAACAGATACACGGGGACAGAATCATATATGCATATCTAAAAAATATTCGGCCGTGGTTCCTGATAGATGGAGCCGAAATGGTTTTGCGTGAATAACTATTACTTTCCTTATATACATAATGTATAAGGAAAGTATTGTGACGGGGTCGAAAATTCGAATTCGAGTTTTCGACGGGAGAGCACGTTTCAAGCATCCCTGATCACGAATCAAACATTTTTGAAGTGATGTCTGTGTGTGTGTGTGTGTGTGAAAGTATGTGTGTGTGTGTGTGTGTGTGTGTGTGTGTGTGTGTGTGTGTGTGTGTGTGTGTGTGTCAGTGAGTCTGTGGAGACGATAACTGACGAATGAATGGACCGATTCGAACCAAATTTGGTACAAAAATCACAATCCGTAAACACTGGAAGCCTATTGTTTTTATACGTAATCGAATGTTCAGAACCCCCCTAAATTTTCGAATGAAATTTTGAAAAAATCGTCAAAAAATCAAAACCGCTAATAAAGTTATGCAAATAGACATTTCTTATGTAATTTTTCATTAGAAAACGATTGGCATAAATTTTAGAACGCTAACATGAACCGTTCTCGAGATATTGTGCATTTTTAAAAAAAATTATGAAAAAGTCACATAAAAAAAAAATTCCTATTGAGAAACATGTTCACTTTTCATATGTAATACCATGCGATAAATTGAGTGACATCATTCTCGTGGATCTAGCTCGTTCCATTCATGAAAAAACATACTTTGAATAATACTTTTGTATTTGAACGCCAATAGTCATTTATCTGCTGTAAGAATAACTTTTTTCTTCGTGCATAACGCTTGGCGAGATTTTGGCGACGAATTTAGCGGAATGTCGCCAACTTGGCGACTTTTTTGAAATGTTGCCAAATTAATGAAAATCTCGCCAAATGGATAAAAATGATGCTAAATCAATGAAAATGACGACTAATTGTCGAAAATTCAATATCTTCGAAAAAATATTAGTATCTACTATAAGAGAAACCTATTTTTTTACTGTAAAAGTAGTAAATTCATTACATTATATAAGGAAAGTCATGTGTTGCCCACATCAGATTTTTTTTTTATTGGGTAGTTCTCTTTAGATATTTTCAACCCTAGTTCTAAATGTTAAACACTCGAAATTATAACCACATTTCAAAATACTTCAAAATATTAAAATATCGAAATTATAACCACAATATTTTGAAAACTAAGAACTCTATATAAAAAAATCTGATGTGGGCAACACATGAATTTCCTTATATAATGTAATGAATTTTATACTTTTACAGTAAAAAAATAGGTTTTTCTTATAGTAGATGCTAATATTCTTTCCAAGATATTGAATTTTCGACAATTAGTCGTCATTTTCATTGATTTAGCGTCATATTTATCCATTTGGCGAGATTTTCGTTAATTTGGCAACATTTCAAAAAGTCGCCAAGTTGGCGACATTCCGCCAAATTCGTCGCCAAAATATCGCCAAGCGTTATGGACGAAGAAATAAGTTATTCTTACAGCAGATAAATGACTATTGGCGTTCAAATACAAAAGTATTATTCAAAGTATCTTTTTTCATGAATGGAACGAGCTAGATCCACGAGAATGATGTCACTCAATTTATCGCATGGTATTACATATGAAAAGTGAACATGTTTCTCAATAGGAAATATTTTTTTTTATTTTATATGACTTTTTGATAATTTTTTTGAAAAATGTACAATATCTCGAGAACGGTTCACGTTAGCGTTCTAAAATTTATGTCAATCGTTTTCTAATAAACAATTACATAAGAAATGTCTATTTGCGTAACTTTATTAGTGGTTTTGATTTTTTAACGATTTTTTCAAAATTTCATTCGAAAATTTAGGGGGGTTCTGAACATTCGATTGCGTATAAAAACAATAGGCTTCCAGTGTTTACGGTGATTTTTGTACCAAATTTGATTCGAATCGGTCCATCCGTTTGTCAGTTATCGTCTCCACAGACTCACTGACACACACACACACATACTTTCACACACACACACACACACACACACACACACACACACATACACACATACACACACACACACACAGACACCACTTCAAAAATGTTTGATTCGTGATCAGGGATGCTTGAAACGTGCTCTCCCGTCGAAAACTCGATTTCCAATTTTCGACCCCGTCACAATACTTTCCTTATACATTATGTATATAAGGAAAGTAATACAGTTATATATTCCCGTAGCAGTTTCAAAGGACTACGAACTACTTACTTGCACTTTTAGTTTTCGAAATATAAGCATTACAAACTCTAAAAACGGAAATTTTTTAATTTTCTTCAACTTTCCTCGGAAAAAAAAAATCGAGGATGCCTCGATTCCTTGATCAAATGATTCCTCGGGGGGGGGGGGGGGGGGGGGGAAATCAGACCAGTAACTGGATTTCCCACTGAACATCTCTATCACTTACTGTTTATATCTACATTTTATAGATTAGTGTGTATTTCAAGTGAAAGTAACCGAAGTAAAAGAGAAAATTCACTCAGTCGAAACCTTTTAGTCTTTTCGAAAAGAAAATTCAAAATATTAAAATGTTGAAATTATCTTTATAGAGTCAGAAATAGTACCTTGTTTCCGTCAAAACGAGTATTTTTTTTGTTTCACATATTTATCTATTTGGTACGGAGATATGAACTTCTAAAGTGTGTTTCGTAACACTTCGATTTCAACCGCAGTAATATTTCAATTATAAATGTTCTTCACATCAGTACCTTCCCGTCATGTTGCTTGTTGCCGAGGGGGGGAATGACATCTACAGGCAGCCATTTTTATTATTTGAAGGTTCGAAATTTGGTCATCCTGATTGACAAATGTGCCGAAATATCATCAACTTGGCGACTTTTAGCGAATTCTGTACACTTCTCGAATTTTGTAATTTGGTTGAGAACCTCACGAGTTATGTAATTTTTTTTTTACATAACTTTCCACAGAGGATATATTATCTGGTCATCTTTCAGTTGCTGAGTCCACTTCGATGATAACAGCTTGCGATTCCGCCCCAGTAGCTCAACGGTAGAGCGTTGGCTGGCCAGTCTGAAGATCTGCTGTTCGATTCCAAGCTGGTGCAGCAAAGCTCTTTGCACAGAAGCTGGAGTGATATGAGTAAAAACGAATTGTAAGTACGTTAGTATTTTGAGAATGTAATCCTCTGTTTTGTGGATAAGTTGATAATTTAATGGCTCTTTATTGTACATCTGTTTTGTGACCATGTAAGATACAGCTAGAGAGTCACTTGTTCTATATTATTCCTGTTTATGATGGTCGGTGCTTTTGATAAAGCTTCAGTTATCCAGAAATTCGGGTTCGTCCTTATATAAAGTAAACACACCTACGACTTCAGAAGATACCTTGCGACAACCATGATATGTCGAGCATATGACCTCCCCAACACTTAAAAATATGCACCTAATAACCGTCCCATGGAGTTAAAAAGAAGGAGATAAAACTCCTATGGATGAAACGCTTGAAAATGCTATAATGCTTTGAGAATTATATCTGGGTGTCGCTAGTGTTAATAAGTAGCTGCTACTGTTAGTTGACACAACAGCCTAATATTAGTGTATGTATTTTCGATTATTTTTAAATTAAGGGTTCCTTAATTATGTATATAATTAACCAGTATTTTTTCGTAGTTGAAGGGCAGAGTACAGAATATAGAGAGATAAAATAAATGGAAAGATAAAATTATTTTGAATACGTAGGGATATTCCTTATTGTAAATACTTTACAGCAGAGTTGAAGAGTGTTTATGAATTCGTTCATTCTGTCTGTCTGTCTGTCTGTCTGTCTGTCCGTCTGTTAGCACGATAACTGCCGTGAAAATGACTTTATCAAAATGAAATTTTAGTATGTTGTTCAGACGATCTGTGGAACCTATGGGAATAAAAATGAATAGTATTGCCCAATTAGTTTTGGATTGAACGCGGGTTAAAAAAATGAAATACATTGAACCCCATGGGACCTAATTTTCAAACATTTTTTAAGCGAATTTAAAATTCACAAATTGCTTCGAAAGTCTTGGGAAATATTCAAATTATCCCATAAAATATATAAAAAAGATGTCACCAAAATATATTCAGTTGTTTTTTAAATAAAAATTAAAATAATAATTACACCCTTTAAATGAAGAGATCACGTGACCATTATATGAATAGATCACGTGACCCACTTCAAAATAAAATACGGCATCCATCTTGTGTCAAAATCGTGATTTTTGAAAGTTCCTTTTAATTCATATTTAGTGTTGTATCCGTTCTAAAACCGCTTTATTTTTGCATAAATTCTGTGCATCTATATACTGAAACAACACAATTACAATATATTTGAGTTTAAATGACTATCAAACTTTGATTATTTCTACAACGAAGCCTAATTTTCATTTATGGAGAATGTAAATACCAAAATATGTAGAATGAGTTGTATAAGAATTGCTGCATTTCTTTAACGAAATATTATTTAGCTCATGGAGTCTGCAATATAGCTGATATGAATGAACATTCATTGATTTTACACAGAGAACCAGACGATTTTTTCGATGAAGTTTTAAGCATAGAGTTAAATTACTTGTACCTCCATGGTTTTAAGTTTTGAAATTAAATAAATTTTAAAGTATTGGGATGAATGGAAAAAAGTTTATGAATTAAATGCTGCTTTTATATAGAGGCGACTTATATGTCAATGACCTCATTTGAATGAAGTTCATTTGTTTTCGATGAAGTATTCCAATATAATAAATTATTGCAGTATTATGATAATTTTAAAAATATTACCGAGAAATGAGAGCATTTTAGAGGTGTTTAAATCAGGCAATTTATATTTCAATTCCGTCATTTAAATGACGTTCATTTTTTTCGATGAAGTTTTAAGTTTCCAAATATAATAAATTAATGTAGTATTGGGATAATTTAAAAATATTACCGAGGAATGTATCGTATTTTAGAGATGTTTAAATAAAATTGGATTGCAGTTGGAAAGTCTTTCGTAATTAATGCTTTGTGCATGATTGATCTTTGTTGTTATAAAATGGCGTGACGAAAATCCCTTCTATTATTAAATGATTCAATATATTATAAGTGCATTTTTACACAAATTACCTACTAATTGAGGTTATCGTAAGTTGTTCTTGAGATAACGACTATAGGCGATCTTAATTTCACATATTTCTCAGCAAAACAGCTTTAAATAACAATTCTTTATTACTCTTAAAAATAATACCCCTACCTTTCAATATTCTCAAAAACTGTTTAAAAAGGGAATTTTGGTTCAGTTAAGAACATGGAGGTTTAAACGTAGAGAGTTAAAACTTCATATTAAGAAAACGCCAATGTCGTTTGAGACAAAAATTCAGATGGTGTTGGGATAATATAAGTAGCCATGTATTATATGCATTTTCATGGCGAAAGGCCTAAAATATATATTTAAACTGTCCATTTTGTAAAAATAAATTATTAGAGCAATTTCAAAGTAGAAATAAAACAATAAAGAATATTCCTACGTATTCAAAATAATTTTACCTTTCAGTTTATTTTTTACTCTACCCTACAACTATGAAAAATTTCTGGTTAATTATACTCATAATTAGGTAACTCTTAAATGTAAAATAATCAAAAATACTTGTACTAAATACTACGCCTTTCTATTGCGTCAATTAATAGTAGCAGCTACTTTGCTAACACTAGCGACACCTAGATATAATTCTCAAAGCATTATGGCATTTTCAAATGTTTCATTTATAGGAATTTCATCTCTTTTTTTCTAACTCTATGGTTCAGAATGTAGATGACTATCTATTCAATGCGACTAAAATCATTTGTTCGTAAAACTATTCTCAAGTTAAATGTATCGTTATGGGAAGAAAAGCGTAAACCCTCATTAGCGTTCGTTTTTTTTTTTTCAATCCTTCCATGAATCCAGATTTTTTTTTTTGTGCCGTGATCTCTTTTACTTCATGTCGCTTATTAAAAGAAGAACTGTTGCGTAATTGGATGATTCAATACATTTAATTCACCTTTAAGATCTTCATAGGAATGTCTCTATACACACCTAATATTTGTTTATGAAAATATACAAGGTGCCCCAAAAACATTGACCTCGGCTTTTATTCCTTAAATATTGATCTTAGACATATATAATAATTTACAAAGTTGCGTAAAAAAAGGTACAGAATTTTATGAGGTCGATTAAAATTTTCAAGGGAAATAAATTTTAAGAAATACAAAATTTAAATTTTTATACGGCCCCCGTACAAAAACATTTCGAATGAGTAAAATGTGCTACATACACTAATAAGGTGATGCACAAAATTTTATGGAACATTTTAAAGGAATAACTTAGGTAAGAAATCTTAAAAAATATATACACCTTTTTTCATATCATTTGCTTATGATTGTGACTAGATAGCAGTGACTCGAAGTACTGTGACTCGAAGTAGAACTGTACTACTACTATGACTGTATCATAAATTCGAGTGGAAATTTGCACTTCAGATATTTTTTTATTGCAATATAAAACAGTCAAAGTTTTCTTGTGCAATGAATTATCACCGCTAACGTCATAAATGTAAATCACGTTCTTTCTTCGGAAATTAGAAGCTAATTTACATCGGTAATTTTGGGTGGGGCTGCGCCATGCTCTTTTAAAACATTAACAAACAAAGCGATCGCATTTTAATAAACGCGCAACAGATTTATATAAAGTGTTATACAAAGTTATTTTCTGACACAAAAACAAATATGCTTACATGCAAATTAACATTTTAAATGTTTATATGTTGCTTATTCAAGGTTAAAATGGCCGACTCTTTTACTAATCATTTTACTATAAAGTTAAGAATTATCCAGCCTCTTTCAGTTATTGGGAGCTCTAAGCGACAGCTTTTAACCTACTATTAAGTAGATTCGCCTCTATTATTACTTTTCTTATATACTCAGTATAATGTATAAGGAAAGTATTGTGACGGGGTCGAAAATTAGAATTCGGGTTTTTGACGAGAAAGCACGTTTCAAGCAACCCTGAGCACGAATCGAACGTTTTTGACGTGATGTTTGTGAGTATGGGAAAGTCTCTCTCTCTCTCTCTCTCTCTCTCTTTTTCTCTCTGTGTGTGTGTGCGTGCGTGCGTGCGTGTGTGTGCGTGTGTGTGTGAAAATATGTGTGTCTCTCTGTGTGTGTGTTTGTGTTAGTGAGTCTGTGGAGACGATATCTCACGAACAAATGGAGCGATACGAACGGAATTTGGTTTAAAAATTACAATCAGTGAATACTGGAAGCTTATTGTTTTTAAACGGAATCGAATGCATGGTAGACCTCCAAATTTTTTAAAAAAATGAAAAAAAAAATCAAAACCTTTAATAAAGTTGCGTAAATAATCAATACTGATGTAATGTTTCATTAGAAAAAGATTGACACAAACTTTAAAACGCTAGCATGGACTGTTCTTGAGATGTCGCACATTTTCCAAATAAAATTATTAAAAAATCACTTGAAATTAAAAATAAAATTATTAACTGTTGTGAAATATGTTCACTTTTCATATGTCATATAATGCGATTAATTTGTTAACATCATTTTCGTGCATGTAGCTCGTTCCATTCACGAAAGGAAGGTACTTTGGGTAATAGTTTTACATTTGGACGCCAATAGTTATAGATCTCTTTTATAAGAATAACCTATTTATCCGTTCATTACGCTTGGCGAAAATTTGGAGCCGAAATTGGCAGAATATCACCAAATTTGCAAATTTTTTTTTAAATGCTGCCAAATTGAGGAAAATAACGCTAAATCAATGAAAATGACGACTCATTGGTGAAAATTCAATATCTTTGAAAGAACATAAGAATTGACTATAAGAATAACCCATTTCTCTATCCATCCATCCGTAACGTTTGACGAAAAATTTGGTGGGATATTGCCAAATTGACGAAAATATCGTCAAATTGATAAAAAATCACGCTCAATGGGAAGTAAGGTTTAGCAAATTTTGAAATCCGTCATATGACAGGCATACCTTCTCTTGTATAAGAAATGCTCTTCTCTCCGTTTGACTGTATCACGGTAATACATTTGGCGAACTTGGCGAATACATTTGGCGAAATATCATGAACATAGCAAAATTTCGCCCCAGAATGACGAAAATATTGTCAAAATTGCAAAAATCACTCCAAGTTCATTAAAATGGGGTCTAATTGATGAATAAATTATTAAGTTTTAATTAATTTTTTAAAATAGTTAATTTAAACCTGCTGCAGCAGGTGCAATGTTTCTGTTAGCGATTTCCATGGACGCCAAGGCCTGCAAAGGGGGATCGAACTGTTTGGTATAGGGTATTTAGGTACCTGTCTTTTTGGGAGGTTCTTCGTTTGGGACTGACGCTGCCCCACACGTAAGTAAAAGGTTGAATGCATTTTTTCTGAAACGGAATTTTCAAAGGTTTTACATTTTTAAAATACTCCATGCGTTTTAATTTTTGTCTGAGATATATGAAATTTGGCAAGAAGACACCTCTCATACATTTTAATGAATCTAGGTATGCATTTTATAATTGGACATTGTTAAGGTAATTAACAGTGAATAAGAACCTAATTAAGTCATGAAAATTAAGTTTTAATGCAGAAAAATATTTAAAAAAAAATTTACTTTCTAAGGGATTTAAAAATGAATACCCAAATTTGTTCATAATGTGTTTTTGAGTGATCATAAGGTAAAATTAATCAAAAATGTGAACAAATGGTACGCAAGGAGCATTTTCAAATTTTCTTTGAAAAAAACTAAATTAAAAATAAAATACAAAACTATAACAAAATTGGAAAGAAATTGAATGGTATTGTATATAGTAAAATTAAGAGGAATATTTATACAAATTTTTCACGTTTCTAAGTCAATAAATAAACAAGAAAGATCAATCATGCTTAAAGCATTGATTATGAAACACTTTCCAACTTCAATGCAATTTTATTTAAAAAAGTCGAAAATGCAATACATTCCTCGGTAATATTTTAAAACTTATCACGATACTACATTGATTTATTATATTTGAAAACTTAAACCTTCATTGAATAAAATGAACTTCATTCAAAAGACGGCATTGAAATATAAATTGTGTGGTTTAAATATCTCTAAAATGCAGTACATTCCACGGTAATATTTTTAAATCTATCATAATACTACGATAATTTATTATATTTGAAAACTTCATCGAAAACAACTGAAATTAATTCAAATGACGTCATAGAAAAAATAACACGCCTGGATCTCTCTATAAAAGCAGGATTTCATTCATAACTTTCTCCATTTCATTCATCACAATACTATAATAATTTATTTTATTTAAAAATTAAGACCATGGAGCTACAATTCATAAACTTTATGCTTAAAACTTCATCGAAAAATATCGTCCTTCTGTTTATAAAATCAATTAATATTTCATTCATATCAGCCATGCAGACTCCATGGACTGAATTATTTTGTGTTAAAGAAATACAGTAATTCTAATACAACTCATTCTACATATTTTGCTGTTTACATTTTACATAGGTGAAAAATAGGCTTAATTGTAGAAATAATCAAATTTGAATGAGAATTTAAACTCAAATATATTGTCATTGTGTTGTTTTAGTATGTAGATGCACAGAATTTAAGCAGAAATAAAGTAGTTTTAGGAAGGATACAACACTCAATATGAATTAAAAAGAACTTTAAAAAATCACGAATTTGAAACAAGATGCATGCCATATCTCATTTTGAAGTGGGTCATGTGATCGTTTCATATCATGGTCACGTGATCGTTTCATATAAGATGTGTAATTATTATTTTAATTTTTATTTAAAAAACTACTGAATATATTTAGCTGAATTTTTTTTTATATATTTTATGGAACAATTTGACTATTACCTAAAATTTTCGAAGCAATTTGTGAATTTTAAATCCGCTTAAAAAATGTTAGAAAAATTAGGTCCCATAGGGCTCAATGTATTTCATTTTTTCAACCCGGGTTCAATCCAAAACTAATTGTGTGATATTATTCATTTATATTCCCATAGGTCCTACAGACCGTCTGAACAACATACTAAAATTTCATTTTGATTAAGTCATTTTTACTGCAGTTATCGTACTAACGGACAGACAGACAGACAGACAGAATGAACAGAGTCATAAACACTTTTCAACTTTGTTGTAAAGTGTTAATAACAAAAAATTCAACGTCTACCGTCCCCTTAAGGAGATCTAATGACCTCACGAACAAAAAAAAAATGTATCGCGGCTATTTTTCACAACAATGATTAAAACTATTAAGTTCCGAGATCACTGAGTCATAAATAAACCCTTTTAAATGTCAAATTTTGCCCTATGCTGCTATTCTAAAAAAATACAACATTCCAAAGAAATTTCGAAGTTTTCGCTCGATATTAAAAAAAATTCCATCTAGTTCTAGATTTTTTGATAACAAAGCAGGATATAGAGTTTCGTGAAAATCCATTAATATTTATGGCTGCTATAGTGTACACAAGAAATCAGCCACAGGCATACATACATACACATATACAGACAGATGGACATCGCTCCAAAAATATTGAAAACAATTTTTTATACTATAAGGTGTCCCAAAAAGATTAAAATGCTCTTTAATTCTTTACCTGTTGGAGATAAGTGGCCAATGTAAATTGCAAAAATGTCGTAAGTAAGGTAGGAAGTAAGACTACGTTAATGAAATAGTCCTTCGATTAATATTAAAAAAGTTACACATTCTTAATATTAATGGGACTAATTAGTCTTTTTTACACAGTAATGTCATGGTGTCACCAATTAGCGATGTTGCATACAAATCACAAATGTGATGTCACATTGTGAAGTGTTAATTAAGGTGCAGAAACTTCACAAAATATAGTTACAATAAGGTCACAATATTACCACTGTGCAACGTCACATAGAAATCACAAATGTGATATCACATTGTGACTCATATGTCACGTGATTGCAACGTCACTGTCACACTTGTGAGGATCTTTGCTGTATGGGAAGTGGTTGGAGATACATGTTGGAGATAAGTGGACAATGTAAATTGCAAAAATGTTGAAAGTAAGGTAGGAAATAAGACTACGTTAATAAAATAGTCCTCCCATTCATTTTCAAAAAGTTACATCTTTTAAATTTTTATACGACCACCTTAGACACATTGGGTCGATCAGAAAATTTTTATTTTTAATGCAACAAGATCATTAGACAAGAAAGATCAATCATGCTTGAAGCATTGATTATGAAACACTTTCCAACTTCAATGCAATTTTATTTTAAAAAGTCTAAAATGTAATACATTCCTCGGTAATATTTTAAAACTTATCACAATACTACATTAATTTATTATATTTTAAAACTTAAACCTTCATTGAAAAAAATGAACTTCATTCAAATGACGCATTGAAATATAAATTGCCTGGTTTAAATACCTCTAAAATGCGATACATTCCAAGGTAATATTTTTAAAACTATCATAATACTATGATAATTTATTATATTTGAAAACTTTATCGAAGACAAATGAAATTAATTCAAATGACGTCATAGAAAAAATAACACGCCTGAATCTCTCTATAAAAACAGCATTTCATTCATAACTTTCTCCCATTCATTTCATTCATCCCAATACTATAATAATTTATTTGATTTAAAAATTAAGACCATGGAGCTACAAGTAATTAAACTCTATGCTGGAAACTTCATCGAAAAAAATCATCCTTCTCTTTATAAAATCAATTAATATTTCATTCATATCAGCCATGCAGACTCCAAGGGCTAAATTATTTTGTGTTAAAGAAATACAGCAATTCTACTACAACTCATTCTACATATTTTGCTGTTTACATTTTACATAAATGAAAAATAGGCTTCGTTGTAGAAATAATCAAATTTGGATAATCATTTAAACTCAAATATATTGTATTTGCGTTGTTTTAGTATGTAGATGCGGATACATTATATTTAGGACGGATACAACACTCAATATGAATTAAAAAGAAGTTAAAAAATAACGATTTTGAAACAAGATGGATGCCATATATCATTTTGAAGTGGGTCATGTGACCTTTTCATATCATGGTCACGTGATCATTTCATATAAGAGGTGTAATTATTATTTTAATTTTTATTTAAAAAACTACTGAATATATTTCGCTGAATTTTTTTTTATACATTTTATGGAACAATTTGAATATTACCTAAAATTTTCGAAGCAATTTGTGAGTTTTAAATCCGCTTAAAAAATATTTGAAAAATTAGGTCCCATAGGGCTCAATGTATTTCATTTTTTCAACCCGGGTTCAATCCAAAACTGATTGGGTGATATTATTCATTTATATTCTCATAGGTCCTACAGACCGTCTGAACAACATACTAAAATTTCATTTTGATTAAGTCATTTTTACGGCAGTTATCGTGCTAACGGACAGACAGACAGACAAACAGAATGAACAAAGTCATAAACACTTTTCAACTTTGTTGTAAAATGTTAAAAAACCGCATATCTGTATCTTTAAAATCAACTGAATTATGATAAAAGAAAAAATCTGACTTATGCCACTTTTCCGTACCATGCGAAAGGCTGTTTCATCAGTGAAAAGAGGGATCATAAGCAAATGGACGATGGAAATGGTTTAGATCAAAAATACGTTAATATGTGTCAAAAATTTTTATCACAAATGCATCTAAATAAAGCATTACACAGACAGAGATCATATAAAGCAGTGGTACTCACTAAGCGGGGGGTGGGGTGGGGTATCCTATGTATTATCCTCCAGTTTTATCTTTTTTGTGATATGTCACAAATTTACATTTCTAATTTGATATAGGGTCCCCATTCACAATGTTCAATTTCCAATTAAATATAACTCGCTCAATTTTAAGATACAGACATCCGGGGTTTTTTTAATGATCTCGCTACATTAAAAATAAAAATTTTCTGATTAACCCAATTTGTCTAAGGGGGGTCGTATAAAAATTTAAAAAGTGTAACTTTTTGAAAATGAATGGGAGGACTATTTCATTAACATAGTCTTATTTCCTATCTTACTTTCAACATTTTTGTAATTTACATTGCCCACTTATCTCCAACAGGTAAGAATTAAAGAGCGTTTCAATCTTTTTGGGGACACCCTGTATATTATAGTAGAGTATGAGAAAATAAAAATAAAACTGATCTATGGTCGGGGTATCCGAGTCAGCGTTACTGATTATTATTATTAGCTTTTTAACTATAAATATAGATATGAACGAAAAGTCAAAATGTAACTCTTATATTTCGAAAACTAAAAGTGTTAGTTTAGTTATAAAGAGTAGGCAAGTACTCTGAGGTCTTCTAAATGACCCGCAAGGATGTATAATTGTTTTTTTTTCAAATTTCCGGTGCTTTTATTTTCAGAGTATTGTCTTTTAAACCTCAATAAAATTTTCAGCATATGCATATGTGTTATTTTCAATGTATGCTTACGTTTGAAAGAAAAAAAAATGTTTAACATCGATCATTTTTAACACTTTACAACATAGTTGAAAAGTGTTTATGACTTTGTTCATTCTGTCTGCCGGTCTGTCGGTCTGTCTGTCCGTTAGCACGATAACTGCCGTAAAAATGACTTTATCAAAATGAAATTTTAGTATGTTGTTCAGACGGTCTGTCGGACCTATGGGAATATAAAAAAATAATATCACCCAATTAGTTTTTTATTGAACCCGGGTTGAAAAAATGAAATACATTGAACCCTATGATACCTAATTTTTCAAACATTTTTTAAGCAAATTTAAAATTCACAAATTGCTTCGAAATTTTTAGGAAATATTCACATTATCCCATACAATATATAAAAAAATTTCAGTAAAATATGTTAAGTAGTTTTTTAATTAAAAATTATTTAATATAGGGAAAAAAAAACAAATTCAATTAAATTCTGACTTTTGGGATATCCTCCAGAAAGAAAAAAGAGATATATTATATAATAAATATCTCTCCAACAGTTTAATCATTTTGTATATGAGCGAGGCTTCACATTTTAAAATTAAATTTGGTAGATAACAATTTTTCAAATTTCTTTTTAATTTTATATAACTCTTCATGATATACTTATTTGATGGCATTTTTAATGCACTTTCCTACGTCCTAGAGAGTTTAAATTTGGTACACAGCTTAAATTTGTTGAATATTTTATTCGACAAAAATTTGATGGATCTTTAAATATTGATCATACATTTTTTTCGAAATGGCCTGAAAATAATCCCCGTTCACTTCTATAAATCATTGTTGTAATATTGTTAAAAATTCTGATGTGGTCAGCACATGTCTTTCCCTGCAGACTCATATTCACGTTCTCTTTATTTCTTCAATAATAATTTCAGTTTATCTGCACAAAATAACAGCCATAAGTATTTTAAATGACATTGAATTTGCACGTTAAACTTAAATTTGGTTCTCTTTTGATAGCTGGACTTATTGTCAAAGGTGGCGTAGCGAAAACGCGAAAACACTAGAATATCTCAAGAACGACTAGTCTTAGAGTAATGGGGTTAGTCGTATTCTTTTTGTTGTCAAAAATCACGTATAAAATAGGAATTTAATTGATATAATTGAGCACACGTAGTCTTTTATTTTTATATTTAACGATTTTTGCGGGCCGTTTCGCAAAAATAGCCCGTTCCTTTTTCTCGAATCGTACTAGAATAACCTACAAATTATTTATATACCAAATTTTGTTAAAATTGGTATATAAATCCCTTGTAGGTTATTGAAATATTATACACCAAATTTTGTTAAATTTGTTCCATTAGATTTTAGCTAGAGTGGATAAAGGCAATTTCTGCCGGCCATTTCGCAAAGAAGGCAGATTCTTTTATTACGAATCGTACTATAATCTAATGAACATCAGGATTTCCCACAAAAAAAATACCTACCAAACTTTATGAAATTCGGTCCATTAGTTTTTCAATTAGAGTGGATGTAATATCCTCACAGACACACAGAAACATACACAGATACACCCTCACACACACAAACGTCTTCCTAAAAATAGATTTTTCGTCTTTTAAAAGTCCCAAAAACGTGTAGATCCTTCGAAAATTTGAGTTCCGACCTTCGGCACCATTCCAATACTTTGAATACATACACACACACTCACATATATTATCTGTGTATCTGTGTATTATCTGTGTATCTAAATTCCGTGCCTATGCAATTACAATAGTTGTGAAATTTAATGATCCCTAAACTTTTATTAATTCTGCAACGAAGCCTAATTTTAACTTATGCAGAATGCAAATATCTCAAGCGATTGTAAGGTGAGTTACATAAGAATTGCTGAATTTTTTTCACACAAAATTATTTGGCTCTGGAGTCTGGAATACAAGTTATATGAATGAAATATTCATTGATTTCGCATAGAGAATCAGATGATTTATATTTCGATTCAGTTTTAAATATTTAAGTATAATAAATTACTGTAGTACTGTGATAATGCAAAAGATATCACCACTGAATGTATCACATTTTAAAAATTTTTAAAGGAAATTGCATTTCAGTTGGAAAGTGTTTCATAATCAATGCTTATGCATGATTGATCTTTCTTGTTCTTATTGAAATAGATGACGGTGTGTGTTTGATTTATCTGTAAATGCAGTTGATAAAATCTGATGTGTACGGAACATAACTTTCCCTACGGACGCAAATTCATTTTCTCTTTATTTCTATCACAATTTGTTAAATTGAATTTAACTGCATGAATTGACATGGATTCAATTGTTTTAATTCAATTTTATTTTCCATTTGGCGATGGGTAGTACTTCCCAAGGGGGCGTGGCAAAAAAACATCTCAGAAACGGTTAGTCCTAGACTTATGGGTTGGTCTTATTCTTTTCGTAATGAAAAATTACGTATAAAACAAGCATTTTCAACACTTTACAACATAGTTGAAAAGTGTTTATGACTTTGTTTATTCATTCTGTCTGTCCGTTCGTGCGATAACTGCCTTAAAAATGACTTTATCCAAATGAAATTTTAGAATGTTGTTCAGACGGTCTGTGGAACCTATGGGAATATAAATGAGTAATATTACCCAATTAGTTTTGGATTGAATCCTGGTTGAAAAAATGAAATACATTGAACCCTATGGGGCCTAATTTTTTAAACATGTTTTAAGCAAATTTAAAAATTCACAAATTGCCTCGAAAGTTTTAGGAAATATTCAAATTATCCCATAAAAAATATAAAAAAAATTTCAGCAAAATACATTCGGTAGTTTTTTAAATAAAAATTAAAATAATAATTACACCCATATCATATGAAGAGATCACGTGACACACTTCAAAATAAAATATGGCATCCATCTTGTGTCAAAATCGTGACTTTTTAAGTTTTTTTTAAATTTATATTTAGTGCTGTATCCGTCCTAAAACCGCTTTATTTTTGCTTAATTTCTGTGCATCTATATTCTGAAACAACGCAATTACAATATATTTGAGTTTAAATGATCAATGCCATCCATCTTGTGTCAAAATCGTGAATTTTAAAGTTCATTTTAATTTATATTTAGTGTATCTGTCCTAAAACCACTTTATTTTTGCTTAATTTCTGTGCATCTATATTCTGAAATAACGCAATTATAATATATTTGAGTTTAAATAATCATCAAACTCCGATTATTTCTACAACGAAGGCTAATTTCCACTTATGGAGAATGCAATTACGTCAAGCTGTAAAATGAGTTGTATAAGAATTGCTGAATTTCTTTAATACAAAATTATTTAGCTCTGGAGTCTGCAATATAGCTGATATGAATGAAACATTCATTTATTTTACATACAGAAGCAGACGATTTTATAGCAGACTTTTTCGATGAAGTTTTAAGCATAGAGTTAAATTACTTTTACCTCCATGGTTTAAGTTTTTAAGTAAAATAAATTATTGTAGTATTGTGATGAATGAAAGGAATGGAGTAAAAGTGTATGACTGAAATATTTACTGCTTTTTTTTATAGAGAACCAGGCGATTTATATTTCAATGCCGTCATTTGAATAAAAGTTCATTTTTTCGATGAAGTTCGGGATAATTTGAATATTTCCTAAAACTTTCGAAGCAATTTGCGAATTTTAAATTCGTTTAAAAAATGTTTGAAAAATTAGGCTCCATAGGGTCAGGGGCGCGCTGGGTCCCTCAAGAGGGCGGTGGATAGACCGTTACGGGGGCGCCAACTACCGGTAGGGTCTGGGAGTGCTTACAACATCATTTTGTCTTACTTAACATTAAGTAATAGAACCTAAAATTATGTATTTAAAAAAAATAGCTTTAAATAAAAATAAAGGTAAAAAAAATAAGTGAGAGCAAGATTTCCATTGATATAATATATATTACAATATGCACATTTATTTAATATCGCCTGAAATAAACATGATTCATTTGATGTACTGAACATATATCAGCTACTTGTCAGAATTTAACAAATGGTAAATATAAAAGTAAAGGATACCTATATCATACTAAGTGGTTAAACACTGAGCAATCGCCTCATTTCAGAGATCAATTGACACAACTTATCAATTATAGTGTCGCTGTCTATAATGTTCAATAAGTCTGATTCAGATTGCATTAATAATAATGTCTCCAAGTTGTCACTGCTTAAGGTAGATCTCAATCTTGTTTTAATAATCTACAACTTGGAAAAAACCCTTTCACATATTACTTGAATCATCGGGATTGTCAACAGCAGCTTATATACTTTGAACAGTTCATTATACTGACGAGAGTACATGCTATAGTTAAGAAGCACTTCGTAAGCACACTTTAAGCAAGAATTTCACTTATTGTAATTGCAAGGTTGAAATGTTGAGTTCTCTTCTTCGTCAAAGTCATCAGCAGACAAATCACGTTCTGTGGAATCTTCTTTTTGATACTCTTCACTGATTGTCTTTTTGCTTATTTGGAGCCATACGTCAGCAAATGAAGTAAGTTCTTCAACAAGCTTTCCATTGTCAAGTCTTGGGAGAATCTCTACTATTTTGTCCAGGGCTTTGGGAGGTAAGGGCTCTTTATTGCCAAACCGCTTAGGATCAAACCAGGCTAGATCTAGGTATAAGTTTTTGTGTTGGAGAAGTCTGTTTTCTATAGTATTGGTGAGAGTATCTATGACACTGTAAAATGTTGAAATTTTAAAACCATCTACTTCTGAGGTATGACCAGCATCTTATCCGTGAAGCTTTTTCCCCTTTCTCTTTCGTTTCTCTTTCAATTCAATTTCAATGCAAATACTTTCCAAAGGCTCAACTTTGTTTACTCTTTCATCTAAACTGCGAGTCATTATCTATACGAATGTTCTTGCAGCTTGTAAAGTTTCATCAAGCTTTTGACGTAATTCTTTAAGTTTTAAGTGAGAAGTTTCGATGAGTTTCCATGCTTAAACGAAATCGAGATTCTTAGTCTGTAAGTAATCAGACAAAGGAGTGATTATCTTAAAAATTTTCATAAACAACATAGCTACTAATATTGTATCAAAACTTGTAAACTTTATGAGAAGACCTTCAGCTTTAGAGTTAAACTCTGGAGAATTAGATATCTTAAACAAGGCACTGAACAATTATAAGTAGATGACCTTGGTAGGGTGAGATTTTTCAATATCATATCTTGACCGTAGCATTACTGCGGCTCCGCCACCTGGTCATGCCAATAGCTTCCACCTTAAAAGAAGGGTTTTTGTAATCTTTTAAGTGACTCCCTCATAAACACTTGAGCTTCTTCTTGCAGTACATTAAAAAATGATATAGTTACAATGAGACATTGGGCAGTGTCAGTGAGAACTAAGTTCAGTACATGGGCATAGTACCAAGTGTGAATGTAGTGTGGAATTACTTGAGATAATCTTGCTGTCAATCCTTAAAAATGACCATTCATGTTAGAAGCTCCATCAAAAGCGTTAGTAACGCAGTTCTTGATCGGTATGTCGGCATCTTTCAAAACGGTTCTGAGTGACTGAAACAGATCCTCGCCTGTGGTGTAAACCACACATTTTATAGCTAGCAGTCTTTCTACGACTTCATAACCCTTAACGTAGCATAAGACATAAACACATTGGTCGTAACTTGAAACATCTACTGTAGTATCCATTAGGATGGAAAATTCCCTGCCAATTTCACTTCTACACATATTTTTCTTTTTATTTCTGCGTTCATGTATTGTAAAATTTTCACAATCATGTTGCTTCTTAAAAATGTAACTTGATCTCCTCTTTCTACTGGCATTTTCTTTCTTTTTTTAATTTCGTCGGGTTTTCTGTTCTAGAGGAGGTTTGTTTTACTTTTTGAAATTACACTGCTCACATGCTTCTCTAGAATCACATCATATTTTCTTAGCATGAGAATCATCTGTAAAAAATTTCCATGGTTCACTGAGTTGTCATCCAAAGTATGAGCAGATTCTACTTTTCCCCGAAAAAGAAAACCTTGTTTACCTATCAGTTTCAAAACATCGACTACTGTTTCTACTATATGTCTTCTTTCTTTTACTTCCTGTTTCCTGTTGGCCATTTGGTTCCCAAACAGAAGATCGGGCAAACTTTTCTTATCTTTCATTAGCATGAAACAATTCACAGATTGTGTGTGAGTTTTCGAGTTTTCATGCTCCTGTAGTCTCTAATGGACATGCTTCCAATCGCTGAATCTAGAGCAAAATAGTGAAGTGGATTTGTTAAATGCAACACAAATGAAACAGATTGTAGGACAGAATGTTGTAGGATAGGCACTGCCTTCGGAAAATTTGGTTACCACTGTTACTTTCTTCGATTTTAAATATTGATTTTCTATCTGTAAAATGCACTTCTTTTTCATCAGGCTGAACAGGTTGAAACGCCAAGTATAATTGCAAGTCATTTGCTCCCAGTTCCTAAAAGTAATCAATATCTACTGTTGGTGTACTAAATGAAGTTCTTGGGCTTGAGTGCGGTTTTGTATTTGACGTTGATAGTCCTGGTTCTTGTAATTGTTCGTGTGTTGTTTCTACATTGTCTGAATTCGAGAACGTTCCAGGGAATTCCTTTACAAGACTTTGTTCATCAACAGAATCATTCAATTGCGTTCCTTGGCTCGATACTTCATTTTCTAAGAGAGATGGCGTTGTTCACAATATGAGGATTTTGATAAAAAAGCTGTTACTTTGGGGCATGTTTTAGCAGATTCATGTAACATTTTATTTCTTTTATCTTTCTTACATTCATGGCCGCTTTTCTTTCTTTTTTTTCGCTTCCATTTCATTACTGTTGGAATTCTGAAAACAATGAAATAATAAATAATTAAAAATAAAGAAATAAGTAATTAAAAATAAAAAAATAAGTAAGCAGAAGGAAACAGCAAGGCAAAATGACCTTCAAATAAAAAAAACCCTGACATTTAAAAAACAAAATTTTGGTGCATACTGATTGTTAATAAGTATCCTATAATCTTGGGCATTAAAATAAATACAGTTGAAATAAAGTACCCTAGTCTCACCAGGGCCGAATTAGCATGTCGGTGAACCTGGGAGCCTCGCTTTAGAGGCGGCCTCATCTTGAAAAAAAAAAAGAAATTAGCGTGAAAAAAAGCAAATTTACTCATTTTTTGTTGAAATATAATTCCAAAAAACAATTAGTGATGTTATCTTTTACATGTGGGTATCAAAATTTGCTATAAACAGAGCAATTAAACTAAATATAACACATTTATAAAACACAAACTTACCATACGCATCAATGCTACGGCTGCAGGACGTGAATGAAACGAAATGGACGGCCTAAGGGAGATTTCTTCCTTTTCAGGGCGTCCCCTTGTCTTTCAATTTCCTTGAATAAACCAAAATTACAATAAAACACTCCATAATACGCCGCGGAGTTAAACTTAGCACAAGCTCATTCCTTCGTTTCGCGTTTCAGCAGCGGTATCGGGCAGAGCGGTTAGTCGCAGAGTCACCACCTCCGCAATACAAAAGGCAGTGAGTACTGGTACCGTCTTCTGCGCCAAATTTCTCGAAGCAATCAGTCTCGCACTGACGTATTATTTTGATACATTTTGGGTTTTTTTTTTTTTACATAAGCAATTCGAACGAAAATTTTACATCCAGGGAGGCGAGAGGCGCCGTGAGAAGAGGGCGCACCGGGACATGTCCCGGTGTCCCGGTGGGCCAGCACGCCCCTGCATAGGGTCACAGAATACCATATTCTGTGCATAGGGTTAAATGTATTTCATTTTTTTAATCCAAGTTCAATCCGAAACTAATTGGGTGATATTATTCATTTATATTCCCATAGGTTCCACAGACCGTCTGAACAACATACTAAAATTTTATTTTGATAAAGTCATTTTCACGGCAGTTATCGTGCGAACCGACAGACAGACAGACAGAATGAATGAATGAACAAAGTCATAAACACTTTTTAACTATGTTGTGAAGTGTTAAAAATGGCTACCATCAGTTGTTTGTTCAGTCTGGTAATCCCATTGATTATGTTTTACCATTTTCGTTTTTTGTAAAAATTACAATTTTTTACAATGAAATTCATATCTGATAACGGATCATATATTGTAAGACGTGTAATAAATCTTTCTCGAGATATATTCTTTTTTTCTGAAATTTAGGCACGTTGACGGTCGTTAAAAATCGCCAAATAAAGCTGGGAATTATTTAAAATTGCAAATTCTATGAGATTTGATGCAAGTATTGATTTCACGTATTATTTAATGCGGGATAACTGTAAAACATATTTTTAAACAAGGTAAGAATTAAAAGAATAATTCGACTTTTAGGGTAAATTCGTGCTATTCGATTCAAATTTCCTTAGAGTACATGGTAAATACATAGGAAAAGTATTGGAATGGGATCGAAAACTGTAGTTCAAATTTCACAAATTTACAACATTTAAGAACTTGCGCTAATTTAAAACGCCCTAAATCGCCAAATCTATATAAATAAAAATGAAAATCTGTCTGTCTGTCTGTCTGTCTGTCTTCTGTTTGTCTCGTCATCACGGGAGAACGGCTGAACCGAATTTGATGAAATTTTGTGGGTAGCCTAGAAATAGCCCCACTTAAAATTTAGTCTATGGTTGGAATTTCTACGACCAGTGGTTCTCGAGATATTAGTTTAAAACGAAACTTTCGTTTGTCTCATCATCACGAGAGAACGGCTGAATCGAATTTGATGAAATTTTGTGGATGGCCTTAAAATAGCCCCCCATAAATTTTGCCCAAGTTTCGAGTTTCTAAGACCAGGGGTTGTCGAGATATTAATGAAAAACGGAACTTTTTTTATAGGAGTTCTACTCTCCAACTCCGTGGTTTATCCAAACGGAAAGGATAAAAATCGTTTGTTTAAAACGTCAAAGGGAATTAAAACTTTATTTTTGAGTTTGATGCAGGATTTTTGCATTAAATAGTCACTATCTGAAAGCATGAATTGTATGAAACATGAATTTAAATGGAAAATCTACCTCCATGTTTTATATTTCACAAGCTTTTACTCAACGATTAGAAGTATAAAGAAATTAAAATGGTTATTTAATTTCGCATTTTATGAGGAAGATTCTATCTTATATCATGTTGCTCGACAAAGGAATGGAATTAAATGTGTTTGTTAATGATTATTATTATTTTTTCGATTTGAATAATAAATAAATAGATATTAAAATATATCTTATAAATGAACGGTTTGATTTTTTTTTAAATTATATTAATTGCGAACTGCATACATCACTTTCATGTATTTTAGCAAAGAGGTTTTAAGTTTATATATTGTGTTTAGCTAATAAACTTATATTCTGTTTACCCAATAAATTCATTTATCCAATTGTTTAAACAGAAAAAGAGTAGAATGGGTATATCTTCTAATAATATTTTAGTGTTTTCATTTAGTATATACAAACTGGATCACGATATTTTATTCAGATCTGCGAATTTAGAGCTACGGATTTGGCTGGATATCGCTAACTTGGTAACTTTTCTTAAACTTTACCAAATTAGCGGAAATGTCTCCAAATTGATAAAAGTGACGCAAATCAATGAAATTAGATTTGTTTATTAAAAAGAAAGTACTGAAATGGTGTTTCGTTAGCATTTCTCTGTCAGTCCAACCCGTCCTACTTAGTAACCCATTTAGCGAATTTTTAAAATGTCACCAAATTGATAAAAATATTTATAAATCCATAAAAATATTTTGAAATTGATAAATTGCCCTAAATAAACGAAATTTTTTTTTTTTAGGGGATAATATTTTGATGATGGTTCGTCAATTTATCGCCAAGTGGGACTGTAAGTTCTACAGTCCCACTTGGCGATAAATTTGGCGATTTTTTAAAATGTCGCCAAACCTTCATTAGAGATATTCAGACGATATTTTGACCACCAATTTATTTGAAGCAAATCATAACATGTCGCTTAACAACGGATTTAAATTTAACGTGTTCATGAGGAAGAAGATTTTTATTAAATCTTTTCCGATTTTAATGATGAAGATATGTATATAAAATAAATTTCATTGCCATCGTATTTTTGACTGGATAATATCAATTACGATCTTCATGTTTAAACATTATTATTATTGATGTTTTCGGGGATTATTGATTCAGAGATTATTGATATTTTCAATTTCTTATGGCATTGTTTTATTGCGGCAAAAATTGTTGAAACTCATATATTGTACGTTGTACGAGTAATCTTCTACAAATGCACGGGTATATCTTCTAATGTAAGAGAATATAAGTAGTACATGTATATTGGCATATATTGGAATCAAGCCTTCCGGTATGAAGATCACGGGGATTATTGATATTTTTAATTTATTAAGTAATCTGTTATATATTGGCAAACATTTTCAAACTAAATATTATAATACGGGTACTCTTTTACTAACACTAGGACATTTTTTTACTAACACTAGGACAGGATATTTTATTCTTCAGATCTACCCGTGAAGATAATTTTGTATAGTGAGAACAGAGATCCTGAGGTTTCTTTTTAGGAGCATTGTATTAAATATTTTAACAGAATATTTTGATTAAGCATGTCATTTAGTATACTATAGGAATTTGCACATGATTGTGAATTTTAAGTTTATTTATATTATATACTCCGTACGAAGAACGGGTATGCTGCTAGTGAAGAATAAAAATGTTATAACTGCATATCTGATACAATTTCGAGTAAGTATCTGTTTTATGCGTTATTTTGTATGATACAACGAATATATCACGGAATATATGAAGAGAACTAGAGATTTACACCTACGCTTCGCGCGGATGACATAATTAGTAGTAACTAAATGTGACACCTACTCGTTTACACGTTTAATAAAAGTTCTGAATGTCAAAAACCGTTTCCCATTTTAGCATAAAAATGGAGCAAATTTTAGAGGTTTGTTAATATGGAAATTGCGGAATGTAAAAGAATATTTCATCCTCAGATCACTGTATATTATCTTATTTTCATAATTTCCAGACATGTTTAGCTAAAGATAAATTAGTTATAGCATTCATTTTTAATAGTTTGGTTTTTAAAATAACCAATAAACGATTTCGGTATTTAGAACGTAACTCGGTTACCATAGTTACCGCACTAGAATCAAAATTACAAATAAATTAAATGATAAAATGCAATTTAAAAAATCGTCTGCTATAACTCTAAATTAAAATAGTGTTTTTGCAAGATTTTTAGTCGCGGAAGCCTTTTATTAAAATTTAATTTGATGGCGAAACCTTAAAATTAGAAAAAGTCTATTATGGTCAAATTTAACACATTTTCGTTAATTCTTAAGAAAATTTGCACGAAGATATCGCGTCGCGGAATCCCTGGAATACTTCCAATGACACAATTTGAAAATACACTGAATTTAAAAATCTCAAGAACGATTGATTGTGGATCAATAAAGTTCATTAAAAAATATTAGGATATTTTTACTTCCTTATACGTAGTATTGAGAATTACGTAGTATTGATTAATTTCGAGATTTTGATGCCAATACATGTTTCACGACCTCCTGAACACATTTTGACTTTTTCTGGAGTGATGTCCGTCTGTCTGTTTGATGTCTGTGGTCGATTTCTTTTGTAACAAGATAGCAGCCGCAAATATTAATGGATTTTCACGAAACTTTATATCCGCCTAAAAGAAAATCTAGAACTACGAGTATATAGAATTTTTAACTTTCTCTGCAATACATGGTAATGTATAGGGAAAGTATTGGAATCGTGTCGAAAATCGCAACTCGAGTTTTCGACGGATCTACACGTTTCGAGACTTCTAGAATACGAAAAAACCATTTTTAGCGTGACGTCTGTGTGTCTGTCTGTCTGTGTGTCTGCCTGTGTGTCTGTGCAATTTATGTATTCACTCTAACTCAAAAACTAATGGACCGAATTTCATAAAATGTGGTAGGTAAGACTCTTGGGCACGACCCTGGTGCTGATTTGTTTTTGGTACAATTCGGAAAAAAAGAACCTGCCTATTTTTGCGAAATGGCCCGCAAAAATCTCATGTATCCACACTAGCTGAAGTACTAATTGACCAAATTTCACAAAATTTGGTAGATAAATCACTTGTGGGATACTCTGGTGCTGATTAGATTTTGGTACGATTTGGAAAAGAACAACCTGCCCTTTTTTACGAAATGGCCCGCAAAAATCTCCAATATCTAAAAAAAAAGACTACGTATGTTCAAATGTATTAATTAAATGCTTGTTTTATACGTAATTTTTGACGAGGAAAAGAATAAGAACAACTCCATTACTCTAGGACAAACCATTCTCGAGATATTTGAGATTTTTTGCATTTTTGTTAAGCCGCCTTTGGAAAAATGTCTGATTACCAAATAAAAGCAGAAATTGATTAAAAAATGAAAATGTTGTGTTACTTTGTACAATTAAACTCAATTTAACGAGTTCTTAAAGAAATATAGAAAGAATGAATTCGCGTCTGCAGGGAAAGTCATGTGCTGCCCACATCAGATTTTTTTTAATTCGAACCAAAACTTCGAAATTTTATATTTTTTTAACATGGCAGCAATTTGACATAATCATACATAAGGGTTTATTTATGGCTCAGTGATCACGTGATTTAATAGTTTCAATCATTGTCGTAAAAAATAGCTGCGATACAATTTTTTTATTCGTGACGTCATTAGCGGAAAGAAATTCCAAGATTTAAGATTTTTCTCATTACTTACAGCTCAAGCCCCTCTTGTATGCAAAGTTTCGAATTCCTACTTTAAGAAAGTTTGGGTTGTGCAATTCACAACCTTTGTCAATGTAAAACGAACACGGGTCTATATAGAGAAAGTCACATGCTGGCCCATATCAGATATTTGCTCTGTGATTAGTTAAATTTCATTTTATCCAGAGCTGTTAGTGATTAGAATAAGAATGTTTCCAAATCAAGGCTCTAAAATGGAAAATTTAGCGTAAGTGCTCAATTTGTTCCCTCGCGAATTGAAAGTGATAAATGGATCAGGAAATTGTAAGAAAGCAACAATTTTGAATGTTCTTTTATGTGTTCCACTTTGATTCATGATGCAGAAGTTTTGTACTTTTCTCGCTTTATCTACTTTTTATGGATAGCTTTTTTGGAAATACCAACCTATAATTTTTCTTATAGGGAAGTTTTATATTAAAATTGTCATTTGCTCTGATATACTATAAATTCAATTGATTAAAAAAATCTGTTGTGTCCAATATATAACTTTCTCTACATATTAAAAAATTTCGATTTGTGGAAAAATAATGATAAAAATTAAATCTTTCTTACTATTAGATCTTGCTACAAATCACAAGGCTTATTTTTTTTCCTGATTAATATATGTACACTAAATTTCATGTCATTCCTTTGATTATTTCGAGTGACTACCTATGAAAAAAAATTCTAATCTCTTGAGAACAACAGCTCTTGATGACTACTACTAAGCAATAATGTCCGTTTATATTTGGTGAAAGTACTTATGAAAATTGCATATAAAATGGCTGTTTTCTAAAAATATTAACGTAATTATGTTTTATAATTTTTTTTTTCGATTTTCCAAACAAAACGTTCGAAAAATTGAAAATGATCCCTGTTTTTGAGCTCTCTAACAATCAATAAGCGTCTTACATTTATTGATTGAAAAATCGTCCCATATTGTATTGTATTCTCTCAATTTGTTCATGAGATATAGCATACGATGTGCAAAAATGAACGAAAATTTTAATATCTCAAGAATTCCCAGATATTGATATCCATTCCTTTTGGGATAAAAGTATTTACGAATCATTTGATCATATGATAATACTGAGTGTGTTATTTTTTTATTTTTTCTATTTAAGATCAAAGATGTAGGCTATACATTGAACGATTATAGTAATTTTAAACTAAAATTTTATTATATGAAATCGGTTTTGGTTTGAGTTCCAATCAAAATATTCCTGCAATTCAAAATACACATTGCACTTGAGATTTTCACATGTCAACAATGTATTTAACTTGTCTTTATTTAGTATGGAAAAGGGGAAAACTTTTAATAAATGTAATCATCGTATATAAAATCACTAAATATACGTGTCTTACATAATAAAAGATGATGTTTGTCTGTCTTTCTGTGTGTGTGTCGTTTAAAACTTAAAATTGAAAATGTTCCCCTGGATAGGACAGGTGCAGAATTAGGCATAGGGCTATTAGAATTCCCAGTACAAGACATCGGTGAGATTATTTTAAAAAATTCGAATTAGTTTTTCATTTATTTTATGCTGAAGCGCGATTTTTACCCGTATGGTTCTTTAGCGACCGAAAATATTATCCCAGAGTTCCAATCTTAACATCATCGGAAAGACCGATGAATGTTCTTTCTAACGCTGTTTGATCCGAATGCGTAGAAAAATTTCTTCATATTTACTTATTTTTAAGTACAGCGAAATATACATGTTTTTTATTAAAACATTTGACTCTGAGTGAAAATGATAAATAGCTGGTTTACAACGTAAACTGCAGCTCAAATTAAGATAAATAAGCATACGTGCGTTACGTAAATCAACTGGATTTCCTTCATCGCTGAAAAAGTCTGGATCTGAACGCCACCGACGTGTCGCTTGACCTTGGTTGTGGCGCCACTATATTGTGAGGTGCTTTAGCCATTTCAGTTTGGCTGGCAAAGCCTTGTTCCTATTTGGGCATTTAGGTTATTATCTGTAAAATATTATATATTCAATTTCTGTTAGATTATTTAAAGAATAATAGTCTATTTATAATCTTGATTCACACTCCATTCTTAGTATCAAACAGAAAATTATCAATATGTATAGTGATTTAAATATTAATTATAATTTTTTTAACTATCCATATATTGCACTTATTCCTAAATTTCATAAAAATCCTATTAAATTTAGAACTGTAACTAGTGGTCATAATTCTTACTTTACTACAGCTAGCAAATTACTACTAAATAATTTAAATGCATTAAATGATAGTTTACGTTATTCTAGTAATAAATACTTTATTCTAAACTAGCCGCCTTTGGCGACCAGCCTGTTCGCTACCCTTGAAAATTCTGACCGTGGCAAACTCGTTGGCGCGACCTACCAGAAAGGTGTAAGGTAACTGCTTGGAAGGCCAGGAAGTGCCACACAATTTAGACCGGAACCCAATGGGGGAGGCATCCAAAGAGACCGTACCCTCCTTCCCCTACCACAAACCTCTCGGAAGGACTTGCAGTCCCACACGTTTAACGTGATCGTACTCCGCGTGAACACGGCTGCAGTTTTGGCAATGGCGGGAATCGAACCCGGGCCTACCGAGTGAAATTCCCGCGCGCTAACCACTGGGCTACCGTGCCATCCGCGACAATCTCCATAACTTTATTTTTATTCGGCAATTTTGGGAATCGAACCCGGGCCTACCAAGTGCAAATCCCGCGCACTAACCACTGGGGTACTTCACCCTCCGCGATATTCTTCATAACTTATTTTTTATTCACCCAATTTAGACCGGAACCAAGTGGGAGAAGCATCCACAGGGACCGTACCACCAACCTCTCGGAAGGACTTACAGACCCACATGTTTAACGTGATCGTACTCCGCGTAAACACGGCGGCAATTTTGGGAATCGAACCCGGGCCTACCGAGTGCAATTTCCGCGCGCTAACCATTGGGCTACTTTGCCCTACGCGACAATCTCCATAACTTTCTTTTTATTCATCCAATTTAGACCGTACCCTCCTTCCCCTACCACCAACTTCTCGGAAGGACTCACGGACCCACATGTTTAACGTTCTCGTACTCCACGTAAACACGGCGGCAATTTTGGGAATCGAACCCGGGCCTGGTAACAGGTTGGACGGCCAGGATGTGCCACGCAATTTAGACCGGAACCCAGTGGGGGAGGCATCCACAGGGAACGTACCCTCCTTCCCCTACCACCAACCTCTCGGAAAAACATACGGACCCATATGTTTAACGTGATCGTACTCCATGTCAGTGGCGGAAATCGAACCCGGGCCTACCGCGTGCAATTCCCGCGCGCTAACCACTGGGCTACTTCGCCCTCCGCGACAATCTCCATAACTTTCTTTTTATTCACCCAATTTAGACCGTACCCTCCTTCCCCTACCACCAACCTCTCGGAAGGACTCACGAACCCACATGTTTAACGTGATCGTACTCTGCGTGAACGTGGCGTAAGTTTTGGCAGTGGCGGGAATCGAACCCGGGCCTACTGAGTGCAATTCCCGCGCGCTAACCACTGGGCTGCCGCGCCCTCCGCGACAATCTCCATAACTTTCTACATATTCACCCAATTTAGACGGGAACCCAGTGGGGGAGGCATCCACAGGGGCCGTATCCTCCTTCCCCTACCACCAACCTCTCGGAAGGACTTACGGACCCACATATTTAACGTGATCGTATTCCACGTAAACACGGCGGCAGTTTTGGCAGTGGCGGGAATCGAACCCGGGCCTACCGCTAACTTCCCGCGCGCTAATTTGCAATTTAAAATGACCATATGCTTAATTCCATCATCCTCATTCCATTGTTTCATTGTTCTATCATTTAAAATATCCATAAAATTAAAATATCCATTTAAAATATCCAAAAGTTAAAATATACATTTAAAAAATCCAGATCGTCCCATCATTTAAAATATAAATATAATAATTTATATAGAGCAAAGGCGCTCTATTCAGAACCGTGACGTCACCTCCACCTTGACGTCCCCCCCCACCCACCACCTTCCCTGCTTCAGCGGGGGAGAAACGAACGGAACGCCGAGAAATTTAAAATCATGGCGTCTTTAAAATTGCCATCCTGAAGGCAATTTTCATTATTTCTGGACCACATTAGACTTGTAAGAATGCCAGATATTTCAGCTTTCTAAAAATGTAAATTATTAGTCGAAATTATGAGTACTTTTCACGATGCGAGAATTTAAAAACCAAAAATTGATTTTTTGAGCCAAAAGTGAGTTTTGTTTTAAAATCTTTAAAAAATATTAGAAATCGAAATTCAGATTTGAAATTGATATATTTTTACTCGTAGTTGTCTGCTCTTTCCGATGGTGTGAGTTGTTTTTTTCTACGATGTCTGGATCGTGGAGAAAAAAGGGCAAAAAGGGCAAAAAACGGTCGAAATCGCATAAAACATTAAATAAATAAAAAAATAATTAAAATTTTAAAAATCGGTTTTCACGTGTCCCCTTCCCTCCCCCCCGGGTCTCCGATTGCCAAATTTCGTAGCTCTCCGACGCGCGGTCGCGAAACGTATAGTGTATAAGACAGACACACAGACATTGCCTTTTATTATATAGATAATAGTAAAGAATTAAAGAATAAATCAACAGGTCTTGGTAAACTAATTGGATTTCAAACTTTTGATTTTAAAGATATTTTTAATAACATTAATATTACTGATCTTTATGATGTAATTTTAGCTCTATATAATGCATTTATTACTAATCAATTTACACATACTAAATTTCAAAATTTTCCTAAACTTCTACACTTTGTACTTTTCAATAATTATATTTTTCAAGGTAATAAACTATACTTACAAGTCTCTGGGGTTCCACAAGGTGGCAGTAATCGCAGTATGTTAGCTAATTTATACATTTTTCATTATGAAAATTCTTTTATTCCAACTGATTATATAATTTACAGATATGTTGATGATCTGATCTGTTTAGTATTTACTGACAACTATGCCATAGATATAGATATCTATCCGGATAATTTGGAATTAATTCCTAATGAAGCCTCTATTAGTAGTAGCGTTAATTTTTTGGATTTAAATCTAATTATTGAACCTACTAATAGTATAGTTACTAATTTATATGATAAAAAAGACTATTTTCATTTTAATATAAATAAAATATTACCATTTAATTCCTGTAACTCGATTCAATTGTTTGAAATATTATACTTAATCAACTATTTAGAATTTATAGATTATCAGATAAAAAAGTTGATGCTTTGCACATTAATAACCTAAAATGTACCAGTTTATTATATAAATATTCAGTATATTTAGTAAATGGTATAGTTAATAAGTTTAAATTAGCTGAACATTCTTAAAATTCCCTCCTTAGTATCTTATATTAACTAATTGTTAAAATTCTCTTGAATTAGCATTATAACGTATTTACATCCTCTTAGACGTTTGCCTCTTTGCTTTCTATTATTTTACGTATTATTTTCCTTTATTGTGTAGCTTTTACAGGTAAATTTATTACATTTTATGACTTTTTTACATTCGACTATTTATATCTCACGTTTGGCAACAGCTGATTTCCATTATTATCCCCTGCGAATGGCAACAGTAGTTTCGTCATTTATTCTTCGTTGCTAGTATTGATAGGACATGTGCTGTATTTTCTCAGGTATTTTTATACTGCTATTTCATTTTTTTTATCTTTTAACTTGTAGTCCAAGTAGAAAGATTTTTATAGATATTATCTATCTTTTTCTTCAGAAACAGGCTTTTTTTTGTTCATTTTGAAAAGATAGGACTTGAAAATGAATTATTCTAAATGAACACCTTTTAGGTGTACTGCTTATCCACGTGTATTCCTTTAATGCTTGGCTATTTTTTGTTTTTTAATTTTCGAATTCTAACCATTGATATAATTTGAATATATTTATTTTGATGACTACATTATGCATTTTATTCTCCTCTTAATTGATGATTCTCTATTTTTTACATCCTTTTATGTTGTTAGAATTTTTAACGTCAAGGTTTTATGAATTACAACTTCTCGCTTTTCTATCATTGGAATTTCATATTATAATATTATTTGTAAACAGGGTGTCCCAAAAACATTGACCTCGGCTTTTATTCCTTAAATATTGATCTTAGATATATATAATAAATTACAAAGTTGCGTAAAAAAGGTACAGAATTTTATGAAACCCATAAACATTTTCAGAGGATTAAATTGGAAGAAATACAAATTTTAAATTTTTTATACGGCCCCCGTACAGAAACATTTCCAATGAGTAAAATGTGCCCCATACACTAATAAGGTGATGTACAAAATTTCAGCATTTTATCACAAAAAAATCCCAGAGATATGTTTAAGCAAAGTTGGTGAGGGATTAATCACAAATTAAAATGTAAATGTTTGCAGCAAGAGTGCAAATGACGCAACGCAGAAATGCAGGCAAATAATATCTGCCTCTTATCTTTAGATTTATTTACAATTTTTCTAAAATATGCTTCCTGAAAAATACCTTAAAATTTTACATGATTAATTACAGACTAAACTTGGAAATGGCACAATCAAAATGAACATTAAAACAGCTTAGAAATGTATGCATATGCAAATATCTGCGTCTGATCGGTGCGCCACACAATCGCGACAGACGCATCATCACATGAGAAAGTTGTTTTTGCTCTGCCATTCATCAATCTCCTCGCTTAAGCAAGCTTAACGCGCGCAGCCCGGCAGTCTGAGCGACCATATTTCATATTTCTGCTACATTTTGAGAGTGTAGTTAGCCTGCACCGACAGTACGTCGCAATACAGCAACGAAGAACTTTTTGAAATGTTTATGTTATACAGTTTATGCAATCGCAATGCTAACGAAACTGTACGGGAATATCAACGTACTTTTACCAATTCTCGACATCTTTCTGGGAAATTTATTTCCCGATTGGTGCAACGAGTGCGTGAAAGAGGAAGCGTACATCGTGTAGGTGAACTAGGTAGGCCCAGACTTCACTCAACTGATGTATAAATTGATATTTTGGCTACTTTTGCAGTCATCCACATAGTGGTGTTCATACCGCTGCTTCAGAAATGAACGTACCACGTGCAACAGAGTGGAGAATACTGAGATTGAATAAATGGCATTCGTTTAACATTCATGGTGTGTAAGGACAGGAGCCAACAGATTATCAACGTCGTCTAGATTTTTGTAATTGGACTCTAAATGAGGAAGATGCAAATCCCCCTTTCCTGAAAAACGTAATTTGGACTGACGAATGCTGTTTTAAACAAGATGAATGCATAAATCCTCAAAATGAGCACTTCTGGTCTGACACAAATCCATTCGTGGCACGTGATATTCATCATCAGAAGCTATTTTCTGTGGATGTATGGTGTAGTATTTTCAGAAACCGTTTGCTTGGACCCTTACTGTATGATGGTACGTTGACGGGTGACAGATACGTTAATGAGATTCTGAATGCGGTTATTCCTGATTTTATGGATGAACTGCCCTTAACAGTACTTCCACATATATGGTTTCAACAGGACAGATCTTCAGCTCGCCATACTACAGTTGTGAAACACTGGTTAAATAACGAGTTTCCAGACAAGTGGATTGGCTTGTATAGACCAGTCGAATTTCTCTCTAGATCGCCTGATTTAACGCCTATTGATTTATATTTGCGTGGGCATTTACGCACAACTGTTTATCTGTCACCTTCCTTAAATAAAGCAGAATTGCAACAACGCATTCAAGATGGTTGTCGTGACATCACCGAACAAGAACTTGGTCGAGTGCACAGAAGTGTTACTAGGCGAATGCAGCTCTGCATTGGCATGGATGGAAAACATTTTGAACAAGCTTTGTAATCTTCGTGTAAAGTTATTATTTCTACACAATGTAGATACTTTTGTACCAATAAATAGCAAAATTATTATTTACTTATGTAATCATTGTTTTCTTTCGTAATTTGTGTATGACCCCTGAAACGCGATCTGCCGATATGATTTTTCCCTCTGAGAACCCATGCCGATACATCGAAAAGTGGTTTAAGTCAGCATTTTCGTCTTTTCATATCTCTGGGACTTTTTATGGTAAACTGCTGAAATTTTGTACATCACCTTGTTAGTGTATGGGGCACATTTTACTTATTGGAAATGCTTTTATACCGGGGCCGTATAAAAATTTAAATTTTGTATTTCTTAAAATTTAATTCCCTTGAAAATTTTAATCGATTATATAAAATTCTGTACCATTTTCTACGCAACTTTGTAATTTATTATATATGTCTAAAATCAATATTTAAGGAATAAAAGCCGAGGTCAATGCTTTTGGGACACTCTGTATATATAATCCGAATTTTGTTAATTTTCAACCAAAATATTCCGTTCTTTCTCTGGTTGGCGATTGACAAAGCTTTGTTATAAGGATAGCAGCAAACTGTAGACGACTACAGGCAAAGAGAAATGGACTCGCTCATTCCTCTTTTGGGCTTTAGGTTTGTTGGTTTTCTAGCACTGACGAAGAGGATACACCGTATCATCGAAACAGTTATATGTCGTATTATTGTGTTATTTGTGCTTATTTACGTGGCTCTAGTGTTCCCAGTGAAATCCCAGTGAAAAATGGTGTTAAGCAGAAAGCGATTATGACGCAAAAACGAAAAGTTGAACTTTTTTGAAAAAGTAGAATCATAGTAATGATTGAATTGGAAGAAACACACAAACGTTTCCAAATAACTTAATCGGCCACAATGTGTAATCTTTAGACAGTGGAGAAAATTGCAAAACACGAGATGTTAGATGACAACCAGTGCAGGGTTGTCTACACCTCGTCAGAACCAGTACCTGCTATTAAGTGAACAACGTCACAAGAAGATGCCTGCAAGGCAGCTCGCTAGAGATCTGAAAGCCACCGCAGGAACAACTGTTTGCAGACAAACTGTTTACAAGAGGCTTAACGAAACTGCTCTACATGTCAGACGTGCAATAGTTCATCTCCCGCTCACCCTTACGCATAGGCCGGCGCGTTTATGGTGAAAGAACATCGAAGCTATATTCTGGATCAGTGTGGCAATGGTCTTTTTACTGATGAGTCCAGATTCAGTTTATACACTAATTTTTGTCTCACCACTATATAGAAAGAGCAGAGAACACGTTATTCTCTTAACTCACGGAAAGGGACCATTTTGGAGGTGGTGAGGTCTTGGTATGGGCAAGCATAATTCTGAACCTGAGCACAGAGCTCCACATCTTCAACAGAGGTTTTGTTACTGGTAAGAGATACAGAGACGACATACTGAAACCTCGTTCTTCTCATCCTCGTGTTCGCTTGGCCTACAATTCGTATTCAGGGATGATGGCGTACGCCGATTCCGCTCTCAGCTGGTCGATGATTTTCTTGATGACAAAGTGCAGGTATCCAGCGAATGCAGCGTGGTCATTGAAGTCTCCGGATATGAATCCTATGCGGCTAGTGACTTCAGGAATGGGTGAAGCAAATTCAGTGGCGGTATTCCCCCTCCTCCTCGACAACAAACATCGTCAAAGCACATCGCGTTACTGACACAAGTTTTATTACTTGCACAAATATTATATCTATAAAATCTGATGTGGGCAACACCTGACTTTCCTTATATAATGTAATGAATTTACTAGTTTTACAGTAAAAAAATAGGCTTTTCTTATAGCAGATACTAATATTCTTTACAAGATATTGAATTTTCGATAATGAGTCGTCATTTCCATTGATTTAGCGTCATTTTTATCCATTTGGCGAGATTTTCGTTAATTTGGCAACATTTCAAAAAGTCGCCAAGTTGGAGACATTCCGCCAAATTCGTCGCCAAAATCTCGCCAAGCGTTATGAATGAAGAAATAAGTTATTCTTATAGCAGATAAACGACTATTGGCGCTAAAATGTAAATGTATTACTTAAAGTATCTTTTTTCATGACTGGAACGAGCTACATCCACGAGAATGATGTTACCCAGTTTATCAAATGGTATTACATATGAAAAGTGAACATGTTTCTCAATAGGAAATATTTTTATTTTATGACTTTTTGATAATTTTTTTGAAAAATTGTGCAATATCTCGAGAACGGTTTATGTTAGCGTTCTAAAATTTATGTCAATCGTTTTCTAATGAAAAATTACATAAGAAATGTCTATTTGCGTAACTTTATTAGTGGTTTTGATTTTTTGACGATTTTTTCAAAATTTCATTCGAAAATTTAGGAGGGTTCTGAACATTCGATTGAGTATAAAAACAATAGGCTTCCAGTGTTTACGGATTGTGATTTTTGCTCCAAATTTTGTTCGAATCGGTCCATTCGTTCGTCAGTTATCGTCTCCACAGACTCACTGACACACACACACATACTTTCACACACACACACACACGCACACACACACACATACGCACACACACACATACACAGATATCACTCCAAAAATGTTTGATTCGTGATCAGGGATGCTTGAAACGTGCTCTCCCGTCGAAAACTCGATTCGAATTTTCGACCCCGTCACAATACTTTCTTTATACATTATGTATATAAGGAAAGTAATAGCCGAACGAGTGTGAAAAATTCGCCAAAAATAGTAATAATAATAATAACAACCCATTCAACCGATAACTTTAAGTAAAGTAGCCACTTCATCTGTTTCATCTGCGCCATCTGACGAGCCGCCACTGATGCTATTGAGCATACATGGAATGTGCTAGGACGACAAATTGCAACCCATCAGCCCCCAACAAGGACTATTTCCCCCGAACTGGAAATAACTTTGCTTCAGGAGTGGGATTTTTGCCTTCATAACTCATGTACAAACTCATAAAAGCATGAAAATCCAATGTGAGATATTCGTGTCTGCAAGAGGTGACCGTACCTCTTGTTAGTGTTCCAAATGTTCACACGAACTTTTGGACACCAGTGTATAAAATTATTACATAAATGAACTTTTCTTGTGAATGGAATAAATTAGATTCACGAGAATGATGTTACCAAATTTGTCGCATAATATTGCATGTGAAATGTGAACATATTTAATGATACTTAATACAACTGTTTTAATTTTATGTAACGTTTTGATAAATTTATCCAGAAACGTGTACTATATATTGCTAGTGTTCCAAAGTTAGTGCCCTTCTTTTGCTAATGCTAATGCACATGTAAAATATTTATATATTTAACATTATTGAATGTCCCAATTTTGGAAAGATTTTTCAGACATTCATTTGGTAATTAGGGGATTTTCCGAGCTAATCTCAACTACCAAATTTTGTGAAATTTCGTCGAAATTCATTTCCAACTAGAGTGGATACATACATTACACACACACACACACAGGCGTCACGTTAAAAATATAGGATTCGTGTTTTAGAGTGTACGAAACATGCAGATCCGCCGAAAATTCGGATTTTCGACCCTATTACAATATTTTCCCTATACATTATTATGCATTATAGAGAAAGTAAAAAAAGCATAAACGATTTTCTACTTATGTACAAATGTGAAATGTCGATTAATGATAGTGAAAACTACTTTCCAAAACGGTTGCAATTGATTTTTCAACAGCTGTCGATAAATCCCAGAAACGCCCTTGTTTTGAAGAGCCGTTTTGTTCGGGTGATTGATGATTCCAGAGTTTTTAATATTTTGCTTCTTTTATGGATTATTGTTGTAAAACACTTCCCTTTCGGTTACGCTAGAGCGGAAGCAATAGTGGCTTTTCTTATTCTAGTTTTCTTACTTTAATTTACGGTACAAATAAAATTTATTTTTGATGAAGATGTATTCATGTTTGTTATTAGCCTCTCTCAATACTTCTGTAGACTCCAAAGTCGCATTCTTCTTAAAATAAAGGGTTTCTAAGAAAGCACTTAAGCACCTGTGTAAAAAGAGATCCATTTAGTATACACGTTAGGCCTATCTATAGTAAAATGACCCTGTCCAATTGAATAAAAGGGATTGCAGCGCTCCTAGTAGAGAATTAAAAAAGTTAGGATAGTGGACTCGGCAACGAAGCGAAACAGACGAAACAATCAATTACAAAGTTGTAGAGCATTCTTCGATGAGTAGAAAATGACACCAGGAACGGACTAAACGCTTTATGTAAGGCAATAAATAACTGCTAAAACGTCGTATCATCAGAGCCTGTAACACGTTGATACGTGCAATGCTTGTCAAAGTACTTGGTAATGTTCTTTGCGAATTCGAATGCGCATTTTTACTGACGGAAGGCACTGACTGTAATAATCGCACCAATGTTGTATTTAAAGTTTTATTCGTTTTTCCACAGACTCACGGACGCACACACTAAAACATACACTCACACATACATACAGACATACATACACATACATGCACACACACATACATACACACATACAGGCACATATATATATATACTCGCACATACACACCTCGAAACCATTAGATGTGTGTTCAGGGATACCTAAAATGTGTTCTTCCTTTCAAAATTTGAATTCGAATTTTCGTCCCCGTCACAATACTTTCCCTATATATTACACTATGTATAAGAGGGCGAGTAAAAATACATTAAATTTATCAGAAAAGTCTAAAATTTCCAATGCCGACTTCTAATTTTGTCCGCCCAGAGTCGAGTAAGTTCAATAAACAGTTTCTTCTTTGCAAAAGTTCCTGTTGACATTTCCGACACCAAGTTTTGTAAACAGGTGAGAAATTTCTCCGCCAAACATCCCGAAGCTGTGCATTCTGTCCCGTGACGAGTGTTAAGAGATGTGACAGCCTGTTTTTCTTCCCAGCTTTATGACCGGGGCTGGGTAATTTGGAATAAATAGTACACGAAGAGAGCTGGGGATGTTTGCTTTAAAAACTATATTTGAATACGGAGAGAAACGGATGAAAGTGATACGGAGATTTAAGAGTTCATCTTGAACGGATGAATCAGTGCTGTGGGGATAGATAGGTCGACACAGGCTTTAGGATCAGCACGGCATGGACGGATTTGTATTGCTCGACATTGGTTCAACATTGGCGGATTACATTGGCACATTGGCGGTCCTAACGGTTACTATTCTCCAAGAACTTTATTATCCTATTTTGTGACCTTATATTGTATATTTTTTATATGAGGTGACGTCACATTCTTATCATGTAATTCTAGAAGTTTTATAGCGAATGATACAGTTTTAAATGAGTATTTTAATTTCAATGAAACTAACAAAGAAAAATATTTAATATATCCTATCTTTCCTATATTTCTTTCTATTTTTCTATCCTTTCAAAATGAATATAAAAGTATTATTGTGAGAGAGGGAGAGAAAAGAGAGAGGGAGTAAAAGGGGGAAGGTGAAAAAGAGGTCGAGAAGGTAAAAAGAAAGAGAAAAGCACAGAGGGAGAAAAGAGAAGGAGAGGGAGAAAAGAGAAGGAGAGGGAAAAAAAGAGAGGGAGAGGGAAAAAAGAGAGAAAGAAAGAAAGAGGGGAGATAGATATGAGAGAGAGACAGAGCCACAGATATATATATATATATATATATATATATATATTTCTTTTCTGTATACAATTCTCTATAAAAGAAGAAAAAAACAATTTGAGTTCATAGGTAAAGGCCATCGTCAGATATTTAGTTTTCATCTTTAATTGTTTGGACGGCTAGTGAAATAAGATTCTTTTACTGAAAACATAAAACTGGAACTAGACCAACGGTCAGGCTTTAATCGTAATCCCAGCTGCGTTTGTATTTTCTTACGTTTTATCTTCCGGAAACAGATGGGAAAGGAATGATTTTCCCGCGCACTCTGAAAAATGCCGGATGTGTCATTTTTCTTTTTTTTTACGCAATAAATGCAGATAATGAAAAGTGTTTGAATTTATTCAAAAATGTACTCAAACTGCTGCAGAAAGAAAAACGATCTATGCAAAAGTATATTAGTAATCAATCTGCATTGAACAAAAATATCCCGAGTGGGAATCTTCTCCACTTCACTCAGGTTGTCCTCTCGGCTTCTTGATACAGTTCTATTCCATATTTCTACTCTTTTTACATTCATAGTATAATGTAATATAGGGAAATCATATAGGGAAAATATTGTGATGAGATTGAAAAGTCGAATTTGCTTCCGATGAATTTACACAGAGTGACCCTCCTTTAATTCAAATTAAGCGTTTTTGAGGGAGTGTATGTGAACCTGTAGACACGATATCTCCCTCTTAGACCTTCATAATAATTTCCGAACACTATCGGAATGATATCCATCTCTCTCTCTGGTGTGTGTGTGTGAACATGATGACTTAAGAATAAATGAATGTATCGTTGTAAAAATTTATATTTACATACTGTGACATTGAGCTCAAAATTTGAACTCATATATTTCAGAGAGGGCACTGACAGGGGGCATAAAATGCGGCGACAGCCAGTCTATAAAAGAGACAATTCAAGACCTTTTTAACAAAGAACCTTTATGACGAGATTTGTTACGAGCACAGGAACTGAAAACCCAGACTTTTCGGCCTTGCTGTGTCCCAAGTGATGGAGTCAACTACAACCAATGACAGGTTCTTGTTTGGGGCTAACCAATAGAACATCACGTGAGCTGACCATTCAGTGACCATAAACCACAGTCTGAAATCGACCCCCCCCCCTCCCAACATGGGCCAGAGAGAACTTTCTTATGGGATTTGAAAATGTGAAATGTGTCACAGATCTCTGTTGAAAACAGAATGGAACCTGAAAGAATTTCAACGAGCGCATCAAAGTTATGCAGTGGAATGCATCAAAGTTATGCAGTGAAATGTATCAAAGTTATGCAGTGGAATGCATCAAAGTTATGCAGTGGAATGCATCAAAGTTATGCAGTGGAATGCTGGAGAAAGTATATAACGCTGCTTGCAGCGCCAACTAAGGCCTAAAAATAATATTCATGGTGAATCTATTAACTTTTTATCTCCTTACCATCTTGACAAGTTCCCTGTCGTGCCCTCTTGACAAACATAAGAAGAAGGTTAAATTTTCCAATTGTTTTCGGATAGAATTTTGGGGTATGCATAAATACTAAGGTAACGATGCCAAATGTACCGAATTACTTATGCAAATGTTACATATAAATAAAATCATGTATTTTATCCTAGAAAAATAATTAAATTATGTGTGTATTAGTTTCACTCCTCTTTTATTTGATTAATTTATGAGTTACCTTACGGTGTCCTACAGGTAAGTAGAAAGTTAATGCCACGTATACATTGTATAAAAAGTCTAGAACAAGATATATTTCTTTAATTTGCATTATTAGAACATTAATTATTCGATATTTAAGATCTTAGTATTATTTATTATGAGACACAAAGATACAATTTTATGAAATATAGTCAGTGGTTTTCCAGGAGACTAATAATTTGAACCACATAGAGATTGTTTAGGGTCTTAAAATAGCATATATTAACATAGATCTGCTAAATGCTTACACCGTATCTGTGTGAGACTTGTTGCCAACTTAATAAATTTAAGAATTTTTACCAAAAATTTTAAAAGAATAACTTGCATGATGTAGGTTGGGAGTTAAAACGTCATGTTGGGAAAACGCCACATCGTTTGAAACAGTCATACAGGAGGCGCTGGGTCTCACCGCAATGTATGACTTCTGTAAGGAAAAGTTTATATTGAATCAAACAATGCTAATTTAAGCTGCAGTTTCAAATATAAATTATCAGCGGATTGTAAATTACAACTCATATAATAAGAAATATTTCTACGTACTCTAATTTATTTTACCTTTCAAATTTTTTTGTCTCCCTATATTCCGTAACTTGTTCTATAACAAGAAAAAAAATCTGATGTGGGCAACACATGACTTTCCTTATATAATGTAATGAATTTACTACTTTTACAGTAAAAATATAGGTTTTTCTTATAGTAGATACTAATATTCTTTCCAAGATATTGAATTTTCGACAATTAGTCGTCATTTTCATTGATTTAGCATCATTTTTATCCATTTGGCGAGTTTTTAATTAATTTGGCAACATTTCAAAAAAGTCGCCAAGTTGGCGACATTCCGCCGCCAAGCGTTATGCACTAAGAAAAAGTTATTCTTACAGCAGATAAATGACTATTGACGTTCAAATACAAAAGTATTATTCAAAGTATATTTTTTCATGAATGGAACGAGCTAGATCCACGAGAATGATGTCACTCAATTTATCGCATGATATTACATATGAAAAGTGAACATGTTTCTCAATAGGAATTTTTTTTTTATGTGACGTTTTCATAATTTTTTTGAAAAATGTACAATATCTCGAGAACGGTTCATGTTAGCGTTCTAAAATTTATGCCAATCGTTTTCTAATGAAAAATTACATAAGAAATGTCTATTTGCGTAACTTTTTTAGCGGTTTTGATTTTTTGATGATTTTTTCAAAATTTCATTCGAAAATTTAGGGGGGTTCTGAACATTCGATTACGTATAAAAACAATAGGCTTCCAGTGTTTACGGATTGTGATTTTTGTACCAAATTTGGTTCGAATCGGTCCATTCGTTCGTCAGTTATCGTCTCCACAGACTCACTGACACACACACACACAGACATCACTTCAAAAATGTTTGATTCGTGATCAGGGATGCTTGAAACGTGCTCTCCCGTCGAAAACTCGAATTCTAATTTTCGACCCCGTCACAATACTTTCCTTATACATTATGTATATAAGGAAAGTAACAAGAAAAAAAATACTTATGACTTCTACGGATAAGTGGGAAACTTTAATTAGAACATAATCAAAAATACTACTAAACACTAAGCTTTCCTGTTGTGTTAAATGAAACAGTTGGAATCTACTAACACGAGCAATAATTAGATAACTCTCAAAGTATTCAGGACTTTCATCCGTAAGAGTTTTATCTCCTCAATAACTTCATAGTATACAACTTATCAGTGTGAAACTTCTTGCTAACTTGAAAAATAAAATTAATAATTTCTACAAAAATTCTGATACTTATAAAAATATCAGAAAGTGGAAAGGAGACTTACACACCACATACTTTAAGGAATTGATGTACTTCATTATTTGATTTAAAATTCGATATACACTGCTGGCCATTAAAATTGCTACACCGTGAAGGCGACATGAAACAAACGTCAAATTTGCATGAAAGGTACTACATGCTGGGATATGCAAATGATTAACATTGCAGCGCATGCGCAAAAAGCAGGTATGAGTAACGCCATCTACATTCTGTATAAAAGGAAAGATAGCACAACGGATTTCTCAATCGAAAATCGCATTTGATTGTTGGTTCTTTGTGTGACGGTCGTGCTATGCCTCATGTAAGAAGGAGAATTTTCTACCAGCGCATGTCGAAATTCGACCGCGGCAGGATCGTGGCCTATCGGGACTGCGGTTTATCGTTCCGCGACATTGCTGCTTGCGTTGGTCGGTATCCCATGTCTATCAGGCGATTATGGAATTGATGAGTCCAGGAGGGCCATATTGAACGCCATGCAGGATCTCAGCGGCTCCAGGCCATTAACGCCCAAGAGGACAGACATGTTGTCCTCTCAGCCTTGCGGAATCGTACAGCCACGTGACGCACCTTGAGTCAGGAACTTGGCTCGTTTGCAGGACAAGTGTCCGCACGGACAGTACGACGACGTCTGCAGCACCGCGGACTGTCAGCACGGCGACTATTGTTACGACTTCCCTTGAGGCTGCAGCAGACATGCTCGCCTACAGTGCTGCGACGAATGACGACACGGGACACAGGAGTGGCACCACGTCGTCTTTTCAGACGAATTCTGGTTCTGCGTACAGCATCATGATGGACGTATCTGTGTGAGGCACCGAGGAGAACGAACGTTGTCAGCTTACATTCGTCATCGTTATACGGGCCCTGCACGTGGCGTGGCGGTATGGGGTGCCATTGGGTACACTTCCCGGTCACCTCTTGTTCGCATAGCCGGTAATGTGGACAGCCGCCGTTACATTTCTGACGTGTTATGGTCTGTGGCTGTTTTCGACGTGTTAAGGTCCGTGGCTGTTTCTGAGTGTTAAGGCCCGTGACTGTTTTTGAAATGTTAAGGCCCGTGGCTGAGGTGTTAGTGGCCTTACAGTGGTCCAAAATATGAAGCTAATCTATCGAAATGAACGACTTATGGCTTGGTTGACGACGCTCGCTGAACTCGATAAACGACACTGTTTATTCTTTTTACTACGACGTAGAGCTTTCAAGTTGAGCTGTAGTTTCAGGGAAAATCCTGGTCGTCCTCGAGAGTTGGACAGCTACACTTTTTCACCTTCATGGAATTGTCATTTATTAACCCTTTACAACATAGTTGAAAAGTGTTATGACTTTGGTCATTCTGTCTATCTGTATGTCCGTTCGCACGATAACTGCCTTAAAAATGACTTTATCAAAATTAAATTTTAGTCTGCTGTTGGGACGGTCTGTGGGACATATGTGAATATAAAAGAATAATATTAGCCAATTAGTTTTGGATTGAACCCGGGTTGAAAAAATGAAATACATTGAACCCTATGAGATCTAATTTTTCAAACATATTTTAAGCAAAGTTAAAATTCGCAAATTGCTTCAAAAATTTTAGGAAATGTTTAAATTATCCCATAAAATATATAAAAAAAAATTCAGCAAAATATGTTTGGTAGTTTTTTAAATAAAAATTAAAATAGTAATTACACCCATGTAATATGAAGAGATCACGTCACCCACTTCAAAATAAAATATGCCATCCATTTTTTTCCCAGTGTAGAAATCGTGATTTTTAAAGGTTTTTTAAAGTTATATTTTGTGCTGCATCTGTCCTGAAACTCCTTTATTTTTGCGTATTTTCTGTGCATCTATATTCTGTGCTAACGCAATTACAATACTTTTAGTTTAAATGATCATCAAACTTTGATTATTTCTACAACGAAGCCTAATTTTAACGTATGCAGAATGTAAACACATCAAGCTCTAAGATGAGTTGTATAAGAATTGCTGATTTTTTTAACATAAAGTTATTAAGCTCTGGAGTCTGGAATATATGAATGAAATATGAAGTGATATGAATGAAGTATTCATTGAATTTACACAGAGAAGCAGATGATCTTATAGCATTGCCTTTTTCGGCGAAGTTTTAAGCATGGAGTTAGAAAGTACTTTTACCTCCATGGTTTTAAGTTTTTAAGTAAAATAAGTTATTGTAGTATTGTGATAATTTTAAAAATATCACCTCTGAAGGACAGAAATGGAATAAATGAATGAAATATTCACTGCTTTTACATAGAGAGTCAGACGATTTATATTTCGATGACGTCATTTGAATAAAGTTCATTTTTTTTCTATAAAGTTTTAAGTTTTCAATTGTAATAAATTATTGTAATTCTGTGATAATTTAAAAAATATCACAGCTGAATGTATCGCAATTTAGAGATGTTTAAATAAAATTGCATTGTAGTTAGAAAGTGTGTAATAAAATCAATGCTTTATGAATGATTGATATTTCTTGTCGGTTTTATTATCGTACCGGGTCTTCATTATAACCGTAGCAATGTTTATCACTTCACGAGCGAAACAATGAACCTCCTCCAACCGTCTTTCCGTGCCTCAAATATTGCTCATATTTATCTAGCTATAAAAATGCAACTAGGGCTAACTTCTAACAACAGGTCACACGGTAGAGGTAGATCCCTACCAAACAGTATTTCTGATGGAGAAAGAGCGGTCGATTCGTGGACAGCACTTATGTAAGCAAGAAGGAACAAGGGCAGATGACAGTTCCAATCTTGTTGGTTTCTGGATACGAATACGGAAAGCGTTGTTTTGTTAAGTTTCTCTGCCATGACATCCGATTGAGGATGAAGAGGAGTAGTTCGAGTTTTGTCAATTCTGAGTAGTTGGAACAGTTCTGTGAATACACTGAATTTAAAGTTTATCCCCTGAGCAAAATGGTTTAGCGAGGGAACCCCGTAATCACATATCCAGTCTCGAGTTAAAACTTTACTGGTGGTTGTAGATTCTTTGTCAGCCGATAATGTAAGCTTCTGGTCACTTTGTGAAATAATCCATTACTACTTTTATGTATTTATTATTGCTCAGAGTCTCAAAATATGTTCCAAAATGTCAAGTGCAATTCTCTGGAAAGGAGCTCCGACATTGTAGCACTGAAGAGGCCCACATCTTTTCATCGTGTTTTTCCGAGCCGTAATGTCAAAATGTCCGCCAGTAGGGCTGTCATGTATCTCGTTTAGTACGCAGGACACTCTGGAACGAGGTTACAACAACTGTTCTTTCTACCGTCACTCTCCCATTTGCGGTATACTACTCCGTTCATCAAGTGCAGAGAATACCGCAGTAGTGGCCAGTCTCGTTTCGTTTTATTAGAGAAACAGGAAATGTCTTGCCGAGTTGTTCTCTCAGTAGCTTCTTCTTTGTCGATCAAGACTGGCTGGATATCTCTGTCTTCTCTTCGTGCTCGAGAAAGTTCTGCATCACTCCAATGATTAGACGGTGAATTAGAACTTTGGTTGGTGATAACTTGCCGAATGATCGCTGAAATCTGAATTCACAAATTTATTTCTGCCCAAAAGCAATGTTCACAGTTCAAAGGCCAAATTCGAGAGTGCATCATCGTTTCCATAATATAATCTCTTTCGGTGTTGTATCTCCATGCCGTATTCCCGAAGTCGCTGAATCCATCTTCTGACCTGCCTTTCAGGGTCCTTAAAACTAATAAGCCAGCTCAGAGCAACGTGATCAGTTCGTAATAGGAATTTCCATTCGTAGAGATAATGATGGAAATGATTTGCGGATTTAACAATTGGCTATAATTATTTTTATGTATTAATTTATTTCGGGCTTCGACAAATACTTGCTATGGTATGCGATGACATGTTCCTGCTCTGTTTTCTGGAAAAGAACTACCCCTATTCCATATTTCCTAGTATCTGTATCTATTATATAAAGCTTTCCTTAGGTTGAGGATACGCCAGTATGGAAGTTGAAATCAGCATTTCCTTAAGCTGATTGAAGGCCGTTCATTCAAATTTCTTGTCTTTTTCCATCAACCGATGTAAGGGTCTGACAATGTTTGCTAAGTAAGTTCTTTGAAAACAAACGGTTATAGGTACACAGACCGCGGAAACTCCTTAGTTGATGAACATCCTGCTATCTACACCATTCTTTGACAGCATTGATTTTGTCAGGATCGGACTTTCTACCCTTTTCAGAGATGATATGTCCCAAATACGCGACTTCTGTCAGGAATAGTTTACATTTTGAAGAATTTAACTTTAAATCAGCGGTCTTCAATTTTTCAAATACCCACCTAAAGTTTTTTAGGTGTTCGTCAAATGAACGTCCAACAATAATTATGTCGTTTAAATAGACTAGACAGAAATCACAGTAGAGTCCTTTCAGCACAGTCTCCATTAGACGTTCAAAACTTGCGGGTGCATTACAAAGTCCAAAGGGCATCACTTTGGATCGGTGGTAAACACTGTCTTCTTTTGATCATCGGGATGGATTTCCTCTCGCCAATAGCCACTCTTGTGGTCTAGAGTCGAAAAACACATGCTCCTTATCTTTCATCTTTTCTTTAATGTTTACTTGTCCGACTTTCATTTCGCTTTGTATAGTCTCAATTTTATTTCCTTTTATTTCGACTTGAAAGGATTTAATTTCATTTTTCATCTCGGATTTAATTTCTTCCTTCAATTCGGCTTGTCTCATTTTCATTTTTAATATCTCTTTCTCGGCTTTAGTCTCTTGTTTCATATCTCCTTCCGTTTCTTGTCGTTTCTTGTCCAGCTTTCATCTCGTTTTCTAAGGCTTTCATCGTTTCTTTCATCTCGTCTTGTCCGACTTTAATCTTTTCTTCTATCTTTTCTGCCATTGCTTCTTGTCCGGCTTGCATTGCTTTCACGTTTTACTCCATAGCTTTTTGTTCAGCTTGTATAACGTCTTGCCCTGCTTGCATAATATCTTGACCGGCTTTCATAACTTCTTGTCCACCTTGCATAGCTAGCTTCCTGTGCGTTTCGCATGCTTTTTGTCCGGTTTTCATTAATTCATTTTCTCGCTTAACTGTTCCTACAGCGTTTTTCTAGTTGGGGTGTTTATAATAGCTTCTCAAGTTTCCCGAAATCCCTCTTATGACACCAATTTGTTAAGACGTCTCTTCTGGAAACCTTGTTGTACTCCCAGAATATAAGAATGAGTTCAAATTTCTGCATGATTAATACTTTAAGTTAAAAGCAGTAATAAGCGTAAACAGAAACAATATATAGCGAATAGCTCGATTACTATCTTACAAGATTACTAATCAACTGCCAGATACAATAAAACAGCAATTAAATGCTCAGCTAATTTACAAAATATCAGATACCGTTCTCGAAACACTGACGTATCTCGCAATTCACTTAACCCCGTATCACGTCAACTATTTTCTAACTGAGCGATGACTCCTTTTCTTTAATATCCTATACTTTTATATATTATTTATATATTCTATTTATATATTATTTATATCTTTTATTTATATATTCCTATATTTTTATATATTATTTCGTATCTCCAGGAATATTCGTTTGAGAAATTGCTAGTACTTTCAAATAGTTGCCAAGTTCGCGATAAATCGCCAAATCTGGCAACTTCTCCCTGAGTGTCAAAATACGTCAAACCTACATTCACGTTATGAGAATGGCTGCATGTGAAGGTCTTCTGATTCTCAAAAGAGCCTCCGATGAAAGCATTTTACATGTTCATAACAGCATACTTTCACTGTGATCTATCTCATCCTGTACTTTAATTTGCTCAAAACATAAATTTTCTACCTGCAAAGCTACATTTCTTTGACACATAATCTACAAATATCTACTGGGTAGATACCGTCGGGATACTCAGCGTTACAGAGTTTTCTGAGGCGCCCATCCCCCCCAACTACAGAATCTGCTCCGGAATTTGACGTTAAATACATCGGAATCAGTCACCATCTGAGCTCTATCTATAGCAGATCTTGAGAAATATATATTTTAAGGGGGAAAAAATTCGTAAAAGCAATAGTAGGGTAAACTTTTTGCTACCCATGACTACAATGTCGAATCAAGTTAGATTTAATTTAATTAAGTTTATTCCAAGTTTTAAAAACATATGTGCTAGCAACGCTAGCCTAAATTAAGTATGCCAGTCTAACAGTGGGAACGCTTCCAAGTAGCTCGAAGTTAAATTGCAAGTCGAGCAAATAATAAAAAAAATTCACATCCTTGAAGGACAATTTTAGGTGAGTTCAATTACCTCTCTAACTACAGAGTTTTCAACAGAAGATTGAGCATCTCTGATTTGGAAGCATGCTACCACTGCAGAAATCAGCAGAGATGGACCGGTTTCACTTTTGATAGAGCTCATCAGCACTAAAGAATTTCGCCTATTTTTTTTCGTCCAGTTCCAGCCCAACGTTCTAAAATATGAATGCCAACTGCTTGGTATGATTGACTTATCGTTAGTCACCTCAGAGGTTTTCAAAAATGTTGCAAGTAATGAGTTCTATTATTGCCACTGCAGCAAGGACTATTTAGTGTTGATGATGCCTGAAAAGAGCGAAACCGAGCCTTCGAAGCTGGTTGCTGCATCGGAAGCAAGATTTAAAGCCATTAAAAACGTCTCCTATCGGCGGGTTCTGTGATTACCTTCTCTAATGTTTTGTATCGTATTGAAATTGTAACTTTAAAAACAGAGCATTCATACATTGAAACAGAAAGCTAGAAATTAAATAATTAAATGATTTTCTTTTCTTTTTACGCTATTAAATAGAAGATTCAATTTTCTCCTCCAGTCATATTTTAGTAGAAGAAGAGTGGGTAAAGGAGCCACGGCATGTAAAGTGGTCATGTGCTATTTTTTAATATTCAGTGTGTTGTCATACCATAAATGATTTAAACCAGTTTGTCTGAGGTTACATTTTTTTTAGGCTGGCACCGAACCACGTAGATAAGTTTAATAAAGTTATGCATTAAACAAGAAAGATCAACCATGCATAAAGCATTGATTATGAAACACTTTCCAACTGAAATGTAATTTTATTTAAGCATCTCTAAATTTTGATGCATTCAGCGCTGATATTTTTTAAATTATGACAGTACCACAGTAATTTATAATATTTGAAAACTTAGCAAAAGTCAGAATTTAATTGAATTTGTTTTTCTCCCTATATTAAATAATTTTTATTTAAAAAACTACCTAACATATTTTGCTGAAATTTTTTTTATATATTTTATGGGATAATTTGAATATTTTCTAAAATTTTCGAAGCAATTTGTGAATTTTAAATTTGCTTAAAAAATGTTTGAAACATTAGGTCCCATAGGGTTCAATGTATTTCATTTTTTTAATCCGGGTTCAATCCAAAACTAATTGGGTGATATTATTCATTTATATTCCCATAGGTCCCACAGACCGTCTAAAAAACATACTAAAATTTCATTCTGATAAAGTCATTTTTACGGCAGTTATCGTGTTAACAGACAGACAGACAAACAGAATGAACAAAGTCATAAACACTTTTCAAATATGCTGTAAAGTGTTAAAAAAAACAATGCTAGTAAACATGGAGGTAAAAGTAGGGAATTAAGACTTCACATCAAGAAAACGTCAATATCGTGTGGGACAATCATTCAGGTGGCTCTGGGATAACATAAGTATTCCTGCAGAGTATAAATTTCTATAGCCAAAGGTCTAAAATATTTTTTTAAACTGTCAATGTTGTGAAAATAAATAGTTAGCGCAAGCTAGAATTGAAACAATAAAGATTATTCCTTGAAACAATAAAGATTATTCCTACGCATTCAAAAATACCTATACTAAATACTACGCCTTTCTGTTGTGTCAATTAGCAACTGCAACTACTCCTCTCTGTCAAGTGCCAACGTCACTCGTAGTGTAAACTACGCGAGAATACATGCACGTCATTAATACAATTATTATCTATTTTATATTAGAGTGTTTAAGACCCGAACTCAAAGACATTTGTTTTATGGGATTCGAAAATTATCCAAAACTAATTCAGCATTCTTTATATTTTTTGCACGAATGAACGCGAAATCATTTATCAGGTCCAAAAGTACCAATTTAAAAGGATAAAAGCTATTTTTCAAAAAATCTGATGTGGCCAGCACATGACTTTCCTCATATAATGCAATGAATTTACTACTTTTACAGTAAAAAAAAAAGATTATTTTTACAGTAGTTATTTGTATTCTTTCCAAGATATTGAATTTTCGTCAATGAGTCGTCATTTTCCATGTCGTCCTCATCAATGAGTCGTCATTGATTTAGCGTCATTTTTATCCATTTGGAGAGTTTTTCGTTAATTTAGCAACACTTAAAAAAGTCGCTTCGTCGCCAAAATCTCGCCAAGCGTTATGGACGAAGAAATAAGTTATTCTTACAGCAGATAAATGACTGACGTTCAAATACAAAAGTATTACTCAAAGTATCTTTTTTCATGAATGGAACGAGCTAGATCCACGAGAATGATATCACCCAATTTATCGCATGGTATTACATATGAAAAGTGAACATGTTTCTCAATAGAAAATATTTTTTTATTTTATATGACTTCTTGATAATTTTTTTGAAAAATGTGCAATATCTCGAGAACGGTTCATGTTAGCGTTCTAAAATTTATGTCAATCGTTTTCTAATGAAAAATTACATAAGAAATGTCTATTTGCGTAACTTTATTAGCGGTTTTGATTTTTTGACGATTTAGTCAAAATTTTACTCGAAAATTTAGGGGGGGGGGGGGGGTTCTGCACATTCGATTGCGTATAAAAACAATAGGCTTCCAGTGTTTACGGATTGTGATTTTTGTACTAAATTTCATTCGAATCAGTCCATTCGTTCGTCAGTTATCGTCTCCACAGACTCACTGACACACACACACACACACATACTTCCACACACACACAGACAGACATCACTTCAAAAATGTTTGATTCGTGATCAGGGATGCTTGAAACGTGCTCTCCCGTCGAAAACTCGAATCCGAATTTTCGACCCCGTCACAATACTTTCCTTATACATTATGTATATAAGGAAAGTAATAAATTGAAATGGTAAGTAAAATTGGCTTCTTAATAATTGAGGGTGCCTGACATTTGCCTGTTTTGCTTATGGTAAAAAACTGCCTAATTGAAAATATGATCTACAGTTCCTTTATTAGGTGAGTATTTAATTGTACGCGGATTTGAGGTATCCTCTCAGCGAACTATATCATTTACTATAGTTCCTATAAAAGAGCCTGCGCAGCTTATAAATATTAAACGCGTTTTAAATGTAGATTAGAAAAGGAATTTAATAACATTTAAAGTTTAAATAAATTTCACAAACATTTGAAAAATGGGAATACCAATTAAATGCATGCCAACACGCCTCTTCTTGTTAAAAATCATCACACTTAAACGTTTTTAATTTGTGCTAGAATTCCATTCAGAAATTGTAGAAAATTAAAATATACAATTGACCTCGACTTTTATTTCTTAAATATTGATCTTAGACATATATAATAAAAAATCTGATGTGAGCAACACATGACTTTCCTTATATAATGTAATGAATTTACTACTTTTATAGTAACAAAAATAGGTTTTTCTTATAGTGGATACTAATATTCTTTCTAAGATATTGAATTTTCGACAATTAGTCGTCATTTTCATTGATTTAGCGTCATTTTTATCCAGTTGGCGAGATTTTCGTTAATTTGGCAACATTTCAAGAAGTCGCCAAGTTGGCGAAATTCCGCCAAATTCGTCGCCAAAATCTCGCCAAGCGTTATGGACGAAGAAATAAGTCTAGAAGAGTTTTTATCTCCTCCTTTCTAATTCCATGGCCCAGGCTTTTATTTCATATTTATAATATAATAGATTACAAAACCAGAGATATAATAATTATTAGTGTACACGTTACGTAGCCTTCCGAGTACACGCCATATCCGTAAGCACATATAAAACCATGGAAGTTGCTTCAGAAAGATTAATTTGAATCTCGGCGGAAACTGAAAAACATATTCGTAATGTGTGAGAATAAAATACGTTGGTTAAAAAGCAGTGCAGTTTGTTCATTTAAAACTAAAAACTTCCTACATTCGCCATCTTGTTTCTAAACATTTCGTGTTTAAAATACATAGTTAAGTGTTAGGAAGTTGATATGCGCCGCAGATACCTAAACGTTCAAAAATTGTTTAAACTCTAAATGTAAATAAAAATTTGAAACTATTTGAAAGCAAATACATCATTTTAGACTTTAAATATTTAAATTATTGAAAATAAAACAAAAATATTTCGAAGTAGTCTAGATTGTTTAAAAGAAGACAAAAGCATTCCCAAACTTAAATCATTTTAAAATCAACAAAATGTATTCGAAATTTGAAATAGTTAAAAGTAAAAATAAAAAATCTGATGTGGGCAACACATGACTTTCCTTATATAATGTAATGAATTTACTGCTTTTACAGTAAAAAAATAGGTTTTTCTTGTAGTAGATACTAATATTCTTTCCAAGATATTGAATTTTCGACAATTAGTCGTCATTTTCATTGATTTAGCGCCATTTTTATCCATTTGGCGAGATTTTCGTTAATTTGGCAACATTTCAAAAAGTCGCCAAGTTTGCGCCATTGCGCCAAATTCGTCGCCAAAATCTCGCCAAGCGTTATGGATGAAGAAATAAGTTATTCTTACAGCAGACAAATGACTATTGGCGTTCAAATACAAACGTATTATCTCTATTACGTAAGTATCTTTTTTCGTGAATGGAACTAGCTAGATCCACGAGATTGATGTGAACATGTTTCTCAATAGGAAATATTTTTATTTTTATTTTATATGACTTTTTGATAATTTTTTGAAAGATGTGAAATATCTCGAGAACGGTTCATGTTAGCGTTCTAAAATTTATGCCAATCGTTTTCTAATGAAAAATTACATTAGAAATGTCTATTTGCGTAACTTTATTAGTGGTTTTGATGTTTTGACGACTTTTTCAAAATTTCATTCGAAAATTTAGGAGGGGGGTTGAACGTTTGATTGCGTATAAAAACAATAGGCTTCCAGTGTTTACGGATTGTGATTTTTGTACCAAATTTGGTTCGAATCGGTCCATTCATTCGTCAGTTATCGTCTCCACAGACTCACTGACACACACACACACACACACACACACACACACACACACACACACACACATACTTTCACACACACACAGACATCAGGGCCAACGGCCGTACCGTGCTGAAAACACCGGTTCTCGTTAGATCACCGAAGTCAAGCAGCATCGGGCGCGGTTAGTACTTGATGGGTGACCACCTCGGAACACCGCGTACTGTTGGCCATCTCGGGTGCGGTATCCCCGTGGTTTGCGCGCTAGATTTGCACGCTACCACAAATGCCGCCGTGTTCATGCGGAGTACGATCACGTTAAACATGTGGGTCCGTAAGTCCTTCCGAGAGGTTGGTGGTAGGGGAAGGAGGGTACGGTCCCTGTGGATGCCTCCCCCACTGGGTTCCGGTCTAAATTGGGTGGCACTTCCCGGCCGTCCATACAGTTACCTTACACCTTTCTGGTAGGTCGGACGGTCTGGGTCTCAACAACAACACACACAGACATCACTTCAAGAATGCTTGATTCGTGATCAGGCATTCTTGAAACGTGCTCTCCCGTCGAAAACTCAAATTCGAATTTTCGACCCCGTCACAATACTTTCCTTATACATTATGTATATAAGGAAAGTAATTACAAAGTTGCGTAGAAAAAGGTACAGAATTTTATGAAATCTATAAAAATTTTCAGGGGATTAAATTTGAAGAAATACAAAATGTAAAACTTTATACGGCCCCCGTACAAAAACATTTCCAATAAGTAAAATGTACCCCATACACTAATAAGGTGATGTACAAAATTTCAGCATTTTATCATAAAAAGTCCCAGAGATATGTTTAAACCAAGTTGGTGAGGGATTAATCACACATTAAAATGCAAATGTTTACAGCAAGAGTGCAAAAGACGCAACTCGGAAATGCATCATAGGCAAATAATATCTGCCTCTTATCTTTAATGGATCTTTGGCATGGATGAAAAACATTTTGAACAAGCTTTGTAATTTTTGTCTAAAGTTATTATTTCTACACAGTGTAGATACTTTTGTACCAATAAATAGCAAAATTATTATTTATTTATGTAATCATTGTTTTCTTTCGTAATTTGTGTATCACCCCTGAAACGCGATCTGCCGACATGATTTTTCCCCTCTGAGAATCCATGTCGATGCACAGAAAAGTAGTTTAAGTCAGCATTTTTGTCTTTTCATATATACATATGGGACTTTTCATATGGGACATTTTATGATAAAATGCTGAAATTTTGTACATCACCTTATTAATGTATGGGGCACATTTTACTCATTGGAAATGCTTTTGTAAGGGAACCGTATAAAAATTTAAATTTTGTATTTCTTAAAATTTAATTCCATCGAAAATTGTAATCGATTTCATAAAATTCTGTATTTTTTTCTACGCAACTTCGTAATTTATTACATATGTTTAAGATCAATATTTCTATATAATAAAAAGCAATGTCTGTGTGTCTGTCTGTCTTATACACTATACGTTCAGCGACCGCGCGTCGGAGAGCTACGAAATTTGGCATTCGGAGACCCGGGGGGTGGGAAGGGGACACGTGAAAACCGATTTTTAAAATTTTAATTATTTTTTTTGTTATTTAATGTTTTATGCGATTTCGACCGTTTTTTGCCCTTCTTTCTCCATGATCCAGACATGGTAGAAAAACACAAATCACACCACCGGAAAGAGCAGACAATTGCGAGTAAAACTATATCAATTTCAACTCTCAATTTCGATTTCTAATATTTTTTAAAGATTTTAAAACAAAAGTCACTTTTAGCTCAAAAAAACGATTTTTGGTTTCTAAATTCTCGCATAGTAAAAAGTACTCAGAATTTCGACTAATAATTTACATTTTTAGAAAGCTGAAATATCTAGCATTCTTACAAGTCTAATCTGGTCCAGAAATAAAGAAAATTGCCTTCAGGATCGCAATTTTAAAGACGGCATGATTTTAAATTTCTCGGCAATCGGCTCAGTTCTTCAACGGCATTTCCCCCCCATTCGCAGTAGTTTCTTCCCCGTCTCCATGGAGACCGCGCTTTCGGTTTTAAATGAATTAAGAGCCTAGCATAAGTGTTGTATACATCGGGCGAAAATATTATATTTATATGATATTTTAAATGGATATTTTTAAATGGATATTTTAAATAATTTAAATGACTGAATTATGGTGGTTTGAATTGTGGTGATGTATTTGAAATTATTATATTTATGGATTGGTGGAACGGTATGAATGATTTTTTGATTTTAAATGGATATTTTAATTTATGGATATTTTAATTTATAGATATTTTAAATGGATATTTTAATTTTATGGCTATTTTAAATGATGGAACGAGGATGGTGGAATTAAGAGCCTAGCATATGATCATTATAAAATTTAAATTAGCGCGCGAGAATTGCACTCGGTAGGCCTGGGTTCGATTCCCGCCACTGACAAAACTGCTGCCGTGTTCATGCGAAGTACGATAACGTTAAACATGTGGGTCCGTAAGTCCTTCCGAGAGGTTGGTGGTAGAGGAAGGAGGGTACGGACCCTGTGGATACCTCCCTCACTGGGTTCCGGTCTAAATTGGGTGAATAAAAAGAAAGTTATGAAGATTGTCGCGGAGGGCGCGGTAGCCCAGTGGTTAGCGCGCGGGAATTGCACTCGGTAGGCTCGGGTTGAATTACCGCCAGTGCCAAAACTGCTGCCGTGTTCACGCGGATTACGATCACGTTAAACATGTGGGTACGTAAGTCCTTCCGGGAGGTTGGTGGTAGAGGAAGGAGGGTACGGTCCCTGTTGATGCCTCTCCCACTGGGTTCCGGTCTAAATTGGGTGAATAAAAAGAAGGTTATGGAGATTGTCGCGGGGGGCGCGGAAGCCCAGTGGTTAGCGCGCGGGAATTGCACTCGGTAGGTCCGGGTTCGATTTCCGCTACTGCCAAAACTGCCGCCGTGTTCAGGCGGAGTACGATCACGTTAAGCATGTGGGAGCGTAAGTCCTTCCGAGAGGTTGGTGGTAGGGGAAGGAGGGTACGGTCCTTGTGGATGCCTCCCCCACTGGGTTCCGGTCTAAATTGGGTGGCACTTCCTGGCCGTCCAAACAGTTACCTTACACCTTACTGGTATTTTTCCCGGCCATCCATTTTGCTGCTCCAAGTCCTCGGACGAGCCGGTTGGTCTGGGCTTTCGACACCTTACTGGTAGGTCGCGCCAGCGAGTGTGCCACGGTTAGAATTTGCCAGGGTCAGAATTTTCAAGGGTAGCGAACAGGCTGGTCTCCAAAGGCGGCTAGTAAGAAATAAAAGTCGGGGGCAATGTTTTTGGGACACCCTGTATAAATTTCTCGTTATAAAATAAAAGTTTACTGGGTTTGACCATGGTAACATTATTTCTGACTGCAGCCCACAATTTGACAGTCCAGCAGAAGTGCAGGACCATGTTATGTAATATTTTAACATGTTTACAAAATAGTGCTCATTTGCGCCAAATTAACATTGGCGACAAACAGCTCTCTAAGCAAAACTCTTGACACAGCTTGATTAAAATCCTCGAATTCGAGGAAAGTGTTATTCGTCCATTTCTACTAGGGTACCCATTTCTAAGGGTACCGATTCTATCTTTCGTACTATATGACCTACTTGGTCATGATTTTTGAAAATAATTTACTCATGGTGTGATGGGCATGATAAAAAATAGTTAGCTCTTGGAAAGATATTTATTATAAAATATACCTCTGTTTTATTTCTGGAGAATATAGTAAGAGTCAGAATTTAATTGAATTTGCTTTTCACCCTATATTAAACAATTTTTATTTAAAAACTACCTAACGTACTAACGTATTTCGCTGAAAAACTTTTTCTAGATTTTATGTGATAATTTGAATATTTCCTAAAATTTTTAAAGAAATTTGTGAAATTTAACTTCACTTAAAAATGTTTGAAAAATTAGGTCCTATAGGGTTCACTGTATTTCAATTTTTCAACCCGAGTTAAATTCGAAACTAATTGGTTGATATTATTCATTTTTATGTCCCACAGACCATCTCAACAACATACTAAAATTTAATTTTGATAAAGTCATTTTTAAGGCAGTTATCGTGCAAACAGACAGACAGGCAGACAGAATGAACAAAGTCATAAATACTTTTCAACTATGTTGGAAAGTGTTAAAAAGTGTTTTCCGCACACTCCTATGTCAAGAAAGTGTGATTTTTTATGCTTATTATTTATTTAACATTCCACTTTATTAGTTTTTCATTACTAATTATTGAAAGTTCATGTGTTATGCAGTGGAAATTCATTTTTAAAATAATGAGAATGCCTATAGATTTGGCGTTACTAGCTTATAGTCGCGATGGAGCCAAAGTAGTCAGGAATATGGATGTTAATGGATTTCTTTTTAAGTCCGAGAAATGTCACCCATTAAGTCAACGAAGCAACTATCAAATTGTTTGTTGCTATTTTACTTATGTAAACTAAGTATTGTGCTTATTGTTTACAAATGCCCGTCGTTTGGCCGCTAGACCATTAGACAACGAGCTCTCCAATATTTCACAATGATTGAATTCTACTCGGTAGGCCCGAGTTCGATTCCCGCCACTGCCAAAATTGCCGCCATGTTCACGCGGAGTACGATTACGTTAAACATGTGGATCCGTAAGTCCTTCCGATAGGTTAGTGGTTGGGGAAGGTGGGTACGGTCCCTGTGAACGCCTCCCCCACTGGGTTCCGGTCTAAATTGGGTGGAACTTCCCGGCCGTCCAACCAGTTACCTTACACCTTTCTGGTAAGTCGGATGGTCTGGGTCTCAACAACAACAACAACAATGGTTGATACTGTTAGGCTTCATGGCCATTGAGCCATAAATAACCCATTTTACTCATAATTATGTCAATTTTGTCCTGTGCTACCACGTTAAGAAAATACAAAATTATGAATAAATTTTGATGATTTCGCTTGAATTTCAAAATGTTTATCTAGTTCTAGATTCTTCGACAGCACAGCCGAATGTAAAGTTTCATGAAAATCCATTAAGCAGCTATCATGTACACAAGAAATTGACTACAGACAGACAGACAGATGGACATCCCTTTGAAAATAGTCAAAACGTGTTCAGGAGATGCTAAAACATATATTCATCAAAATCTCGAAATTGAAAATTTTCGTGCGAACAATATTTTCTCTATGCTATATTCTATTAGTATGAGTAAATAAAAATGTATTTGAGTCTTTAGGTCAGAAATGTTATTTGAGGTCAGATTTAGATCAAAAATATCATTTGACTATTTTGTCTTAAGTCCTGTGCTGCTTAGATTAGATTTTTTTCATTCCAATGCGCCAATAATTTTAACACAATCCGATGTAAATCTGAAAAATTATTACACAAATGAAACAGATGACCTAAGAATTTGAAAATATCAATATTAAACCTTAATTTTGCTTTCGTTTTTATCCCAGTGCAACAACCGATAAAACACGATCCAAAAGATAATATCGTTCATTCATGACATTCATTTATCTATTATTTTCGTTATTATAGCTGGAATAAATGAAACTAAAAACTTCTGCCTTTACAAATTTTACTCCACTGTTAAGCAACACTATAAAAAATTTTTCCAAAAAATTTAAGGAAACACCGTTTCCTCAATGATATTTATTTCTATGAAAAATTTAATGTTGCTTTTTTATATCTCAGCAACCCCATAATTCAAAACATTACATGGGGGCGGAAATAAACCAAACTTTCACATAGAGTAGTCAACTAGACATTCTCATAACATGATCTGTTTTTTTTTATTGTTTTTTTTTTTTTTTTTTTTTTTAATTTTACAAGAAAATTTTGGAAAAATCTGTACGAAATGCTTTTGCATGAATAACAGTTTGTAAAATAAAATTTCATTAAAGTTCAATAAGTTTATTCAATGTTTTCATACTCATTTGTGTAGTTTATAGGCTCTCAAAGTGCCACAGATTACTATCGCTAACTGTTTATAGCTAGACAGCATTTTTAGTTTTCGCCGCGATTTCATTTGGATACTCCGTTCATAGACTTTACTCCAAAATATAATTTTTTTTTACTAACTTGCTTGTCGGCATATAAATTAAACTTATACAATATATCTGACGAGATTTTAGAATCAAGATTTGCCTGGCTGCATATTAATACGTACTCTTTTAAATACGCGTATTTACATCTATTCTGTTCAAACCTCACCAATCATCAAATCTCCTGATATTTTAAAACTAAACAAAATATCTCCTGCTTTTGCACAAATATTTAACCGAGAAATAAGTAAACACATGGAGTTGTGCCATTTAAAATAATTGGGCTTTCCCACCCATTGGAAAACCCAAGTTAAAATACTAAAATATCAAAATTACTTCGATATATATTCTTCGAAATACTAATAACTCGATTCAAAATCTAATTATATACACGTGCGGGGCTTTCAAATAGAGCTATAAATTCTTGTCTATTGCTCATGTTTTCGAGATATCAACATTACAAACAATAACGGAAATGGAAAGATGGAAAAATTTTCAATTCTCTTCAACTTTACGAAGCGATTGCTCAAGAAATAGTAGAGCTGTATAAAACCAATTATAGATCTGGGAACTAGCTTTGCTAATACATACATTTACCTCTCTCTGGCACATACTTTTTATGATTTAAAAAAAAAAAAATTCGCATTATTAAAGTATCGAAATTATATTTATCTATATAAATAAAATCGAAAATCTGTCTGTCTTTCTGTCTGTATGTTTGCCTCATCATCACGGGAGAACGGCTGAACCGAATTTCATGAAATTTTGTGGGTGACCTTGGAATAGCCCCGCTTGAAATTTAGTCTATGTTTCGAGTTTGTAGGATCAGAGGTTGTTCACATATTAATTAAAAACCCACAGTTAAACCTTTCATAGACATAGTATTATGCAGATGATATATCTTCCCGTAACTTTATTTGAAGGGAATGATAACATGTCGCTAAGCAACGGATTTAAATCCAATGTCTTTATGCAGCAATGTGTTTATGCAGCAGACGATTTTTGTTAAAATATTTTTCGATGTAAATACTAGAAAATGTATATAAGATCAATTTTACCGAAATCGCAGTTTTGACTGGATTGTATCCATTACGGCCTTCAGTTAAGATTACTGGGCTTATTAATATTTTCAATTTATTACACCATCTGTTTTATTTTAGCAAAAAAGGTTGAAACTCATATATGGCAATGCGGGTAATTTTCTATTAGTACACAGGTATATCTTCTAATCTACGAGAATATAAGCAATACGAGCCACATAAAATTTTAGCGTTTTCATTTTGGCACATATTGGAATCAATTACACCCCTCAAGTTTAAAGATTGCGTGGATAATTTATATTTTCTCTTTATTATGTTATCTGTTAGATTTTTGAAATTCATATTTTGTAATATGGGTCATTTTTAACACTTTACAATATAGTTGAAAAGTGTTTATGACTTTGTTCATTCTGTCTGTCTGACAGACATACAGACAGAATGAACAAAGTCATAAACACTTTTCAACTTTGTTGTAAAGTGTTAAAAACGAAACTTTTACTGTAATGATTAAAGCAATGGTTGGAGTTCAAATTAATCAGTTCGTGTTTGTACAGTTAAAATTTAAATATTAAGTTAATTAATATATATATATATATATTTAATATTTCGCACACCTGTATAGTACGGTACTTTAAACGCTTTCTTAATGGCCATCCCTTTATAACCACTGTAATCAAAAACTCATTACAGAAATTCATTACTATTATTATTATTTTTTTTTACATTCACCTTTAGCAAAGACTGTAAAAATGGGGTATAAAATAATTAGAACAGTTTAGAAAACTAATATTTGTAAGGATTTATTATTAATAATACAGTTTTTTGGATTAAATAGTATATACAGTAAAAGTTCAAAAATCCAGACAATCTGAGACAATCACAATTTTTTTTTTCTTTCTTCACGTTTTAGTCTGCCTAACATACATTGTAATGAATAAGGAAAGTTTTCGAATAAAAGCGATAATTAAAAGTCGAGTTTTCGATAAATTCACATGGTTTTGGTACTCTAGAACACGAATCAACTATTTTCAGCGCGATGTTTATGTGTGCATCAGTTTGTATTGTGATGTGGTTTTGATCGCATAGGAAAGAACTCTTCAATGACAGACTACCTTGGTGACTTCCGCATCAGCCCCTCATATATGTCTGTATGTACTAAAGAACTACTCAACGAAATTTTCTGAAATTTGGTAGTCATGCGTGATTCTGGTGCTGATTAGATGTTCGTACAATTCGGAAAAGTTGAACTGTCCTTTTTGTTCGAAATAGTCTGCCAAAATCAAAGATTAAATATGATTAATTGTATTGATTAAATGCTTGTTTTATACGAAATGATGTCATTAAAAATTATTTTGTTTTTCTGACATTATTCGTAAATCGCAACAAGAATTTCCATGTTGTGGTTGCTAAGCCCCTTGACCTAGATAATGTTAGGTCAAGTTCAAAAGACCACGCCGCCCATAAACTGATAAGGCTACCCTCTCCTGGTCCTCTACTAGAAGATTTAAAGTTGCTTTCATGCAGTTGAGAGGGAGTTTCCGAGGAGGAAGAACAGGTACAGGAAGGGGAAACTCTGTCTCCTCGTTCAAACTTTATCCTTAATATGGTCGCTCCTTAAGAGGATATTCTCCCTCTCGTCTTCTCTTTTATTTTACCCATGCTAGCCTATGGAAAACAATCCCTAACTTCTAGCTCGTTTATTTTTAGGATTTTTCTCTTTCTGTTTTTTTGCAAGCATAGATGCTAAGAAAAGAAAGAGTTATGCGCTTTTAAAATATTCTTAATATGGTTAGAAGTATTTTTTATATTTATCGAAGAGTAACGCGTAAGTACTACCAAAAATATTTAAAATATATCTAATTATTTTATCGAGTTTTTAGAAAAGCACAAACTTTCCTATTTTTGGCATCTATGCTCGACAAAATATAGCAGGAAATAATTCTAAAAATTAAACGAACTAGAGGTTAGGGACTATTTTCCATAGGTTAACACTGGGAAAACGAAACAAGCGGCTAGAGGGGAAAATATCCTCTTAAGGGTGAGCGTCAGTAAATCTTCTGCCCTATGCGCGCTTTGTTAACTTTAGCAGAATACATTTTTCGCCGAAATTCTGCTCAAACAGTTGCGAAATATTTTCTGAAAGATAAAATGCAATGCTTAGATTATATTAAAACTAAATTTAATACTTAATAAAATAAAGAACATATTTTTTATTTTAATCCAAAACATTTTTGGTGCTGCCATCTGTTGTAATTTAATTCATACCGACTATTTTTATCTTTTAATGAACATTTTTAAATGTCTATTCCATCTAATACAGTATTAAATATAACAACCGATCATATATAATACTGCCACAATCACGGAAAGGTAATTTCTCATTCTATAAATTTGATAAGGGGATCTAAATGTACATGACAGAAGACTGCAGCTTTGTCTTCTTTGTCTTCAAATCCAAGTTCAATTACCTTTCCGTGATTGTAGCATTATTATGTATGATCTGTTCTATTTAATAGCGTATTAGAAGGAATAGAGATTTAAAAATGTTCATTAAAAAATAAAAATAGTCGCTATGAATTAAATTACGACAACAGATGGCAGCACCAAAGATGTTTCAGATTAAAATAAAAAATATGTTCTATATTTTATTGAGTATTAAATTTAGTTTTAATATAATCTAAGCATTGCATTTTATCTTTCAGAAAATATTTTGCAACTGTTTGAGCAGAATTTCGGCGAAAAATGTGTTCTGCTAAAGTTAACAAATCGCGGATAGGGCAGAAGATTTATTGACGCTCACCCTTAACCTGGCCAGCCCCTGAATGGAACGAGGACCATCATATTGGATCTATAATCCAGGACTTTTAGCCGAGTGCCCAGTAATGACACGGATAAGTGTTTTGGCAATTCCTAGATCTAATTAAGGTGTTTGTATTTCAGAAAAAGTGAGAAAATTGTTCGAAGAAGAATTTCCATTGTTAATATAGGACAGCTTCGCCAGCAAAACGTGTTCAGCAATGTGAGAATCTTCATTTCTTTCACACAAGCATAAAAAAGTAAGTGTCGTATTTCCTCCTTTTCATCACTCACAACACTACATTGAAACATGGGGTTAATTTATAATTTCAATTTACTCTTATACTCACAGAACCCCTTAAAAGGGGGCATTATTAAAGCTAGGATCGCGTTCCCATTGCAGATAGCAACATCCAGGTATTGGTCTCGTACTTATTATACGCTCGTCAGCATGGAGTTGTCTACACCTGCAATGGCAGCAATAAAACCTGCTATATGCCATAATTTTGTGAACTTGTATGGAGACTAACAAATTCAGTCATACCAAATAATGAGGAGCATGAAATTTACCCAGCATTGCTGTTATCTGCGCGATCCTAGCTTTGAGAACGCCCCCTTTAGACGGTTTCTGTGAATATGAACTTAGTCATCACAGCTTCATTTTAAAAAATTCGATGCCCTCTGTATAGCAGCATTGAATTTGTTGTTTTCCCTTAGAGGTTCGGAAATTATGGCACATAGCATGTTTTCGCCTATTACCCTTAAAGGTTGACTTCTCTACCCTTACCCTACAACTATATTCTTTTTGAATGCATATAAAATTGGTAGAGATGAAATTTCAATCATTCCCTGATTCAAGTGCATTGTTAAAAAGTCTTCTAGAACTCAAACAAAGCACTTGTTGAAGCAGACAATGGTAGAAGGAAAACTTCTCCACTGATTAGATATCATTTTAAGCGCATATCGATTTTCACCAATCATGTAGAAAACCTTTAATCTAATGTTCTTTGCAAAGAGATGAATCTTACATTGTGGATTGAAGTCTCGTGATGGTTGACCTCTCAGAAAAATATAAACTTAAATTGTAATGTTCTAGCCTAAATCTTAATCTAAAGTGCACCGTAGAGTGATTTTAGGAGTCCGTCTCACACACGGCAATTCAATTAAGATGGCATACAATTACTAACTTGACTACAAAAACTAAGGAAGATGCTGGGTAGTCAAAAAACTATTTTTATTACTTATCATGCGTAGTATTGAGAAAGTATTGTTTTCACGAAAATTTAAAATACATCAATTTAAAATAAGAATATTGTTTTCACGTTTTGACTATTTTTGGAGTGGTGCCTGTTTGTATGTCTGTTGTCGATTTTCTTTTGTGTACAAGATAGCGAACACAAATATTAATGGATTTTCACGAAACTTTATTTCCAGTTTCGTTATCAAAAGATCCTGAACTAAATTGATTTTTTTTTAATTCGAGCGAAAACTTCGAAATTTATTTAAAATTATATATATATATATATGTTAACATGGCAGCATGTAGGACAAAATTTGACATACTCATGCATTAAAGGTTTTATTTATGGCTTAATAATCACGAGAACATTTGACGACCTTGGCGGCGAATTTTTAAATGTTGCAAATTAATTAAAATGTGGTCGTACTGATGAAAATTGCGTTAAATTTAAGAGAAAATCACACTAAATTGATAAAATTTAAAGTTAAAACATAAGTACGATTTTGATATGAATTGGAATTCAAACTAATTAATAAACGGATGTTATATTAAGGAAGTTTCAATAGTGTCTGTCTGTCTGTTCTAGTTGGCAATAAATTTGACAACCTTGGCGACTTTCGAAAAGTGTCTAAAATCTTGATTATTTACCATTTATTCAAATAAAAGGTAAATTTCATCATTTCAACTACTTTTGCATATACATATATATCTATAATATATATATATATATATATATATATATATATATATATATATATATATATATATATATATATATATATATATATATATATATATATATATATATATATATATATATGCTTCTACGAAAAGATCAAATCCCCCTAAGCGTTTTATGTGTTACCTGTTGGCTGACTTCATGTCCAAGCTTTCAATTTTTACTATTTTGCTATTCTAGACTACTTCAAGCTGCATTGCGCTTATTGGTCTAGATAACTGTTTTTGTACTATTTGTACTATGGTAGTTTCTGTTATATGACATTCTATATATATATATATACTTCTACGAAAAGAATTTTAATCCAGGGTTGCATAATATGCTCATGTTTATATTTTTAGATGATATATTATGTGCATCCCATAATAATAATCCTATAGTATTTAACTTTTATCCTAATAATTTACAATTAAATGCAAGTAATAATGACTCTAATGCTGCAAATTTTTTAGATTTAAATTTAGATTTACAAAATTGTAATCTGGCTATAAACTTATATGATAAAAGACAAGATTTTAATTTTAATACTTCTAAAATTGAACACTTTGACTCTTGTTTTCACTTGCAATCAGTGTTTAGAAATATTATATCAAACTAGGTTCTTAGAATCAATAAAATTTGTAATGACAATTATAAATTAGCGCATTTTATAGAATTATTAAATATTGCAACTAATAATGTATATCTTCCCAATTTCGTAATTAAAATTATCAAATCAGTGTATCAACTACCACTCGAGAACATCCAAGACAACTTTCCCAAATATGGCGGATAATAATAATAATAATAATATATATATATATATATTAATTATATAATTATTTAAAAATGATAAATAATAAAATAAATTACAAAAATTTGAAAAATAGGATAATTTGAAAATAAGATATATTATTACTTTCCTTATATACATAATGTATAAGGAAAGTATTGTAACGGGGTCGAAAATTCGAATTCGAGTTTTCGACGGGAGAGCACGTTTCAAGCATCCCTGATCACGATTCAAACATTTTTGAAGTGATGTCTGTGTGTGTGTGTGTGTGTGTGTGTGTCAGTGAGTCTGTGGAGACGATAACTAACGAACGAATGGACCAATTCGAACCAAATTTGGTACAAAAATCACAATCCGTAAACACTGGAAGCCTATTGTTTTTATACGCAATCGATAGCTCAAAACCCCCCTAAATTTTCGAATGAAATTTTGAAAAAATCGTCAAAAAATCAAAACCGCTAATAAAGTTACGCAAATAGACATTTCTTATGTAATTTTTCATTAGAAAACAATTGACATAAATTTTAGAACGCTAACATGAACCGTTCTTGAGATATTGCACATTTTAAAAAAAAAATATCAAAAAGTCATATAAAATAGAAAAAAAATATCCCCTTTTGAGAAACATGTTCACTTTTCATATGTAATATCATACGATAAATTGCGTGACAGCATTCTCGTGGATCTAGCTCGTTCCATTCATGAAAAAAGATACTTTGAGTAATACTTTTGTATTTGAACGCCAATATTCATTTATCTGCTGTAAGAATAACTTATTTCTTCGTCCATAACGCTTGGCGAGATTTTGGCGACGAAATTGGCAGAATATCGCCAACTTGGCGACTTCTTCAAATGTTGCCAAATTAACGAAAATCTCGCCAAATGGATAAAAATGACGCTAAATCAATGAAAATGACGACTAATTGTCAAAAATTCAATATCTTGAAAAGAATATTAGTATCTACTATTAGAAAAACCTATTTTTTTTTACTGTAAAAGTACATTCATTACATTATGTAAGGAAAGTCATGTGTTGCCCACATCAGATTTTTTTTAATGTTTTGAATACTATTTTCGCTAAAAATATGTAACTTTAGCCAGTATGATACTACGATTTGAGCCCCCTTATAATGGTGTTAGTGGCATACTCGTTTATTCAATTCTTCTGTGAATCACTTTTATAGTAAGATTTTTCATCTATGACCTGTTCATCCTGTATACCTTATATTATTTGTTGTCTTGTCTCCTACTCTAACTGAAGGCCACTTCAACTTGTTCCAACCCCCTGGTCTATCTTGTCGTCCTTCTACCGGATGCATCTCAACTTTTTTTCATTCTGTTACAATTGCTCACATTTAATACACGTGAAAGCTGAGTTCCTGCCTCATGAATGATGGTAATTCTTGAATTCCTAATAATTTTTCAATGTTTCCTCTTTTAATGCTTGCAGTCTGAGCTTTGGAATTTATAGTAACTTACTATTGGTAAATTTGAAATAAGCATGTGCTTGGGTTAACTAGAATTAGATGCTTAGACCTGAAGATGAATCTAAGTCTAGTTAATCTCTAAAATGAAGCCAATGCTGTTCATTTCTTTTATTGGCATTGTTGCCGGGGTTTAACTGCTGTGATTTTAATATTTCATAATTACTTGGAATTTGTTATTATTATTATATCTTTCTTATATATATATATATATATACACAGAATGTCCCAAAAAGATTGAAAAGCGCTTTAATTCTTTACCCTGTTATTTAATTCTTACCTGTTGGAGATAAGTGGGCAATGTAAATTGCAAAAATGTTGAAAGTAAGGTAGGAAATAAGACTACATTAATGAAATAGTCCTCCCATTAATATTCAAAAAGTTACACTTTTTAAATTTTTATACGACCCCCTTAGACAAATTTGGTCAATCACAATTTTTTTTATTTTTAATGTAATAAGATCCTTAAAAAACCCCGCGTATATGTATCTTTAAAATAAACTGAATTATGATAAAGGAAAAAATATGAATTATGCCACTTTTCCGTTCCATGTGAAAGGCTGTTTTATCAGTGAAAATGGGGATTATAAACAAATTCACGATGGAAATTGTTTGGATAAAATAAAGTACTTAAAAGTACTTAATTATTAAAAGAGTACTTATTTATTGGAAAGTACTTAAAAATCCGTGATTGCATTGTGAGCCTACGCGAAATTCGCAAAAATGTCTCCTATGTATTATCATCCAGTTTTATCTTTTTTATGATATGTCACAAATTTACATTTCTAATTTGATATAGGGTCCCCATTCACAATGTTCAACTTTCAATTAAATATAACCCGCTCAATTTTAAAGATGCAGATATGCGGCTTTTTTAATGATCTTGTTTCATTAAAAATAAAATTTTCTGATTGACCCAATTTGTCTAAGGGTGTCGTATAAAAATTTAAAAAGTGTAACTTTTTGAATATTAATGGGAGGAGTATTTCATTAACGTAGTCTTATTTTTTACCTTAATTTCAACTTTTGTGCAATTTACATTGCCCACTTATCTCCAACAGGTAAAGAATTAAAGCGCTTATATATATATATATATATATATATATATATATATATATATATATATATATATATATATATATATATATATACAGGGTGACCAACACAAAATCCAACACACATGTCCAATCTACAAATAACAAATAATTTGTTCCAACTGAACAAACAATTATTGGTGAGTATTATTTAAATGTTTTGAAACGTTTGATGACCAGAATTTGTCGCATTCGTCCAGAATATCGGGATGAAAACAGTTGGTGTTTGTTGCATGATAATACACCCAGTCACACCTCACTTATTGTTCGTAGATTTTTGGCAAAAAATAACGTCTGTGCGTTGAATCATCCTCCGTATTCGTCTGATTTAGCACTCTGCTACTTCTCTTCATTCCAAAAACTTAAAATGAATTTAAAAGGGTGCTATTTTGATGATATTTCGACCATACAAACAGCATCGACTTGGTTTTGGAGGCCATTTCGCAAAGTCAACTGGAACAGGCAATCGATCCATTATTAAATCGCTGTAACAAGTGTATTGAAGCTGAAGGGGCTTATTTTGAATAAAAAACCAAAACGAATTATAATTTCCTGCTTCAATTTCATTTTTCAGACCCAGTCTTAATTCTTTGACGCACTGTGTATATATAGGAAGAAACAAACAATCCGGCGAGCCAAATTTTTATGCAAATTTTACAGCACTGCGGATTATAGGGCACAGTGGATTATATTCAAGAAATTACTGTAATATCTATATATATAAAGAAGAAAAAGTGTGTATGTATGATCCACCATAACTGAAGAACGGCTGAACCGAATTTCATGAAATTTGTCTTGGTAGTCTTGAAATTACCCACACAAAACATAGGCCATTGGCCATGTTTCGAGTTTCTACGACCAGTGGTTCTCGAGATATTAGTGAAAAACGACACATTTTCCTAGGAGTTCTACTCTCTAACTCCATGATTCACAACGAAAAGGTTGGGCATTGTTGGTTTAAAACGTGAAAGTTAATTAAATCTCTGAGTTTTGTGGGAGTTTATTGAACGTATTAGACACTCTTTTGAAAATCGCAGGTTTGAGATATGAATTTAAATGGAAACTATTACCATGGTTTATTTCTCACAAGCTTACTCAACACTGAGTTTTGTGGGAGGTTATTGAACGTATAAGACACTTTTGAAAATCGCAGGTTTGAGATATGAATTTAAATGGAAACTATTACCATGGTTTATTTCTCACAGGCTTACTCAACACTGAGTTTTGTGGGAGTTTATTGAACGTATAAGACACTTTTGAAAATCGCAGGTTTGAGATATGAATTTAAATGGAAACTGTCACCATGGTTTATTTCTCACAGGCTTACTCAACAACGAAAAGTATTAAGAAATCACAAGAAAGATCAATCATGCATAAAGCATTGATTATGAAACACTTTTCTACTTTAATTTTATTTAAACATCTCTAAAATGCGATACATTCAGCGGTAATATATCACAATCAACCCTGATATGTTCCGGTGTAATTTTTATCATAGTTTTGTATGGTAAATCCCGAGCAACGTCGGGTAATCGCTGCTAGTTTTTATATAAAATATAGTGAGTTTCACTGTTCGTGGTTACGTCGTTTAGATAGGGTATCAAGGGGAATGTGAATTAATTGCGTTGTGTTAGGCGATGGTATAGTATGTGTGTTTTAAGAAACAGTTGGATAAGAAATAAGAATCTTGAATGAGAGGGGTGGCATATTGCTCGCATGTGTTTGTGGATATTAAGAGCATCACTGCTGCGGATGGAGGGTAATATTATGCAAATTCACCTCATCTTATGACGGGCTTACCCTTTTAAGATAATATAAAAAAATCTGATGTGGTAACACATGACTTTCCTTATATAATGCAATGAATTTACTACTTTTACAGTAAAAAAAATAGGTTTTTCTTATAGTAAATACTTATATTCTTTCCAAGATATTGAATTTTCGATAATTAGTCGTCATTTTCATTGATTTAGCGTCATTTCAATCCATTCGGCGAGATTTTCGTTAATGTGACAGCATTTCAAAAAGTCGCCAAGTTGGCGACATTCCGCCAAATTCGTCGCCAAAATCTCGCCAAGCTTTACTGACGGAGATATAAGTTATTCGTATAGCAGATAAATGACTATTGGCGTTCAAATACAAAAGTATTAATCGAAGTATCTTTTCTCATGAATGGAACGAGCTAGATCCACGAGAATGATGTCACCCAATTTATCGCATGGTATTACATATGAAAAGTGAACATGTTTCTCAATAGGAAATATATTTTTTTTAATTTTATATGACTTTTTGATAATTTTTTTGAAAAATGTGAAATATCTCGAGAACGGTTCATCTTATCGTTCTAAAATTTATGTTAATCGTTTTCTAATGAAAAATTACATAAGAAATTCCTATTTGCGTAACTTTATTAGCGGTTTTGATTTTTTGACGATTTTTTCAAAATTTCACTCAAAAATTTAGGGGGGTTTTGAACATTCGATTACGTTTAAAAACAATAGGTTTCCAGTGTTTACGGATTGTGATTTTTGTACCAAATTTCGTTCAAATCGGTCCATTCGTTCGTCAGTTATCGTCTCCACAGACCCACTGACACACACACATACTTTCACACACACACACACACACACAGACATCACTTCAAAAATATTTGATTCGTGATCAGGGATGTTTGAAACATGCTCTCTCGTCGAAAACTCGAATTCGAATTTTCGACTCCGTCACAATACTTTCCTTATACATTATGTATATAAGGAAAGTAATAAAATGTGTAGCTGTAATTAAAGTCCATTGTGTTACAATATTGTAAAGATTAGGAAAGTTATTTATTTTAATTAATAGGGGGGGGGGGGAGAAAAAGAACGCTTGGTTATGCATGCAAAACATTTTCATTACTGTTACGACTTATCATCTTGAATCGTGGGTGTGCGCTCAGGATACAAGAATGAGTTTACATTTCTGGATAACTAACACGTTTATTCACAAGCACAGAGCGTAAACAGAAACAGTATACAGTAAAACAGCACTCAAATGCTTCACTAATTTCACAAAATAACCGCTCCTATAAAATATTGGATGAAGTCACAGTTCAACGTAGCTCGTTAACAACTCTCCGACTGAGTGATGACTCCTATTTATAGACTCTCCATAGAAACTTCTGGAAATCCCTCATATCACGCAAAATATTGGTTGTTTCGAGGTCCTTCTCGAATCTTCGAAAATGAGTCAAATTGGTGATAAATCGCTACATCTGGAAACCTTCCTCCTGACTTCAGCATCTGGCAACCCTATATGCACGTCATGGGAAAGCCTGTATGGACGTTTTCTCCGTCTGGTTCTCAAAAGAAAAGACTTCATTGAGGGAATCGTTCGCAATTTATTAACTCTCTAAAAGTTAAATTGATTATATTTGCGTTGATGCAAAAAGTTAAATTAATTATATTTGCGTTGATGCTTCCTGGAAGAATTTAACATATTTCTGGTGCTGAATTTAACGGTGGTGCTCCGTAATAGGTTACAGATCCTTGCCTTAGAAGCCTATTAAAATATTACTCTCTTCAGAACTGAAATGTGTTCAGCAGCAATAATTAACTGCAATTAGGCGCAGTTCATGGCTGCCACCCCTATGGCTCAGCTCGTATGAGGGTCTTAAGAGAAGATATTTTATATAGAAATGTATAAAATCTCAAAGGAAAACTTGTTCAATGATGTTATAGAAATAAAACATCTAGAATTAGCCATTTTACCCGAGCTTCGTGCGTTTTCAATGGCTAGTGGTTATTAAGTGTGGCACATACATTCTTAATCAAAGTTTTTGATAACCAGTTGTAATTATTGGCAGTAAAAAAATATCAAATTGTGTATTTATTGTTTATAAATAGAGAAAAGTATGTATGTATGTATGTATGTATGTATATATGATGCAACATCACGGGAGAACGGCTGAACCGAATTTGATGAAATTTGGTGGGTAGTCTTGAAATAGCCTCACTTAAAATAAAATTTAATCCATGTTTCGAGTTTCCACGACCAGTGGTTCTCGAGATATTAGTGAAAAACGATACTTTCGTTTGTCTCATCATCACGGGAGAACGGCTGAACCAAATTTAATGAAATTTGGTGGGTAGCTTTGCAATAGCCTTCCATAAATGTAGTCCAAGTTTAGAGTTTTTAAAACTAGGAGTTATCGAGATATTGATGGAAAACGAAACTTTTTCCTAGGAGTTCTACTCTCTAATTCCATGATTCCCAACGAAAAAGGTTGGAAATCGTTGGTTTTAATGTGAAAGTCAATTAAATCTCTGAGTTTTGTGGGAGTTTATTGAACGTATTAGTCACTTTTGAAAATCCCAGGTTTGAAATATGAATTTAAATGGAAACTCTATCATCATGATTTATTTTTTACAGGCTTACTCAACAACGAAAAGTATTAAGAAATCAAAATGGTTATTTACTTATCAGCAATTTATGAGGAAGATTCTTTCTTATATCATCTATATATATATAAAGAAGAAAAGTATGTATGTATGTATGTATGATCCAACATCACGGAAGAACGGCTAAACCGAATTTGATGAAATTTGGTGGATGGTCTTCTTCTTCTTCTTCTTCGACCCAGACCGTCCGACCTACCAGAAAGGTGGTGGGTGGTCTTGAAATAACTCATCTTAAAATATAGTCTACGTTTCGAGTTTCTACGACCATTGGTTCTCGAGGTATTAGTGAAAAACAAAACTTTCGTTTGTCTCATCATCACGGGAGAACGGCTAAACAGAATTTAATGAAATATGGTAGGTAGCTTTAAAATAGCCACCCATAAATTTAGTCCAAGTTTCGAGTTTCTAAGACCAGGGGTTGTCGAGATATTAATGGGAAACGAAACTTTTCCTAGGAGTTCTACTCTTTAACTTCATGATTTCCAACAAAAAAGGTTGGAAATCGTTGGTTTTAACGTGAAAGTCAATTAAATCTCTGAGTTTTGTGGGAGTTTATTGAACGTATTAGTCACTTTTGAAAATCGCAGGTTTGAAATATGAATTTAATTGCAAATTATCACCATGGTTTATTTCTCACAGGCTTGCTCAACAACGAAAAGTATTAAGAAATCACAAGGAAGATCAATCATGCATCAAGCATTGATTATGAAACACTTTCCAACTTTAATTATATTTAAACATCTCTAAAATGCGATACATTCAGCGGTAATATATCACAATGCTGCAAAAATTAATTATATTTGTAAATTAAAAACTTCATTGAAAAAAAAACGAACTTGATTCAAATGACGCCATCGAAATATAAATCGCCTGGCTCTCTGTGTAAAAGCAGTATATATTTCATTCATACATTTTTATTTCATTCATCACAGTACTACAATAATTTATTCTACTTAGAAACTTAAAACCATGGAGGACAAAGTAATTTAACTCTATGCATAATACTTCATCGAAGAAGTCTGCCATTAAATCGTCTGCTTCTCTATGAAAAATCAATGAATGTTTCATTCATATCATCTATATTGCAGAATCCTGAGCAAAATAATTTTGCGTTAAAGAAATTCAGCAATTCTTATACAATTTATCTTACAGCTTAATCAGTTTACATTCTCCATAAGTAAAAATTAGATTTCATTGTAGAAATAATCAAAGTTTGATGATCATTTAAACTCAAATATATTGTAATTGTGTTGTTTCAGAACACAGATGCACAGAAATTAAGCAAAAATAAAGTGGTTTTAGGACGGATACAACGCTGAATTTAAATTAAAAAGAATTTTAAAAATCACAAATTTGACACAATATGGATGGCATTGATCATTTAAACTCAAATATATTGTACTTGTGCTGTTTCAGAATACAGATGCACAGAAATTAAGCAAAAATAAAGCGGTTTTAGGACGTTTACGACACTAAATATAAATTAAAAATAATTTTAAAAATCACGATTTCGACACTAGATGGATGCCATATTTTATTTAAGTGGGTCACGTGATCTCGTCATATAATGGGTTTAATTATTATTATTCTCTTCATACAAAGGGTTTAATTATTATTTTAACTGTTATTTAAAAAAACTACTGAATATATTTTGCTGCACATTTTTATATATATTTTATGGGATAATTTGAATATTTCCTAAAACTCTCGAAGCAATTTGTTAATTTTATATTCACTTAAAAATGTTTGAAAAATTAGGTCCCATAGGGTTCAATGTATTTCATTTTTTCAGCCCGGGTTCAATCCAAAACTAATTGGGTGATATTATTCATTTATATTCCCATACGTTCCACAAACCGTCTGAACAACATACTAAAATTCATTTTGATAAAATCATTTTTACGGTAGTTATCGTACTAACGGACAGACAGACAGACAGACAGAATGAACAAAGTCATAAACGCTTTTCAACTATGTTGCAAAGTGTTAAAAATGGTTATTTAATTATCAGCATTTTATGAAGAAGATTCTTTCTTATGCAACTATGACTTATATAATGCATTTATTTTTTTTTCTTACATAATGCAATGAACTTACATCTTTCACAGTGAAAAAACAATGTATAAGATTCACGGCCCTATATGTTCCGGTGTAATTTTTATCATAGTTTTGCATGATAAATCCCGAGCAACGCCTGGTATTCCCTGCTACAAAATAGTGTAGGTTTTTTTTTAAATCCTTGAAAATCCCTTTGTAGCGTCACCTTCATTTGAATTTTCTGGTCACATGGAAGGACTGAAATTGCCAGTTCCCACAGAAGTTCGCAAAAATTGTGGCTTATACCAAGTTTCTTGCTTCCATTGCAGATAACGGCTATTCCATGCTGATAAGTGCATAATAAGCGCGAAACCGGTCATGGATGCTGAAACCTGAAATGGGAGTGTCTTAAAAAAAAGTTATCTGGTTATGGCGTTTTACGCACTATATGTGTATGTAAATTCCTTAGGGATATGAGAATTTGTTCTTGAGTTATTATACACACACACACACACAAGAAGGGGAAACCTCACGCAGATAGACAGAGACAGAAAGTGTTTCATCCATTTTTTTTTTTATCCCAATGGCCAGGCATTGACTCTTTCATCTTCGCCTATACATCGGCCAGAACAGTGAACCTCTTAGCCGTCAAAGACGTTGCCCCAGCGCACCAGTGGGGGTGGGAACACATTGCGCCCAACAACACAAACATCCATGTCTTACGTGGGACTCGAACCCACAACGTAGCGGCCGATCAATCGCTGGAAACGCTCGCCTTGACCGTTCGGCCACCACGTCGACTGAAATGAGCCAACAGTACGCGGTGTTCCCAGGTGGTCACCCACCCAAGTACTGACCGCGCCCGATGCTGCTTAACTTCGGTGATCTAACGGGAACCGGTGTTTTCAGCACGGTATAGCCGTTGGCTTACATCCAAATTTGGAATTAGAATATTTCATTGAATATTTTTATGAAGTAAACAATAATTTTTCCATACAAAAAATATTAAAAGGTAATTAAGTGCATATTGTTTCCCGGCTTCACCCACTTACTTGCATATAAGTCGGGATCCCAAATTTTTTGCCAATAGCTTCCATCCGCGAAATTTTTACACCTCGCCTTCTTTTATTTACTTTGGCTCCGATTTTGCAAGAAGTAGCGCCAGAAACGTTGTACAACAAAAGCAAATGTAAATCCTATTAAACATTTACAGCCACTTTGAAAGATTTGCAAGAAAAGATAAATGAACATTTACGCTGTCTCAGATGTTTTTAGTGGGAAATGATCCCACTCAGAACCATCTCCAGCCTGTCTTGGACCCAGTGATTTCAACCAGTGGTCGGAAGTAGCGAAACTACAGTAGTCACTACTTTTTCTCGTAGTTTGTAGTGCAACGCACTACTTTAAAAAAAAATCTGATGTGGGCAGCACATGACTTTCTTTATATAATGCAATGAATTTACTACTTTTACAGTTAAAAAAAAATGTTGTTATTATAGTAGATGCTTATATTCTTTACAAGATATTGAATTTTCTTCTATTAATCTTCATTTTCATTGATTTAGCTTCATTTTTATCCATTTGGCGGGATTTTCGTTAATTTGGCAACATTTAAAAATGTCGCCAAGTTGGCGACATTCTGATAAATTCGTCGCCAAAATCTCGCCAAGCGTTATGGACGGAGAAATAAATTATTCTTACAGGGGATAAATGACTATTGGCGTTCAAATACAAAAGTATTACTCAAAATATATTTTCTCGTGAATGGCACGAGTTAGATCCACGAGAATGATGTCACCAAATTTTCGTATGATATTGCATATGAAAAGTGAACATGTTTCTTAACAGTTAATATATATTTTTTTTAGTTTATGGAATTTTTAGATAAATTTTTTTGAAAAATGTGCAATATTTCGAGAACGGTTCATGCTAGCGTTCTAAAGTTTATGTCAATCGTTTTCTAAGGAAAAATTACATAAGAAATGTCTATTTGCGTAGCTTTATTAAAGGTTTTGATTTTTTGATGATTTTTTCAAAATTTTACTCGAAAATTGAAGAAGGTTCTGAACATTCGATTGTGTTTTAAAACTATAGTCTTCCAGTATTCATGGATTGTGATTTTTGTACCAAATTTCATTCAAATCGCTTCATTCGTTTGTGAGATATCGTCTCCACAGACTCATTGACACACACACACACATACTTTCACACACACACACACAGACATCACTTCAAAAATGTTCGATTCGTGATCAGGGATGCTTGAAACGTGCTCTCCCGTCGAAAACTCGAATTCGAATTTTCGACCCCGTCACAATACTTTCCTTATACATTATGTATATAAGGAAAGTAATAAGTAGTGTAGCGAGTAGCGCGATACAATACATCACTAGTTTGTATCGAGTTTTGACGCTACTTTTAACGTTACTTCAGTAAGCAAACAAGGTGCCATTGTACATATCATGTGATCACCCTTTCTTCATTTGTATGAAATTTAGTGTTCTGCGCAACGATGTACGATGAATGGCTGCAGGGTTAGGAAGGCCATTGCCTCATGAAGTTGATTTTTATATAGATATATTCAGATGTGTTATTTCCCAAAAGGTCCTACTTATTGCAATTTTGAGATGCAAACTCTACTAAAAATGAACAAACATGTTTTTAAATAAATAGTTTTTTACATTTATTTTATTTTATACTTTTAATAAATAAAATGGATATACGTCAACTTTAATTAAACTTTAAAATCAAAGACAACCAAAAATAGATTTTAAAGTCATTTAATAAAATCTCCTTTTCTTGACGCACAAAACTTACACAGCCAAAGCTCTTTCGGGCATCACAATGTGCTTCATCAGTGGTTTCGCCACTGATGAAGGACATTGTGATGCCTGAAAGCGCTTTGGCCGTAGAAAGCCCAGACCACACGACCAACCCGAAGGCTTATGGTTGCTGCTTGTTTGGCCGTGTAACTTTCGTACGTCGAGGAAAAGAGATTTTATTAAAGGACTTTTAAATCTATTTTTGGTTGTCTTTGATTTTAAAGTTTATACTTTTATTTTATTTTACTGTTTTCAAATGCGAGTAAAAGCTTAAAGATTGGAAAGTTGATCAGTAAATTTGGGAATCAGTAAATTTTAATTATTCAGAATAAGTATGTTTTTTTTTTTTTTTTTTTTTAATCAAATGGCCAGGCACTTGATTTCCATCATTCGCCTATAAATCGGCCAGGAACGTGAACCATTTAGCCTTTCTAGGACGTTGCCCCAGGCGCACCAGAGGGGGCGGAACACACTGCGCCCAACAACACAACATCCATGCGTGGGACTCGAACCCATAATTCTGCGGTCGAACGATCGCTTGGAACGATCGTCCAACAACACAACGTCCATGCCTTACGTGGGATTCGAACTCACAACGCGGCGGTCGAACGATCGCTTGGAAAAGCTCGCCTTGACCGCTCGACCACCGCACCGGCAAATAAGTATGTTAAATTACTGCAGTATACCTACATCCTCAACTTTTTGTGAAAATTGAAGCTGTGGCTGGCAAAGTTCGTCTTATAAAAGTAGTTATGTAGTGACTACATTTTAAATGTAGTTTGTAGTCACTACTTTTTAAAAAAAGTAGTTGTAGTTGTAGTTAACTACATTTGTCATAATGTAGTTGTAGTTGTAAATCACTGCAATTATAAAGTAGTTTTTCCAACCACTGTTTGTTACAGTTTTTGGACTCATAGGCAAAGTTAAATTATTTTCAGCTACCGCCACACTTCCTTTCTATCTGAATTTTATATATATATATAAAGAAATAATTGGCAACTTATGGTTTTATTTAATACGAGCAGTATACCCGTTCTTATGTACATTACCCCGTTATGTACGGGGTACATAATATAAAAAAACTTAAAATTCACAACTATGTGCAAATTCCTATAGTATACTAAATGATATTGTTAATCGAAATATTCTTTAAAAATATTTAGTTTAATGTTCCTGAAAAAAAGTTTAAGAATCCCTGTTCTCGCTATATACAATTATCTTCACGGGCAGATCTGAAGAATAAAACACCCTGGTCCCGTTTATAAACACATTTACACGATATATATGAAATTGAATTAATATATGTAAAATAAAAGCGCTAAAATTTTATGGGACCCGTACTACTTATATTCGCGAATATTAGAAAATATACTCTGTATTAGCAGAAGATTACACGTACTACAACATATGAGTTTTAACAATCTTTGCTAAAATGAAACAAACAGATGACGTAATAAATTGAAAATATCAATAATCCCGTAATCTTTAATTATGAAGGCCGTAATTGATTCCAATATATGCAGAAATGAAAGCCCTAAAATTGTATGGAAAGATATACCCGTACTACTTATATTGTCGTAGATTAGAAAATACGCCCGTGTGTTAAAAGATTACCCATATTATAATATGAGTTTCAAAAATCTTTGCCAAAATGAAACAAATGATGTATTAAATTTAAAATATGAATAACCCTCGCAAAGATTACCTGTACTACAAAATATGAATTTCTAAAATATTAATAATAAGAACTTTTAAACCTGGAAACCGTAATTTATATAATCTAGTTAAAATGCAATATCGCTGAAATTTATTTTATATACATATATTTATTATTTAAATCGGAAAAGATTTAATAAAAATCGTCTGCCGCATAAACATATTGGATCTAAATCCATTGCTAAGCGACATGATATAATTTTCTTCAAATAGATAGGTGGAAAAAATATCGTCTGCATAATGCTATCTGTATGGAAGGTTTAATTGTGCGTTTTTAATTAATATCTAGATATCCCCTGGTCCTGGAAACTCAAAACACGGACTCAAATTTAAGTGGGGTTATTCCAAGTCTATCCCAAAAATTTTATCCAATTCGGTGCAATCGCTCTCCCGTGATGATAAACACTCAAATAAACAAACAAACAGATTTTCAATTTCATTTATATAGATATGGAAGAAATAACATACAAATGTATCACATAAATATGCTATTAAAATAAGTAGAGCACGTAATTTTGCGTACAATCGGTGATAAACTGGTTTGCAATGTAAAATGCTGCACAAATCAAGATAAAAAAGCATACGTGCATTTCGGTAATCAACTGTGTTTTCTTCTTCAGTGGAAAAACATCTAGACCTAAAGACCCAAATAAACGCAAGGCAATCTCGGATAAACTGAATTTGGAAATTGGATGGTGTTATCTGTTCCTGTATTATTTCAGTGGTGGGTGCTTATGTAGGACCTGAGAAACGATGGGTAGCTCTGGTTTGTAAAATGAGATAAATAAAATACCTGTGTATTTTGGGGGAAATAAATTACAATTTAAGTGGAATATCAGTCCCTATGCATTCATATCATTCTCTTCTCAGGTCCTTTACGTCATTACTACTCCATGTTATTCATAAACGCGATAAATCATGGCGTTAGAGAGGAGATAAAACGTCTATGGATGAAAGGCTTAAAAATACCATAATGCTTTGAGAATTATAGCTAGATATCATTAGTGTTAATAAAGTTCCATCTGTTCTCTTTTGACACAACAGGAAGACGTAGCGTTCTATGTATGTACTTTTGCTTATTTTTAAATTAAAATTCCCTAATTATGAGTAGAAGTAATAAGTACTTTTCCTAATTGTAAAACAGGGTACAGAATATAGAAAGACAAAAATAAACTAAAAGGTGAAAGGAATTTGAATACGCAGGAATATACTTCATTGTTTGAGTTATAATTTGCATTGCACTGATATATTTATTATTACTATTATTATTATTATTATTAATATTAATATTATGTTTCAAAATTAACAGTTTAAATAAATATTACTTTATTTAATACGAGACTTTTGCCGTAGAAATACTTACAATGCAAAAAAACTTATCTTACCTCAGCGTCACCTGAATGATTGTCTCAAACCATTTTAGCATTTTCCTAACATGAAGTTTTAATACCTTTTCTTTACCTCCATACCTCAAACTATTCATATATACCTGCAAATTGGATTTCACTTATCCAAACGTCGAATGGCAACCTGAGTTTATTAATATTCGTTTTATTCAATTAAAGATGTTCTTTTCTCCTATAAGAAATTATCGTATCTCCCTATGGAATGCAAAATTAAAAAACAATGTACTATAAATATAAATTTGCTTTTAATTTTTTTTAATTTCAACTTTTTAACAAATTTTATTTTTGCGCGACAAAATTGTCTCTAAATGATATATATTAAATTTTATGAAATTCAACCTGGTGGTTTTTACTGTGTTACATACGAACAGACGGACAAATAGACAGACGGACAGACAGACAGATTGACGAATCAACTAATTGCAGTAGGGGTGTTTTTTGTATTTATAAAACACTAGAAAAGCTAACAAAAAACTAATGTAAATGAAGTCAATAATTTTTATGTTTTCCTATGTTTCTTTAAAATAAAAAATTCAATAGCAAACTCTAATAGTAACTAAAAATAAAGAACTTATTAATTAGAACACAGCATAAAAAGGTTGAAAAATGGTATTAATAGATTTTAAAGACTAAGCGCCGGTATCAACAAATGCAAGGCTCATTTGTCGTGAATATATGCGTCAAAATAAAATGATTTTTCTGTGCTTCGTAATAGAAACATTTATTATAATAAAAATATTTCATTTTGGCGAATTTTGGTTTAAGCCAGTTTTTCATCTTAATAAACTTTACAAAACGAGTATACACAATGTATAAATTGCCCAACATTTCCGATGAAAATGGGGTGTACTTACACATCGCTTGCCACCACAGGAAGACATCCTTCACAAAATGCTTGTTTAAATTTCTCCCCAAAAATCATATCACGCCCTTGGAATCCAGTAAATAAATAAAATCGCCGTAAACACTACCAAACCCTTCAGTTGCCCGTTTTTCTGTCTTCAAAGTAATTGATCAGCCAATTTCATCAGTTTACTCAATGGATGTTTTGAAAGCGCGCTCGCCAAGATCTTCTTCAACACGTTAGCTGGTCCCCGCTGCTGATACAGATAGATCTGTTGATAGCCGAATAAATCAATGGCAGCGCGCTCGTATTTTTGACAGAATTGTTTCAGGATGCGTTCCTCTGTGTGGATGCGTTGTTCTAAACCAGCGGTGCTCAATCCGTCGATCGCGACCTGCCAGTTGATCGTCATGGCTTGTGAAGTCGATCTTTGGAGGATTTGCGGGAACGTGAGGAGTTCTGTATTGTGTTTCAAGAGAACGAAAATTAAATTTTAGCTTAAAACTCATTAAATAAACGAGTAAGGTTAAATATTATCACTCCCACTGCAAATAACAGTATCAATGGCCCGGTTTTGCACTTATTATGCGCTTATCAGCATGGAATAATAGTTAACTGCAATGGCAGTACGAAAATTCGCTATTTGCCGCAATTTTGCAAATTTCTGCGGGAACTGCCAATTTTAGTTCTTTCCTTTCATGTTCCTTCCTTTAGTCTTTTCCTCATGTTCTTTCCTCATGTTCTTTAATTTAGTTCTTTCCTTTAGTTCTTTCCTTTAGTTCTTTCCTTTCCTTCGGCATGAAAATGAAATTGTCGTGGGACTGAAATTGTCACTTCCCATAGAAGTTCGCAAAATTGCGGCAATTAGTAAGTTTTCGTTCTGCCATTCAATTGTTAATGGTTATTTCACGCTGATGAGCGCATGTTAAGCGCGAAACCGGTCCATGAATACTGTTATCTGCAATGGGAGCATCTTCCTTATTTTTGAGAACACCCCTTTCTGGTGGGTTCTTGTGATTTGGAAAGTTAAATATTTTTCAGTTTAACGTATTGTTGTTCACAGAAAAAAAAATTAAAATATGATTTTGGAAATTGAAAACATATAAAATTAAATAAATGTATTTCATGAAAACGTTGTGGATATGTAAAATAGAATTTTCAATTTTATGCTAATTTATCAATTATGTTATTCTATCAATTCAACATTGCAGGCTAAAGAAACTGTATGATCTCTCTCTCTCTCTCTCTCTCTCTCTCTCCCGCTCTTTTTTCCTTTCTCTGCGCCCCCCCCCCTTCCCGTCTTTCTATCGCCATAGACGTATGTGTCCAAAAACATCTCCCTTATATACGCCTCTGATGATATAATATGTTGGCTACAGATATAAGTTGATCTTTAGCCTAAATGCATATCAAAAGTAAATCTCAATGCCCAAAAGGTTGGGAACCATTGTTCTAAATGATAAATTTAAGTTTGTCATTTAGAACAATGGTTCCCAACCTTTGGGGCATTGAGATTTGGAGCAAGTGGTGTGTACACTTATTTGTCAACTGAATTCTTAAGCATTTTTATGCTCATTTGTACACTAATTTTTTCACTTATTTCGTTCATCATAAAAGGGATACTTATTTAAATGATATCAAACTTGCAGTTTTAAAACATTCTTTTTATTTGACGACTTGATGTATCGTTGAATTACGCCAGTTTGGATAGTTTAGTTAGATATTAGATATTTTAATAAAGTTGGCGAAACATTCTAGAATTCGATTCATTTAACATCGAAGTTAGAAACATTCAAATACAAATATATAAATTATATATATTTCTGTTCGGGATTTATTTATCATGGTGCCGTTGCTTTTCAACGGGGATTCAGTTAGCATTATTTATTCCCTTATTCAATTTGAATTAATTAATTCAACTCGAATTTCTCATATCAAAATTCATTTTTTTATTAACACTTTACAACATAGTTGAAAAGTATTACAACATAGAGAAAAACAAATTCAATTAAATTCTGACTTTTGCTATATCCTCCAAAAAGAAAAAAAAAGATATATTATATAATAAATATCTTTCTAAGAGTTTTATTGTTTTATATATTAGAGAGGTTTCACATTTTAAAATAAATTTGGTAGATAACAATTTTTCAAATTTTTAATTAAAATAAATTATTATAGTATTATGATGAATGAAACGATTGGAAACATGTTTATGAATGAAATGCTGTTTTTATATAGAGACGATTTATATTTCGATGACATCATTTGAATAAAGTTCATTTGTTTTCGATGAAGCTTTCAAATATAATAAATCATTGTAGTAATATGATAATTTTAAAACTATTACCGAGGAATGTATCGCATTTTAGAGATGCTTAAACCAGGAAATTTATATTTCAATGCCGTCATTTGAATGAAGTTCGTTTTCTTCGATGAAGCTTTCAAATATAATGAATTAATGTAGTATTGTGATAATTTTAAAAATATTACCGAGGAATGTATCGCATTTTAGAGATGTTTATATAAAACTGCATTGAAGTTGGAAAGTGTTTCGTAATCATTGCTTTATGCATGATTGAACTTTCTTGTTCTTTTTTTTTCAAATTTTACAAAAAAAAAAAAATTTGAATAATCGGTATAAATGATTACAATTGCAGCGTGTTACCCTTCACTTTAAAGGGCTTGAAAAAAATTTGTCGATTGATACCAATTCCTGACAATGTACTCCCCCCCCCCTTCTGGGTTGTAACTTACCACCCATAGGGGGGGGGGGATAATAACGTTACAAATAAAATAAATTGTATCGCGGCTATTTTTCACAACAATGATTGAAACTAATTAGTTTCGTGATCATGAGCCACAAATAAATCCTTTTATGCATAATTAAATCAAATGTTGTCCTATGCTGCCATGTTAAAAACATATAAAATTTAGAATAAAATTCAAAGTTTTCGCTCAAATTAAAAAATCTAGAGTTCTAGATTTTTTGATAACAGAGCCGGACAGAAAGTTTCGTGAAAATCCACTAATATTTGTGACTGCTATTGTACACACAAGAAATCGGCCACAGACGTAAGACAGACAGACAGGCGAACATCCCTTCAAAAATAGTCAAAACGTATTCAGAAGTTCTTTAAACATATATTGGCATCACAATTGGCAAACAATACTTTCTCAATACTACGTATGAGAAAATAAAAATCTATCAACGTTCAATATTCTAATGCAAATTGTTTTGCTTTTCTATCTGGCTAGTCCTTCATGTTATTTAACATAAAATTAATTCCAAAACTTCGAAGCTTTATCCTTTAAACTCCAGAAAACTATGCTTTCATATTAGTGTAGTTATTTAGTTCATCAAGGAGAGTGTTCGTTGCTTCATCACAAAAAGGGTTTACAGAATGGATAATGTGAGCAACAATCATGAGCATAATTAAATGTGTCATATACATTCTTGTACTTCTAATTGAAAGCAGTACAGCACTTTTAATTGAGAATTCGACTCCTATTCAGGAGTATTAATTTTCCCTTCATATATAGTAGAATGTATAGGGAAAATATTGTGACTGGGTTGAAATTCGCATTTTAAGTATCCCTGAACTCGAATCAAAAGTTTTTGAGATGATGCTTATGTGTGAGGGTTTGTCGACGCGATATCTTACGAACAAATGAATTTTTACGAATGTGATTTGCTACGATTTTTACAATTAGTTCGTTCGTTCGTTACTAATTCCCCCGTGGTGAAGGAGTGCCTATGCACCACGTCCACAAGACACCCCCCCCCCCCCAGGGTATCCCATGGCGAAGGGGAGGAGATATGCAGCTTCACTTTTATAGAGGCTCCCCGAAGGGCAGAAGTCTGACCTGGCCTCGACATGACAACATCCATGCCCGCTGGCGGGATTAGAACCCGCAATCCGGCAATCCAACGATCAGACGGAAACGCATGCCCCTGACCGCCCGACCACCGGATCGGCTTACAATCAGTGAATGCTAGAAGCATGGCGATTTTAAACACAATTGAACATTCAAAATAAAAAACACAAATTTTTCGAATGAAATTTTAAAAAATATCCTTAAAGAATGACTACCTTCAATAATATTACACAAATTATCATTTCTTATGTACAGAAGTTGTTTACACATTTTTAAAACGATTTTATTGCGAAAACTAACAAAACTCAAATCAATTAAAAAATTTTCTGGCAGTAGCCCATAGCTTTTAAAGAGCTAAATAATCGTTTGCTGTAGTTAAATTTTACCTATTTTAAAAATGGCGCATATAAACATACATTGGATTGAAGGATACATTTTTGCTCTTTCCGAAGAGAATTCTGTAAAAAATAATTCCTTATTCTGTAAAAAATAAAAAAAGCTATGAAAGCCATGGAATTCCTATTTTTGATACAAAATAAGCAATATAATATTAATAATAAAGGGAAAAAGCGCCAAGCATTCCTTTTAACCGGAAAAAGAACGACGAAGGAATACCCAAAGAAGGTACTATATTTATTACTTTTTAAAAAATAAAGCCTCTAAACTTTAAAAAATAAAGCCCCTAAACGTTAAGAAAATCCACCTACTCAAGGAACAATTACGGTGTCCTTAAATACACCTGCAGTGATTGTAAAAAAGATAATAAAAAGATAATAAATATTTTTAAGATTTAAATCTAAAAAAAGCTGTAGAACATAATGTCCGCCGCCATTTGCCTAGACATGTGTCTGAGCGCAGAACACGCTATAGAATTCTATATAGAAATTAATTTAGCCAGTGACATATGACAATATATTGTGACAATAGATGAAGCATGGATTTATTTAAGTGACTGTAACCAAAAAAATATCGATTTACTTTCGCAAAAGAGGAGAAATAGTCCAAAAATCTTGGTTCCAAATATCACAAGAACGGTAAATTAAAGCTAAGAAAAGTAAAAAAAATGTCAAAATCAATTCCACATACCACTAAGGTAATGGTAGAATTCCTTTATTTAGAAGAAATACCATAACTTTATCTACAGAGTTTTAATAGAGGATAATTTCATAAGGATAAAGCTACCAGTCACACATCAAAATCTACCGATAAATTTCTTGAAAATATGACAAAAGATACACTTATACTTTTTATGCATATTCCTTCAAAGTCCAACCAACAGATTAGCGTGCTTTTTGGTTGTTAAAAAGTGAACTCTAAAACCAAACCTAAAACAGTGGATGGACTATGAAAAACTGCTAAAGAGGGCGGCAAAAAATGTCACTCATAACTTTAAGAAAAGCTCTCTTATTTTGAAAACAAAGATGTAGAATGATAGACCAGAGAAAGGGCCATCAGATAGAATTTATAAGAAATAAATATTATTTGTTCCTCAATTATATTGCTTTAACCTTTTTACTTTCCTTATATACATAATGTATAAGGAAAGTATTGTGACGAGGTCGAAAATTCGAATTCGAGTTTTCGACGGGAGAGCACGTTTCAAGCATCCCTGATCACGAATCGAACATTTTTGAAGTGATTTCAGTGTGTGTGTATGTGTGTGTGTGAAAGTATGTGTGTGTGTGTATGCCAGTGAGTCTGTGGAGACGATAACGACGAACGAATGGACCGATTCGAACGAAATTTGGTACAAAAATCACAATCCGTAAACACTGGAAGCCTATTGTTTTTGTACGCAATCGAATGTTCAGAATCCCCCCTAAATTTTCGTGTGAAATTTTGAAAAAATCGTCAAAAAATCAAAACCGCTAATAAAGTTACGCAAATAGACATTTCTTATGTAATTTTTTATTAAAAAACGATTGACATAAATTTTAGAAGGCTAACATGAACCGTTCTCGAGATATTACACATTTTTCAAAAAAATTATCGAAAAGTTATATAAAATAAAAAAAAAGTATTTCCTATTGAGAAACATGTTCACTTTACATATGTAATACCATGCGATAAATTGGGTGACATCATTCTCGTGGATCTAGCTCGTTCCATTCATAAAAAAAGATACTTTGAGTAATACTTTTGTATTTGTTCGCTAATAGTCATTTATCTGCTGTAAGAATAACTTATTTCTCCGTCCATAACCCTTGGCGAGATTTTGGGGACGAATTTGGTGGAATGTGGTCAACTTGGCGACTTTTTGAAATGTTGCCAAATTAACGAAAATCTCGCCAAATGGATAAAAATGACGCTAAATCAATGAAAATGACGACTAATTGAAGAAAATTCAATATCTTGGAAAGAATATAAGTATCTACTATAAGAATAACATTTTTCTTAACTGTAAAAGTAGTAAATTCATTGCATTATATAAGGAAAGTCATGTGTTGCCCACATCAGATTTTTTCTAAAAATGTGTAGACAGATTTTTTATTAAAAAACAATTAACACAAACTTTAGAACGCCAGCATGAACCGGATATCATACGTTTTTCAGAAAAATTTATAAAAGTATTACATAAAACGAAGAAGGCATTAACTACCGTAAAAAAATGTTCACTTTTTATATGGAATATTGTGCGACAAATTTTCAAACACTATTATCATGAATATAGTTCTTTACATTCACAAGTAAAGATATTTTGTATAATAGTTTTTTATTTTGACACCCAGAAATTCGCCAATACTTATTTATTTATAAGAAAATCCTTTATCTCAATCTGCCTGTAACACTTTACTAAACAATCTAATATTAATTTTCTATCTTAGTCAATGTCTTAATTATTTAACCATGTATATATCTTTCCTAATATATGTCTCTTTCTCATTTGGAGGGAGGGGCGGTAATTAATGTATTCGTAAAATCTAACATTTTGGTGTGCGGTACTCCTTGTTACGAGATATTCTCTGGAATCGTGGTGTACGCTCAGGATACAAAATTGAGTCCAAACTTCTGGTTAACTAACACGTTTATTTATAAGCACAGCGTAAACAGGAATAATATGCAGTACATAACTCGATAACTATTTTACAAGATCATTAAGTAACTGTCAAGTACAGTGAAACAGCAATTAAATGCTCCACTAATTTAACAAAACAGTCGATATTATTTTCAAAACATTGACGTACTTCATAATTCAATGTAGTTCGTATCACGTCAACTGCTCCAATTGAGCGATGACTCCTTTTATATACTTTCAGTAGGAACTTGCAGACGGGACGGGATTCGTATCTTGTAGAATGTTCGTTATTTCGAGTAGGTTCTCGAACATTCGAAATGTCGCCAATTCAAAATGTCGCGTTTTTGACGGAAGAGCACGTGTCAAGCATCTCTAAACTCGAATCGATCGATTTTTAGGTGATGTCTGTGTATGTGTGTGTGTGTGTATAAGAGAGAGAAAGAGAGAGAGCATGTGTCAAGCATCTCTGAACTCGAATAGATCGTTTTTCAGGTGATGTCTGTCTGTGTGTGTGAATAAGAAAAGAGAGAGAGAGAGAGAGAAAGGGAGAGAGAGAAAGGAAGAGAGAGAAAGGGAGAGAGAGAAAGGGAGAGAGAGAAAGGGAGAGAGAGAAAGGGAGAGAGAAAGGGAGAGAGAGAAAGGGAGAGAGAAAGGGAGAGAGAGAGAGCACGTGTCAAGCATCTCTGAACTCGAATCGATCGTTTTTAGGTGATGTCTGTGTGTGTGTGTGTGTGTAAGAGAGAGAGAGAGAGAAATGTGGACACGATAACTCGGGGACGATTAAATCTACCATCATAAAATTTAATGTGTACATCTACTATGTGAAAAATTAGAAATTGAATATTTACTAATTCTCAGGTTCAAAACTCGAGTTCCAAATCTTAACATTTTCCTATTCTTATTACTTGAGAAAAATAACTAGTATTTCCGGAACAATAATGGCAGTATTCATTATATGGGGGAATTATAATATGAACAACACTATAGATGATAATAGCATCAAAATACTTTATATTAATACATATTGGAAAAATGTCACTAAGCTGTTGCCATCTTGATAAAAGAAACTTTTATAGAATATTTACGACATATTTTGAAATGAATTCTTAGGTCCGAAATTTGAAAAAGATTCATCTGGATATTCATTCCAATATGGATTGTGTTACAAGTGGAACTAAATGATATGCATGTCGGAGAACTATCTCTCGAAATAATTAGTAATAAAAATTATAATGAATGCCCTGATTCTAATTTTATTACAATTTAACGAGCGGTCAGAAAACGTTTTGAAAGTTTGATTGAGAAAATAGTTATGTATATAGCGGCTTCTATAAAGAACTTTTCTTCCGAGTTATTTTTCGTAACTTCACCTTCGACATTAAAGTAGCTAGCTAATGTAACCATGGTACCTACCCATTGGTGCTGAACTTTATTAAGAAAATAGTAGCAACTCTGTTTCCACTCTGCCATTACAGAATGAATTCTCACACTGGGGAGTATCTTGAAGTGAGAGTCTCCAGTGGACGCTCTCATACATTCATGTTCAACATATAGTTCAGATCCATTTGTATTTCGACATTTTTCAATCAGTGTTAGATTTAAATGTACAGAAATTTTATCAGCTTTCGTGCAGTTATTCTTTAAAAATTGTATTTGAATTTTTCTTAAAAATTTTGTAAACGTTTCTTTTTCTGAGTTGGCAGAGTTTATTAACGAATTACATTTCAGTGTTTTTGACGAGATTTTAATTTTTATTCGTGATTTTTACGTATCGTAAGCATGATTTAAGACCCCCCCCTGAACTATTTTGAATACTTTTGTAATGATGTTTGCTTATAAGTCATGCGCACGAGTGTGTGTGTGGGGGGGGGGAGGGGAAGGTGATATACATGTGAGGTTTGAACACGATAACTCAAGAACGAATGCACCTAGCACTATACAATTTTGTGTGTGGATGCATTATTCAAAACGCAAAAACTAAATAGAATTTTTAGTAACTCTCGAGATTAAAACTCGAATGATTCAAACGAACGAACTGCCAACAGGCAGTTCATTCTCAGCGGTTGTTAAGAGCGCACACTGCTTTTTGGATTTGAAGAAGTGGGCTTAAAACGTCCACGAAATACTTGTAATGACTTAATTGACCTATGCCTGCTTTCTTCAAGGTAGGATTGAAAGTTATATCTACGTTATTTTATTATCTTGTTCACACAAACGGACAAATATATTTCCGAAATTATTAGAAGTGTATTCTGGAAGTCTCAAATATGCTTTTCCAACAAATTTTAAAATTCGAAATATTTTGATGAAACAAAACATTATAAAATAGCGTGAAAGTACGAATTTAATCTTCGGAGACAAATAAAATTTGATTTCACAAATTTGTAAAATTATTTAGTCGCTAACTATATCCATATATGTATATTGTTACCACGTATATTTTGAAATCTTGGATGTATTCTTAAAAGAAGTTTCCATAAGGTGCCAAAAGGCGCCAAGTTGGCGGTATTTTCCAAAATTTGTGGCCAATGCCAAGAGATCTGAATCTTCAAATAATAACAATGATTGCCTGAAAATGTTGTTTCCCCTTGGGGATCAAGTAATAGCCGTAATAATTTGTAACAGTATGTATTCATAACGATGTAATAATATAAGGGATATTATTACATCGTTAACGGTATAAGGTTAATATCTAAAACTCTTATTTTCCAAATTTTTAATATTTAATTCGTACAACTTTTCGTATAATTTCTTTGCTGCTGTCAATAACTAAATTCAAATAATGTTCAGGTTTCGTTTTTATTGTAAACAAATTTTCCATATAAGGTTGCGTATACAAAACTCTTATTTTCCGAATTTTTAATATTTAATTCACACAACTTTTCGTATAATTTCTTTGCTGCTGCCAATAACTAAATTCAAATCATGTTCAAATTTCGTTTTTATTTTAAACAAATTTTGAACGAATAAATGACGATTCTAAACGATGTATAGTTGCGTATACAAAACTCTTATATTCCAAATTTTTAATATTTAATTCACACAACTTTTCATATAATTTCTTTGCTGCTGCCAATAACTAAATTCAAATCATGTTCAGGTTTCGTTTTTATTGTAAACAAATTTTCGATATAAGGTTGCGTATACAAAACTCTTATTTTCCGAATTTTTAATATTTAATTCACACAACTTTTCATATAATTTCTTTGCTGCTGCCAATAACTAAATTCAAATCATGTTCAGGTTTCGTTTTTATTGTAAACAAATTTTCGATATAAGGTTGCGTATACAAAACTCTTATTTTCCGAATTTTGAATATTTAATTCACACAACTTTTCATATAATTTCTTTGCTGCTGCCAATAACTAAATTCAAATCATGTTCAGTTTTCGTTTTTATTGTAAACAAATTTTCGATATAAGGTTGCGTATACAAAACTCTTATTTTCCGAATTTTTAATATTTAATTCACACAACTTTTCATATAATTTCTTTGCTGCTGCCAATAACTAAATTCAAATCATATTCAAATTTCTTTTTTATTGTAAACAAATTTTGAACGAATAAATAACGATTCTAAACGATGTATAGTTGCGTATACAAAACTCTTATATTCCAAATTTTTAATATTTAATTCACACAACTTTTCATATAATTTCTTTTCTGCTGCCAATAACTAAATTCAAATCATGTTCAGGTTTTGTTTTTATTGTAAACAAATTTTCGATATAAGGTTGCGTATACAAAACTCTTATTTTCCGAATTTTTAATATTTAATTCACACAACTTTTCATATAATTTCTTTGCTGCTGCCAATAACTAAATTCAAATCATGTTCAGGTTTTGTTTTCATTGTAAACAAATTTTCGACATAAGGTTTCGTATACAAAACTCTTATTTTCCGAATTTATAATATTTAATTTACACAACTTGTTATATAATTTCTTTTCTGCTGCCAATAACTAAATTCAAATCATGTTCAGGTTTCGTTTTTATTGTAAACAAATTTTCGATATAAGGTTGCGTATACAAAACTCTTATTTTCCGAATTTTTAATATTTAATTCACACAACTTTTCATATAATTTCTTTGCTGCTGCCAATAACTAAATTCAAATCATGTTCAGTTTTCGTTTTTATTGTAAACAAATTTTCGATATAAGGTTGAGTATACAAAACTCTTATTTTCCGAATTTTTAATATTTAATTCACACAACTTTTCATATAATTTCTTTGCTGCTACCAATAACTAAATTCAAATCATGTTCAAATTTTGTTTTTATTGTAAACAAATTTTGAACGAATAAATAACGATTCTAAACGATGTATGGTTGCGTATACAAAACTCTTATATTCCTAATTTTTAATATTTAATTCACACAACTTTTCATATAATTTCTTTGCTGCTGCCAATAACTAAATTCAAATCATGTTCAGGTTTTGTTTTTATTGTAAACAAATTTTCGATATAAGGTTGCGTATACAAAACTCTTATTTTCCGAATTTTGAATATTTAATTCACACAACTTGTTATATAATTTCTTTTCTGCTGCCAATAACTAAATTCAAATCATGTTCAGGTTTTGTTTTTATTGTAAACAAATTTTTGATATAAGGTTGCGTATACAAAACTCTTATATTCCAAATTTTTAATATTTAATTCACACAACTTTTCATATAATTTCTTTGCTGCTGCCAATAACTAAATTCAAATCATGTTCAGGTTTTGTTTTCATTGTAAACAAATTTTCGACATAAGGTTTCGTATACAAAACTCTTATTTTCCGAATTTATAATATTTAATTTACACAACTTGTTATATAATTTCTTTTCTGCTGCCAATAACTAAATTCAAATCATGTTCAGGTTTCGTTTTTATTGTAAACAAATTTTCGATATAAGGTTGCGTATACAAAACTCTTATTTTCCGAATTTTTAATATTTAATTCACACAACTTTTCATATAATTTCTTTGCTGCTGCCAATAACTAAATTCAAATCATGTTCAGTTTTCGTTTTTATTGTAAACAAATTTTCGATATAAGGTTGAGTATACAAAACTCTTATTTTCCGAATTTTTAATATTTAATTCACACAACTTTTCATATAATTTCTTTGCTTCTGCCAATAACTAAATGCAAATTATTTTCAAGTTTCGTTTTTATTGTCAACAAATTTTAACCTACTTTTTCAGATAACCTCCGAAATGATCGTACATTTAAACGCCCGGGGATTCTTCTAAGAGAATCACGACATAAAAAGTGCCTGCTGTAAAGGATGACAAGTGTTAGAAACAATTTCGATCGAGTCAAATGTAATTTTTCAAATAATCTTTAAAGTCAAGTTTCATTGGGTGTTTTTTCTTTTCGTATTATCGATTAGAAGATTTCTTCTTCTTCTTCTTTTTACGAAATCTAAATAATGAGATTTCGAATTTTGTGTCACATAATTTTTTAGGGTTCAACTCAGGTCTGTGATGTAACAGGATTACCGGATGGCGATTGGAATGTATAGAGAAAACTTTTTGCTTTAATACGAAGTTAAATACTATTAGTGAGTGATAAGATTTTTGAAATTCTCTGGGAACAAAATACTTTTGCTCAGTACGTAGCTTTTTGACAGCTCTTGTCAACGGCAAAAGAAAAAGATAAACCAGCAGATTAGCCGTTTTCTTTAATTTTTAGTTGTATTAAAAACTGTGCTGTATAGATTTGACGTGAGCATAACACGACTTTTCCTAGATATGATTTTATTTCTGACTATAACGAATTACATAGAATTGTTCGGGTCCTAAATAAGCACCCACTACGTAAATAGCAGAGGTATGACTAACACCAGTCTATTTCTAAATCGCCTTTTTTCAACCAAAATCATTTCCGGGCTCTGTTTTGTCCATGAGCAACCATGCCAATCGTACACCGGGTGCGTATTGCGCCCATAAATAAGTCTTTTTGATACTTCTTCTTCGACCCAGACAATCCGACCTACCCGAAAGTGTCAGGTATCTGTTTACACGACCAGTAAGTGCCACCCAATTTAGACAAGAACATAGTGAGGGTGTCATGCACAGGGACCGTACCCTCCTTCTCCTTCTACCACCAACCTTTCGGAAGAACTTATAGACGCATATATTTAACATGCCCGTACTCCGCATGAACAAGGGGACAGGTTGAGCACAGCCGACAATCGAACTCGGATCGCCCGAGCGCAATCTCCGCGCGCTAACCACTGGGCTGTCCCACCCCGTCCAAAATACTTGAAATCTCAGAAAATAAAAATAAAAATAAAAAGTAATAATAATAAGGAAGGAAACAAAAGACCGCCACCTTTGACCAATGCGTGGACGCATGACTCTTTGGCCCCCATCGTTGCCTTTATTATTAAACTGTCGTATGCCAGTAAAAATCGCATGTTAGTCAGATCAAAAGGGGGGGGGGTAGATATATCAATCCGTAGATGAAAGAAATGGTAAAATTAAAAAATGCAAAATACTATTTCGGCAAGTTTTATTCGAATTTTACCATTTTTAGCACAATACTCATGATAATATAAAACTAAAAGGATCAAAAATTGGAACGAAATATTTTAAATTCGCAAAATTAGAAAACCGGTAAACAAAATCCGCTCTTTTATTAACACTTTACAACAAAGTTGAAAAGTGTTTATGACTTTGTTCATTCTGTCTGTCTGTCTGTCTGTCTGTCTGTCCGTTAGCACGATAACTGCCGTAAAAATGACTTAATCAAAATAAATTTTAGTATGTTGTTCAGACGGTCTGTAGGACCTATGGGAATATAAATGAATAATATCACACAATTAGTTTTGGATTGAACCCGGGTTGAAAAAATGAAATACATTGAGCCCTATGGGACCTAATTTTTCTAACATTTTTTAAGCGGATTTAAAATTCACAAATTGCTTCGAAAATTTTAGGTAATAGTCAAATTGCTCCATAAAATATATAAAAAAAAATTCAGCTAAATATATTCAGTAGTTTTTTAAATAAAAATTAAAATAATAATTACACATCTTATATGAAACGATCACGTGACCATGATATGAAACGACCACATGACCCACTTCAAAATGATATATGGCATCCATCTTGTTTCAAATTCGTGATTTTTTAAATTTCTTTTTAATTCATATTGAGTGTTGTATCCATCCTAAAACTACTTTATTTCTGCTTAAATTCTGTGCATCTACATACTAAAACAACACAATGACAATATATTTGAGTTTAAATTCTCATTCAAATTTGATTATTTCTACAATTAAGCCTATTTTTCACCTATGTAAAATGTAAACAGCAAAATATGTAGAATGAGTTGTATTAGAATTACTGTATTTCTTTAACACAAAATAATTCAGTCCATGGAGTCTGCATGGCTGATATGAATGAAATATTAATTGATTTTATAAACAGAAGGACGATTTTTTTCGATGAAGTTTTAAGCATAAAGTTTATGAATTGTAGCTCCATGGTCTTAATTTTTAAATAAAATAAATTATTATAGTATTGTGATGAATGAAATGGAGAAAGTTATGAATGAAATCCTGCTTTTATAGAGAGATCCAGGCGTGTTATTTTTTCTATGACGTCTTTTGAATTAATTTCAGTTGTTTTCGATGAAGTTTTTAAATAAAATAAATTATTATAGTATTGTGATGAATGAAATGGAGAAAGTTATGAATGAAATCCTGCTTTTATAGAGAGATCCAGGCGTGTTATTTTTTCTATGACGTCATTTGAATTAATTTCAGTTGTTTTCGATGAAGTTTTCAAATATAATAAATTATCGTAGTATTATGATAGATTTAAAAATATTACCGTGGAATGTATTGCATTTTAGAGATATTTAAACCACGCAATTTATATTTCAATGCCGTCTTTTGAATGAAGTTCATTTTTTTCAATGAAGGTTTAAGTTTTCAAATATAATAAATCAATGTAGTATCGTGATAAGTTTTAAAATATTACCGAGGAATGTATTGCATTTTCGACTTTTTTAAATAAAATTGCATTGAAGTTGGAAAGTGTTTCATAATCAATGCTTTAAGCATGATTGATCTTTTTTGTTTATTTACAAACAGCTACTTTTCCGTCTGGGCAAAATATCTGGCATTTTATAAAAACACCTGTTTTCGTCCTTTTTTGCATTCGGAAATCGTCTGCTAAACCAAAAGGGATTTCGAAGCCGAAATTTCGACTTAAAATACTCATAAACTTCTAAATTAATTTGAATTTTAAAAAATGTCTCGCCGAGTCGTATCATTCGGCGACCTGAGGTAACTTTGTACATAATTTCGCCGCTGTTCGAAGCTTCGATTTTCCGTTACGAACTACACGGAAACACAGACATTACTGACACACAGACACTTTCCATTATTATGTAAGATAACTTAAGAATACAGTATTTATTTCCTCTCATTTATATTCATGTTTAAAATCCCTATAGCAACGTTATTGGCATACTTACAGAACACGCCTATACGGGGAATCTCCCAAAAAATAGGACCCCTCTTAGTGCAGATAACAGCATCCATAAACCGGTCTCGCGCTTGTTATGCGCTCGTCAGCATGGAATATCCGATATAGAGTCCTCTTCGAAGATACGAGCTTGCAATTCTGTCCCAGTAACTCAACGGTACAGAGTCGGCTTGCCAGTACGAAGATCCGTGGTTCGATTCCCGGTTGGGAGTAGCAAGATTCTTTGCAGTGCACATAGCAAGTTTCCTTGCTTCATTTCTATGGATGCTATTATGTATCTGAAACGAGGGAACATCCCATTTAGTTGTGTTCCGTGAGAATGAACTTGGCCGTTGAAGCCTCATGCAGACCGAGTTGAAATTTGAAGGCGGCTACGGGTTGGACTGAATATATCTGTTTCCATTGAAGTCACTAAAATTGTGGCACATATCAAGAGTTTTTCTTACATTGCAGGTCATTATTATTCTATACTGACGAGTACATAATAGGTTAAAACGAGTCCATAGATACTGTTGTCTACGAAGGAAGTGCGAATCTAATGCTATTCTTAATTCACAAAACTCGTCAATAGGGAACATTTGAAACAGTTTCGGATTACCATCTTGGAACTTGAAGTTTATGATATGCTTTTAGGTACAATGTTTTCACTACCTAAGGTGACTGTTGTTACTCTAAAGGGGAATAATATTTTGTATTCATAATCACGTGCAAACATGAAAATGTTATTGATAAATAATAAATATGACGTAAAATAAATGAAATTTAGCGAAATAGTTCTAGAGATGTGAAACTATTACGAAATGTTTCTTTCATAGAGTTAAAGAGAAAGAGGTAAAATTCTTACGGCTGAAAAACTTGAAAATAACATAATGCTTTGACAATTCGATCTAGATGTTGCTAATGTTAGTAAAATCCCATCTGTTTCGTTTTCATTTGACTCAACAGGAAGGCGTTATGTTTAGTATGTGTATTTTTGATAATTTTGAAAATTAAAGTTCCCTACTTATGAGTAGAAGTAGAAAATGTATTGTGCTTGGCTATAGAACAGGGTACAGAATATACGGAGACAAAAACAAAGTGGGAAGTAAAATAAATTTGAATTCGTAGGAATGTCTTATTTTAGTTTGAGTTCTTATTTGCATTGCACTGATAATTTATTTCTTTAAAATTAACAGTTAAAATAAATATTATTTAATGCAATTCGAGCTTCCCCTATAGAAATACATATACATTGCAGTGGAATTTATCTTATCCCAGCGCCCTCTGAATTACGTTTTTACTTTCGACCCAGACAATCCGACGTACCTAAAGGTGTAAAATATCTGTTTGGACGGCAAGGAAGTGCCATCCAATTCAAACCGGAACTCAGTGGGGGCGGCATCCACAGGGATCGTACCGTCCTTTCTCTACCACTAACCTCTCGGAAGGATTTACTGATCCACATATTTAACATGCATGTACTCTGTGTAAATACGGGGACTGTTCGGGCAGAGGAGGGAATCGAGGTCGGGTCGTTCGAGTGCAATTCCTGCTTGCTAACCACTGAGCTGTCCCATCCCTACACCTGAATTACTGTCACAAACAATTTTGGAGTTTTCCCAACAGGATATTTCAACGCCTTCCTCCGTGGTTTTCTTTTTATTGCTAATGAAGTGCGCTAGTTGCATAAAAATAATATCAATACGTTAATATAATTGACTCATTATTACACAAGCACATCCGAGGTTATATGAGCAAAGGTTGTAGATTATCATTTAGTATTCAGTAGTTCTCATGGCGTAGAAATTCGCAAAAATATAAAATCTTACATTGAATTTCAATCGCCCGTTATAATGCTTTAACCATACACATACTCTATATAAGAAATGTAATGAGAATTTCAACCATATCACGGATGTAACTAAAGCTATTTTGAAAAGAAAACTGTACACTGTGAACGACTTTATCAAGTTTCCTTGAGTACAAAGGAAAAATGTTCATGTTGATAATAATAACAGATATCATGTTGATAGTAGATTTTTCGCTGTCGCAAATACAGACGTTTGACATCATACTATACATTTTTCGTAAGCTATCTGAGGGCTGCATCTTAGCAATCGTGTCATGAATTTCTTATCTAACAAGAGATATTATTTGAAAGTTCAAAGAAGCTAGAATTCTGTTTTCCAGGAAAATCTATACAGTCGATATATAGCATAATAAAAAAAATCTATACAGCCCCCTAAATGTACAGTAAAATGATAAAATCTATACAGTGTGCCTAAATGTATAGTATAATGAAAAAAATCTATACAGTCCCCTTTAGTGTATAGCATAATGAAAAAATCCATACAGTCTCCCTAAATGTATAGTATAATGAAAAAATCTATACCTAAATGTATAGTATAATGAAAAAGTCAATACAGTCTCCCTAAATGTACAATAAAATGAAAAAATCTATATAATCCCCCTAAATGTACAGTATAATGAAAAAGTCTATACAGTCTTCCTAAATGTATAGTATAATGAAAAAATCTATACAATCCCCCTAAATGTATAGCTTAATGAGAAAATCTATACAGTCTCCCTAAATGTATAGTGTAATGAAAAAATCTATACAATCCCCCTAAATGTATAGTGTAATGAAAAAATTTATGCAGTCCCCTTAAATGTATAGTATAATGAAAAAATCTATACAATCCCCCTAAATGTATAATATAATGAAAACATCTATGCAATCCCCTTAAATGCATAGTTTAATGAGAAGATCTATACAGTCTCCCTAAATGTATAATGTAATGAAAAATCTATACAATCTCCTTAAATGTATAGTATAATGAAAAATATCTATACAGCCTCCCTAAATGTATAGTATACCGAAAAATCTTTGTAGTCCCCCCAAATGTATAGTATAATGAAAAATCTATGCAATCCCCATAAATGTATAGTATAATGAGAAAATCTAGACAGTCTCCCTAAATGTATAGTATAATAAAAAATCTATACCGTCCCCCTAAATGTATAGTATAATGAAAAAATCTATGCAGTCCTCCTAAATGTATAGTATAATGAAAAAATCTGTACAACACCCCTAAATAGTTTAATGAAAAAGATCTATACAGTCCCCTTAAATGTATAGTACAATGAGAAAATCTATACACTTCCCTTAAATGTTTAGTATAATGAAAACATCTATGCAGTCCCCCTAAATGTATAGTATAATGAAAAAATCTATACAATCCCCTAAGTGTACAGTATAATGAAAAATCTATGCAGTCCCCTTAAATGTATAGTATAATGAAAACATCTATACAGTCCCCTAAATGTATAGTATAACGAAAACATCTATGCTGTCCCCCTAAATGTATAGTATAATGAAAAAATTTATACAATCCCCTTAAATGTATAGTTTAATGACAAAATATATACAGTCCCGTTAAATGTATAATAGTATAATAAAAAATATATACAGTCCCCCTAAATGTATACTATAATGAAAAATCTATGCAGTCCCATTAAATGTATAGTATAATAAAAAGAATCTATACAGTCCCCCTAAATGTATAGTATAATGAAAAAATCTATACAATCCCTCTAAATGTATAGTATAATAAAAAATCTGTACAGTCTCCTTAAATGTATAGTACAATGAAAAAATCTATACAGTCCCTTTAAATGTATAGTATAATGAAAAAATCTATACAATCGCCCTAAATGTATACTTTAATGAAAAAAATTTATACAGTCCCCTTAAATGTATAGTATAATGAAAAAAATCTATACAACCCCCTTAACACTACACGTACCATGGCCGGTCAAATGACTGGTTGTAAACTTTTGATTAGAAAATTCGCATATGATGTTATCGCTTTTTCTCACTTGACTTTATGACTTTTTCTATTAAATGTATGCAATCAATTTTTCAATATTTATTTTTCTTCTTCTTGTGTTTATAAAGGTACATAGTCTATCGTTATCTACCACGACTGGTCATTTGATCGGGAGAAAAATATATTTTCTTATAAGGTTATCGGATCAGAAAATGGGATGTACATGCACATTTCACATATTTTCATCAGTTTCTTGCACATTTTTGCAAGGACTGTTTCGTAGTAAACTCAATTCAAAACAATTGTATTTAAAACAATTGTGTATTAAAATTTCAATAAAGTGCGTAAAATTTCAAGTTTCAAGAAAAGGGGACAAAAACTAAAGGGTGTGACTAAAACTGACAGAAACTAAAGGGTGTGACTAAAAATGACTTTCCCTGCAGACTCAAATTCATTTTTCCTTTATTTCTTTAAGAACTCATTAAATTGAGTTTAATTGCACAAAATGACACTAAATTTGCATTTTTAATTCAATTTCTGCTTTTATTTGGTAATTGGACATATTTCCAAAGGCGGCATAAAAAAATGCGAAAAATCTCAAATATCTCGAGAACGGTTAGTCCTAGAGTAATAGAGTTGTTCTTATTCTTTTCCTCGTCAAAAATTACGTATAAAACAAGCATTTAATTGATACATTTGAACATAAGTAGTCTTTTTTAGACATTGGCGATTTTTGCGGCCATTTCGTAAAAAAAGGCAGGTTGTTCTTTTCCGAATCGTACCAAAATCTAATCAGCACCAGAGTATCTCACATGTGATTTATCTACCAAATTTTGTGAAATTTGGTCAATTTGTATTTCAGCTAGAGTGAATACATGAGAGTTTTGCGGACCATTTCGCAAAAAAAGGCGGGTTATTTTTCTCCGAATTGTACCAAAAACTAATCAACACCAGGGTCCCACTCAAGGGTCTTACCTACCAAATTGTATGAAATTTGGTCCATTAGTTTTTGAGTTAGAGTGAATACATACATTGCACAGACCCACAGACAGACACACAGACAGACATATAGACAGACACACACACAGGCGTCACGCTAATTTCATATTCTAGAGGTCTGGAAACGTGTAAATCCGTTGAAAACTGGAGTTGCGATTTTCGACATGATTCCAATACTTTCCCTATACATTACCATGTATTGCAGGGAAAGTAAAAAATTGATGTGAGCAGCACATGACTTTCCTTACAAATTCAAATACATTTTTCTAATTTTTTATTACATGATGCATTAAATTGGGTTTAATTGCAAAAATAACACTGATACTTTTCTGATATTATACCCAATTTGCAGTTTTAATGCATGTTTATTTCGTTTGTCACCTTGTGCACTTTAAAGTCTTCAGCTCTTCAAAATTTATAAAAGTTAAAATATCTCGAGAACGGTTCGTCGTACAGTCATGGGGTTAGTCCTATTTGCTGTGCTGTCAAACATTACGTAAAAAGCAAGTACTTAATTAATATATTTCAGCAATTTTAGTCCTGTATTTCACATTTTAACTATTAAATTTTAAGAAGTTTCATTAAATCGTTTTTTCACTGCAGCGAAAAACGTCTTTAGTTCCCGAATTAAAAAGTTCAATATCGCGAGAATGGTCCGTCTTAGAGTAATGGGATTGATCTTATTCTTTTCATCTTCAAAAATTACGTATAAAGCATGCATTTAATTGTTACATTTGTAATATTTTATTTTTGATCTTGACGATTTTTGCGAACATTTCGCAAAAAAGGCAGGTTCCTTTTTTTTTTCCGAGTCGTATCAAAATCTAACCAGCACCAAGTAACCCACAATGAACTTAACTACAAAATTTTGCGAAATTTGTTCTATTAGTATTTTAGCTATGGATAAAGGCATTTTTTGCGGGTTATTTCGCAAAAAGAAGGCAGGTTTTTTATTCCGAATTGTATCAAAATCTAATCACCACCAGGGTCCACACACACGTGACTTGCCTATAAAATTTTATCAAATTTGGTCAATTAGTTTTTGAGTTGGAAGGGATACATACATTGCACAGACAGACAGACACACAGACACACATACAGACAGACAGACACACACACAAACGTCAAGCTAAAAATAGTTTTCTTGTGTTCTAGAGGTTCCAAAACGTATAGATCCGAAGAAAACTCGACTTGCGATTTTCGACATGATTCCAATACTTTCCCTATACATTACTATGTATTGCTGGGAAAGTAAAAAACTGATGTGGACAGCACATGACTTTCCCTGCAGTCTCAAATTATTTTTTATTTAATTTCTTTACTAAATTCTTTAAATTGAGTTTAATTGCACAAAATAACACCGAATTCGCACTTTTACTTCATTTTTTGTTTTTATTTGGTAATTGGACATTTTTTCAGAAACGGTGTAATAAAAATGCGAAAAAACTCAAATATCTCGAGAACGGTTAGTCCTAGAGTAATGGAGTTGGTCTTATTTCTTTTTCTCGTCAAAAATTACTTGTAAAACAAGCATTTAATTCATACATGTGAGCATACGCAGTCTTTTATTTTTGATTTTGGCAATTTTTGCGGGCCATTTCGTAAACAAAGACAGTTTCTTCGTTTCTAAATCTTTCCAGAATCTAATCATCACCAGGGTATCCCGAAAGTGACATATCTCGATTGATACATTTGAACATACTCAGTCTTTTTTTTTTACATTTTGATAATTTTTGCGGGCCATTTCGCAAAAAAAAGCAGGTGGTTCTTTTCCGAATGGTACCAAAATCTAATCAGCCGAATTTTTACCATTTAATACGGAATCGTGCCAAATACTAAGCACCAGAGTCACACACAAGTGTCCTACCTACTAAATTTTATAAAATTCAGTCCAGTAGATTTTGAGTTAGAGTGGATACATATATTGCACAGACAGACAGGCACATACACACACACACACACACACACAGACGTCACGCTAAAAATAGTTTTTGTATTCTAGAGGCCCCGAAACGTGTAGATCCGTCAAAACTCGACTTGCGATTTTCAGTATGATTCCAATACTTTCCCTATGCATTACCATATATTGCAGGGAAAGTAAAAATCTGATGTGAGCAGTACATGACTTTCCCTGCAGACTCAAATTCATTTTTTCTTTATATCTTTAATAATTCATTAAATTGAGTTTAATAGCACAAAATAACACTAAATTTGCATTTTTAAATCAATTTCTGTTTCTATTTGGTATTTGGACATTTTTCCAAAGGCGGCATAACAAAAATGCGATAAATCTTAAATATCTCGAGAACGGTTAGTCCTAGAATAATAGAGTTGTTTTCATTCTATTCCTCATCAAAAATTACGTATAAAACAAGCATTTAATTGATACATTTGAACATACTCAGTCTTTTTTTTTTACATTTTGATAATTTTTGCGGGCCATTTCGCAAAAAAAAGCAGGTGGTTCTTTTCCGAATGGTACCAAAATCTAATCAGCACCAGAGTATCCAACAAGTAACTTATCTACCAAATTTTGTGAAATTTGTTCAATTAGTATTTTAGCTAGAGTAGATACATGAAATTTTTACTGGCCATTTCGCAAAAACAGGCAGGTTCTGTTTTTACGAATCCTACCAAAAACTAATCAGCACCAGGGTCTCACCCAAGTGACTTATCTACCAAATTTTATGAAATTCGGTCCATTAGTTTTTTACTTAGAGTGGATACATACATTGAGACAGAGAGACAGACACACACACAGACTCACGCACAGACGTCAAGCTAAAAGTAGTTTTTCGTATTCTAGAGGTCTCGAAACGTGTAGATCCGTCGAAAACTCGAGTTGCGATTTTCGGTATGATTCCAGTACTTTCCCTATACATTATGTATTGCAGGGAAAGTAAAAATCTGATGTGGGCAGCATATGACTTTCTCTGCAGACTTATATCCACGTTCTCTTTATTTTAATTAAATTTAATTTACTTTTAATTCAATTTTCGTACTCATTTGGTAACTGGACATATTTTCAAAGGTGGCGTTGAGCAAATACGAAGAAACTAAAATATCTTGAGAACGGCTAGTCCTAGTGTAATGAGGTTGATCTTATTCTTTTCTTCGTTAAAAATTACGTATAAAACAAGCATTTAATAGATATATTTGAGCATACGTAGTTTTTTATTTTAGATTTTGATGATTTTTGCGGGCCATTTTGCAAAAAAAAGGCAGGTTACTTTCTTCGAATCGTACCAAAATCTAATCAGCACCAGGGTAACTCACAAGCGACTTATCTGCCGAATTTTGTGAAATTCGATCCATTTCTTTTAGTTAGTTCTTCTAGTCCATTTCTTTTAGTGGATACAGGCAACTTTTGCGGGCCATTTCGCAAAAAAAGGCAGGTTCTTTTATCGCGAATCGTACCCAAAACTAATCAGCGCCATATTCGCCCACACGTGACTTACATACCAAATTTTATGAAATTCCGTCAATTAGTTTTTTAGTTACAGTGGATACAAAATCTGCACAGACAGACAGACACACAGACGTCACTCTAAAAATGGCTTTATCGTATTCTAGAGGTCCCGAAACGTGTAGATCCGTCGAAAACTCGAGGTGCGATTTTCGGTATGATTCCAATACTTTTCCTATACATTACCATTTATTGCAGGAAAAGTAAAAAGAAAACTCGGGTTTGACAATAGGTTGAAACGGAACAAGTTTTTATTTTCCCTACATACATAGTATAATATATGGAAAATGTATTGTAATAGTTGGAAATTCAGTTTTCGACGGATGAACACGTTTTAAGTATCCCTGAACTCGATTTGAACGATTTTGAAGTGATGTCTGTGTGGATATGCATGTTAGTGTATGTATGTATTTATGTGTATGTATGTTAGTTTGCGTGTATATGTATGTTAGTGTGTGTGTGTATGTAAATCAGTGTGTATATATTTATATATATATGTGCGTGTGTGTGTGTGTGTGAGTGAGTCTGTGAATGCGATATGTCATGATCGAATGAATTTCAATCACTGCATACTGAAACCCCATTTATTTTAAACGCAAATGAATGTTAGAACCTAGCCCCCCCCCCCCCCCCCAATTGATGAATAAATTTCTGAAAAAAATTCCTTAAATCAAGATCTTCAATAATTATAAATAAATAATCATTTCAGACGTAATTTTTCGTTAGAAAACTAATAAATACAAAACGTAAAACTTTCTAGAAATATTGCACGATTGATCTGTTTCTATTGATCTTTTGAAGAAATTATTAGAAAATAAAAACCATTCAATAAATAATTATTTAAAACGTATTTTTTTTTTTTATTAGAATACGCATTACTCAAACTTTCGATGTATTACTTTAAATTCGACTTTAAAATCAAAGGCAACCAAAAATAGGTTTAAAAGTCCTTTAATAAAATCTCCTTTCCTCGACGTACAAAATTACACGGCCAAAGCGCTTTCGGGCATCACCATGCCCTTCATCGGTGGCCTGCCATTGATTGTGATTTTTGTACCAAATTTTGTTCGAATCGCTTCATTCGTTCGAGAAATATCGTCTCCACAGACCCACTGAGACACACAGATATCCCCTCAAAAACGTCTGATTCGTGTTGAGGGATGCTTGAAACGTGCTCTCCTGACGACTGGCGAAAATTCGAATTCGAATTTTCGACCCCGTCACAATACTTTCCTTATGCATTATGTATATAAGGAAAGTAATAATGTATCTTATTTTCAAATTTTCCTATTTTTCAAATTTTTGAAATTTATTTGAGATAATAATTTGAGACAATAATTTAGGTGGCGCTGGGATACGATAAGTAGTCCTGTATTGTATGCATTTCTATGGCAAGTAGAACTGAAACAATATGCAAAGTAGAGCCGAATGCAAAGTAGAACTCAAATAATAAAGAATATTCCTATGTATTCAACATTATTTTACCTTTCAACTTATTTTTATCTCCGTATATTCTGTACTCTGTCCTACAACTATGAAAAAATACTGGTTAATTATACTCATAATTAGGGGACTCTTAATTTAAAAATAATCAAAAATACATATACTAAATACTACGTCTTTCTGTTGTGTCAACTAACAATAGCAGCTACTTTATTAACACTAGCGACACCTAGATATAATTCTCAAAGCATTATGGCATTTTCAAGCGTTTTATCCATAGGCGTTTTATTTCCTTCTCTCCAACTCCATGGTGTTTCTAATGAATTTAATACTTTGCCAAAAAAAGACAGACGATTTTTTATTTGTCATTATTCTTTCTAAAATGAATTTAATGTTGTTATTTTAAGATTGTATTATTAGATGCACAGTGGCAATAAAGACAGGAATTATTCACTTTCTTCGCCTTATGTAAATGAACCCATTTCGAATATTAAAGTCTTTTTTTAAGCATTTTGCTTCTTAATATCTTTTGAGAACTAACTCTTTTGAACAAAAATATGATTTCAAATGTTTTCAGAATTTGCAAACTTATCTCAGCGATACCGGAAGTTCTACTACAAATTTTTTTATTAATTGCTGAATAATTATTACCGCACAAACAGTAACGATTTTATGAAGGTTTGTAGCATAGGGAACACTACAGATTAAACATTCAAAAAAATTGGGTAACCTCATGTTGGATATTATAACTATCTAAATGTAATATTTGTAATTTGAGAGACACGTGTCACAGTATTTGGGACAGGTGCAGAGAACCTAAAATGACAACAAGGAAGCATAAGAAAATTAAAAACAAATTAAGTTTTATACTGATCCAAATTTTTTCCACGAGGCAAAGAAAAGAGAGGAAAAACATCAGCCTCATTGTTCTAAATTAAAAAAAAAAACTAAATAATTATTCGTTAACCCCATCTGTCCCGGGACCAACCATTGTGTCGGCAAGAGCCACGGAGAGTTCTATTTAAAATTTTGGTCAGCAGAAACAGTTTTTATATTTTTAAATCGTGCTACGTCAATTCCCCTGCTAATGAGTGCTACAAGCATTCGCCCAATGCCTTTCCCTTTTGGGACCCAAGATTAGACCTTGAGAGAGAGAAGAGGCACAGAAAAGAAATGAAGACACAATCGTTCTTGGGGCAAAGCGGCAGCTTCGGACAGCCGGCAGAGGGCGTGACATTCGCGAAATATAGACAGCTGTAGGACTGCCGGCGAACTCAGACCTCGCAGTGAGCAAAGTGTGCCGAGGGTCTGTAAATTGTTCTGTGTGTCCGTGTGTTTTGGAACTAAGTAATGGTGCGGCAATAGATTGGAACAAAAACACACAAACCTCGAACGATTCGAATCCAAGACTCTTTTTTAATCGTTTTTCGTTTTTATTTTGTATTTCATTTTTTATTCTGTGCTGAATAGGATTTCGCCGGGACCACATAGCAAGGTAGGTAACAATTATTTATGCTTGAGAATCAATTCCTGAAGCAAATGAACCCCAAACTGTCATCATTTTAAAATAAGTTTTTATATAATAGCATTCGATCATGTGATATTAGTGCCCGACAAGATGCAACGGGACTAGCGCTTGCAATCGAAAACTGCCCTGCATCCACCTGCGCTGTTTGTTTCGACTCGTGCAACACCGCAGAATTCCGAAACTACTGTTGAATTCTCAACTTTCTTAAAGCTGTTTTCATTTTCGCACAATCCATGAATTTTCTAAAAAAATTTCTCATACTTTTTTCCCCTCTCCTGGTTAATATAATTGCAAAAAATTGACTTTATAAAACAATTTTCCACTTGTTGTGTTAATATAAAAATAATAGAAATAATTTTATTATTTTCATTACACCACTGCATTGATACTAAAAACATTATAATTGTATGTACAAAGGTATTTTTTCGATGATAGTAAGAAGTGTTCATATACTTTGTGGTATATAAACGTAGTATTTAACAAGTGTTTGGGTTCAACGGAGAATTAAATCAATTGACAATATTTTTATTTTAATTGCACAGTGCATTAAGTTTCGCATGCTAAATATTCTAATGTTTTCCGTAATTTTGTTCTAGCTTTGACGTAAAATCACATCGATTTGACTTTAAATTCCGTATTACTCTTAAATGATGAAATTTAGCCGGCACTGTATATAAATATTTGTATTTAATCCGCTGTTTTTACGGAAGACAGAAAAAAAATATATCTACACAACATAGGATACATTAAATGAAAAATAATAGGTTAAAGATTGTACCTATAATAAGTTTTCTTCGCAAGCTGATGTTAAGTTACCACTAATGCTCAAATTGGAATGCAAAGTTATTTATATCTTATTCAGAAAACATTTTTATTGTGGTTTATTTTTTCTGTCTTAAAACACGCATTGCTAAAGATACTTTTAGATTATTTTCCATTGCTTATATTTATTACATTCTCTTTACTTATTCTGTAATACACTTTCAAACTTCCACTGATGTATTTAGGATTGTTACCTGAGTCCTCAGCTAATTTGGATTATTTGGTCAAGATACAAAGGATTACAAAAAGGAACATGTTTGGCTATAAATAAAAAGGAAGTGAAATTCAATTCATAACAAACCAGCACATTCCTATGGATACACCTCCTTGAAAAAAGAAGTTGCTGGTTTAAGATTTATAAAAAGATTAAGTGTCTATTAGTGGCAACGAGAAACCGGTCTCTGCATCCCCATCCATAAATAAACCGATCTTCTTCTTCCTTGAGTTACTGAGCTGGTGGCAACTATTTAACTCAATGCGCATGTCTTATGGATGCAGACGATATCCTGCTCTCCAATGATGCTCTTTCTTCATCTGATTCATTAACTGTAAAATTGTTTCTACTGTGAGAAAAGGTTGAAATATTTAAATGGCAGAATAGATTACACAAAAATATGTTTATATAAGCATATAAAAAATTTAAAAAGTTGTTAGCAACTTCATATAATCTCATGTATTTTGGAAATTGTTTTATGAATTGTAAAATTCTAAATAAATTGCAAATATAAAATTGTACAAAATATTACTCCAATTATAACTTATATAAGCAACTAATTACGCTTTCCGGTATTTTAAAATGAAATTTATTGGAAATAAAATATTCTAACATCGTGAAAATTTAAAAAGTTGTTAGCAACTTCTTATAATCTCATGTATTTTGGAAATTGTTTTATGAATTGTGAAATTCTAAATAAATTACAAATATAAAATTGTACAAAATATTACTCCAATTATAACTTATATAAGCAACTAATTACGCTTTCCGGTATTTTAAAATGAAATTTATTAGAAATAAAATATTCTAACATCGTGCACTTCTTCCTATGTACACGCGTTACAGAAAATTGCACTGTCTTGAATACAAGAAACTTAATTTATAGTTCATAGTTAAAAAAAAAAAAATTCTAGCAGTAAAATAGATGCATCAGGTTTTAGGTAGTTTTAAATTTATATGCTAGATTTTATCATATCTCTGAATCGTTTAACAACCAAAGTATGTACAAGAATGTAAGTTAATTTATATCTTTCTGAGTATTGGAAGCCATTACAGTGGAAATTTTTAATGCCAATTTCAGGTACATAAGTTTAAAAAATATGGATAGTAGCTCAATCGAGAGTTTTCGAACTACAGTTGTTAAAACCTGCTGAAATGTTACTAATTAAATTGAGTACAATGTAGAAAGTACGAATACCATTTTATTTAGTTTTATCCGTTCCTATACACGTTATTCATACGCTAACTAAATGGTTGCCATAGTAACAGATTTATCCATAAATTAAGAATATTTTGTAATAGAAATATGAAAAAAAGATGAATATTATTTTTAATTCAAAATTTAGAAATCAATTAATTTGATCTTAAACTTTCAGCTTTATGCAAATAAACTTTAGTTTAGAATTATTAATGACATGTTATACATGCAATATATTAATTAGCGGAGGTTCACACTTTTCTCTATACCTCTTTTTGCTGTAAAATCATCTTGCGAAAAGTATATATTAAACATTTTAATTCAATTGTGCTTATTATTTTTAAAAAGTTCGCTGTTTAGTATTTTTTAAATTTTCTAATCTACGCTGTAAAACAATCATTGTTCATAAAAATTATCTTTATATAATTCATTGTTCTATTATTAACAATTTTCTGATGCTAAATTAGAATATATTTATCATATTATATAATATACCATTATATTATATAATTTTCATATAATAAAAGTTTAGAAATTACATAAACTGCTATACATCATTTTTTTAACTGATTGGTTATGTAAATTTTGTTATAAATAATTTATTCTTTATTCATTTTAGAACAAAATGTAGCAGCTTATCTTACTTTGTTATAATCATATTATAACTCAGCTGCACAGAAATAATAAATTAACGAAATTAGCAAGCTTATATATCATTAATAATATGTAAAAATTAAATTTCTATATGCCTAATAATGCATATCTAATTTCCTTTATAAATATGCATGAATTATAGAGAAAGTTTTCAACGAAATTATTTTAAGTCAGAATTATTTTACATTTTGTTAATTATTTCTGAAATTTCATACTAACAACGATATGTGCTAGTAATTATGAATCACGATTTTATTTTGCGTAAAACTGTAAATATATGACTTTTAAATTAAGTTTTTTTTATTTTTAAGGTATTTAAGTTGGGATTTTAAATGTGTAATAATAAATAACATAAACAAATACTGGTCACACATACATCTTAAAAATTAATTTTAGTAAAAAACTATTTTAAAATTATAATTCAAAGCATGCATTTTTGCATCACTGCATAAGCTACAAACATAGTTTTGTTCTCAATTATGACAGATTGCTACAGAGTTTTAATTTATTTCGCAATTGTTGCACTATTTTGCGATACATAAGATATACAGATTTCAACTGTAATAAATTTATTTTGTAATATATTATTACAAGTGGATATATATAGAGAGACTCTATATCTAAAATATGCTATTAAAATATGCTATTAAAGCAAACATTTATTATACAATGGAAATATTTTTCTAGTGAGAATAAATAGACATGGTTTTTACACAACCATACGTTTAAAATATGTTTTACTCAATAGCCCTTCCTTCTTTTACTTCAGCCTATCTAAACAAATTATCAAAATACGTTTATCTTAAATTTAACATTTAAGCTTTAATATGCATTGCTTCATCAGACCATTTCCCTTGCACTTTATATTATAATTGTAATAATTTTAACTGCATCATCCTAGGTTTAAAGCACAGGAAAATTCTTAGAATATGCTTATACAATTGCCTATTTTAATCGAAAAAAATGTATATATTAAAGTCTTTATAGCGACAAAAATATTTTGCACTATAGCAATCATTATATTTTTTCTTCTGTAGATAAGTGTGTAGAATGTGTTACGTTTTAACTAATTTAATAAAACGTTCAAAAATATAATAAATATATATACTTCAAAGTAGATAATGACTGACATTTTATTAGATCAAAATATTACTGGTCATGTCGTTTAAGATTTCATTTTAAGATTTCCGCATTCTAAGAATTCTATAATTTTACATATTCATGTTGAACTACAGTTTTAAAAATATACTTTTGTTCAATAAATGTTTCAAAGATCATTCAGATTAAATTAATTTTGTTTTAAGCAATCAGCGGCATACTTAAAACTATACTCTAAGTATATACTTTAAGTATCCCGTTGAATATGAATGTTTAAGATCAGTCAAACTTGTGTTTGTTATTTCCAGCATAGAACATTTACTATATAGTTATAATTTTTATATTCAATTATTTTATACAAAAAATTTTAAATAATGAGTTTTCATTAGTTTCTTCCTTTCCAAAGAGAAAAATCCATACTCTACAAAAAATTAAATTAAATAATTATAATTAAATTTAATTATATTATAATTAAATATTCAATATTTAATTTGATTATAATTAAATTAAATAATTATAAGTCTTATAATTAAATAATTATTATATTTTATAATTCTCCAAACATTTATAGCGTATTTAGATTAAAAAAAACTAAATTAAATATTTTTTAATATTTATAATTTATTTAGAGTAAATTTAGTAATGAAACATTTAGAAAAGAAATGTCAATCAAATATACCAACATTTAAAAGCATTCTCCTAAAACCTAGTACTATTCAGTGACTGCTTTTTAAGACTAAATCTAAATAGCAATGGAATTTAAAAAGGAATATGAGGAAGGGAAATATATTTTATCGGTAAATTCGCAAGCAATTTTGTTTTCGAAACAATGTTAGAAAAACTACTGATGCAATAAACCACATTTGTGAGATGTTATTAAATAACTATCACTAACATTTATGGGCGCAAAGGAAAACTTGGAACAATCACGACTTTCTCTATGACTTCACGATTTTCACTTATTGCACTACATCAAATACCTTGACTCTGCAGCAAATCTCTCAAATAGCAAGCGGAATGTAACTAAAATTCTTAGGCAAGGATTTTAATCAGAAAAAATCTCAAAATCATTTCCGTTGAATGAGAAAATGCACAGTTAAATATTTTCATAAAAGACTGAAACGTTTCAGTTTATTTCCCGATCTTTTCCATTTTGATTCTGAAAAATGTGGGCTGTAGTTTCAGCTGGGAAACATATATATTCGATATTTTAAAATATTTCTGATGGAAAATGGACAACTTCATTAAGGGGCAACATATTTAAGAACAAGTAGAATAATAATGTAGCATACAGCTGTTTCAATGATACGCTGGATCCCCTTCATCAGTGTTAGACAACTAACAAACCCGAAGTCAAAAGACGAAATTGACGTTAAAAGACGAAAAAGGTTGTCTAACACTAGCGAAGGGGATCCAGCGTATCGCCGAAACAGCTGTATGCTGCATTATTATTCTATTTTTGCCTGAATACGTTGCTCAAGCTATTCTTATCCTTCGCACAAAGAGTTTTTTTTTACTTATTAACTTCAGTATTGTTAAATGTTACTTTAGAAAAGTTCCAATATTCTAAAATATTTCGGTTAGGAAACAAATATCTTAACTTCTTAGGAAACGAATATATTCACTATTCTTAAATGTTCAAATTAAGAAACGAATGCTTTATTACTAAATCTTTTGGTTTAAAAACAAATATATTTTGATAAATCGGATACTTTAAAATTCGATATTTTAACATTCGATATTTTATTATTCGATATTTAAAAATGTTATGCATATAAAACGAATGCTGTTTTTTTTAATGCTTCAATTGGAAACAAATTTAATAAATATTCTGGAATGTTTCAGAAGTGGAATGACCACCTTCAATATTCTTTAATGTCTTTGTTTGGCAAAGAATGCAATAAATTTTTTTAAACGATTTGACTAAGAACTGGAACGCTCGATTTCTGTTTTTAAAATTAAAAGATATTTCAGCTGAAAGATTCAAGAATATTGCAGCTTAAATGTTTTACCGCAAAAACAGAAAATACTTGGATTTATTCTATAATGTTTTGCTTTTACGTGCGGTCTTCTTTGCGGAAATCTTTGTACAAGTTTCTACAGTATAAAGCTAAGCAGAATGATTGTATGTATGATGCATTTAAAATAAAACGCCTTTGAAAATAATTAGTTTTTTAATGTTACATTATTGGAGGCATTCATTCAAAATAGAAGAACCTGTAGTTTTTTCTTTGCTCGTTCGTTTTTTCATTCTTACTTCAAAGGAAATTAAAAATTATCTAGCTAATCAATTTCTGGTGTAATAACAATTTTTGTAGGTGTAATTAAGCACTACTCAATTTTTATAAACGACCGGGGCAAATTTTCGATGACATTTTTCTGATGGATCTGTTGCATGGATCTCTCAAATTAAATTCTCAGCGTGAACCGTTGGAAGCAATATCAAGCAACATAAATTCGAGTGTGAGTAATTTATGCACGTTGTTATCGTTTGCCGAATGGCAACAAACATATACTCATTTTCGACGATTTGGGCTTTTTAACTTTATTCGTTTTTAATAAAGTAAGAAATTATTTTATTTTACAATACATTTTTGCAATAAAAACATTTTACACACAATATTTATGTCTTATTTTATAACTTTCAGCTGATTCATTAGATATTAAACCAGAATAAAAACTCCATATGTTCAGCGATGATTCTCCATAAGCGTACAGTTATGCCTAACCGACACTTAGAGCTTCCGCCATCATTGTCCGATCACTTGAGGAAGTGAATATCAAAACCGATTTAATGAGATAAATTTTAATCATTTTACAAAGGTAAATAATACGATATAAAATGTATACTACAAATATTCTTTTTGAAGATATCGTTGACATAAAAAATCAAACTTAAAATTATTTTACAATTTTTTTACATTTGTTGACTTCCAGTGAATAAAAGTTTTCTCGTGATTTTTTCACAGGTACTCACTAGTAACTAATACACTATATAACTTTTTATTAGCGTTTGCAGAGTTCACTTCCACGAAAAGAGCTTGCAATTCCATCCAGGTAACCCGTGGTTCGATTCCCGGTTGGGGCAGCAGGATTCTTTACACGTCATGCATAAAATTATTACTATAGTCACGTGTTTCGTGGGAATAAAGTATCATCATTTGTGTTTATTCTGAAGCAAATTTAAATATTTTATTTACTTTAAAATATGCAGCCAGGCTCCCAAATGAACATAGTTCATAAAAAATATTTTTTTATATTCGGTTTACATTTCAACTAATCCAACTTTCAACTAAAGTATTCTAGAGCTGCATAGACAGAGTCTACTAACAGGAACGCGACTATGCGCTATCGATTGAGAACGTTTGCAGCGCCTCTAGCGGCGAATAGAAGAAGTTAGAATTCCTATCTCGAAAACTAAGCAAGATAGGCGAAATTTTTAAAGTTACAAAGTTGTTTTAAAATTACAAAGTTTATAAATTTACAAAGTTTACATTTTTAAAATATCAAAGTTTAAAATTACAAAGTTGTTTTAAAATTACAAAGTTTATTACAGTTTTCTCTTTAGTGTGAAATGATGTGCGGTTTGCAGATAACTTGTATATAGATGATAAAAAATGATGTCAAGGAAAAGGGATAATTATTGTACGGCTTTGATTTTCGGCCATTTTTATACAGCATTCATTGTTTACTGCAAAAAAGACAATTCTAAATAAATTAAAAGTAGCTTTTTACACAGATTATTAATTTTTCCATGCGTATTTCTCGTCATTTCCTTATGAATCACTTCATTACTTAACGATACATTTGTATAATTATCACTGTTCGTTAAGCTCATTATTTTTTTATCGTCCATGTACATGTTATGTTAAAACTGCATATCTTTCTTTACTAAATAGAGAACTAACTCTTTACAGAAAATTTTCTCCTGTTTTTCTTCGTTTTCGAGATAAGAATTCCAACTTTTTAATTTCTCCGCTAGAGGCGCTGCAAACTTTCTCAGCCGATATAGAACAATCACTTTCCTATTAGTAGACCTTGATTATGCAGCTCTAGAACACTTCCATCGAACGTTGAAAGGTAATAAATAAGTATATATTTTTATGCAAAAAAAAAAAAAAAAAACTATTTATGGGAAATTTTTAAATAGAAAAATACTTTCTTTGCTAATACCGTTGTATAGCTATTTTTACATATTTAGGGTAATAAATAAGTATGCATAAATATATTACGCAAAAAAATGTATGTATTACAAATATTTAAATAGAAAAATATTTTCTTTGTTAATATCGTTGGATAGCTATTTTTACATAATTCAACTACTTTATACATCTGAAAAGCGCTGCACGTATATTTATCATCAAATATTAGAACGGCCGCCATACTTTATTATAAATATAGATAACTCCTTTAGAATTATAATTTAAATCTATTAAAATTGAGCTACACCTGGCCACTGGTCCTTGAAATAATGATTGGGGTCCGTAAATTCATGTGCTTGCTCTAAATTACGTTATAATTTAATTAATGTAATTTTTTTAAGTAACTTCAGAGACTAAAACATTAAACCACTTATCTTGATGAAATTCAACACTTTACATTAAAAAAAATATTACTTTAACAATTGTAATCGTCCACAAACCCATGTGCCCCAAAATATTTCTTAATAAAATTACATTAATTGATTTTATTAGTAACAAATTTTGAGACTACCACTTATCTTGATAAAACTCGATACTTTTAATGTCGAATACTTTACTTCTTTAGAATTTTAGAGTTATTTCCTCTATTTCAAAATTTACAAAATTTTACGATTTATTATATTCTCATTTTCTATATTTTTTTTTTCAAAAAATATATCAAATATTGTATCTATTTGAAAATAATTAAATTTCGTTCATTACTCAAAATAATTTATTAAAATTTAGATATAATGAAGGGCAAATCATCTCATGAACGCTAACAGCAGATAATTTTCAAATTTCGCGAATTTATGTAGCATTTTAAAAAGAAATATCTCAAAATTATTTATAATTAAAACACGTTTTAAATATATAAATTTAACAAATTAAATGTCAGGTGATATTCATTAATGCAGTTTTTATTTCACTGTTTCAAACTGAACTCATTGATAACCATATTGGTTGAATTTAATTAGTAAAGCAAGCATTTTGATAATCTGGTAGAATTCCTTTTCTATCAAATTTGAAAAAAAAAAAAAAAATTCTGGGAGCTGACAAAAAATTGACAAGGAAGAAAAATTGACAAAATCTGAAAAACAAAAATAATAATAAACATGCTTACATATATGATAAATGCTTGTTTTATACATAATTGTAAGATTAAAATGAATAAGATGGGCCACATATCTCTAGGTTAATCTGTTCTTGAGATGTTTGAGTTTAGAGAGGGGGGGGGGAGGGGGCAAACTGCCCAAGTTTTAAAGACCGCTAAGTCACCAAATGAATAAAAAAATATAACAAAATACAAACTTGATATAATTTCAAATAAGCATTCATTTAAATATTATTTTATACGATAAAATTTGTATGATTTTAAAACAGAATACATGAAGAAAAGTTAGTGTGAGTCTGTAGGAACAGTCATTTACTGCCTACAGGAGAAAAAAAAATTCATTAATGATCTTATTTTATCGGAATCCAATGTTTTATTATAACTAGGTATCGACAATTATCCATTTTAAAAGAAATTTAAAAAAATCCAAGAAATATTTTATTCATATCACAGTGGGTTTACAAGTCACAGAAATTCATTTGTGGGAAGGAGGTCCAGCCCTTATCTTGTCAGAAGGACAGTTTTGATTTATGCTATAAAGGCCTGTACGTACTTAGAAGATTTTTTCACCAAGAATCTGCAAAACAATGGGATATTATGGTATGAATATATAATTTTTCGTATAATTTGGAATCATCTGGTTTTCTTCGCAACACACCGAAAAATTATATTGCATCTCAAGGCAAGTTTTCTTTCTTAACACTTTCCAACATAGTTGAAAAGTGTTTATGACTTTGGTCATTCTGTCTGTCTGTCCGTTCGCACGATAACTTCCATAAAAAATGACTTTATCGGAATGGCATTTTAGTATGTTGTTGAGACGGTTTGTGGGACGTTTGGGAATATAAATGAATAATATCACCCAATTAGTTTCGTTTTTAACCCGGGTTGAAAAAATGAAATGCATTGAACCCTATGGGACTTAATTTTTCAAATATTTTTTAAACGGAATTAAAATTCGCAAGTCGTTTTGAAAATTTTAGCAAATATTCAAATTATCACATAAAATGTGGGAAAAAAAATCAGCAAAATATGTTCGGTAGCTTTTTAAATACAAATTGAAATAATAACTATTTTTTCTTGTTTCCAGTTAATAGCCAAGGTCCGTAGAATAGCATAGATACTGCAGATAAAATAGCATAAATCCGTGAAATAGCATAGGTTAATGTTCCCTTAACTTGGTTAATGGCAACTCGCTGCTGATGAGACTAATAAAAGTGAAACCGATCTTGTTGGCTGCACTGGTGGTATTGCTCCATAAATAGATTAATTTCATGTTCCAGGATACACGGCAGAACTCATTGTTCTCTGAGGGGTGCTCCGTATAAGTCTCGAATTCATTAAACAAGCCCCTCGCATACCTGAGAGAACAAGTGCATGTGAATTCCTGCGTAGGAAATTGTGTCAACCCTTCTTTTTGGCACAAAGGGGTACTTGCCTAACCTCCAAGGTCAGATCCAAATTTGGCGCCTTCCCCACACAATGGGTTAGTATTCCGCTGCGGTTCCCAGTCCTTCGCCAAATAAACTAGTCGCTAATGATAGACCTGGAATAGAATAAATAGGCGGTCTCCGAGTGAAAAATAAAACGCACCAAATTGTTTCCTGAAATATATTCAACGGGGATCGCGAGCCAGGAAGAGAGGGATCGAAAAATAGGGTTCAACCCGAGCGAGTTTAATTTATTCGGCCCTATAAACAATCCTTCAGCTCAAGAGAATCCGGAGGCTGGGCTTCTAACAAAAGATAAACTAAAATTAACCTCGGGTTTCTTTATCATACAGCAGAGTGACACTGAGACGAATTTACAACCTAAAGTACTAAAGATATAAACCTGAAGTTTTGCGTACACGTGCGACCTGACCTTTAAGTAGTGAGAAAAATATGAAGCCTTCGAATTTTGCTCGGAAAATTTATAAATCTCGAAATTTTTTATCCCAATATTCTTCGATTTATAACTCGTAAATGGTTAGACTCACAAGATTCGTTTTCACACCATCGTACGTAGGAAAAGAAATTGAGATATTTTAATTTATAATTATATAGCTGACGATTTTTGTTGTATTTTATAATTCAATTTTTACGGAATTTTTTATTCCGTTTATAATCACAGTAACAGAGCTACGCTTCAAATACTGAAATCGTCTGATTAACATTTTTCTAATTAAACTATTGAAGAAATAAATGTTATTATTAATTAATTTTTAATTGAAATGTCTAAAAACGTTTAAAATAAGTCAACATACTGAGATAAAACATTATTTTACATATTGCAAATTTCACGTTAGTAGACCTATAAAATGCTCTTAATTTTTATAACTAAAATTTAAAAAAGCTTTATGGTATTTGGAACTTTTATTAAGTGTGTAGATTTTTACGGATAAACGCGTTTTAATATCTCCCGAACCCAGTTCAAACACTTTTGAAAAAATGTCCACGTGTGTGTGAGTGTACGTATGTATGTGTGTATGCGTGAGGTGTGATATGATAACTTAATATCAAATGCTCAAATCGGCAGGAAATTTTATGTGTGAATATATTAAGCAATAAACTGGAATTGGATAGAATTTTTAATAATTCTAAGAATTATAATTAGAATTGTTCATATTTTACAATTTTCATAGCATTATTTCCTATGAAAAGCAATGATGGTACTATATAGCAATGTTTTTCAAAGTGTGTTCCACGGAATCCCAAGGGTTCCGCAACAGTATTCCAGCAATTGCGTCACGTCATATACTTCCGTGTAAATTTTCCTAAACTTTGAATGCATAATATGGATTAGAAGAGAGTTTTTCTCATTTTGGGGTTCCACCTTCAAATTATATTTTAAAAAGATTCCGCGACTAAAAAAATTTTGAAAACACTGCTGTATAGTATATAGGGGTAGTTGATAATTTAAACTACTCTATTGATTAATGGTATTAAAATAGGTTATATTAACACAAATAAGCCAAATGCAACCATCGACGTCACTAAGTTGTTGCCAAATTGAAAAGAGAAATTTTTTGAGGAACTTCTATGAATTGTTTTAAAAGAATAACTTGGATGTTACATCTGGAAAAGACACATATTTGTTTTTCCATTCTACTAATGATTGTGATGCAAGTAGAACTAAACAATGTGGAATATGAATACATGAAAAAGTCGAGTGAAATAAACGAGTGTCGTTTTTGGTAACTTTTAACTTATAAATAACTAAAATACTACAATGGTTAACTCCTGACCCCCTTCAACAGATTGCTGTACATTATCAGTATCGGTACATATGTCAAGAACAAGTATTCTGGTGATCACGGGGGGTCCTCGTATTTCAAGGGGCATCATTATCATCATCTCGATCGACGATGCCAAAAGTAGTAGCTTGAAAATAAAAAATTGAATTCAATTATAGAACTGTCCTCCTCAAATCTAATATTATTGCTTTCTAATATTACGGTAAGAAAAAAGTATTGTTTTTTATATTAATATAAAACCATATAAAACCCTAAAACAAAATATAAACCGTTCGATGGATTAATTTGAGACTGGGAATTTTTGACCTCCTGAATGCATTTCGAACACTGTGTGGAAAGATATCCACAAATGTATCTGTATGTACTGTACGTCTCTGAGATGAGGACACATTATGCATAAAACTAGAACTAGAAGTTTTAGAATTTCCATGTTAAAAATTTGATTAGATTAACATGATTAGATTAACATTATAACATGATAAGATTAACAATGTAACGTGATAAGATTAACATAACATGATACGATTAACATTATAGCATGATTAGATTAAATTTATAACATGATTTAATTAATATTATAACGTGATTAGATTAACATTATAACATGATTAGATTAACATTATAACATGATTGGATTAACCTTATAACATGATTAGATTGACATTATTTCCTAAAGAGAAACGTTATAATTCACGCAAATAATGCTGACAGTACAGTCAATATCGAAAATTAATTGTTTGAGTTATAGAATAAAATTGTATGGTAACATTGCACAGGGTTCTTAGGAAAGTCCTTAAACACGCCAATAACTTTGCAAGGAAAGGTCAACGAGTATACACTTTAGGTCTATCTGTAGTAAAGTGACCCTGCTCGATCGAATAAAACAAACTGCAGCATCTCTAATAGAGAATTAAATAGGTTAGGAACGCCAACTTGGAAATAAAACGAGATAGACGAAAAAAGCCAATTGCAAAGTTGCAAAGCATTATCAAATAAGTAGGAATCGATAATGGAGTAGGAACATTGTAGGTGCCATTGTATTAGAGTCCCTGATGATACAACTTTTTGACAGGTATATATTGAATTCAGTATAAACTTTCCATTCGTTCCCAGAGTTAATTCCTACTCTTTAAACAATGCTCTACAACTTTTTAATTGGATTTTTTCCTATACCTCACTTTGTTACTGAATTCGTTATTCTAACTTTTTAAATTATCCGCCAGGGGCGCTGCAATCACTTAACTAAGCATGCTCGCTTTACTACAGATAGACTTAATGTGTACATTCATGGCCCTTTCCTTTCAAAGTTATTGGGGGGGGGGGGTTAAGGATTTTTTTATGAACCCTATATATTATCAAAAATCTACCCAATGCATCCAAATCATCGGCGTTGTTAAGTTGGTGCCAACGTAAATGTATGAACTTTTAGAATATTCTAAGATGAATTTTAGGAGATTAAAAAAAATAATTTGTAAACGAAAGCTATAAATAAGAAAAACATATTTTTATCATTCTGATACTGATTCTGGTACAAGTGATATAAGTTTGATTTTCTTCAGCTATAATAAATAAAAATTACGAAATAGTGGATAATGTCGTCTGGCCACTACGAAGGTCCTTGGTTCACATCTTGGTTGAAACTTCTTTACAAGCTTCAGCAATATATGGAATCATGAAATACGAATATATGAGAAAGTTGAGTGGAGCTCCCACACTCCAAATAGAGTTCAAGACGCTTCAGATATTTCACGTTTCAGTACTACTACATGATCCGTAAACTATACCAAGCCCTTTAAAAATGTGAGGGCGTCTGTTTCTGCGCTCTAGTGTGAAATCACCCACGCCATAATAATAACTTTTAAATATCACTAGGTCAAAAATGTTAGCACGATCTCGAAAGGAACACCTGAGGAAGGCATATCGTTCATCTCTCTGTTAAATCATGCATTAAAAAATCCAGCTTCCTCGCTGACTAAAAACGCACGCTATGAATTTTAAATAAAAACTAATATTATTTACTGAGTTGGGTTTTTGCCGCCTTATCTTGTTCGTTTTTAACTGTCAAAAATATTTAATTAAAGGCATTTTGGTGTTCTAAATAAAACTTGGGCGATACAATAACTGCACGTGTCTTTTGTCAAAGGCCAATTCATTTTATTCGGTTGCCTAGGTTACCACCTTCGCTCTTTCTTTACAACGCCGAAGAGCAACAAGTTGTTGCATCTTGTTAACGGGCTTTCAGTAGATGGAGGTAGCGCCCGCTCCCGCGTATCAGCTGTTTCTTAGGAATGAATATTAAATTATGATCCATTTCTGAGCCTTTGTAGTGTCTGTTTATAAATAAATGTGTAAATTGTGCTTGGCTTTCTCATATATTCATATACCTTTAGGGGTTATTTCTTGTATAGCGATCATTGTCAGAATAAAATTAATATATTATCCAGGTTTCTTACCCAAGTAATTCTTTTAAAATATTTTGCGAAAATTCTTAAAAATGTTTCTATATTAATTTAGCAATGATTGTGTCCTAAATTGGATGTATTTTGATCTACATATGTATAATTTAAATGTGAATGACATTCAATACTTTCTATTAAACTTTTTTCCGTATAATTTGTGTTCTAAATTACAAATTTCTGCATAGTTTTTGTAACTCATATAAATGATTCTCTCTAGTTCTTGCTTTCGAGCTTGGCGTGAAAGTCGCATACTGTGGTCACGGGACGGATAATTTGCTTTCAAAACTCACATAGGTTATTTTAAGGGAACGGTGGACGTTGCAATTTTTTTTATTTATTTATTGACTTAGAAACGTGAAAATTTGTATAAATATTCCTCTTAACATTACTATATACAATACCATTAATTTTTATTTCAATTTTGTTATAATTTCGTATTTTTTTTTTTTAATTTAATTTTTTTAACGAAAATTTGAAAATGCTCCTTGAGTGTTATTTGTTCACATTTTTCATTAATTTTGCATTATGATCACTCAAAAACACATTATGAACCAATTTAGGTATTCATTTTTAAATCCCTTAAAAAGTTAATTTTTTTTTAATATTTTTCTACATTAAAACTTAATTTTCATCATGTAATTAGGCTCCTATTCACTTTTAATTACCTTAATAAAGTCCAAGTATAAAATGCATACCCAGTTTCATTAAAAAGTATGAGAGGTGTCTTCTTGCCGAATTTCATGCATCTCAAACAGAAATTAAGACGCATGGAGCATTTTAAAAATGTAGGACCTTTGAAAATTCCGTTTCGAAAAAAATGCATTCAGCCTTTTGCTTACGGGTGGAACAGCGTCCATCCCAAACGAAGAACCTCCCAAAAAGACAGGTATTTGACATACCCTATCCCAAACAGTTCGATCCCCCTTTGCAGGCATTGGCGTCCATAGAAATCGCCGACAGAAACATTGCACCTGCTGCAGCAGGTGCAGAAGAACCTTCTAAAAAGACAGGTATTTGACATACCCTATCCCAAACAATTCGATCCCCCTTTGCAGGCATTGGCGTCCATGGAAATCGCCGACAGAAACATTGCTGATAATGTTTCTGCCGACAGAAAATCGCGGACAGAAACATTGCACCTGCTGCATCAGGTGCAATGTTTCTGTCGGCGATTTCCATGGACGCCAATGCCTGCAAAGGGGGATCTAACTGTTTGGTATAGGGTATGTCAAATACCTGTCTTTTTGGGAGGTTCCTCTTTTGGGATGGACGCTGTCCCACCCGTAAGCAAATGTTAAATGTGTAAAATAATGTTATATATTAAAACTTTTTTTAGTCGATTTTTACTCATTTCAACATCCACTGTTCGATAATTTTGATTCATTAACACCCTCACCCACTCACTTACTCAGTCAGTCAGTCAGTTCAGTGCATATTATATAAATATCGAATACCTATATATATATATATATATATATATATGCCTGTGTGTAATTGAAAGTTTGTCAGTTCCATAAACCAATCCGCAATTTTTGTTTCGAACATGAGTTATTCATAGTTTGCGGAGATGTTAATAAAAAAAATAATGCTTCCATAGAAATAGCATAGCGCAGACGATTTTTTTCTGAAACCTTATTTGAAAAAAAATTAGATCATGTTGCTTAGTAACGGAATTAATTCAAATATGTAAATACGCAGACGATTTTTATTCAATCGATTCAATTTAAAGAATAAAAAAATTGATATAAAAATAATTTTTTCTATTGTGTTTAACCGATTGTTTCAACAGGATAAAAATGTCACAGGCATAACAATTTACTTTCTTGTACTAATGCACAGAATGCACATCTTCTAGCTATATATTTTTTTTTCATTAATACGCACTTGAGCAGGAACTGATTTTAAATCGACAAAATACCTGCAATTATTTTGTCGTGTATTGTGCGGAAGGAAGTGCTGTTATCACGAGCATTTTCTAATTTGAGATTTTACAGCTTTTAGAATGACATTTGAGCAACTTGCAAACGAGCGTGACCTTTTATAAACGGATGCACACACATCGTTATGGAACGTCATATTAAGTTTTAGTTATTGGTGTTTGGAATATGTAGTGAAAACCGGTTATAACGAACCCTCAAGGTCGAAAACGTTCATTATAGTCAAATTTCGTTATAAGCCAAAGAAATCCATACTTTAAAATCAAAGACAACCAAAAAATAGGCTTAAAAGTCTTTTATTAAAATCTCCTTTTTACGACGCACAAAAACCACACGGCCATAGCACTTTCTGGCGCTATAATGCCCTTCATCAGTGGCGAAGTTTCGCCACTGATGAAGGGCATTATAGCGCCAGAAAGTGCTATGGCCGTGTGATTTTTGTGCGTCGTAAAAAGGGGATTTTAATAAAAGACTTTTAAGCCTATTTTTTGGTCGTCTTTGATTTTAAAGTATTAATTAGTTGGCGTGTTTTCATACTATTTTATGAAATCCAATTCTGCAAGTAGACGCTTAAAATTTTTATATTGCAATGCAAATGATAATACACTATCATTTGCATTGCAATGTAAATGATAATACACTATCATTTGCATTGCAATGCAAATGATAATACACTATCAATATAAGAATTTTGTATATTTTTATTGCCGTGTGAAAAATAAAATTTATTATTTCCTGTTGCGTATATTAATCCTTCATGTCCCAAATGATGAGGTTTATAATTTCTCTTTACTAAATATTTAATTTATAATTTCTCTGTACTAAATATTGAAGCGGTTTATTCAAACCTGACTGAAGAATAAATATAATAAAAAAAATTGTGTAGACAGCACATGATTTTTACTACAGATTCATTTTCTCTTTTTTTTCTTTCATAGTCCCTTAAATTCAATTTAATTGAACAAAATTAGACACGGATAATTATTTAAAATTACACCGAATTTTTTATTTTACTTCAATTTTCGTTTTCATTTGGCGACTGGGAGTATTTTCAAAGATGGCGTTGCAAAAATGCTGAGAACTTAAACATCAATCATTTTAAATATCACTTAAATAGCAAAAATAGTTAAAATCTAAAATAAAACAACGCATACTCAAATGCATCCTTTAAATGCTTGTTTTAACGACAAAGGGAATAAGATCAACCCCATAACTCTAGGACTATCTATTCGTTCTCGAGATATTTTAGTTTTTTCACATTTTTGCCACGTCGCCTCTGAAAGTACGTCCAGTCGTTAAATCAAAACGGAAATTGAATTAAAATTGCGAATTGAGTGTCATTTCAAATTATGCATGTTGTTTTGTACAATTAAACTCAATTTAATGAAATTATATAGAAATAATTTAATGAATTGTGAAGGAAAGAAAGAAAGATAAAATGAATTTACGTCTGTAGGGTAAATCATGTGCTGTCCACATCAGATTTTGTATTTTTGTTACATGTAGACACATTGTACGAATTATTTTCTGCCTATGGACTTCCTTGTCTTTTGAGTGCATTGCACTAAGGAATTTACGATAAAAAGCTTCAATTCGAAGCATTTTTTGAGATAACTTTTCTTGGAATTTAATTCACTCCAGCTAAAGCCTCTTTACATATGAGTTCGCTGCAAACGAAGTCCATTTTCGCTATGTGCATGATTCCCAACCTTTCTGATATCGAATAACATCTATGGTTGGGGTAGCATCTCTGGCTGGGTTTCAAGTAAAATTTATGTATATATTTTTTGTAATTATTTTATGTTGTTCATGAAATAGTCAACATCAAACAAGATGCATTTTATTGTTTCGTGATACATCCACTTTCTTAATTTGATGTGATGTGACGTTATTAAAAAAATGTATATTTTAACTGGTTTGGCATTTTCCCGTTATTTATCGTCTGCTTTTCAAAAATTTTATCTGGCAACCCTGTGAGTAGTTGGCAGGAATTCTGGTAATGTTCATTACTGCCAACTGAATTTCTTCCTCTCTCCCCGGTTTAACAGAACCTGGTTGAAAATCCCTGCACTGTGTAAATAAAAATCCCACCGGGACTATACATTTAGTACATTACTAAATCAGGTTCGTTATAGCCCGAAAAAAAAAATTCTAAAATCTTGCGTTCACGATAATTGTTAAAAATTATTTCAATTCAATTCAAGATTATGATATTTAGGATCAGTCTAAATATGTGTTATATGGAGGAAGGAGTTCACCCATTCCTCTTTTGAACTTCGGGTTTATTGATTCTCTTACACTGACGAAGGGGATTCAACGTATCCTCAAAACAGCTGTATACTGCATTATCATTTTATGCTTATATACGTTGCTCAAGTTTTCCTTAAGCATAAAGTATGTTCAAAAAATTCGGCAGTGGTTGCAGTCCGATGGAGCCGAAATAACATCTTGTAAAATAACATTCCAAATAAGTTTCAATTTTACATCCTTGTAAGGCATTCACATTGCAAAATAAAAATCATAGTTAGCTAAAATTTTGAAATTAGAACCACTGTTTCAAAATAGTTGTTTAAAATATAAAAATATCAAAATTATAACCGTTATGTATTTCGAAACCTAAAGAACCCCATTCAGATTTTAATTACATATATTTGTAGAACTTTCAAAGTGATGCAAATGACTGCGTATTGCTCATAGCTAGCACTTTTAATTTTCGAGATATAAGCATTCCAAATTTTTAAAACAGAAAATTTTCAATCCTCTTTGAATTGACAAGACTTTAGCTCGAAACCTTCAAGAGTTTTGTAAAAACAAATTATTGATCTAGAAACTGAATATCTAACTGTGTATTTTCGTCGCTCTGTTTATATCTATCTTTTATAGTTTAGAAGATATTTTGAGTGAAAGTAAGCTAAGTGAAGCAAAAACTCGAAATTTTTTTTTTTCGTAAACAATAATTCAAAATAGCTTTCAAAATATCGAAATTATTTTTGTATGTTCATAAATGGTATCCTATTTCCCTGACAAAACAAATGGAATTTGTTTGTAATTTCTTTTACAACCTTTTATCTAACTTCATACGGAGTATTTGCTGTTTTTCAAAACTTTTGGTGCCCTAACTAACCAGGTTCCACTAATCATATGGACATGAAATTTAGTATGTTATTGTATTCTGTGACACATTTAAATTCTTTAGAATTTCAATCTATTCGGCCCAGCCCGTCCTGGGTCCGTCATAGAATTTTAGCCTTTTATTTGGGCCTTCAAATACTTTTAGTTGGGTGACAGTTTGTTTACAACAATGGTAATATGACTAACCATTGTTATAAGATAGTAAAAAAGAGTCCAATATTCAGATCCGCTTCCACGTGTACATACAAATGAAAATTTTTAATATGTAATAATAATGAAGCTAAATATTGGACTATTTTCTCAAACATTTAGGTTAGATGCAAATAATAAAAAAGGGTGTACTTTAAAAAACAACATTTTTTTTTGCGTGTTATCTATTAGGCTCAGAGATATAAGCGTCCGAAGTGTTTTCGTAACGCTCCGAAACTAGCCGGTTACCTCGACCATAGACTTTATCCACGTCAACAAAGCTCTCGCGTCAAGTTAAAGATATTCATATGTCATCTTCTGAATATTTCCTATTTAAAGAAAATTATAATGGAGTGATAGAAAGATTAGGACATTCATCATAATTGCTTAAATATTTAAATTATTTAAAAATTAAATGCAAACGAAAATTTAAAATGTAAGCTTTTAAAACTAAATAAATTATTTTTTAAATTATTCAAATATCGAAATTACTGAAAAGTGAACCAAGTTATTCTCGAATTTAAAATGTTTCAAAAATTAACAAAACGTCAAAAAACTAAATATTAAACTACTGAAAGTGAACAAAAGTATTATAAAACTGAAATTATTTATAACTAAACAAAATGTTGTTAAATTTAAACTGTATTAAATGTAACCAAAAACCATGAAAATTTTAATATGAAAACTATATATAATAAACAAATGGTTATACGTTTTGATGATGAAAAATGAAAGAAAATATATCACGCTGACAAAACATCTTAATTCAATTCAAATGTAAAACGTAAAACAGGAAATAGACGATGATAAACGACGTATTTTTTCCGTGAACGTGATTAATTTCGGGTATAAACAACACCAGCCGAGCAACTTCTGCACTTCAACCTGATCCGTTTATTTGTTTTGATATTTTTGTGTACATAACTATCTACCCAGACCGTCCGACCTACCCGAAAGTGCAAGGTGTCTGTTTGAGCAGCCGAGACGCAATGGATAATGCAACCATAGAGGCCGTACCATTCTTTTCCTAACCCAATCACGTCTCAGATGGACTTTCGGATCTTTATCGTACCCATACTCAAAAACCCTTCGGATCTTTATCGTGCCATACTACCGCCACTCAAAACTATCCCCGTAGATACGGGGATAGTTTTGAGTGGCGTCAAAGATCCAACGCGAAGCTTTCGCATGCGATCCTCCCGCTTTAACCACTGGATTTTTTGTGTACATATAAAAAACAAGCAGGGGTGTTGATGAGCGTAAGGAAAAGTCCTGTAGTATAAAAAAAACCTAACGTCGTGTTCTCTTAGAAAAACCTGCCCATGTTTCATATATTAATCACTCATGGGTCATTCAGGACAGACAAAACCCCCATGGGGACGAATGCTTGACCCTGCATAAACCTCTAACACAGATATATCGTATTCAGGGATGCTTTAAACATGTAACTCTAATCCTACCCGAAAATCGTGTTTTTGGCCCCCACCCAGCACTTTACCTTTACATAAACTATGTGTTCTAAAAAAATAAAGCTTTATTCACGGATACATTCCTTTAGTCATTTACTTCAAACATTTTACCTTTACTTATACTATGTATTCTAAAAAAGATGAAACTATATTCATGTACATATTGACTTCCAACACTTTACCTTTACTTATACTATGTATTCTAAAAAAAGTAAAACTATATTCATTTCTAACATTTTGCCTTTACATATACCATGTATTCTAAAAAAAGTAAAACTATATTCACTTCCAAAACGTTACCTTTACATATACCATGTATTCTAGAAAAAGTAAAACTAAATTCACTTCCAACATTTTGCCTTTACATATACTATGTGTTCTAAAAGAAGGGTAAAACTATATTCACTTCCAACATTTTGCCGTTACATATACTATGTATTCTGGAAAAAAAAAAAAAGTAAAACTATATTCATGGATACATTCCTTTAGTCATTCACTTCCAACAGGTGCATAACAGACACTGCTGAGGTGAATTCCATTGACGACAGCCCCCTATTCTGAAATACATTTAAAATAAGAAGACAGGCTCACAGACGGTCTCTTCTACCTGCAATTACTATTTTCAGAAGTTCAGAGAAACTTGCCAAGGGGGTTAAGGAAGCGTTCAAGATTCCATACGGAGGGGTTTCTAGATTCGTCTTCGAGATTTTCCATTCGAATTTTCCAGACAGGTTGCCAAGACCCCTGCTTACCTTACAAGAAGAGCAAGAGCAGGTGGATTATTTTACGGAGCAGAGGATGCAAGAGAAACTTTTTTTTCTTTCTAGTAAACATATTTTTATATTTTTGGCGTTTAATTCCACCCACTGCAGATGGAGGAGGGGGGAAAAAATGTTTTCTTTAGAAGTAGCGGGGAATGCGGATTCCATATATACCTCGTTTGGGGGGAAATTACTAAAATATTCAAAGATTGCTATTAGCAACGTTCAAATGTACAGTGCTATTAGCAGCGTTTAAACGTACAGTGCTATTAGCAGCGTTCAAATTACAGTGCTATTAGCAGCGTTCAAATGTGCAGTGTTCAAAATTTTCATAAAAGGGAAAATTTGGATAGACGCATATGAATGAAATATCACCTAAACTGCTTACCATTTTCCATGAATTATTTATTCAGGCAATGAGTTTGAGTCCAGGAAATATTCTGACAGGTTTTATCGTCCTGTAGCGAAGTGTGGAGTTGCGGAAATTAAAATTTCTGTTTCTCTTTGAACCGACCGCTTATAACTCGACGCAATCTTTGAAATGACCGCTTATAACTCGAGAATAGATCAATATATTTAAGTGCTTTTTCACTGTTTTCTTTTAATATTTATAGGACAGTTTATGGCAAAAAATATTTCGATGCACAGTATTAATATATAAAAGTGAAAATATGCTTCTAAACTGAAAATGTCCTGAAATATGTGTTCTGCTTTGATGGAACGTTTTTCAAGAAATGTCACTGGATCAAGGGAATTTTTTTTTATTTAGGTTTTTTCCCTTCTACACCTGCCCACGGAACATAGGGAATTAAATCACCTGTCTTTGCTTGCAATGGCCGCTTATACATTAAGAACAAACAACTCAATGAGTTAAAATAAATTTACTGCTATTTTAGGCGTAATTGGGAGCAGTTTCGTAGCTGAAATATTTCAGATTTTGCAATGCATTAATTTTATTTCAGTATTTCGGTGCGAAACTTTGGGTGTTTATGTTAGGGCGACATTTACGGAGGCTTAAAGCACTCAACTCTAAGCACTTATTAGTGAGCAAGTTTCAAATCTTAAGCGACATTTTACCACAAGGATTCTTGTCATCACACTTTATCGTTCTTGAAGAAGTGGGTGGCCATACTTGAGATCAAACACAACTATTTTCGTATGAAGTGCAGTATTTCTAATCTCAGCACAGAGATAGCAGTTCGCAACAGAAACAATAGGTTAAGAAAAGAAGGACCTCAGAATAAGAATGGCCAGTCTGAAGTGGTTCCCCATGCGTATTTTTTAAGTACTACTCCAAGCGTAATTTGCAGCCTGATAAAGTTGTTCTCTTCAATGGATGAGGTAATTCATCTTATACAAGTCTCAGTGGGATATCGCACATAAATTTATCGGCAGCAAGGATAACGAGGAAGGGTGATAATACTTGAAAATACAATATGAATAAGCGTATTTGAATTTATCCTGATAAAGTCTATTACAAGGATTCTGAGAAATTTCACTTTCCTTTCCAACCTTTCATCAGTCCTTGTGTGATCCACTCAAAAGTGCCCCAAATTTCACCGAAAGCAAGCTTCGGTTGAAAATACCGCAATTTATGTACAGTGGCGGAGACAGAAAACTGCATCATTTGTGGTGCAGTTTTTGTTCAATTCAATTGTAGTTGCAATGTGTGCAGTGTACTAGGATGTGGCAGCCTGAACTTGGGCTATCGTATATCTAGAAGGTGATCCACTCTATGAAAGGCAGCTCAAAGAGGACAAACGAAACATTGAGGACTTATTTTGTTCCATTATAGTACATGGTACTATTACGTTATCAATAAGTAAAATACACTTTGCGCGAAGGGTAAGGAAAACTTGAACAACATATATAAGCACAAATAAAATAATAATGCAGCAAACAGCTGTTTCGAGGATATATTGAATCCCCTTCGTCAGAGTTAGAGAATCAACAAACCCGAAGTCCAAAAGAGGAATAGGTTCACCCATTTCTTTTTGAACATCAAAAGGAAATTTTGCACACCAAAAGGAATAAAATCACTTTCATTTCGTTAGGATAAACCGTTCTAGAGATATTTCTCTAGATACTTCTGGCGACAATTTAGAGACATTGGGGGTATCATCCTTTTTATACAACGCTTTTAAATAAATTCGAGAAAGGTTTTTAAATCTAATATGTTTGCCCGGAATAGGGAATATACTCCAAAGACAGAGAACTGTTTCATTCCGGCCCAAGAAGTAAAATCCCCTATGAAATATCATTCGGGAGTACCATCAAAAATACAAGGAGATACTTGAAAAACGAGATTTCTTTAAAATGAGGAACTTCAGCAAAAAGTGACACACCACCTAATTTTTCCCGACATTTTGTTTTTCTTTTCCTCCTACTGTATCATAAATTTTATATAGTATTATTTCCTTCGTTCGTTCTTTGTCATGCTCCGCCGCTTTTTCTGCTCAAAACACAGAGAAGAAGAAAGTTAGAATGAAATTCCCGTATATAAAAGATAGAAAGAAAAAAAAAAATCTCGAAATTTTCGAAAGGCTTTAAATTTTAAGAGTAGCTTCCACGTGATTCTATTTGACGTATTTCATTCTAAATTATGTATGTGTTAAGGTTAAGCTATATTCATAATGCCGGATTATATTCTCGTGTGGAATTGCTATTCAAATAGGGATTCTTTCAATGATAGTCACTTTTTCTGCATGCATTGTATATGGAAAAGTATTGTAGCAGTTCTGAAAATACTAATTCGAGCTTTTGACGGATTTACACGGCTGTATCATTCTTGAATTCGAAACAGACTTATTTGAGGTGATGTCTGTGTGTTTTCCCATGAAAGTGTGTACGCAATAGCTAGAAAACAAATCGAACAATTCGAAGGGCATTCGATACGATTATCATTATCTATAAATATTTGAACCTTATTAAATATAAACCCTATCAGAAGTTCTCTAAATTTTTGTATGATTTTTTGAAAAACAAGAATCCAAAAAAAAAAAGAAAAAAAAAGTAAGATCAATCATGCATAAAGCATTGATTATGAAACACTTTCCAACTTCAATGCAATTTTATTTAAATATCTCTAAAATGCGATACATTCCTAGGTAATATTTTTAAAATTATCACAATACTACCTTAATTTATTAAATTTAAAAACTTAAAAGTTCATCGAAAAAATAAACTTCATTCAAATGACGGCATTGAAATATAAATTGCCTGGTTTAAGCATCTCTAAAATGCGATACATTCCTCGGTAATATTTTTAAAATTATTATAATACTACACTAATTTATTATATTTGACAACTTTATCGAAAACAAATGAAATTTATTCAAATGACTTCATCGAAATATAACACGCCTGGCTCTCTCTATAAAAGCAGCATTTCATTCATTAATGCTATAATAATTTATTTTATTTAAAAACTTAAGACCTTGGAGGTACAAATAATTAAACTCTATGCTTAAAACTTCATCGAAAAAATCGTCCTTCTCTCTGTAAAATCGATGAATATTTCATTCATATCAGCTATATTGCAGACTGCATGTGCTAAATAATTTTGCGTTAAAGAAATGCAGCAATTCTTATACAACTCATTCTATATCTTTTAGTATTTATATTCTCCATAAGTGAAAATTAGGCTTTGTTGTAGAAATAATTAAAGTTGGATGATCATTTAAACTCAAATATATCGTAATTGCGTTGTTTCAGTATGTAGATGCACAAAATTTAAGCAAAAATAAAGCGGTTTTAGGACGGATACAACACCAAATATGAATTAAAAAGAACTTTAAAAATCACGATTTTGACACAAGATGGATGCCATATTTTATTTTGAAGTGGGTCACGTGATCTCTTCATATAATGGTCACGTGATCGATTTATATAAAAGGTGTAATTTTTATTTTTATTTAAAAAACTACTGTATATATTTTGCAGAATTTTTTTTATATATATTTTATGAGATAATTTGAATATTTTCTAAAACTTTCGAAGCAATTTGTGAATTTTAAATCCGCTTAAAAAATGTTTGAAAAATTATGTCCCATAGGGTTTAATGTATTTCATTTTTTCAACCCGGGTTCAATCCAAAACTAATTGAGTGATATTATTCATTTGTATTCCCATAGATCCCACAGACCATCTGAACAGCATACTAAAATTACATTTTGATAAAGTCATTTTTACAGCAGTTATCGTGCTAACGGACAGACAAACAGACAGACAGAATGAACAAAGTCATAAACACTTTTCAACTTTGTTGTAAAGTGTTAAAAAACACTCCGAGCTGTCTAGCATGCCAAAGAAACAATCTGTTCATACGTAATTTATATAAAAAAAAAGGAATGACACTGATTTTAGAACGATGTTTCGAATTATTCTCGAAATATTACACGTTTCTATTATACATTTGTCAAGAAGTTACGTAAAATTAAAGAAATATTAAGTATCGTTAAATAAATTAGCTTTTCACATGAAAACGTTTATAATGTTTTAAATATCCGTACTTGGATATATAAAGTTAGAAAATGAGATAAACTAAACCCGTGATTGGCACCTTATTGAAATAGTTGCTAACTTGTCGATGTTTTGGCAAAATTAGTCACCAAGGTTGTAAAATAAATCGCAAAGTGTTACATATTTTTTAATACTCTTTTTTTGTGTAAATGTTTAAAAAAAATCGTTTGAAAAATGTGCAATATCGCCGAAACGGTTCAAGTTGGTGTTTCAAAGTTTATACTTTCATTTTACTACAAAAAATATATACAAAGGGAATATTTATTTAACATTATCAAATGTCTTCATTTTATGATTTTTCAAAAATTCATAAGCAAATTCGGGGGATTTTCAAAATTCGCGTTTAAAATCAACAGGCTTTCAATATTCCCGAATAGTAATAATCGTGCCAAGTAACGCTCGAAACGCTCCATTCGTTCAAGAGATATCGCATTCGCATTCTCATGGACGCACACACATACATACACACAGACATCACCCCCCCCCCCCCCCCCAAAAAAAAAAAAAAACTTTCGATTCGAGTTTAGAAATGCTTGAAACGAGCTCTTTCGTCAAGAACTCAAATTCGAACTTTCGACTCCGTCATAATAAAGAAAACTTAATCAAGGTATATAAGCACAAATAAAATGAAAATACGGCATACAGCTGTTTCGGAGGATACGTTAGATCCCCTCCATCAGTACAGGAGAACCGATGTATGCTGCATTGTCATTTTATTTGTGCTTATATATTGCTCAAGTTTTCATTATCCTTTCCACAAAGTTATTTTATTTATTGATACCCGTCACAATACTTTTCCTATACATTACTATACATAAAGTAATTAGTTCTAAAATTAATAAATGATCACGACTGATGAAGCTAATAAAGCTTCCAAGAAGTATGTTGAGCGATTAGATTGTAAGGGTCAACTCTGCATCGTTTTACCCGTTCATGGAGCATCATTGACGTCAAAGACTATTGACGAATGTACTCGAGCAAAGTGCGAAAATGAGAGAACTATTTGTGTTGTCAGTTAAGGGCGATAAAGATTGAAAGATAGGAAGGGGGGGCTTTTGTATTTCCATTATTTCTCACCAGAAACTGATACGGCACCTCGCAGGATGCACGATAAGATCCATTGTTATTTCATGTTTTCAATTTCTGGAGATGAGCCCATTGAAAACCTATTTCAAGAATCGTAAGTGGAGGGTATTTTTCTTCAATTTCCTTTGACATTTAAGTTTGCAGTGAAAACATGATTTTTTGTTTCACAAGGGAATCGTAGGGAAGGAAAAAACGTACCATAGGGGAAAGAAGTAGAATTTGGGGAAAATCTTTACTTTCTCCCTGAAATATAGTATATACTAGAACGCATTATCCGACGTTTCCCGGTTCCTAAATATTTATACAGATACAGATCGAACACCACTCAATTTTCCAAAATCTCCTATTTTGCCACTACGCATGCGCACTACTAATTTTTCACTTAATAGCACTCAGCCCATCGCATAGCAATTGAGAACGACAGAAAAATTCAATAATTCATTATTTTGGGTCGGTGTATGAATCCTGATAATCATTGTTTCTCCTCTCCACAGAGGATAATATTATGAAATTTTGTATTCTAATAAAGAAATTTACAAAATATTTTATCTTGTTCTAGTTCATTACATAATGTCTCTAAATATATAATTTCATTTTGAGACATACATGCGTCTTGGAGCTATCATATTCGCATCTCACAAAAGTACAAACGTAACTATGCACAAACATTTTTTCAAAAAGTGTTCGAAAAGCATGCTTTTATCCATCAAAATATTAAAAGCAATACCTTTTGTATTAGTATGAAAAAGTAAAAATGTACCAACATAAACAATTTTATTTTGCAAATGAAGAATTTTACCTATAACATATAATATTCGTGTAAAGAAAGCATTTGGTGTGAAACTGGGTCGAAAATTTTCGAATTAAAGTGTCCGCGGATTTTACCCGCTTTGGTCTTTTTACACCATGAACATCTGCATCTGTTATCTGAACCATGCATGTTCTAGCCAAGTTCCAAAGCGATTTTTGTGCATTTTATGGCACTAGTGCAAATTTTTAATCAAATTTCAAAATCTTAAAAGTTCTAATCAAATTTCAAAAAGTTTTTGCGCATTTTGTGGCAATAATGCACATTTTTAATCAAATTTCAAAATCTCAAAAATGTTCTAATCAAATTCCAAAACCATTTTTGGCATTTTGTGGCAATGATTCTAATTTTTAATCAAATTTGAAAACCTCTAAATAGTTCTAATCAAATTCCAAAACCATTTTTGAGTATTTTGTGGCAATAATGCAAAAATGTTTAATCAAATTTCAAAATCTCAAAACGTTCTAATCAAATTCCAAATCTATTTTTGTATATTTTGTGGAAGTAATGCAAAAATTTTTAATAAAATTTCAAAATTTTAAAAAGTTCTAATCAATTTCCAAAACTATTTTTGTATATTTTGTGGCAATAACGGAATAACTTTTAATCAAATTTCAAAATCTCAAAAGGTCTAATCGAATTTCAAAACTATTTTTGTGTATTTTGTGGCAATAATGCAAACATTTTTAACCGAATTTCAAAATCTGAAAAAGTTCAAATTCCAAAACTATTTTTGCGTATTTTGTGGCAGTAATGCAAAAATTTTAATCAAATTTCAAAATCTCAAAAAATTCTAATCAAATTCCAAAACTATTTTTGCGTATTTCGTGGCAATAATGTAAATATGTTTAATCAAATTTCAAAATCTCAGAAGGTCTAATTAAATTCCAAAACTATTTTTGCGTATTTTGTAGCGATAATGCAAAAAAATTTTAATCAAATTCCAAAATCTCTAAAAGTTCCAATCAAGTTCCGAAACTATTTTTGCGTATTTTGTGGCAACAGTGCAAAAATGTTTAATCAAATTTCAAAATCTCAGAAATTCAAATCAAATTTCAGAACCACTTTTGTATATTTTGTGGCAATAATGCAAATTTTTACTTCCTCAAAATATGTATTATCGTTCAGTGATGAAACGGAGTAAAGATAAAGCGTAAAAGTCGTAAACATTTGTAAATCGTAACGCAATTGACGTCAGACCAAACGTATTTTTGCTAAATTTAGAACTTTCATTGTTGCCGCTGATATCATAAGATAAACCAATGCTTTAAAGAATTATTGTTACCAAAAATATATTTAGTTAGTTTTTATTAATTTTTTTTATATTATACGTCATGACAATCGTCATTCCTTATTGTACGGATTGATTCTTACCATTGCAATTTTATTTTCCAAGGGGTGAGTTTGAATTTTTCTTGTTCTGAAATTGACATTATTTGATGAGTGAGTTCGGCTATTTTTGTATTTTGATCTATACTCGCTGCAATGTTAAATAAAATGCACTGTGGAGGCTATGATCTCAGTTTTGTCTTCATACACCCATTATACGTCCATTGATTAGATGGTTTCCATAGCAACATAATTGATTTTGATTATCAATTTAGAATACTTTTTTTATAAAATGTGAAAAGAATATGACTATAATGTTTGATTTTAATTATGGGAATCGGTTAATTTAATATCTTTTACACGCAGAACGAATTTTAAGCGTCACTTTTTCTTATTTAATGTACTACTATGAATGTTTCGGGAATTATAACTGTTGTTCGCAGTAAAGAATGCTTTGAAAATTTAAAGTAGAGTTATTCATATTTTAATCATGCGAATTACAAAACAAATTCTGTCAAGTACTAATTTTTCAATAAGCTGTAACGATATACGTTATAAATCATCGTGCCCACTTCTGCCCTTGAAAATCTCTACTTTAAAACTATTTATTATCTAGCTTTATTTCATTATCTCTAGCTGTATTTCATTATCTCTAATTTTATTTCATTATCTCTAATTTAAATTTTTTTCTGAAATAAAATTATTAATTTAAATTAAATGTAATTTAATCTAAACTTATTTAGTGTTAAATAATGTGCTTCTGCCAGAATTGAAAAAAAAAAATCGGAAATGTTCCGTTGTAAGCAATACTTTCCGTATATCTCGAAAACGTACGAATGTGTAAAGGGAAACACAAGTTCTGACACAAAGAACTCCGAGTTACAATATTCAATGAATGGCTTATATTCGTAACGGTTGTGAATCTTCTAACGTAATACCAGCTGGGAAAACTTCATCCGCTGTCACGTTCTTGCGTTCCTTGAAAGGTCGAAGAGCTAGCTAGCTCTTCTAACGCTGATGTCAATTTGGAATATTTTTGGACATTACGTTTTAATTTTATGGTTTCCGCTGCCAGATTCTAAATTTGGGAACAGGTGAAGCTTTGTGGACATGAATTTTTGAAGACAAAGTGATAAATCAATAAAGAAAGTCATTTGAAAAGAAACGTCTTAACCTTTTGCTTTCGGGTGGGACAGCATCCATTAAACGAAGAACTGCCCCAAAAGACAGGTATTTGACATACGCTATCCCAAACAATTCGATCCCCCTTTGCAGGCATTGGCGTCCGTAGCTGTATCATAAGAATTATAAAGAATTGACATACGCTATCCCAAACAATACGGATCGAATTGTTTGGGATAGCGTATGTCAAATACCTGTCTTTTTGAGCGGTTCTTCGTTTGGGATAGACGCTGTTCCACCCGTAAGCAAAAGGTTAAGCACAAATGCACTTATCGCTGTAACATTTTATGCATATAAATTCTTTATGATTCTTATGTTAGAGCTCAGATTTTAAGATTATCGTAGTATTATCTCCCATTAAAAACTATATTTCACGGAACAATTATGGTAGTTTATAGTATATGAGAGTTTTAAATATTAAAAACCGTTTCAAATTTTTAAAGCATGAACATTTTATAGTTCTATTGGCATGGGCATTGCGGTTTGTAAAACGATATTTCATCTGTGACCACTGTGTGTTGCTTTGTTTTCAACATTTTCAGACATTTAAATCTATATTCAATAATTTATAAAAAAAAAGAAATATATTTTTGAGAGTTTGATCAGAAGAATAAACAGCCATCAGACGATTTTGGTATTTAAAGAGTAACTCTGTTATAGTTACAAACGGAATAAGAAACTGTACAAAAACTGAATTATAAAATATTTAGGAAAAAACGCTATAAATATAAATTATAATATATCGAGAACGATTATTTATGCCCCAATAGAGTTAATTAAAGAAATTTATGATATTTTTATTTGCGTACGATGGTATACAAACGACATTTTGTGCATCAGCTACATCTATAGTTACAGCTTTAAGTATACCGGAACGAAATAATAAAAGTTTTAAACAAAACTGCAAGATTTTAGTATTTCTCATTACTTATAGATTAAGTTCCTCGTATATGCAAAGTTTCAAGTTTCTACCTTCAGCAGTTTGGGCTCTGTAATTCATATATTTGTCACGCAGGTGTATGATATAGATACCGATAATTTAAAGTGCGTTATATGGATGTTAATGGAATCAAAAAAGTTTATACTAACACAGGTAAACCAAAAGCATTCGCGCCAGTAAAGGTTTAAAAACTATTAAATAATTAAGAAAGATTTATAAGTGTGGAAAAGACGTCCAAAAATATTTCAAAATGTTTTTAACAAAGACCATACAAATTTAGTAAAATGTCTTTATTTAAAAACACTATTAATGACGTACACGAAAATTTGTCAGAGCGTTTTCAGAAGTCATAACGTCCGTCATCAGTAGCAATGTTAATAAAAATGACTGACATGAGCTTTGATACACAGCCCGGAATTGCGAATACAAAATTTGCATATGGATAGTTGGATAAACCGATTCTACATAAATTACAAATAAGTACATTCAAGCTAGCAATAATTTAAATTTACAAAATAAGTAACATTAATATTAAATAGTAAATTTAAATTATTGTTGGCGTGAATTATTTATGCACTTATTTGTAATTTATGATATTTTTGTAGAATCGGTTTATCCAACTATCCATACGCAAACTTTGTATTCGCAATTTCGGGCTGTGTATAAAAAACTCGTATTTATCATTCTCATTCACATTGCCACTGATGATGGACGTTATGACGTCTGAAAGCGCGCTGTAAATATTCGTGTACGTCATTAATGGTGTTTTTAAATAAAGATATTTTAATAAATTGGTAGACTTTTGCTAAAAACGTTTTGAAATTGGGGAAGATTTCTAAATAACTTGCAAACGAAATCTGAGATGATTTTTTTTCGAATTCTGCTAATAATTGTGACACAGCATATATTTTAATTTATAAGGAGAGTTACCTAATCGGCACATCATATTTTTAACAAATATTTTAATTAAAACAATTTTAATTGCATTGTGCTCAGGGCACTGTAAAAATCTTTTGCGGGTCGCCTGTTGGACAGCCCTCAGTCTTGTCCAACTTTCCGTTCTGTTTGAATTAGAAACCACGAGTTTCCGAGTTCAAACAAAACGAATTTGTTTGATAGCAGTTACTCCACCGCCTATCTTATCGATGAAGGAAATGTCACAATGGCTGAGCTGTACTGTTGCCGCGCTGGAAGATTCTGACATCTATTAAAACTGGCGGCAAGCCCTTTCCTTCCCACTGCGAATCTACAAAGAAATATCTTTCCGCTTAGACCGTAAAATCGAAATATGAATTCCATATACTATTTATTCCATTCTGGTAAATAATATATGGAACTATTTTGATTAAATACGCGTGATCACACGTGAAATTGTGATTGCACTATATCACATTAGTATCAGTAGGAGAAAAGAGCTTGTCTTTTTATGTGGTTTCGTTCACAAGTAAATTAAATTTGCTTTTAAAACGAATTTAAATTCTTAATTTATTTGTTTTTGTTTTTAATGGCAACAGTTTAATGAAGCCGATTATATGTATAGGGCTCCTAGGAAGTAATCAATAAAAGTTAAAGTAAGGAATATAAGTAAGGAAATGCCATAATAAGAAAGGAAAAATCTGTGAGGATACACCTTGGGTCTATCTATAGTAAAGTACCAGTGCCCGATTGAATAAAAGCAATTAATACGCCCCTAGTGGATAATTTAAAAAGTTCAGATAATGAACTTGACAAAAACGCGCGATAGATGAAATATGCCAACCGCAAAGCTGTAGAACCCAATAAAAGCTGTAGAGCTGTTATTGAATAGGAAACTATACCATGAACGGACAAAACGCGTATACGGAAGGCAATAAATACCTGTCAAAAAATCGTATCATCTGGAACCGTAACACGGCGACACCTGCATTGCTTGTCAAAGTATTCCTTCTCAAATCCAAATGTTCATTGTTGCTAACGGAGGGCATTGTTGCAACGGATGGCAACACCCTCTTTTGCAGATATTGGCGTCCTTTGCATTTAACCTTTTGCTTACGGGTGGGACAGCGTCCATCCCAAACGAAGAACCTCTCCAAAAGACAGGTATTTGACATACCCTATCCCAAACAGTTCGACCCCCTTTTGCAGACATTGGCGTCCATGGAAATCGCCGGCAGAAACATTGCACCTGCATACCCAGTTTCATTAAAAAGTATGAAAGGTGTCTTCTTGCCATATTGCATGCATCTCAAATAAAAATTAAGACATTTTAAAAATGCAAAACCTTTGAAAATTCCATTTCGAAAAAGATACATTTAACCTTTTGCTTACGGGTGGGACAGCGTCCATCCCAAACGAAGAACCTCCCAAAAAGACAGGTATTTGACATACCCTATCTCAAACAGTTCGACCCCCCTTTCGCTGACAGAAATATTGCACCTGCTGTAGCAGGTGCAATGCTTCTGCCGGCGATTTCCATGGACGCCAATGTCTGCAAAGGGGGAGGGGTCGAACTGTTTGGGATAGGGTATGTCAAATACCTGTCTTTTGGGGAGGTTCTTCGTTTGGGATGGACGCTGTCCCACCCATAAGCAAAAGGTTAAGGACTTTCCTAAGAAACCTATATATTAACAAACCGGCATTAATCCGGAAATTATTATTGTTATTCTGTAAGAAATAATGCTATGAAAATTTTTAATTTGGAATAATTCAAGTTTTAATTATGAGAACTGCTAAAGTTCCATCTAGTTCTATAAAATTTGATATCGGTAATTTTTGGATATCGGTAGAATTCTCTTTCGAGTTATCATCTTGTGCACACTTCAGACACACAGTCACATTTCCAAAAGTGTTCATGATGTACTCAGCAGATCTGGAAACATTCTTATCTATCAAAAATCTCGAATTTTCGACATTTTGATAGATAAGAATGTTTTCTCAAAATGGTTTAGAGGAAGGAAAGTAGAGTTTCTCAAACTGGTTAGGAGAAAGGAAAGTAGAGTTTAATGAATTGTAATCAGTGAAATGTGTACTCTAAGTCGTGAAACTATTTTACGAATGCGGTACGTACAGACAAATACGGTACATCTCTGTAATGTACACAAAGTATGCTTTAATCCAGGGGTGACGATAATTATAGTAGGATTGGATATAGGAATGAAGTATCATTTGCGAAAATTAAAATAATTCATTTTTAACTTTATATGTATTTTTATTAACTTTATTATATTAACTATATAATAATTATATTATCTATATTAACTTTATATTGCGTCATGTGTGCATTGGCCTGGGTGCATTTTTTTAATTAGTTTTTGTTTATTATTGTTATTTTTTATACTACTCCTTGAGAAAATATTTTTTCCGAAAATTTTGATAATAAAGCATCGTCTGAGAACGTTTAGAACACTTTCAGAAATATGTCTGTCTATACATTCTATGTACATTCTATGCAGAAAACTAGAATGAGATAGAATTTTTGGTATTACTCATGATCAAAACGCGAATTGATTTAAATTTTAAATTTTCGTAACATTATTTCCTATAGAGAAAACAGGATAATTCCTAAATCAATGAAGTCAATACCTATATATAATAGTTTCAACTAATCACATCACGGATGTAAAGTCATTATAAAATAACACATATTAGCCAGATGATTCTAATTTATCGGGAATAACAGACCTCTTGTCAATTAAAAGGAATTATTACTTTTTAATTTTTTATCATTTTTTAAATAATAAATTGAAAAGAAATATTAATAAAAATATTTTATTGTATTCTGATACTAATTGCAACAGAAGCAGACATATGATGAATGTATTCAGGGACGCTCATAGAGACTGGGGGCCTCCATACAAACATGTATCACGGGCCCTCCTTCATATTCGATTTTCATTCCTTGTAAATTTTTCATGCCTTTTCCACCATAAAAAATTGGGTGGCCGGTTCACTCACTAGAGTGGCATTCGTTTCCTTATGGACGGCCCTGACGTATGAGAAAATCGAGTGGAGAATCGCACTCTAGACTTTTTATTTGAAAAATTTAATTTCTTATGACGATGGGCTACAAAGCCAATTTGTAATACCTGAGGAAAACCCCGGGACTCTGTACTCTATCAAAGTGGTTCGTGATGAAAAAGTTTGAGAACCACTGCTCTAACCGTACTCCCCCATCATTAAAACATTCAAAGCACTTACGTAACACCGAGATGAGGGAAAAAATACCGTCAAAAAACGGCTGTCATTCATAACTGGGAAGAATACCTCTCTTTTGTGATCGGAAAAATCTTTCAAATATTTTTCGCGTGATTTCTCTTTCTACTACGGTCATACTACCAGAAAGAGTGGCTAGAACAAGGGCAGCTTCCTTTTAAAATCCGTGACTTTTTTTTTTCCGGGCACACACAACACATGCTTTTGCAAATTTAACCGGAAATGCATCATAGTGACGTCAGCATCAGCTCCGGGCATGGTTGTGTTTCTCTGTGAGAATCAGAGACTGACAGTTGGACACATTTGGCGAGACGTCGCTGCAGTGACATTTAAAAGGGCAGTGAAGCGTTGTTGACAGTATATTTTCAACAAAATACTCTTCTTTCTTTTTTACTTTCACTAGATTGTGTGGTGTCAAAATCTCACTTTTGGATTTTGACGGATTTACACTTTTTGAACATCCCTGAACATATATTAAGAATTTCTTAAATATTTGTATGTTCTTTATAACAGGACATTGTATACAAGCAACAAAGTGCTCAACTTGTAAATCATTTGCTAACTTTTAAGGCTGTCCATACAAATTGTTGCTTCCTACAAATATTATCACGTCCCCCCTTCCATATTAAAAAATTTTCTCCATGTGAACGTTTATGTCTTCTTCGGGTACCCTTATAGCTCTCGAACCCGTGTACTAGAGTGTTGTCCGTCCTCCCCCTCCTACGGATGGCTCTGCAGTCTTGTAGCATGATTCCATGGTTATTTCCAATTAGGAAACAAAATTTCATTAATGCAAGGATTTTACAATTTTTCTGGTAGAAGTTTTTAAATACAGAAAGGGGTTTTAAAATATTTTATATTTCTGGTAGGGGTTGTAAAATATTTTATATTTCTGGTAGAAGTTTTAAAACATTTGTTATAGAAGTTTTCTAAGTGCGAAAAAAAAGATCTAAGAATGATGCTGGGTAGCCTGTAGAGTACTGTGCTTGCTTATTTATGTTGAGCGTTCACCTATCTGTAATTTTGTGTGCAAGATATCTTGAGAACAAATTGAGCAATTCAAATAAAATAAAGTACGACTATTTCAATTGCTGTAAACCTGTGAGATCTATGATTTTCTGAGACTGTCGATTAATCGAACATTTATTTAAACAAACATATACATTGAATAACATATATATTGAAAATCTGTGTCTGTGTATTTGTTTGTATATTTATGATAATCTGTCAGTAATGTATGTGTGTGTGCTGTTTCATCATCACGGTAAAACGGCTGCACCGAATTGCATGCAGTTTTTTACGTAACCTTGTAAACTTAAAATTTAGCTCATGTTCTGCGTTTCTAGAACCAGAGATTGTCAAGATATTAACGAAAACCGAACCTGCTATAGAAATAGCATTATGCAGACGATATTTTTTTTTAAGTTGCAAATTCGGTACAATTTAAAATAAGTATCCATTACATGTACTATTGATTTTTTTTCAAATTTCAAATTCGGTGCAATTTTATATAAGTGTCTATATCATATATTATTTCTATAGATGGCGGGAATAAATCACAAATTGCTAAAAAATTGTTCATCTCATATTTGGTTCAAGAAATTTATGATCTTTGTCGTGGAAAAAGCACATATTTTAGTTTTTTGCATTTTTGCCACGTCGCTTTTAAAAAATATGTCCGTCTCCAAATGAAAACGAAAATGGAAGTAAAATGGCAAATTCAGTGTAATTTCAAATAATTATCCCTGTTATTTTGCGCAATTAAACTCAATTTAATGAATTATAAAAGAAAGAACGAGAAATTAAATTTGAATCTGTAGGGAAAGTCGTGGACTGCCGACATCAGTTTTTTTTTATTTCAGTTTAAATAATGTTTTCAACTCGTTCGATAAAGCGGCATAAACATTTTTCTCTAAAAGCTCGGCGTTATTTTGTAACCCAAAACACTCACTGTTAAAAAAAAATAAATAAATAAAAACAGTAAAAACTTCATCATTTGTCTTTAGAAGTCCGGACCATACAATAGGGGGAAAATTATTGCTCTTCAAAGCTTTCTTCTGAGAGACCTTTACCGCAACTTTGTGAGTCATTGTTAGTTGTTAGTCTTCTATCTAAAATCCATTTTCCGAAAATTGGGAGGACTTGACATTTATGCTTTAGTGCTGCCACTAAATCACAATCAGAACAGAGAAGCCATTTAAAGACAAAAAGAAGAAGAAGAAGAAAACTGTTATAATTTATATAGTGACCAATACTACTTAACTCATGGAGGTAAAAGTAGGGAGTTAAAACCTCATATTAAGAAAATGCCAATATCGTTTCAGACAATAATTCAAGTGGCGCTGGGATAAGATAATTAGCCCTTCATTGTATACATTTCTATGGCGAACGGCCTAAAATATTAATTTAAACTGTCGATTCTTTAAAAATAAATTATCAGCGCAATGCGAAGTAGAACTGGAACAATAAAGGATATTCCTAAGTATTCAAAATTATTTTACATTTCAATTTATTTTTATCTCCATAGATTCTGTATTTTATTCTACAACTATGATTAAATACTGGTTAATTATACTCATAATTGGAAACCCTTAGTTTAAATATAATCAAAAATGCATATATTAAATATTACGCCTTTCTGTTGTGTCAACTAACAATAGCAGATACTTTACTAACACTAGCCATACCTAGATATAATTCTCAAAGCATTATGGCATTTTCAAGCGTGCGTTTCATCCATAGGAGTTTTATCTCCTTCTTTCTAACTCCATGGCTTAACTATTAGAACTAGCTCTTGATTGTATGCATGTTGTAAAATATCCGCCTCTTAATTGAATCACGTTGGTGAACAGCGAAGATTCAATAAAGCGGAGAGAAAACGTAATTTCGTATCAACGGCCTAACTTACATGTACTATCTGATTTAAACAAAATACGTAATATTATACTTAAAGCAAACCAACAATATCTTGAGTGTGGTATTTCATTTTTTTACGTCTGTTAGCATCCCGAAATATATCAAAGTAGGAAAGTTTATTTTATTTATTTATTCATTGCAATCTTTTGTTTGCAAGTTGATTCTTAATTATTTTTAATATTGAAAATCGTATGCACACCAAGTTGAGCACTTGATAGTTGCATTCTTAATTATTTATAATATACATAATTCCTAGTAAAGCCCATCAACACCCCAATAACTTTGTAAGGAAAAGTCCATGAGTGTATACGTTAGGTCTATCTTTAGAATATAAGGGATTGCGCGCCCCTAGAGGTGAATTTTAAAAAGTTAGAATATCGAACTCGATAACAAAGCGAGATAGATAAAAAGAAAAGTCACTTAAAAAGTTGTAAAGTATTGTCTATTGAGTAGGTATCAACACCAGGAACAAACGAAACGCGTATACGGAAGGCAATAAATAACTATCTAAAAGTTGTATCACAAGAGCACTTAACACTGTGACGCCTGCAATGCTTGTCACAGTACGCGGTAATAATCTGTCTAGAATTCAAATGTACATTGTTTTTGATGAAAGGCATTTTAAATAGATTCAAAACTATATTTCTGCTCATGTAAATGTTATTTATTGTGTCATGTCTGAATATAACAACCATTCACGAATAACCCTGTTGTGTCAAATAAATGCCTTCTGTAACAATTTTATTGCCGATTACTGCTCATTATAAAATGTTCCATAACTTTGTAATTGGCTTTTTTTGTCTAGCTCGCTTTGCCGATCTCGTTATCCTAAATTTTAAATTTCACTGCAATCACTTGTATTTAATCGAGTGTTTTTTAAATAGAGAAAAATCGAGTGTTTTCTAATCGTTCAAATTACTAAACTTTCTATTTGGTTTTAGTTTTTAACACAATCAATTTATACATAAAATCTTCCTAAATGAAAATTATTTATAACGTTCCATACGAGAGTTCTTAATTGTAAGCTAATTTTAGACGTTTAAACCTCCTTTAAAAAAATAATTGCATTGTACATTATTAAACAGGATCAATGAAATTTAATTGTTTAATTGTTCTGTATGAGCGAATTCTAATGCTCTCTTCATAATTGTGTAAAAAAAAAATAATAATATCAGTATTTTCTAGTAAATATATGAATAATATGGTGTTATAATTTCAAATACTACAATTTTGTAGCAGATTTTGACTTAACTTTCAATTATACGATTTTGAAGTTATCGGTTATTTTTTTTCTTTTTCTTCTAGCTCTATCAGAAGCGTGTGCACTGTATATTGAATTACTGTTTTGTTAATATGTCTATTTTTATAATTTTTATATGTAATTATTTTTATATGTAACGTTTATTCTTTGAATTTAATTTTAATTTATCATTTATTCTTACTGAAAATTCTTGTAAACGTTTTACTCTTCCTCAACATTAATGAATAAATACAAAACAGAATATGTCTAAAAGACTCCATAATTTGATTTCTGCTTCAGAATGAACGCGAGAAAAAAAAATTATAATAAAGCTGTATGTATGTTTTTACTTCGAGAAAATCACACCTCGACGAAAAAGTCCAGAATGCATTCTCTCGGATGGATCACTTGGCGACGTTCTTGGCTCAATCAGAATCGGATAATTCGGTAACCCTCTCCTCCACCTGTAATCTGCACGGATCCCAGGCATGCCGCGCGTTTTATCCTCAAATCCGTTTGCTTTTTCCTCCGATTCTTCCCAACATCAAAAACACAAAACTACCTGTTTATCTATCTCATGGATAGGGATAAATAAAAATCTAACCGACAACCCTCTCATACATAGCCGTTTGTTTACATTCAATGCGCACTCGCTGCTGCATGCGGTATAACTTGGTCGATATTCTATTGATATTGAGATGCGGGCAAATATTCGTTAAGTGAGTCGATTTTGTGTGGTGAGATATACAAAGTGCAAATGATTTATCAACAAATAAGTTTGTATTGTGGGGTTACTTGCAGTTATTTATATTCGATGCATGCACCGAGCGAAGTGAATTGTTTTATCACTAGCTAGTTTTATCACTTACAATGATCCTCAACTGCAAATTGATATGCAACGCAGACTGCATTGTACCCACGAAACTTTCACGGAAGAGACATGCAAAATATTTTATTAAATATTATTAACTTTTGAGATTTTTATATTGGTTAATATCTAACGGAGTAAATGATATATTAATCGATGATATAATAACTGACGCTATAATAATTCTATAATAATCTAAAGTTCTGACGATGCTTCTATCTTCGGCGAAATCGCTTTTTAATGTTTTATAATGTCTTTGGTAAGTCTCCAATATAATTTTAATAGTTAGCCACTGAATATAGATTTCGATTTTTTAGTTTTTCATAGTGAAGCTTTGTTGCGTAAGCTGAACGATTGACTGTTTATATATATATATAATATATGTGTTAATAATATATGTACATATATTTTTTCCCTTGGAAATCTACTTTGCTTATTTTCCTGATTTAATTTTCAAACGAAAGATTTCGACCTGCTGATTTGTCCAGTATTTTTGCCTAAATAGAGAACTCATTTCAATTTGCAGTATGGCCATATATTGAATACATCTATCAACTGTGAACTTTCTCCGTCAATTTTTCATTAAACGAAAGGGCTGGACTAACCGATTATCTCAAAAATGTTGCCTCAATCGCGAACGCATTCACATTTTAATTCCCAATGTATTTCTCGAGGTATACTGGACTGGTTTTCATGATTTTATTTTTCAACCAAAGAAACATTCCACAGAGTTGATCTGTATTTACCGCATCCTGTGTTTAGATATACAGATCATTTAAAAATTAAAATATCGAAATAGTAACACAAGAAAATAGGAACAATGAATGTTGTATATAAATAGGCATTTGATTAATGAATTCGCAACGGGTTCAGTTAGTTTATAAATTATATAACATTAACATATTATTAAACAATAATATAAATAAGTTATACTTATTAAAGTGTTATACAAAAGCACTTTCAAATAACTAGTATTTATTTCCAACGTAAACATAAAAGAATGATATAAATAAGTGATACTTATTAAAGTGTTATACAAAAAAAAAAAGCTTTCAAATAGCTAGTTTTTATTTCCAATGCATAAATTAATCATAGAGCGCCCAAAGAATCTAACCCCAAATAGTTGTATTTTTGTATTTTGTTATACACTTTATCGTACTCTGATTTCACAATAAATTTTGAAATCTTCAAATCCATTTGTTCTATCCTAGTAAAATGAGTGTAATGTGTGCCGAATGGGGATATTTTAAAATAGTCTGACTGTGATGCTTATGAAAGAGTTTCAAATGTTTGTATGTTATTAAATGCTTTTCTGTTTTTGTGTAAATGTTTTTAAATGTTTTACGATTCAGGTGATCTTGCCATAAAATAAATAAATAAATAAATAGATACTTGAAGCAAATTATTCATTTCGCAAGGTTCATCTATTTAAAGCTATTAACAATTAAAAACTGAAATTCTGCAGCATTAAAACAATGGGCTGGGTTCAATTCAACCCATCCCCACAGTTAAAATTCAAAATTATATTCATGTTCTTTCGTATTTCAATAACAATGTATTCTTAATTGATATTAACAAGGAGTGATTCATATTTCTATGTAATTCATCTAGTCAATATACGCTTAATCGGAGTAACAAAGGAAATAAAAAATATCATTGAGAATTAACTACCTCGATATCTAAAATCCCATTTTTATTATATTATACAGCTTTTATAGTAATTTAAAACGTTCAAGGGGTGAAAATACACCCCCTATAATTACGTCACTGTTTTCAAGAATCCTAATTTTCAAATAATTCGAATTTTAATGATGCTTATTGTGAAAGTATCCTATCAAGTTATAATTTTTGCATTATGTATATAAAACTCCATACTGATACTTGAATTTTTGTTCAAGAACAAATGTGTTCAGATTTTGTCTCAACTCATTACATTTGTGTTCAACTGTTTCATAAAAAGAAATTTTCTGTTTAAAATCTGGAATTCTGAAATTTTCAATTAAACAATATTTTCTGTATACAGTAGCATGCGAAAGGGAATATATGAAAGGAATATTTTTGAAATATTAAGTTTGTAGTACTTGACAATTTTAAATGATCCGCATATGACTGAAGTTTACACCGAATAGATTTTTGTGCATCCAAAGATTTTATTTTTGAAGAAAGTTCTGTTTTTCCAAAAATTTTTGATTTTGAGATTTTGATGAAAATGCACGAGACAAGAACACATTTTGAACATTTTTGGTGGGTTTTCCGATACTGGAAATAAACATATAATCGAAACAAACCCATCATTGAACCATACAAACATTTTGTACGACAGAAGAAAATATATATATATATATATATATATATATATATATATATATACTGTTCGACGAAAAATTGCATATTTATTTCAAATTGAATGGTGTCGTCCACGGGGCAAAACATCATTTTGAAACATGAAATATGCTCATCGAACATAAAATATTTGTCGGGCGAAGATTTCCGTGGCAATGTTTAATGCAAGTGTTTAAAAGAACAATCGCGCATCTTGTCAACTAAAATTTGCTATTTTCTATTTTATTAAATGAAACTTTTGTTTTATCTGTCGGTCTTGTACACAGCATTGAACTCTTGTTCTAAAAAGATTTGTTTCGAACATTTTGTTCTGACCTGTGGGCACGCTGTCGTTGGGTACAACTTGATCTAACCCAACTATGGAATATGAATGCATCAGAAAGTCGAGTGGTATCTCCCACTCCAAATATTTATGCCTACGGGTTAAAAATATATTAAATCCATAGGAGGCAATTTTTTGTTGACGCCTGGTAAAATCAACAATCCGTCACTGTATCCACAAAGGAGTTCAGATTTTCAGTATCAGCCTATTACAGCCTTTGTGAAGAAGTTAAAAAAACTGAAATTTGTTCCCTCAACGTAGGCGACAAGGACCTTTATTTAGCACTGCATCCGTCACGAACATATGTGTGTGTGTTATTGGAGGTCTCCTCTATTTTTGTCATCGCACAAAAAAAAAATACTCCCTAAAATACTCCAGCTGTGGAAATATTTTGTTAATGAGCTTCTGTGTGCACCGTAAACAAATATATTTAAATGGTATTAACCTCGTTATAGTGAGCTAAAAACTAGATGAAACCAAACATATTTCACGTTAAACGTGGTTTTTGTGGGCTAAAGCTAGTAGTTGTTGTGGACGAAAGCTAGTAGTTGTTGTCAAGCTGCTGATCCTGGTCGGTTTTGAGCAATTCGGCAGAATTTGGATTTGTTTAGTTTGAAGGTATAGTTGAACTTTTCATCTATGTCTATTCTAATTCTGACTGTTCCTCTCTCATAGTATTATACAGAAAATGTACTGTTCTCCTAAAATTTTCGAATTTGGATTTTTTGCTGAGAAGAACATTTTTAGACATATTCTTTTCCGCAACATACTTTCGGTAAAATGTCTGTGTGTGTTTTTATGTCTGCACAGTCCATGGATATTTCTGGAAAGAATGCTTCACTATTCATTTGTTTGCATACATTTTATAGAATTTAGAACTATATAAGAACTAACAGATGTACTCGGCGTTGCTCGTGATTAAAAATGTTCAAATTCCAGTAGTATTCTACATGTATTATTCTTAAAAAAATGCTATTAAAATATCTAATTCGATTTCCCTAAAGCAGATAATTAAGAATTCCTGTTCTCGCTCTACAAATTTATCTGCGCTGGCAGAATGAGATATCTTGGCCCGTTTCTGCGTAAATTTACAAAATGTGGAAGTTTGGTAAACCCACTCCTAAATAATAACTATAAAATGATAGTAAAAGCTATACCCATTCTATTTTTATCCTGTTGCAACGACTGGTTATATATACACAATATAAAATGAATGACTTTGAAAATTGTTTGCTTTAATAAAACAAATGACTTAGAAAATTGAAAATATCAATATTCTCTGAATCTTTTATACCAAAACCGCAACTAAGATAACGCAATCAAAATTATAATACCATTCATTTATAAAGTTTATTTCATACCTATTGATTATCCATCTGCCGTATAAGAACATTTGAATTAATTCCGTTGCTGAGCAACATGACATCACAAGCAATTCTATCTAATTCTAGTTTTATACGTAATGTATCTACAGTCCTTTAGTCAGCGTCCACACAGACATATATTTCCAAAAGTTTTTCTAAATATATTCAGGATGCCTTAAAACACGCTCTTACGTCAAAATTTCGAATTCGTAAATTTCCTTTGTAAACAATGCCCTATATATGTAGAATCGCGCGAGAAATTTAAAATACGAAACCGCAAACAATATAGCCATTCGAAAGAACCTTTTAAGGTTCTCTGCACACGGCATTTCCGGAAGATGAAGTCTGTCGGAAGCCAAAATTTCCCTGTTTGATCTGTTTTGTTGACAAATGTACAAAAGTAATAAAAATTGCACAATATGCTGTCGTCGCATACGCCCGCTCTATTTCTATCAATATTTAGGGAATCCTTCCGCTGCAGTTGTACGGATGCTTTTCCCTTTTGCTTTCTTTATTTAACTAGTAAAGCTTCATTCTACCTATCCAAAGGAAGCTGCAGATTCGTTTGCGTTCTAATTGAGAAATTAGATATATTTATATGTAAACACGTAAAGATAGAACATGCACACTAGTAAGTCGCATTCTTTGTATAATTTGAAATATAATCATTGGTCGTAACGAAATCAAGTTAAGGTCTTATCCCATTTTATTTGATCATTCTTGTGTACTCAGTTTGTGCATTCATATCGTGAGGTGACGGGTGTTTTGATCAGTTTTATTCAACTTTCTTTTTTCTTTTATTCGTGTCTGTCGAGCGTTATATAATAGTATATACCCTTGACAATCTGAGAACATAACATGACAAACAATCTAGGAAGATAACATGACAACCTGTAGCACCGGCTAGGGGTGGAACTACCTTGCCTAAAAGACCCGCAATGCAGCGGGGCTTAATAGAAAATTGTGAAATAAATATTGAGAAAACTTTAATTACTAGAAGATCTGGGCCAAAATCTCGTGTATGTGTGTGTGTGAGGGGGGGGGGGGGGGTGTATGAAGTTTCAGTACAGACATGGACCTGGGGGGGGGGGGTACATTTTTATTTATTTTTGTAGTGGAAGATATGCAAGTCTGCATAAACCATATTTTTCATTTCACTCTTTGAAATACTGAGGTCCCCGCCCAGCCTAGACTGAAACTTTTCAAAAAAAAATTTGGCCCAATAGTCGAGCTTAAGTGCGCACGCCATCCCCAAGTACTTGCAGACCATGCAGTATTAAACAGTAAAAAACTATAATAGAAAAATAAATAATCAGTATGCACTAAGCATCCATTGTAAACTAACTTAAAAATACGCTAGATTTAAAAAAAAGAGCTAATAATTCTAGAAATATTCTATAAAATAAATCTGAATATTTGTTGCGATGTTACTTAAATATATTAATCATTAAGCTGTTGTCATTTATATACATTCAAAGAATCGTTGTCGTGAAGATATTTCGGACATCCACAAGGGAATGAAGGAGCAAATTGCGTTGAATTGTGTTATTTCAATACAAATTTCATACCTGTGTGGGTTTTAGGTAAATTTATAGATGAATTGCTATTAAGACTGCAATGCTAGTGAGATAATATTCAGTATAGCGACATAGGTATTTCGGATATGTATGCCTTTGGAACTACCCGTTGCATAGTTCGAATATGTACTTCGAGCTGTAGTATAATTCATATAATACTTCGGACAAAGCTAACTTGACTGTAGAGCGATATAGGGAAAAGTGTAATTTTCGCTAAGCTGCACAGTTCGTTTACTAAACACAATTAACTATAAAAACTAAAGATTTGATATTTAAATCCGATGATTTAAATTCAAATAAATATGTTTCTAAAATAAACATATTTTTCCATATTTCAATTAAAAAAATCTGATGTGGGCAGCACATGACTTTCCCTGCAGACTTATATTAACGTTCTCTTTATTTTAATTAAATTTATTTCCCTTTTAATTCAATTTTCGTTCTCATTCGGTAACCGGACTTATTTTCAAAGGTGGCGTAGAGAATATACGGAAAACTAAAATATCTCGAGAACGGCTAGGCTTAGTGTAATGGGGTTGGTCTTATTCTTTTCGTCGTTAAAAATTACGTATGAAACGAGCATTTAATGGATATATTTGAGTATACCTAGTTCTTTAGTTTAGATTTTGACGATTTTTGCGGGCCATTTTGCAAAAAAAGGCAGATTATTTTTTTCCGAATCATACCAAAATCTAATCAGCACCAGGGTAGCCCACAAGTGACTCATCTACCGAGTTTTGTGAAATTCGGTCCAGTAGTTTTTCAGTTAGAGTGGATACAAGCTTTTGCGGGCCATTTCGCAAAAAAAAGGCGGGTTCTTTTATTCCGAATCGTACCCAAAACTAATCAGCACCATACTCGCTCACAAGTGACTTACCTACCAAATTTTGTAAAATTCGGTCCATTAGTTTTTTAGTTAGAGTGGATACAAAATCTGCACAGACAGACAGACACACAGACGTCACGCTAAAAATGGTTTTTTCGTATTCTAGAGGTCTCGAAACGTGTAGATCCGTCGAAAACTCGAGTTTCGATTTTCGGCATGATTCCAATACTTTCCCTATACATTACCATGTATTGCAGGGAAAGTAAAAAGTAATGTAGATCAATATTTAAAGAGATTATGTTACTATGGGAACCATCTAATCAAAGTACATATAATGGACATAAAACAAAATTGAATAAATAGGCAATCGAAGTGCAGTACACAGTACTTACGCGTTAGCTTTGCCTAAAGTATATATGACAATATGGGATGAAAACTAAGTACTTTTGTTGGCATTTTTACAATTCTCAAGGTCAAGGGTAGACCTTGAAATGTAAAGTTCATTGACAGGTAGCATATAAAACAGAGTACTTCATTTAAATAAAATTGATCAATTAGATAAAACATTACAAACTTAGATAATCGCTAATGAAAGCGTCGATAATTATTGGTTTTTAATTTATGTAACTAAAATACTAATGCAAATAAAAGCTTGAAATATTTTCCAGAGTTCTTTATATTTAGATAGTCTGCGAAACAGCCATGCATGAGAAAAACAATCTCAAAGACAGACATTTTCTGGAAAGATTTATAAAACTTTATAAAGAGCAAGTAACACGATAAGAGTGCTTATTGGTTTTGGAGGCCAAAAGTACAGCTTTTTCTTCAGAAGAAAAAGACAGCGCAATCGATACTTACCAGACCAAGACCGGCTTCGGCAATTCTGTCTATCTTGCTCTGTTGAGTATTGGTTACGCTGTCTTTTGTTTTTTCTGAAGAAGGCTGCTTTTGTCCACGCAACCGGTTGACCCATTTATTATTGTGTTATATGTTGTTTTATACAAATCTTTCTACCTTTTGAGCAAAAGTTTAAACATTTTGTGATTATTACTAATTAAAGACTTTCCCTGATTAAAACATTTGTAATATCACTTGCATTCTATAAGTAAATCATTAGTCACTGTTGTTCACATTTATAATTAAGTCCTGATATAGGTGTAGTCCTAATATATGTATAATCTATATAATTGAATGGATTGCTTAAAAATCGAATGAATTAAGAATTCTTGATAAATATCTGATAATGTTGATCACAATGTTGATAATATTGATCATGCTGTCTTTTTGTTCTGAAAAGGGGTGTTTTCTGTCTCAAAAACCAGTCGACACGTTTATTGTGTTATATGCTAATACAAAAATTATTGATAAATATCTGATAATGTTGATCCATCTTGATAATGTTGATTACGCTGTCTTTTTATTCTGAAAAAGATGACTGTTGTTTGCCGAGATTAAGAATTCTTGATAAATATCTGATCATTTTGATATTAATATAATGATAAGAATATAATTGACAACCAAAAAATCTAATAGAGCTATTTTATCAAGCATACTTAAATACTAAAGATAAGCATAACTTTCAGGTTCAGTAAGTCGTCATTTAATGTTTATTTTGCGTTGAATGTTCTTGTTGATTGTTGCATCTCACAGTTTCTACAACTTTTCTCCTTTCTCTCTTTCCCAGAACTGACTTCATCTGATTGAAGTCGTCTCTTAGCCGCATTTTCTGCAGCCGGAACTCCAAGCAGCAGCCATGGAGTTAGCTCACGCTAAAACAGTCCAAGAAACCCTCGATTACTTCCACACGGACGTGGACAAGGGTCTCTCACTCGACCAAGTCAAAAAATACCACGAAAAATATGGCCCTAACGGTAAGTTCTCTCATATTGTATTATATGCACAGTGTGTGTTTCATTTCTGCTGAAACTTACGGGTTTTTCTTTTTTCTTCATTCGATAGCATATCCATATAGCATTTTGTAATTGCAGTTATGTTGTAAGAGTTACTTGTGACGTTTCAATTACTTCACTGCAATATCGCATTCAAGTTGCAGTGAAGTAAAACACGAGGATTTTTATGACTTCACATAATCACTTATTTTCAACGTCATAATGGGACGTCATATAGCCTCGTAATGCAGGTATCCGGCTCTAGCAGCATGATTATATGCATCTATTGCCTTAAAAAGGACAAATTTGAAAATAACATTTTTCACCGTTTGCCAAATGAAAAGCCCTTTGATATTTTCTACACTATTTTTCAATTTCTTAAATTGCTATGATATAGTAATAAATCAACTATTTCAAGAAATATAATATCGCAGAATAAAATTTTATATGAATACATGTGTCACATCTATATGCTGTAATAGGCACGTCACAAAAATAACCAGTGGCAACAATAAGCAACGCTGCATGCACAATTCTTATGTGTCATCACTGCAACGTCACTGTAAAAAGTGTGGCTCTGTTTGCTGTATGGATATTGTCCTTTGCTTCCTATTAAAACATTATGAATTATTACATAACCGTCATCATTTTGATAAAGTCTGAACCCATTGAGAAGAAGATAAAACGTCTATAAAAATACCATAATGAATTATATCTAGGTGTCGGTAGTGTTAATAACCACCCATCTGTTCTCATTTGACACAGCAGAAAAGCTTAGTTTTTAATCTATGCAATTTTTTTTTGTTTTCTAATTAAAGTTTCCTAATTAAGAGTAAAAGTAGTAAATGGTTCTTGGTTGTTGAAAGGATACAAGATATAAAGACAAAAAACAAATTGAAAAGTAAAATGAATTTGAATGCGTAGAAATATTCCTCATTGTTTCAGTTCTCATTTGCATTGAACTGATAACATTTCTGCAAAATTAACAGTTTAAATAAATGTTATATAATTCAATTCGAGCTTTTCGCCCTAGAACACATACAAAAAGTGATGGAACTTATCCAAAGCCGCCACCCTGTCTCAAACGATTGTTTTATCAACATGAAGTTTTAACTTCTCTTTATCTACATGGGCCAGTGATTTTTACTTTGACATAGTAATATTATGGGGAGATTACCTCTCGCAGCAAATCAAAGACGAAAATCGAAAAAATAATATTCATGCGAAATTCCTCATACATTAGAATCAAATGATACCGAACGCATACATGCCGATAAATTGATTTTCCCATAAAGTTTAAAGACGCAGGCCATGGATGTAAAAGTAAAGAGTTAAAACTTCATATATATATATATATATATATATATATATATATATATATATACAGGGTTGTTATAATTAAAGTTCGCCTATTCAGAAGGCTCTAAAGCCGGTTCTATGGCTCCAAACGAAACAACATTTAACTAGTATGTAGTACAAGTGATGCGCTCTGCGAAAATCGAAAAAAAAAATTAGTTACAATTGTCGTCAGTAGGTGGCGCTGCTGAAATATCTAAGGTGATTTTCGCAAGTTTCGTTGCAAAAAAAATGAAGGAAAATTTATGTTACAGTTGGTAAAAGTAAAATTGTACAGATTCATTCTATCAATTTCGGTCAATCCAGACGAAACCCACAAAAGTGTACAAAATTTCAACAAACGCTTGAAGAAGATCACTTGTTTATTCAAATCTTCGATACGGCAGTGATGTCAAAACTTCGAAACACTGAAATACGTTACAAATCAACTTACGATTTAAAACAAGCTAACAAAATGCGTCTGTGATTCCTTTGATACTGAATGAGTTTATTGTTTCTGAAAAGCGTTAGAATCTGACTCTTTGTGGAAAATGGTTAAGTTGAAAGTAAAGGCTCTTCTCGTAAAGTTATTTTATCAACATATTTTATCAACAGAACAGCAACGCAGCTGCAGTTCTTCGAGAATTCCGGAAACAGAAACATGTTAGACGTGGGTCAATGTCTGATCGTGGCGTTCACAAAACGATTCACAAATTTGAAGCAACAGGAAGCCTCGACATTCTTCCTGGCAGAGGACGAAAACAAGTGGACAGTTGAGACAAAACAAGTTGACTAGCGTTGAAGATATTGCCACTGCTACCGTAGATTTATCAAACCATTCACCATATGGTAATGCAAGTTTGCCAGCTATTGCAAATGAAGTCGATATGTCGATTTCCACGGTGAGAAAAGTGATGCGTAAAATATTGCGCTACTATCCATACAAGATTCAGAGGATGCAACAGGGTGATACAGGAACTCGGCTAACATTTACACTACAATTTCTTGCACGAATGAATGTGGATGACTCTTGGCCCTGGAATATTCTGTGGGGCGAAGAAGCGCAATTTTATGTAAACGGACAAGTGAACACACAACTGTCGAATTTGGGCGAAAGAGAATCCTAACGTTGTTCAAGAAGTTCCATTGCATGCACCTAAAGTGACAATGTGGTGCGGTTTTACAGCTACGTTTATGATAGGGCCATATTTTTATGAGGAATCAACACCCACAGGACCCATTACATGTTCCGTAAATAGGACAAGATATCTCAATATGTTGTCACGTTTTGGGATTTACGAGTTGCAACAGCGAGGCTGCCTTCAAAATACCGTTTATATGCAAGACGGTGCACCACCTCACATTACTCGAACACAGTTCGGACTTTCTTTCAACACCATTTCACACAAGACCGAGTGATAAGTCGTTATTTTAAAATAATCTGGCCACAACGACAGCCTGATCTCACATCATGCGATTTTTGGCTGTGGGGATGTTTGAAAGACTCTGTGTCTAAAGACAGATGTCGGACGATCTCTGATCTGAAGAACAGTATTAGGCGTCACATCGGGTCAATCCCACAGGACACTTTACGCTCTGCAGTAGATACCACAGTTCTGAGAATGGAATGCTTGATTGCAAATAATGGAGGGTTCATTGAGCTTGAGTAATGCTGTTATTCGTCGCTGGCGAGCGATATGTTTTATTTTTCTGGACGCAGATTGCATCACATGAAATTATCTCCTTTTTTCTGTATTGTTTGGAGCCATAGATCTGGCTCTAGAGCTTTCTGCATTAGCGAATTGTCATTGTACCAACTATGCAATACATTTTCCTTTATTTATTTTAGAAACAAATTGCAACAATCGCCTTAGCTATTGGCACAGCGCCACCTACTGACGACAATTGTAACTAATTTTTTTTTTTTCGATTTTCGCAGAGCGCATCACTTGTACTACATACCAGTTAAATGTTGTTTCGTTTGGAGCCATAGAACCGGCTCTAGAGCCTTCTGAATAGGCGAACTTTAATTATAACAACCCTGTATATATATATATATATATATTATAAAAACGCCAATATCGTTTGAGACAGTAATTCAGGTGGGGGCTTGGATAAGATAAGTAGCCCTGCATTTCTATGGTGAAGGACCTAAAATATGTATTTAAACTGTCAATTTTGTAAAAATAAATAATTAGCGCAATGCAAAGTAGAACTGAAACAATAAATGATATTCCTGCATGTTCAAAATTATTTTACCTTTCAATTTATTTTTATCTCCATATATTCTGTACTCTATCCTACAACTATGAAAAAATACTGTTTAATTACACTCGTAATTAGGGAACCCTTAATTTAGAAATAAATAAAAATACATATACTAAATACTACGTCTTTCTGTTGTGTCAACTAACAATAGCAGCTACTTTATTAACACTAGCGACACCTAGATATAATTCTCAAAGCATTATGGTATTTTCAAGCGTTTTATCCATGAGTTTTATTTCCTTCTCTCCAACTCCATGGTGTTTCTAATGTATTCAATTCTTTGCCAAAAAAATACAGACGATTTTTTTATTTGTCATTATTCTTTCTAAAAGGAGTTTAATGTTGTTATTTTAAGATTGTATTATTAGATGCACAGTGGCAGTAAAGTATGGTATCAGAAATTATTCGCCTTATGTAAATCAATCCATTTCGAACATTAAAGTCTAGAAGAGTTTTTATCTCCTCCTTTCTAATTCCATGACCCAGGCTTTTATTTCATATTTATAATATAATAGATTACAAAACCATAGATATAATAATTATTAGTGTACACGTTACGTAGCCTTCCGAGTACACGCCATATCCGTAAGCACATATAAAACCATGGAAGCTGCTTCAGAAAGATTAATTTGAATCTCGGCGGAAACTGAAAAACATATTCCTAACGTGTGAGAATAAAATACGTTGGTTAAAAAGCAGTGCAGTTTGTCCATTTAAAACTAAAAACTTCCTACATTCGCCATCTTGTTTCTAAACATTTCGTGTTTAAAATACATAGTTAAGTGTTAGGAAGTTGATATGCACCGCAGATACCTAAACGTTCAAAAATTGTTTAAACTCTAAATGCAAATAAAAATTTGAAACTATTTGAAAGCAAATACATCATTTTAGACTTTAAATATTTAAATTATTGAAAATAAAACAAAAATATTTCGAAGTAGTCTAGATTGTTTAAAAGAAGGCAAAAGCATTCCCAAACTTAAATCATTTTAAACTCAACAAAATGTATTCGAAATTTGAAATAGTTAAAAGTGAAAATAAAAAATCTGATGTGGGCAACACATGACTTTCCTTATATAATGTAATGAATTTGCTACTTTTACAGTAAAAAAATAGGTTTTTCTTGTACTAGATACTAATATTCTTTCCAAGATATAGAATTTTCGACAATTAGTCGTCATTTTCATTGATTTAGCGTCATTTTTATCTATTTGGCGAGATTTTCGTTAATTTGGCAACATTTCAAAAAGTCGCCAATTTGGCGCCATTCCGCCAAATTCGTCGCCAAAATCTCGCCAAGCGTTATGGATGAAAAAATAAGTTATTCTTACAGCAGACAAATGACTATTGGCGCTCAAATTCAGAAGTATTACTCAAAGTATCTTTTTTCAGGAATGGAACGAGCTAGATCCACGAGAATGATGTCACTCAATTTATCGTATGGCATTATACATGAAAAGTGAACATGTTTCTCAATAGGAAATATTTTTTTTTTCATTTTATATGACTTTTTGATAATTTTTTTGAAAAATGTGCAATATCTCGAGAACGGTTCATGTTAGCGTTCTAAAATTTATGTCAATCGTTTTCTAATGAAGAATTACATAAGAAATGTCTATTTGCTTAACTTTATTAGTGGTTTTGATTTTTTGACGATTTTTTCCAAATTTTATTCGAAAATTTAGGTGGGTTCTGAACATTCGATTACGTATAAAAACAATAGGCTTCCAGTGTTTACGGATTATGATTTTGTACCAAATTTGGTTCGAATCGGTCCATTCGTTCATCAGTTATCGTCTCCACAGACTCACTGACACACACACATACACACACACTTTCACACACACACACACACGCAGACATCACTTCAAAAATGCTTGATTCGTGATCAGGGATGCTTGAAACGTGCTCTCCCGTCGAAAACTCGAATTCGAATTTTCGACCCCGTCACAATACTTTCCTTATACATTATGTATATAAGAAAAGTAATAATTAAACACTTAAATTATATCAAATATACACAAGGTATACGTTTTAGTTATACGTTTACGTTATACGTTTTAGTTTACGTTATACGTTTTAGGGGCAAAAAAAAAAGTAATACTTGCTAAACATTTTAATTCAATTAAAATGCAAAACACGAATCAGGACTTGTTTAGAAACAAGTTGGTAAACATTTATTCCGTTTGACAACGCTTTTGGATTTGAATTATAAAAATCGATGTAGCACATGACTACTGAGTCTCATTCATATATATTCCACAATGTATTCATTTAAGTTTCATATGCACAAAATATCACTTAAACTGGGTACTTATTTGAGTTTATAGCCAATTTACAGTTATAAAATAATTTAAAATAATTTCAATTTTATTTGGCCCGAAAACTTCTCAAAGTATTTAAATATTTCGAAAAAAAGTTTATATTAATATAGAGGGCTTGATTTTAATCGTTTAATCCTCAAAAGTTGTGTATAAAACGAGCATATAATTTATACAAGCGTATTTAGTCATCTATTTCAGATTTTGTGGGATTTTGCAGGACATTTGAAAGAAAAATGTTGGCTCTTTTTTACCCTAGTCATAAAAAAATCTAATCGCCACCAAAGTAATGCATAATTTTAACAACCAAATTTCAGGATATTCCGTTGGATAGTTTTTGATCTAACGTAAAAGTCACATTAAAATTAGTGAATTCTGAATTTTCTAGAGACCCTAAAACGTGTCACAATTTCAATATTTTCAACATTTTTCCTATACATTGCCATTCATGGTAGGGAAAGTAAAAAATACAAGCATACATATTGATGAAGGAAGCTTGTTTTACTTCCAAAACTATTGCTACTGCTAATTTCGTTTCATGCTGTTTTACTTACAAAATATTTCCACAGGTTAAATTAGAAATGTGTCTTTGATGTTGGTGATTGTATTTGAGTTGATGAAAAGTTGATGTATATTTGACCAAGTAAAATGACTTATTTTCCCCTTTTGCATAAGACTATATTTTGGTCATAACTAACTTAGCAGTACTGTGACAGCTATTTTCTCAGGTTTGCTTTTATACGTCCATTTTGACTAAATTTTTAACATGGCTGGCGGCGACACGTCTAAAAATTAAATATTAAAGGAAAATACTTTACAATAGAAGTCGTTTCATTTAATTGCACCATCAAGACATTAAAATTACATAAAAACCAGATAGCTTTCAGACGTTAAACGTATTTCTGTGGATTATGGACGTTTAACGTCTGAAAACGTGCTGGTTTTCATGTAATTTTAACGTCTTAATGGCGCGATCAAGTTAAAAGACTTTAATATTGACTAAATGGTTACCATAGTAACAGAATATCGTTAATGTCAATTTATAATACTTTTTTATTGAAATATATAAAAATATGAGTGAATTTTTGAATATTTATTTTATAAATCAATTGACTTCACCTATAACCATCGGTTTTATATATAAAATTTTAGCTTTTATTTAATCGATGGACTATATAGCTAAGAAAAGGCTTACAGCTTTTCTATACTTCTGTACTGCTAGGTTTGCCTTGCCCAAAATATAGTTTAATTCCATAATTCATTTGTTAACAATGTGATACATTCTTGGTCTTGATCGTTCTTTTATTTCTCCTTTCAGAACTTCCCGCCGAAGAAGGTGAGTGACGTCATTTTAAATCTTCTTTAAGAATAAACTTTGCATGGAATTGGTTTAGCTATTTCTTTAATGTCATTTTCCACTTTAAAAATGTTCTTGCGAAAGGTTGCATGAAAGCCTCGAAAGATTTATGTTTAAAAGCAATCTGAAATTTTTAAATAATCGGGTTTTGTCTTCCGGTATTTCAAAATTTGTTTTATCTCCTTTATTTTGCTGTCAGGATTTTGCCAAAACGTGATAAGCGAGCATTACAGCGTTCAGCCAAATACGTATTCAGCTTAAGGCATTTAATACTGCCTCTCAAACGTTTAAAACAAATCTATACTTTATCGTCGCATGTCAAATTCAGTATAACTGTTGTTAACCAATAAGGTACGCCTCCCTAGTAAAAATATAAAGTGTCTCAAAAATTTAGCAATATTACGTTCTAAAATTTAGATATATCTTCATAATTAATAAAATGAGTTAAAATTATGAATATGTAATTAACTTTCAGATAGAAATACTATAGAAGTGCAAGTCAACCATGCTTAAGTGATGACATACTACAATAACAGTAGTATGCACGAGCATTGCCAAGTTTAATATTCAAATATTTCGTAAATTCGTTAGAAAAATATTCAAAGTATACATTGTTCCCCCATAAATCATTATGCACCCCCTTTAATTTTCTATTGAAGTGTTTTAAAGATGAAAATACAAGGTCTACTAATAGTAAAGCAACAATACGCTATAGACTGAGAAATTTTCCGCGCCTCCAGCTGCGAGTTGAAGAAGTTAGAATTTCTATACACGAAAACTTTCAATTTCAAGATTGTAGAGCGTTCTCTATTTAGTATATAAATACGTGTGGTTTTACATCTACGCAGATAGTAAAGAATGAAGATAGCAAAAAAGCAATAATTATGCAAATGTCTCATTATACTGTAGTACTTCCGATGGCGAGAAATACGCATGCAAAAATAATAATCCATGTAATAAGCTAATTTTAATTTATTTGGAATTTTTCCTTTTTGTAGCAAAAAATAATTACTGTATAAAAATGGCAAACAAATGATGCAGTGCAATAATTATTACTTTTTGTTGTCGTTACTTTTTATCGTTTGTGCACATATTATGTGCATGCCACACGCCTTTCCATATCACATTGAGCACATTCTACAACTTTATAATTGAAAATTTACGCCTCTTTTGCTTCGTTTTCGAGATAAGAATTATATAATCGCTTCAATTCGCCGCTGGAGACGCTGTATACTTTCTCAATCTATAGCGAACTGTTGCTTTCCTATTAGTAGACTCTACTTTTACAGCTATAAAACAATTAAATTGATAGTTCAAAGGATGCATAAAGGCTTACTAGTGAATCTTGTATAAATAAAGATAATCGTTTAGACATTATTTGCTTATTTTCTAATATTTTACTCATACGTATAATTTAAATTAGCACAAGTTGCATTGGTCCGTATGAAAATAAAAGCTGCAAACAAGTCGAACGACCGGCATAACATGATATTATCTGTCCACTACTGTTTTTCGAATTGTTCGTCCACCTTAACCGAAAGCAGCAAATGATGTCGTTATGGTGGTTTGGGGGAAATTTTAATGATTTTCATTCTTTTTGTATGAATTAGCTTCTTTATCATTTTAGTTTAGTTTGTCCATTGATGCATTTTGAGAAGCAGAGGAGATATGAACATGAAATTTACTTTCAGAGAATAAATTAATACTTGTTAAATAATCACTACTACAATCTATAGGTGTCAAATATGCAAATTTAGTTTTTTAAGTGTAGTAACATCCTCCAATTTAAATCACTAAGTAAAAAAACGCTTTGTTCAAAGGATAAGGAAACTTGAGTAGAGTATTTAAGTTCAAATAAAATAATAATGTAGCATAAAGCTGTTTAAAGGATACGCTAGGTTCCTTATCATCAAACGGGATCCAGCGTATCCTCAAAACAGCAGTGTGCTGCATTTTTATTTCATTTGTGCTCAAGTTTTCCTTATGAATCCCATGGATTTGAAAAATATAAAAATGCAATGTTAGCATTGTGTATGTGAACCATAATTAAGAATGTATAATGCAACCGCTTGAAAAATATAATAGTATTTTGCAACATTTACTCCACTTTTTGCAAGTAACTAACAGTAACTGCTGCAGAAAACGGTGACCTACTCCCTGCATTTATAAAAAGGAGTAACATCGTAATTTAGATTGTAAACTGTTACGAAGAACTGAAGACGGTTGTATGTAACATCACTGTAATTATTTTCACTCCACTTTATTAGGTTTGTACATGATAGTAGGGTTGCTAAGCGTAACAGTCGTTCATTTTGTGATATTAACATGCTATATTTGTGCATCGGTACGGTTTTTTTATTGTGAGTAAAATAGGATAGAGTGCCACTCTTAAGTTGTTTTTCTCATTTGCCATCTTAGGAAAATGGTGCCCTAAGACAGTTTTCTTTCATTTCTTGTTAACTATTCATTGTATCAAAATCTTTAAAGAAAATAAAGACAAAATTTTCTTCTAAACGTGGCTTTCTGTGCAAATCTAACTGTTTGACTTACAGTCTCACAGTGAAAAGTTTGCATGCTCTTGCATTTTGACACTTTCACTTTAAATTCTGCATAACCCGATAGCACTTTTCTCTGCTGTGTCCGTTTTCTACGTGATCTTACAAAGGTAAAAATGGTTGGTAAAACATTGAGTACCAACAAACCCGAAGTCCAAAAGCGGAATGGGCTTGGGAAATCCTCATTTGGACTTTGGGTTTGTTGACTCTCTTGCACTGACGAAGTGGATCCAGCATATCCTCGAAACAGCTGTACGCTGCAATATAGGGTAATTCGTGCTTATATACATTGCTCAGGTTTTCCTTATACTGTAAGATCCTTTAACAGATACTAGTGAGGTCCAAGGGCATTCTACCAGTAAGTAATTTGAAAAACCGATTTATTCATGGGATATACTATAATAAAAGCCCACACTCAGTCACTGTCTACGTAGCCACAACACAAAAGAAGGTATTATAGTGTCCTTTGTTTTAAATAAATTAAAAATGAGTCCAATATACCCACCTTCGTTTTCAGTATCTGATGTCATACGTAACGTATAGCTCCAGAATTCGACATTGTTGCAAATAAGTTTAAAAAAATCTGATGTGGGCAGCACATGACTTTCCTTATATAATGCAATGTATTTACTATTTTTACAGTAAAAACAAAATAGATTACTCTTATTGTAGATACTTATATTTTTTCCAAGATATTGAATTTTCATCAATTAATCGTTATTTTCATTGATTTAGCGTCATTTTTATCCATTTGGCGAAATTTTCCTTAATTTGGTAACATTTAAAAAAAGTTGCCAAGTTGGCGACATTCCGCCAAATTCGTCGCCAAAATCTCGCCAAGCGTTATGGACGGACATATAAGTTATTCTTACAGCAGATAAATGACTATTGGCGTTCAAATACAAAAGTATTACTCGGAAGTATCTTTTTTCATGAATGGAACGAGCTAGATCCACGAGAATGATGTCACCCAATTTATCGCATGATATTACATATGAAAAGTGAACATGTTTCTCAATAGAAAATATTTTTTTTATTTTATATAATTTTTTGATATTTTTTTTTAATGTGCAATATCTCGAGAACGGTTCGTGCTAGCGTTCTAAAATTTATGTTAATAATCGTTTTCTAATGAAAATTTACATAAAAAATGTATTTGCGTAACTTTATTAGAGGTTTTGATTTTTTGATGATTTTTTCAAAATTTCACTCGGAAAATTTAGGGGGGGGGGGGGTTCTGAACATTCGATTGCATATAAAAACAATACGCTTCCAGTATTCACGGATTGTAATTTTTGTACCAAATTTTGTTCGAATCGGTCCATTCGTTCGTCAGTTATCGTCTCCAGAGACTCACTGACACACGCACACACACAGACATCACCTCAAAAATGTTCGATTCGTGATCAGGGATGCTTGAAACATGCTCTCCCGTCAAAAATTCGAATTCGAATTTTCGACCCCGCCACAATACTTTCCTTATACATTATTGTATATAAGGAAAGTAATGAGTCCAATATACCCAGCTTCGTTTTCAGTATCTGATGTCATACGTAAAGTAAAGCTGCATAATTCGACATTGTTGTAAATAAATTAAAAATGAGTCCAATATACCCAGCTTCGTTTTCAGTATCGGATGTCATACATAACGTAAAGCTCCAGAATTCGACATTGTTGTAAATAAGTTAAAAATGAGTCCAGTATACCCAGCTTCGTTTTCAATATCTGATGTCATATTCAACGTAGAACTAACTCCTGAATAGTGCTATTTTTTAATAGATAATTGCTGAAAGAATAAGCCCACATTTGATCTTTACAGTTATTTCCTATTCAATAGTGCAGCTACGTAAACATGATGTCATATGAAAACCGTGTGCCAAATTTCATGCTAGTATCACGAAGTGAATTATTCAAACAGAAAATTATGCTGAGCAACTCCACTTTAAATATATTATTATGTTTGATTTCTTTGCTTCATGTGTATGTTTCACTGTACATGCTTGTTTTAAAGTATTTTTTTCTGTATTGCAGGCAAGACACTATTACAGCTCATTCTTGAACAGTTCGATGATCTCTTAGTCAAAATTTTACTTTTAGCTGCCATTATTTCATTTGTAAGTTTCTCTTTTTTACTTTCTTTTTATTTTCATAAGCGTAATATAGGATGGTTTTACAAAAAAAAGATCTATTTCTTGGAACTTTATAAAATTGAGTTTAGGACCTTGTTGCTTTTCAGGATGATTCTAAAATATAAAACCGAGTGTCTTTACGATAATTGCAACTTATTTTACAAATTTTGCATTGTCAATCAATCGTGAATATGACAGTTTTGGGGTTAATAGAAAAATATTAATTTCTCGAAATTGGCAACACGCAGATCATAATTAAAACGTGTCCCGTATTTGAGAAGCATGCTTCTACCTAAATCTGCTGAAAACTAAAATGTATTGCTGTTGGTATAATGGCTATATACCCCGTTATCTCAGAAGTGAACTTATTAATAGATGACTTGTAATTTTCTTGTAAACCATCACATATATTCACATAATTGCAAATATTGGTATCTAATTCTATATTTTATGATAACAAAGCCGAATATAATGTTTCATCAAAATCCATTAATATTTGTGTCAGCTATCTATCGTGTCGCAAGAAATCGACTAAAAATAGACAGGATATCACTCTAAAAACAATCAAAACGTGTTCAAGAAGTCCTAAAACATATATTGACATCAAAATTCCGAAATCGAAAATTTTCATGGAAGCAATACTTTTTCTATACTTCGTATGAGAAAGTAAAAATCATAACATGCTATAAGAAAGTAAAAATCACACCATGCTATGAGAAAGCAAAAATCATATCATGCTATGAGAAAGTAAGAATCATACTATGCTATGAGAATGAACTTTTACTTGGTTTGCATCCGCTTTATATGCGTATTGAAGCAGAGGCACTTATCTGCATGAACAGACTCAAATATCTGAAACACTGGAAAGATTACTCAAGGTATCTATCTTGGGGCGAACTTAACAGTAATGTTGCTAGGCATCCTTATTTCTGTATGCCACCTGATGGCATACACGTCAAATTTACGTTTGATAAGCCTTATGAAATTCTTGTCCCCTCGCGGGATGATTGGAAGAGGACTCCAACCTACAATAAACGTAATTGTTTTGTATGGTATACTGATGGCTCGAAGATTGGCACTAGTACTGGTGCGGGAGTCTGCTGCCCTGATGATGGCACTAAGCTATCTTATCCGCTTGGCAATTTTGCTACTGTCTTTCAGGCTGAAGTATTTGCCATTCTTATGTGTTGTAGAATTTGCTATGACAGAAAGTACGAGAATAGCCAGATTTTCATTTGTTCTGACAGTCAGGCTGCTCTTATGGCTCTGGGGAAATTCACTGTGACGTCTTCCCTTGTTTGGGAATGCTATAAAGCTCTCTGTAAAATTGCTAGTAATAATAGTGTCATTCTGTACTGGGTGCCTGGTCATTCGGGCATTCCTGGCAATGAATTGGCGGATGAACTTGCTAGGAAAGGCTCTAATACTCCTTTTGTGGGCCCTGAGCCAGCCTTGGGTATACCCAATGATCTTATCAGAAGAATTGTCTTTGACATCTTCAGGAAGCTTCAATGCAAGAACTGGCGTGACACTAAAGGGCAAAGGCAAGCGAAAATTCTCAATTGTAATTGTCCTAGTGCACGTCAAAAGGAACTTTTCAGGCTCAGTAGAACTGGCATCAGGAGAGCTGTTGGGCTCCTTACTGGGCACTGCACTCTCAAGAGACATCTTAATATTATGGGTGTCTCCAAAGATTCGCTTTGCAGAGGCTGCAATTACAGCGAAGAAACTGCAGCTCACATTCTGTGTGAATGTGAGGCCTACTCTGCTCACAGATTCGAACACATTGGTCGTCATGTGATTGAACCCTGGGAGCTGAACGACATTCCTGTCAAGTGCCTGCTTATGTTTGCATCGGCTACTGGTCTCTTCTCTTAGGGACCTTCACTTTTTGGGGTAGTACAATAGACCTCTGGTCGATGTGCTAGGCTCTTCTGGAGCCACCCACCTTTATATCATTCATGCTATGAGAAAGTAAAAATCATACCATGCTATGAGAAAGTAAAATTATACCATGCTATGAGAAAGTAAAAATCGTACCATGCTAAGCTAACTGCGTATAATTCTAAACTATAAGACTTACTTTAATTTTTTGATTTCAGTTGAAACCCGTAGAAAACATTCTGTCAGGCGAGAAGCAAGTCTGATAAGAACGCTGACATTTGCAAAATTCAACGTTTTACAACAAAAGTTTCATAATTTTATATATCTTTATATGTACTCCTGAAAAAGAAAAAAAAAAGTCATTTTAAAATCGTTTATTAATTTCCCACAATCTAAGCTTAAAAATTCTTTTATTATCGAACATTTAGGAGCATGCGCCCTCTTGAACGATAAAGACAATAAGCGTACTGATTTTCAACAAATTGTGCATTAGGCCGGCCTTTAACCAGCACAAGTGTATAACAGAGGGGAAGAGGGCTCTGATGTTTGTAGGGTAACCTGATCCCAACTGACTCTACATCAGAATAAAAGAATTTAACCTTGTTCAAGCAATGGGATAAGTGCATTTACTGGTAAAAAAAAGTTACCTTAAAGATTTTAGTGTAGGATATTGAATGGTAAGAAAAAATCGGGGGATGTAAAATCTTTAATGTTCCTCTGTGTTTAAGTTGAAACTATTGATCAATAACTGTATTCCCATCCCACCTCACATCTTACAAAGAGCAATAAGGCTAGAATTAAATGAACCATCTGCTTTGATGAACGTAAAATTAACGTGAATCAAAAATCTCTTTTCACAGTTATTCTAAAAAATTGGCGGTAGCTCCAGTCCGATGGAGCCGAAGTGGTTTTATGTAAATAACGTTTGTAACATAAATCTTCAATAATAAATCCATGTAGGCCTCTCAAATGACTCGCTAAATGTTTATATCCCGCTAAAATATTGAAATTAGAATCACCTTCTGAAAATAAAAATATCGAAATTAAGTTATGGAAATATAAATATCTAAATTTATAATTTTGAAAATTAGAATACCGAAATTATAAAACTATTAGCCTGATTCAAAATCTAATATGCCTTTTTACGGGGCTTTCAAAGGTTTACAAATATGTATTTTTTTTCAGCGCACTTTAAGTTTACGAGCTTTGCATTACAAACTTTAAAATCTATGAATTTTCCATCCTTTTCCATTCTCCAAAACGATTGATTGATCGAAAACTGTAAAAGTTTTGTAGAAACAAATTATTGATCTAGAAATTAGATTTTCAAGCAAACATTTCTGTTACTTACTGTTATCTTTTGGAGTTTGGAAGATATTTTGGGTTAAAGTCAGCAAAGTGGAGCGAAAACTCTTCGAACAAACTTCTTATTTTGAAATTATTTCTGTATGTTATGGTACCCTATTTCCGACAAAATAAGTCTGAAATGTTTATATTTTTATTTATCAGACGTGTTTACAATTTTCGTAACTCTCCAATTTCAGCCGGGTGTTACGCCCATAGACGTTTTTCACGTCAAAAGCCCAATTAAAACTTATATTTTATTCGATTTGAAATACTCGTATATATTAAGCTTTTAAAAACACCTAAATTCGTTCTACCTTTATCATAGAACTTTTTTAATTAACTAAGGTGTAGCTCAACTCGGCTTCTTCATACCAGAATCTATTGTTAATAGCTTTTTTCTTTCAAATTTTACACGAAAATTTTTTAAAAATTGGTATCATGAGTGAAATGATTACAATTATATCGTGTTATCCTTCACTTCAAAGGGCTTGAAAAAAATACTTCGATTGATACTATACCTGACAATGTACCCCCCGAGGTGAGGAAGTTAACTTGTACCCCGAGGGGGCTAATGATATAAAATATAAAGTAGTATAAAAGTAAAATATAAAGTAATCTGGAATATGAAGTAGTTCCTCCAAAAGAAGGAATTCGAAAGTACCTAGAAGAAAGTTTGCTTCCACAAAGTGAAAAATTCTCGAATACTGAAATAGAACAGTTTATTTTTGGTTGAAGGAATTATCTTTGAAGTATTTAATCGCGTCGCAATCATCAGATTTTTAATTGCGACTCTTCAATATTTATGTTTCAATTTATGCCCCCCGAAAAAAAAAAGCATTCTAGATTCTGAACGTGTTCGAATGCGTATTTTCTTAAATAAAAAAATCTGAAGCATTTACAATCATTCAATTATTGTAGTTAAGTGTATCTAAAATAAACTGCTACTGTAAAATAATTAAAATATAAAATAAAAAGTTTTAAGTTCTACATTATCGTGGTTTTATGACACTTTTTTAGTTTATTCACTAAAAATTAATAAGTCATATTTAACAAATGTAAATATTATTTATTAACAATTTGAAATAACTATTCGAAAAGGGTTTTCGAATATTCGAGATCTGTTTAATATTCGAATTCGAGAAAAATATTATTCGCCCATCTCTAAAAAAAAAAGTAGTCATGTGTGGTATTGTCTACCTCTTCTGTTTGTATCCTATTCCATTTATATACGTGAGCGCTGCTGCATGTAACATCGATCTGTGTTTTCCAGGTATTAGCGTTGTTTGAGGAACACGAGGATGAAGCTTCTCAAGTCACAGCTTTCGTCGAGCCTTTTGTCATTCTTCTCATTCTCATTGCTAACGCCATTGTTGGCGTGTGGCAGGTAAGTGGACATCGCAGTATTTTCAAATATTTTATTGGGCTACTTTCACGTTGTATTTGAAGCGTCTTCATTTTGGCATATGTTAATCAAACTTCATAGTTTTGTAAATTGGACAAAACCAGGTTATACTGATTTTCTTCAATTCACAAATGTTTTAAGTTGAACAAAACCAGGATAACCAGGTTTGGTTCAATTTACAATAATTGAACCAAAACAGGATTTTGTAAACAAAACTAGAATATTTTATTCTTCAGATTCGCTTGAACAGGTAATTTTGTACAGCAAGAGCAAAGAGTTTTACTAGTAAATACTTTTTTCATTTTTATAGGGGATTTAAGTTTATTTTAATGGAAATGTTTTGAAACGCCATATAAATGCTTCTAAAATTCGCACATATTTTGAATCACGAGCAACGACGGGTATATCTGTTAGTATGAAAATATACCGACCTTCGCTGCTATTTTGACAAAAACCGGAGCAAGGCTAAGTTCACTTGTAGGCCAAATGCTTTCAAGATGTTGATCGATTTACCCATCTATTCTGTTGTTTAAACCTTTTGTGCCATCTGCTTGCTCTTTAATGCTCGGATTTCTTCAACTCACCTCTACCCCATGCCCATATTTAGGTCACCCCCTGGTTGCCAAACTCCCTTGGCCCCGGCGCAAGATATTGCTGACGCTCCGATCCAAGAACTACAATTAATGCTTGTACTTTTTGCCATCTATTTATACATCTGAGCCCGGGTCCTAAATTCTTGACTGACTTTTTCAGGATCCGTACCCTTGCTGTCCTTGAAGCAACTCTCGCTGTCCCCGTGCCAGGGAATCCTTCGGTGTTTGTTGCAAACTGCCTGCAACCGCCGAAATGTGGGTCGTTATTTTTCTTCTTCTTTTTTCATCCGTCGGAAAACCCGAAAGGTTTTCGTTCGGAACAAAACAGTTTATTTTAAAGAAAAATATTCAACATTGAGCTAAGTACCCTTGATGCAATTTGACTTTGATGTATTAAAAGGGGACCGCCCTTATAGAAATGCCCGGATTTAACGAGGAAATTTAAAGATTTTCATCAGTGCAGTGCTAATTTAAGCTTGATTTTACTCACTTTTGAGAATCCAAATTATTAGGTACCCGGATTTGAATACAAAGTAACAACACTGAATAAAATATTTTTAAAAAGGATAAAAATTAGAGTAAAAGACAGGAAAAAAAAAATGACATCATTCATGATTAATTGGGAAAGTAAGAAAGATCTTGTGTTCTGAAATCGCTATAAAAGATCTAGGCATCAAATACCACAGGAAAATGTGTTTCACCTGCAACCAAGAAAATGCATAAATGGCAAGTTTTACTTCGAATTTGGCAGATTTTGGGTTGAAAACGAAAATATTGGATAGAATTTCTGTGAAGGGTCTTGGTGAAAGGTAATGGGAATATTTTTCTAAGTAAAGGAATATATCTTAAATAAAAATAATTTGACATTTCTTCCTCCTCTAATGTGGTACTTGAAGGATCACTGGAAATTTTTAAATTCTCAAAAAAAGTTTAGGGGGAGGGGGACTTTAAGACTGAACGGAGGAACCAAGGGGGGAGAATTAGTAATGCCTCTTAAAATGTAGAAAATGACTTTTAAAATGTGGCTTTTTAGTGATGCAAATCAAGTGAGAATATGGTAGAATTTGATACCCCAAATTTTTTTCTATCTGAAAATGTTTTTTTTTTATTTTTTACAGTATTTTACATAAATAAAACCTGCAGCAATAATTAATTTTAACTCTCAATCGATACTGAATAATTATAAGCTTTTTTTAATGCGATTTTGCCCGTTTCAATACTTTTAACTGTAAAATATTGTGTACAATGATTACCTGTTAGAGATTTGTCTCATTTCACTATTTAGCGAATACTTTTAATACTATATATTTACCCATTTAGTGCAGTTTTATGTCTGATTAGAAATAAAAATGCTGATCGTATTATAAAAGTACAGTTTTTGTTTCCTTAAAAACTAAAACCGGAAAAGTACGGATATGAAATTTTGTACGTTTATATTTATGTTTAAAGTGTTAAAATATAAGCCCACAGATAGGCAATATTAAATATCGAGACATACATCGTCATGCAACACGTATCTTCAATATTCATTTTGAAAGAAAGCAAGTTAAGATGACAATAACAAGAAATATATAATATAGCTAGTCATTTTGCCCGCGCATCGCGTGTTCTCTTTGGCTAGGGGTCACTAAATGTGATACCTGCATACATAATAAAAGTTCTAAATATCAAAAATCGCTTTGAATTTAAGCATAAAAATGGAATGGCGCACATTTTTGAGAGGCAAAATAAGTTTTTTAAATATCTTTGTATTATCAATCTTAATTCGAATTTTTGAATTTTTTTTTTTCGTTGATCTGGAAGCTGAGACAGGTCTAATCAAAACAAAACCGAGATTCTGGCTCGAATAGAAGTCTCGGTCATTTTGAAAAGTGTTTTTGATTTTTTTTCTTTTTTTTTTTTATCATTCCTTTGCATCGTCGTCCCCAATTCAAATTTTTGAAATATTAGGATTTTTTTGTTTACCTGGAAGCTGATACGGATCGAATGATACCAAAACCGAGATTCTTACTTGAGTGGAAGTGCTCGATAATTAAGCAAAGTGATTTTGAGTTTTTGATTATTCCTTTGCACCCCCCCCCCCCCCTCATTCGAATTTTTTAAACTTTTTGCTCAATATTTTTACAAAAAAAATAATAAAAAAAAATCAATTTTTTTCCGTCTTCGGAAAGCTGTATGTAACTAATAAAGTTAGGAATAAAGAAAAGTTTCTATTGAAGTCAATTTTTGCTGTTGTATTCTACAATAAAACGGAAGTTGCAAATGTTCGTTAAAACGCAACGGTGCTTTCTTTCAGTCTCCCCCGCCTCCCACCTATTAAGAGGGTTGCAGTTCTGGATGATAAAACTAATTGCTGATTTAAAATAGATTTTTAAGATGGGTATTTGTATTTTCGTTCGAAAGATCGTTGATGAATTCCATCCCTGTTTTTTTTTTTCAAAAATCATCTTGAAACAAAGCAGCGTCGCTTGTTAAAAGGTGGATTTGTACGATGTGTCATCAGTCTTTAACACTGTAAACAGCTCGATTTTTTCTTTCAGAGATTTCATCGGGAAGCTGTTATTTTTAGAAAATGGCTGATTTGAAAAAAACATACATAGTCTTTCTCATACTCTGTTTCTAACTTTTCTTATTAACTTCAAAAATGTTACCCTGAAAACTGCATCGAATTTCGAAAAATGTGCACTCTTGGATAAATCAATCATGGTGGTACTATGATTGATATAATCGCGGCAATCATACCTAATTAATTTTCACTTTAAGCCGCAGCTCTCTTTAAATTCCCGTTTATTTGAAACAGCTTAAATACTCATTTACAATCACTATAGCTGATTCCATTAATTTGTAAAATTAAATAATTAAAAATCGCGCTCTCACTGCAGATAACAGCATCCATTGGATTAGTTTTGCACTTATTATGCGGTTGTCATGGTGGAACAGTCAATATACCGGCAAGAAACATTTCTATTTGCGCTACAATTTTGCGAGCGTCAATGGCGACCGACAAATTCAATCCGCCATATATCCGACTTCAATCTTTGTAAAGATTGGACACAGCCTGCACGAGGCTACAATGACAACGTGCTTACGTACAAAATGGTCCCTTTTGGTGGGTTCTGTGAGTTTGTATACTTAATTTGATTATTAAATTTAAAAAACTGTTTGTCAAAGCCTTTATTAAGAAACTATTAAATTTTAATTTCTCAAAATTGTTAGTACATTTTTCCTCGCAAAGCAATGGCCTTTTGAGATAGATAAAGATAGATATTATTATATCCATTCACTCCAGTTGTAAAGGTCCAATCCTTTTGATTTTAAAAACAGAATATATTTTGGTTTTTATCTTAGGATATTTTTATCAGATCTCATAAACCAACAAAATGATACATATACAATTATGTACACCCAATATATTTAAGCTGATAGGAAAATTATTTTAAATAGAATTAAAATGCGAAAACAAAAATAAACACTGTGAAATTTTTAAAAATATTCGGAAAAAGTAACGAGTATTGAAAAATGAAGAGAACTTTTCGCTCTCTGTATGAATCATTGCAGTTAGTATAAAACTTTCAATAGCTCCTTGAAGAAAGTAGGCATATGTTAGTTAGTTAGTCACCTAACAAGGCACTTCTCTCTTTACGGTTGTTAAGGACGTATACTGTTTTTTGGTCTGAGGAAGAGGGCTTAAAACGTCCTCGAAATAATTGTAGTCACCTAACTGACATAGCATGCTTTCTTCAAGGAAATATTGAAAGTTTTATTCTTAGAAGTAGCAGTTTTATTTGTGACTGCAGTTATTGGTTTTCTATTTTTTTTTTAAGTAATAAGTGTTAACCTTCGTTACAGAAGTAACCATTACATGTAACGGTGTTTTTCACAGTTACAATCTAACTATAATCGCCGTACTTCAGTATGTATGGCGATTGTTAAGTTGATGTAATCCATCGCTTATTATAAGGAAAACTTGAGCAACGTGTATGAACACAAATAAAATGATAATGCAGCATACAGCTTTTGGACTTCGGATTTGTTGATTCTCTTCCACTGACGAGGGAGATCCAACGTATCCTCGAAACAGCTATATGCTACATTATCGTTTTATTTATGCTTATGCATGTCGCTCAAGTTTTCTTTATCCTTTCACATTTTACTTATAGATTCCATCGCTTATTCTTTGTTTCTTATGCACCTATGCTTCACTCTGCGCCTATCTCTTTCAGGAAAGAAATGCCGAGAGTGCGATTGAAGCGCTAAAAGAATACGAACCAGAGATGGGCAAAGTCGTCAGGATGGACAAAGCCGGTGTCCAGAAGATTAAAGCCAGGGAAATCGTTCCTGGTGACGTCGTTGAAATTTCCGGTAAGATATGTCATCATCTTTCTTGGCTAAGCCATGCACTGAGGCAGTGGTTTTCAAGCTTTTTGAATCCACTGCTCCCTTGACGAACTGAAACATTTTTTAGGCTCTCTTGTGGCTGCAATGGCAATTTTATAACTATCGGAATGCGGTTGAAAACATTCCGATATTTAGTATTACTAAAACAACAAAATAATAATAATGTCCACCCGCTGCGCATCTGACCATCATTCAATTCGCCCCCACTGCACTGAGGAAACACGAGACAGACGGAAGATGTTATACATCGCATCGTTCTTACATGTGTTATACATCGTGACACGATATTATGACCATAGGCGTATCCAGGACTTTGGTAGGGGAAGTGAATGAGAGGGTGCTTACTGTGATGGATTTATTTTTCCAATTTGGCCCTATGTAATGTTTGGCCCTATGGAGAACTAATGTAAATTTTCTGCCAAAGAAAAGGGTTATGACCCCTCCCCCCTGCTTACGTCTATGGTTATGAGAATTTTCTTATGTGTTATTCATGGTATCATGACATTATACATCGCATTGTTCGCCCTCTGAGAAAGCATGTTGCTTGAAAGCGCAGCTGCTATGCGGCGCCCCAGTGTGTGGCTAGTTTTACTGGCTTTTAAAAAAGAAAAGCTCTTGAAATCTCGTTCCCAGTACATTAATTAGTATCGGTAGACCGTGCTTCTTCGGAATTCCTCAGCGCGAAGTAACCGATAATTGCACTGACAGGAAGAAAATTTATTATGTACCGAATTTTAGAAAAACATTTATGGTGACTATCGAAGTTATTCATACCACTCGCAGAAAAATTCGATAAATTCTATCTGGAAGAGTCAGTCCCCTGTTCATAGCTGCTACCTCTGGGACTATCCCGGTGCTGCACTTAAGCAAATGGACGATAGGCAAACCCAAACAGCCGTCTCAAGGCTTGTCAGTAGACAGACAAGAACACTTTCATTTGTCCATGGATTTAAAGTTTTCTCAACTGGTCTTAAGCGCAACTATGAACAGTCCTCTCCTGACCATCTCCTGTCTTGCATACGTCTGACCAGATAGTATCTTCGATTTCCTGTTCTGGTGATTGACTTCCTAAGGGTATATGGACGGGTCGACTTGGTCTAGCTATCGCTAGACGATGAGGAATTAGTAACAACAATAACCACTGTGGTGTTCAAAATTGGGGCATATAATATAACTTGTTACAACTACAGTAATAACTATTCGGTGCTGATGAAGTGCGGATTTCGTCCATGTTACTGCAATTGAAGAATTATTTCAAGTTGTTGGAAATGCCTCCGATTTGTATATTTTGTGATTATGAACTTAAAGAGCTTCTTCAAATGAACAAATTTCTACTGAAAAGTAGATTATTTTGTTCTTTGTAACATTCGAAATGAATTATTTACAAAAACTTTTACTGAATGTGTTTGCCTTTTTCGAGGATATTTCACCTTCAGCTAACAAAAATGTCATAATTTGAGAAAGGCAGTTTTTTTTTTTTCATTCAGTCTTCAAAATTTCGCTTTTCTTGTGAAAAGTTATAGAAATTAAGGATAAATAGATTTTATTAAAAACATATGAAGTCAAATAGAATAAAGTGTTCGTCACTTGTTGTCACTTTATTTGAGACTCCTTAATTAAAAAATCTGGAAAAAGTAGTCTTAAGTTTATAGTTCTTTGCACTTAATATTTGCACTTCCAAAATATTTAGATCTACCAATATTAGACCAAAGTTTAGGTCATGTCCTTTTTTTTTAAAAAGCGAAAAAAAAAACCAGGTTGTTTTTGCTCAATAGTCATCCAAATCCCCTTTATTAGAAGCATGTTTATATTATTTATCAGCGCTTCTTTATCGCTGAGAAATAATGTATGCTTTTAATAATAAACATTTCACGAGATAGCCACAGAACAAAGTAGGCATTTTAAGTAATCATTATTTAATAGTGGTATCTAAATAATTATTTAAGTATCCTTAAACCATCCACGAGAAAAACAATATAAATCCATTAAATTCGAGTTTGCTTCATCTAAATGCTCCTGAAAACCAGCAAAAATATTTCAAAACTATGTAGTGACTCCTTGAACTTCAGAACGATCATTAATCGAACAGTTAAACTTTCCCACGACAGACATCTCGAACTAATGAAGTCGGACCCAAAGGTATATTTTAGTCTGTTTAGTTGCGGGCTTGTAATCTATAGCCTATGGGGTCGAACTCCCCGGACAAGTTGCATATTCTACAAACTCTTAATTTAAATCCACTTTAAACATGTTTTGTCCTACTTTCAACATCAAATTGTATTGTTATTTCTTTTCTTGCAGTTGGAGACAAAATTCCTGCTGACATTAGGCTAATCAAAATCTATTCCACAACAATTAGGGTGGATCAGTCCATTTTGACTGGTAAGTGAACTCCTGATTGGACAACAAATATTTTATGTTCTTATACCAATAACATAATTTTTGTTAATCCCATCATTTCAAACTAATTATAATATTAGATTTAATGTAGTGCAACTTTGGATTCTTAAAGTACAATAATCGGTATGTCGCAAATCAAGAGACCGACGAAAAAGTTCTACATAACCTGAGCTCGAGATGTCACTAAAAAGCATATGTAAGATCTTTTCACAAGCGATAACTCTCGAAAAACATCAATTTAAATATATGAAGATTAATATATAAATATTATTTTAAAAATAAAGAAATTGCGCCCTTCGCTGGAATTTTTCAGGCATTAATGTTCCATATTTTTAGCGGAACAATAACCATTTGTTCACTGAGTTGGCCGAGAAAATCGGAGTAATATTCGAGATAAAGAGAAAGTTTTGCTTAACTGTTAACCTTTTGCTTACGGGTGGGACAGCGTCCATCCCAAACGAAGAACCTCCCCAAAAGACAGGTATTTGACATACCCTATCCCAAACAGTTCGACCCCTCTTTGCAGACATTGGCGTCCATGGAAATCGCCAGAAGCATTGCACCTGCTGCAGCAGGTGCAATATTTCTGCCGGCGATTTCCATGGATGCCAATGTCTGCAAAGAGGGGTCGAACTGTTTGGGATGGGGTATGTCAAATACCTGTCTTTCGGGGAGGTTCTTCGTTTGGGAAGGACGCTGTCCCACCCGTAAGCAGAAGGTTAAATACAAAGGAAGCCAATGTCCACAAAGGGGGATCGAACTGTTTAAGATAGGGTATGTCAAATACCTGTCTCTTTGAGAGGTCCTTCGTTTGGAATGGACGCTGTCCCACCCGTAAGCAAAAGGTTAAATGGCGTGAAGAACTCTTGTTTCAGTGCGGAATCAATTTATTGAGACACTGCAGAGGAGAATTGGTTTAAGATAACTCTCTCCTATATATGAAGAGGCTTTTACAATAATAAAACCTCAGGACTTCATAATTTATTCGATAAAACTAGAATTTGGCTATGTCGGCAATTAACATATCGATAGTTTACTTCATTTTGCTATATACGGGCTTCACAGTTATGAAAAAATTTTGCCTACATGACTTGTATGCTTTTTTAAGTGTGTAACCTTCTACCTCCCAGGTGAATCCGTCTCTGTTATCAAGCACACAGACCCCATTCCAGACCCAAGGGCTGTTAACCAGGACAAGAAAAACATCGTTTTCTCAGTATGTTTTAACATTTTACCCATTTGTAAATAGTAAATTAAACACATTCTCTGTGTATTGGATCTTCAACAGTGTTTTTCTCTTTAGGGTACTAACGTTGCTTCTGGCAAGGCCCGTGGTATTGTAATCGGTACTGGCTTGGATACTGCTATTGGTAAGTAAACTGAATATTAGCAAAGATTGAAAATTGTCTTTGAAATAATAAAATGTGTGCATTTCATATCCATCTTTTATCAAATCAATTAAATCAAAATTTTTATTGTAAAATGGGACTAACCCATACAATAAGTTTGGCAACAGTAATAAATAAGATCAATCAATAGTTACACAGTATAAAAATGCAAAAAAACTAACTATGGTATAAAATTTTAGGCAGTGAACAGAATAAATATACAGTTGAATTAATTTATCGATGCATTGTACATCGGTAAAACTTTTTCTAAAATTAACATAGTTCAAGTTGGCAACAAGAGGAGAAGTACCACTTATTCCAGAAAAAAATTGGGGAAAATAAAGAAGTGAAAGAGCTCAAAGTTTTCATTCCTATCACAGCATGGGAATAAACCAGAATTAAATTTAACATAAAGAAACCATTTATATATAAACCATTTACATTTATTCTTAAGAGTCATAAAACGCGCCAAATTAACATTGTGATTTTCTAAATAGCTTTATAGTTTTCTGTTAAAAGCGAAGTTTTAATTGAATTATACCAAAGTTGTTTGACAGAGTTGTCGACTTTTGAGAAATAAGGTTATAGTGTAATATAAGTTATTCTAAGTTTTATTCTATGGAAATGTTCTTGAATTAACTTCCAATTCTGAGAATCCCACAAAAATGTGAAACTAATTTCAATAAAAATCTATTTAACAGTCGACTATTTAATTGGAATCAAGACACCTCAGGTGAAAGTTCAAATAATCTACTATAGCAAAATTTTGTAAAACCATAAGTCGGGGATCTAAACCTAAAACTTATCCTTTACAAGAATGAAACCAAGCTCACGAATGTTCGGCTTCTGTTTTATAATAATTAATGCTGAGTTTTCATCCCCAGGTAAGATCCGAACAGAGATGACAGAAACCGAAGAAGTCAAGACACCTCTGCAACAGAAGCTTGACGAATTCGGTGAGCAGTTGTCCAAGGTCATCTCCATCATCTGCGTAGCTGTCTGGGCCATCAACATCGGACACTTCAACGACCCTGCTCACGGTGGATCATGGATCAAGGTGAGGAAATCGAAGCACCTTAATCCGAAGTCCATGCAGTCTTTTGTCTGCAAGCTTTTTAACACCAAGAACCACTGTAAAATTTTTTAATCTTGAATTTCTCATAAACATCACCTCGGAAAGGAACAGGTTGAAATTTTGGGGTTCACTATAAAGTCGAATTTCTTTAAAATGAGAAAAGATAATTGAAATTTTCCCCAATACGTGACAGTGTAATTAAATGACGAATAAAGCTGTGTAACATATTGATATAATAGGGTTTGCTTATACCTCGTTCGCTTTAGGAATTTGAATCCGGATGAAGTCAAAGGTACAAGATCGGCGGAAAAAAAATAGGATCAAATTCCCTTCTGCAAAGGTGATCGGTGAATTTGAATCCGAGTTGGAATAATAACATCTCAACAAAACATATGCGCGATGAATGTGCCAAAGTGAGGCAAAAATTCTCTCGGACAAAACTGTTTCTTTGAGAAAAAAGTTCAAAATATTCTAATTTTGAAATTATTTTTAGATATTCAAGAATTGCATCCTATTTCCGATAAAACAAGTAAAAATTGTCAGCATTTTTATCTATTATGCTCGGAGATATAACCGTTACATTTTTCGTAACTCTCCGATTTCAACAAGAGATACCCTAACCATAGATGTTATTCGCATCAAAATATTTTATGCAAGAGATGCAGCTGACAGAAATATTTTTTTAAATATTCTGGTAAGGACGGATAAAATAAACTACACGATATTATACTCAAATTTAGCCCTAAATGTTTTATTTTCCCTGCAATATATACGTCTTTGTAGGGACCGAATAAAAAAATCAAAACAAAGTTATCTGCGAATTTCAAGAATTTTAATAGAATTGAAGCAAAAACTGCGCCAAATTAATCATTTATAAACTCGATACAATTTTAGCTTTTAATCTCAGAACTGTACGAATACGCAGTGCGCATATCTGTTGTGATGTCCTTTCAAAATACGTTTATTAATTCACTTCAGTTACGAAATGTGTGTATTTTTTTATTATTTGCCTGACAACAGTTTCTATCAATATTGATAAATGCTTGAAATGTACATTAGAATTCAATTCCAAATGAAATTTAAATATCAAATTAAAAGGCCATTATCTTATTTTATATAATGACCCTAACAGAAATTATTCTTATCAAGGGGTAGGCTATTAAAAACAGTCTCTTAAAGGGGTACATCGATAATAGAAATGGGTACTCGTCAATAAAATTAATATCTGAGTAAGAGATATTAAAAGCTTTGACTGCTGGTGCACTAGGCGACCGTTTAACGCCCTCAGCAGCTGAAAGGATGATATATCATGATGAATTTAAGATTAAACTTACAAGTAACTAAATCAATTGTTCTTTACAGGGTGCCGTTTACTACTTCAAGATCGCCGTAGCCTTGGCTGTAGCTGCCATTCCTGAAGGTTTACCAGCTGTCATCACCACTTGCTTAGCCCTGGGTAAGTAAATGACAATACAAAGAATATTTACGGGGATTCCCTATATATATATATATATATATACATATATATATATATATAGGGAATCATCTCAGCTCATGTATAATTTTCTTAGATTGTGATCTTTTGGGGAAAAAAAATATATATATATATATATATATTATATATATAATATATATTATATATAATATATATATATACATATTATATATATATATATGTGTGTGTGTGTGTGTGAAAAGTAAATAAAGTATGGAGAATTGCTATCCTTAATTCAAAATTTGAGAACCAAAATCACACTTTTTAATTCAGTAATGAAGAACGTTTTACTGTGTGGAGCAGAGAGTTTGAAATTAACAAAGGACCCATGTAACAGGTTGAATACCTGAGAAATTTTGGGGAGTATTTTGGCCTTATATTATTACTAACACCGAACTTTACAAGAATACTGGATAGAAGGCAATCGAAATAGAAATAAAAAACCGAAGACGGAGATGGACGGTATTGTATGTCTTAATCCCACATCATAACATCCCTATGGCACTTACTTGGACGTCCAAACGAAGAAGATCTTGATGTCGACCCAAGCTAACTTGGAAAACACTAATGGAACAATAAAAAAATCAGATGGGATGAGCTAGCTAGTCAGAAGCAATGACTGCAGCACATGATCAACCAAAGTGTCGACGCAAGCTGAAGGCCTTATGTGCCACTAAACATGATGAGTGATGATACAGTATATGATAGTAAACTTGCATATACCAAAGATTAGCTGCCAAATTTAAAATGTACGCCAGATGTTGACAATTTAATTTCAGAATTTATGTTATGCAAAGTAACCTCAATATCAGGTACTTCATTTTAAAATTCAAATTTAGAGGAATAAAAAATGAGCCAAAGTGCATAAGTCTTGCAGCCATTCATAAAAACGAAATTTAAATACAAAAATGCGTGTTAAATAATCGAAAATAAAGAAACATAAATTTTTCACTACAAAATACATTATATAATTCTTGTGATTATATGTTAAAACTAGCACTCACTTTTATATATTACATAGTTAACAAAGTCGAAAGGACGAAAGTTACTAAATAAATGAAAAGATTATTAACGAAAAATTTTCATAGTAAAATATTTGCAAAAGCATTGCTCATTCGTTAAAAAAAACGCAAATGTTAAAAATAGATTCGTCAACGAAAAAAAAAAAAAAATATATATATATATATATATATATATATATATATATATATTAGTTTTAAAATGTCCGGAATTTTGGATTTTTACTGCATTTGAAATTATACAAAAGCCATAAGTTTCTATTTCTTGAATTTACTTTCTGACATCATCTATTTCATCCTCAGGTACCAGACGTATGGCCAAGAAGAATGCCATTGTGAGGTCTCTCCCCTCTGTAGAAACTTTAGGTTGCACATCTGTCATCTGCTCTGACAAGACCGGAACTCTCACCACTAACCAGATGTCTGTCAGCAGGGTAAGTCTCCTACCCTTAGAGCAAGTTATCTTCTACGTACTAGATCCATCAATCTCATGAACTTTTATTTTCTTTTTGCAGTTCTTCGTTGTTGAGAAGGTTGACGAACCCAAATTCTTTGAGTTTGAGGCCACCGGTTCCACTTATGAACCCATTGGAGACGTGTAAGTTAATTTTCTTCGAGAAACACTGACAATTCTTAAACTTTATTTGCATGCCTAACAATACTTACGGAATGTTTGTTTCAGCTTCATCAACGGGGCTAAGGCTAAGACTTCTGACTATGAAGCTCTTTATGAAATGGCTACCATTTGCGCTCTGTGCAACGATTCCAGCATTGACTTCAATGAGGTAAATAGCTTTCATATTCTCTGATGACGTCTATGCCGAATATCATTAAATATTTTTAAAACGATTATGAATATGAGTTGCGAAATCAGGTTTATTATTTGAAATGATTGGGGTATAGGATATGTCGTTTTCTTCACAATAACTCGAATTCAAAAGGTGATGGAAAACTTTCATTAAACATTACATTAAAATTTAAATCTTCGGAAGACAAGCCTATTACAGATAACAGCATCCACTGACCGGTTTCGTACTTATTAAGCTCATCAGCATAGAATAGCTGATATCTGCAATGGCAACAAAACAAAATTGCTGTAAGCCACAATTTTTGGGAACTTCTATGGGAACTGACAATTTCAGTCCTTCCACATAGCTGTCATCAAATCCCCATACAATTTAGCTCAGGCTATACGAAGCTGCAAGTACCAAGTTCTTAATAGCAACACCCGCCTGAAAGGAGCATTCCTAAAAATTTGGACGACATTCCCAATGCAGATAACAGCATCTATGAGACAGTTAACAGCATTACTGGATGCTGCTATCTACAATGGGATTGTCTTCCAAATTTTTAAGAACGCCCCATATGGAGCGATTTTATGATTATTAAAATCAAGCTCTACATGTATAGAAATGCAGTTTCTCAGGAGTCCTTCAAAAAATGTTTTGCCATACTAAAAACTCGTCAAACTTATCAAGTAATTTTTTTTATGAAGTATATATGTAATGTATTCTACGAACCTTATCTTGCAAAAAAAGAAGAAAAAAATGCTCCTTTACAAAATACTTTTTCCAAAATGTGCCAAAATTGACTATAGTCACTTTGATAGCTTTGTGCTGAAAGACATTTATGACATTGAACTAGCTGTCTTTCCGCAATCAGATTTCCCTTCATACCTTTAGTATTTTTCATATCTATGAAAAAAGTACTACTGAGACAATCACACTTGCGTAATAGCTTATTTTTATAGCAAATTTAGTATCATTTAGTTGAGTAGTTTTAGAAATATTTCAATAAAGTGCAAAATTCCCTTGGACGTTCTACAGACGACAGCTCACGATATGTGCGAAAAAAAGTCTCTGTGTCGTTCACTGGTTCAGGTTACAGCCTAATATTATGCAAAATTCAGCTTCAATAGTTTTGGATAAACCTGGATTTACCGACAGACAGACCAACAGACAAAAATACGAACGCTGGCAAGTGTTTTTTCGTGATTAGCACATTTGAAAACGTATAAATTTGCGAAATAAAGTTTACACGAAAACAATCATACTCTTCTTTATAGTGAGGAAAGTAAAACTAAACATTAATTAAATTTTACTATATACCTGATAAGTATGAAGGCATTACAAAGTCTATTATGAAGCATTTAGTTCTATATCGTTCCAGAATTTATTGTGAGATTGTAGAATTTTTGACCATTCTAATATCTTATACTACGATTTTAAAAATATTTTTAAATTTATAAAATTTCATTTTCTAACCCCAGGATAAACATGTTTGTTTCTCTCTCTCTGCCAATGCGGCAGTATTTTAACTATTTCCCTTTCTTCTCCACAGTACAAACAAGCCTTTGAGAAAGTCGGTGAGGCCACCGAGACCGCTTTGATTGTTCTTGCTGAGAAGATGAACCCATGGAACTTCGACAAGGCCGGCAAGTCCCGTCGTGATGCTGCTCTGGTCGTCAACCATGGAATCGGAAGCATGTGGAAGAAGGAATTCACCCTTGAGTTCTCCAGGGATCGTAAATCCATGAGCAGCTACTGCATACCAACCAAGGTTTCTCGATTGGGCTCTGGACCAAAGATGTTTATCAAGGTAAGCATCAAAAGTTCCATTGACGTTGGAAGTTTAAAGACCACTGCTCTATTATAAATCAGATCAGTATAGATTAACTGCCTTCTTCTTTTTACATCCTTATGGGGGTGTTTCCATATTTTTTTAAAGACAAAAATTCACCAATATATAATTGAATCGTTTTTATTCTAGGGTGCTCCCGAGGGTGTGTTGGACAGGTGCAGCCACGTTCGTGTTGGAAACACCAAGGTACCCATGACCTCTGCTATGATGAACAAGATCTTCGAGACTACAAAGATCTACGGTACTGGACGTGACACCCTGAGGTGCTTAGCTCTTGCCACCATTGATAACCCACCCAAGCCTGAAGAGATGGACTTGGCTGATGCTACCAAGTTTGCTCAATATGAGGTGTGTGTTTCTTTGCAGCTGCGGGCGTTAAATAAATATAGACAGTCTTTACGATGTAGTCTGCAATTTCATATATGCATAGAAATTATTCACATGTCTGTAACTGGGAACAAACACGCTCTAAAGATATCAAACGTATCATTAAAGTGTTAGATGGTGAAGCTTAGCGTGCGATTTGACAATTTTTAATAAGCGGGGAATGTTTAGGAATTTAATTTTTTTTTCATCTTGTAGATGAAGTAAAACTACGGTGCATCGTCTCACATATAACGAGTCATTTGGCGAGATTCCGGTTATAATGAGGAAATTAGAGAAATTTTAATTCATGCAAATTTTTATACTTTCAGGATTTAAGCAACTTACGCAATAGTAAGGTCAAATGAAATGGCAATAAGGAAAAGAGGTAAAAATCAAAGTTAAAGGAAAAAATATTAACTTTGTTCATGATTGGATGTAGAAGTAGGCAGTTTGAGATATATTGAGATTATATCAGATGATCTAACAAATCAGACAACGTTCAGAAAAATGTTTTTCACCAATAACAATCCTTCAGTTGTGGCTGCTGCAGTATTGGAAAATGAAGATATATTGATGAAATTCCTCTAAATGGTGTTGATGACAGGGAATGAAAATCGTATTCTAACAAATGTTTTCATGAGAAAAAGCTGGGGTAAAATTACCTAGTATGTGGTACTCAAACCTTTAACTTTAACACGAATTTCTTCTGGAGGTGATATTATCAGGCTTCTACAAGGTTGTGTAAGCATAGAGAAATTGGTGTCCACTTTATTACATTATAATCCTAATATATCCCTTGGGTATGTCGTTACAGACCGTTTCTCACATTATAGCTTTTTGTAGAACGGATTTAGCGAGTAAATTAGTGGGTAGATTTAGCGAGTACTGCTCGTTATAACCGGGTCCTAATGTAATTCAATAATCACCACAGAATTACAAAAGTAGCCATTTTCAATTTTAAAAAAATCAATGAAAATGGTATATATTTTTGTAAAATCTGATTACGATTGTTTTCAATCGTAATCAGATTTTACAAAAATATATTTGTTCACGTGACGACATAAAAACAAAGCAAACGTAAACAGAAAGGTTATAAACGGAATCTTAGTGAGATAGTGAAAAAAGTTTTTATATTTTTAGTAGATAAAATCGCCTAGGAGTACCATCGGAATTCTTCGGTATAAGTAAACTTCAAATGTCAAAATTGTAACATTCAAAGTTTTATCCTGCACAAAATTTCTAAATCTTCTATTTTATTAATGTGCAGGTCAACATGACATTCGTTGGAGTCGTCGGCATGTTGGATCCACCAAGGAAAGAGGTCTTTGACTCAATCGTCCGATGTCGCGCTGCTGGTATCCGTGTCATTGTCATCACTGGCGACAACAAGGTGACTATTCCATTTTGTTTACTTGCATTTATTCAAGGGCTTATAATGTAAAACATTATGTGATCGAACATAACTTTCCCTGCAAATTATCAAACATGCATTCTTACCCTTTTCAGTTTATAAATTTGATCGTACATACTATAAAGAATACAGCTAGTAAAAACTAAACTTTAGTATGCTAAATAAATACATATAAATAATTTGAAGAGAATGTGGCTATTGGAAGATAAAATATTCTTGCAGATAATAGGACTACTCTTAAAATATGAACAAACTGGTTAAAAGGAACATTTAAACACATCGTAGTAATGAAAATAATTTGACTCATTCCTGGAAGGAGATAAACCGATCTGATTGATTTCGCAGTCTCACAATTCCAAAGTAAAATTGTTTTATAAAACAAAATTTCAAAAAAATTCAGCAAGTTTGAGAATTAGCAAACACTAAAAATATGAGTACTAATGTTTACGACAACAAAATTTATAAAAATAAATAAGCAAGACCAAAATTGAGAAACTACGAAACTTATTTAATTGTAGGCAAAACAAAACGAGGATTTCTTTACACTAATTAGAAGTACAAGATGATAAAATTAAAATAACCATATTCAAAGACATCTGCAGGACATTATGAAGACATCTTCAACAATATTAAACAAGAACTTAGTAGAAATATCCTTCAGAATAAGTGGAAGCAATTTTATGAAAATAGTAGTTTAAAGAATAATTAGCAGCAATGAAATTAATGACTTATAATGGAATAAATATAAATAACAAAATTGAGGCTGTTAATCCGGGAAAGTATGTAAATAAAAAGTCCAGTGTTAATCCCACCAGGTCTTTTTCGTTATGAACTTTAATGATTTTTTGTGACGTGGAAATATTCACTGGATTGATTAAAATTAATTGTTTTATTATCAGGCCACCGCTGAAGCTATCTGCCGCAGGATCGGTGTATTCGATGAAGATGAAGACACTACTGGTATGTTACAAAACTCATGTGCACAATGCATTTTATATAAAAATCCTTCCGAAATGTTACATTAACCATTTTGTTCCTTTTCTTTTTAATTACAGGCATGTCATACTCTGGCAGGGAATTCGATGACCTCCCCGTCAGTGAACAAAGACGAGCTGTACAGAAATCTAGATTGTTCTCCCGAGTTGAGCCTTCTCACAAATCTAAAATCGTTGAGTTCTTGCAAGCTGATGGTGAAATTTCTGCTATGGTAAAGAATGATTGCTACTTGATCATACTTGCTAAACTAGAAGGGAATGGCACATTTCAGCAATATTATCATATTTCCCAAAACACATTACATAATAAAGATGGAGAAATGGGCAATTTCGGAGTGGTTATCAATGAAAAATAAAGCAAGCGAATGCTTAGAAATTTTTTTATTTGCTTTTAATCGTGTTTTCGAATTTGCGCCATCGCATAACCAAAGAATTCCTGGGAAATATAAAAATTCCCAAAACAATTCATAACAAATTCTTTAAATCAAGTTATTTAAAATTCTTAAAAGACATTCAATTTTTAAATTTAATAAGAACAAAAAATTTCAATAGGAACAAAAAACAACTTTCAGTTTTTGAAGATATTCAATACTAGTATGCTTGTACATCAGCAAAAATGTGTAGTGAAACTTATTATTTAGTACTATTTCTCTACATAAAACCTACGATTTTCAAAGTATTTTGACTCAATTGTACGTCATTAAATCTTCAAAAAATAGTGTTTATCAAATTGTAATTCTTGCTTGTTAAAAATACGTTCTTAATGGCGTTTTAAAGAAAATGTTATTTTTAGGTTGTATATTAGGATGCTAATTAATATACCTATAAATGAATGATCGATACCAACAAGACCGAACTGCAAGGTTTGATACGCGGTGAGCTGTGGTAAAGCTCATAGTGTCAATTAACTCTAAGTCAAGAGGATTTAAATTTTTATGAAGAATGCTTAAAATCTACTCAGATTGCATATGAACTGAAGTCGAGAAGTTATCAATAACCATTACTTAAATTGAAACCCGCCCTTTTTCGTTCATGTATCTAATATGTTTGAAACTTTCAGACTGGTGATGGTGTCAATGATGCCCCTGCTCTGAAGAAAGCCGAGATTGGTATTGCTATGGGTTCCGGAACTGCTGTCGCTAAATCTGCTTCCGAGATGGTATTGGCTGACGATAACTTCTCTACAATTGTCGCCGCTGTTGAAGAAGGCCGTGCTATCTACAACAACATGAAACAATTCATCCGATACTTGATCTCTTCCAATGTTGGTGAAGTCGTCTCCATCTTCTTGACTGCTGCTCTTGGTCTTCCAGAAGCTCTCATTCCTGTACAGCTGTTGTGGGTCAACTTGGTCACTGACGGTCTTCCTGCCACAGCTTTGGGCTTCAACCCACCTGATCTTGACATCATGGACAGGCCACCCAGGAAAGCCGATGAAGGTCTTATCACTGGATGGTTGTTCTTCAGATACATGGCCATTGGAGGTAGCTATCATTAGTATTCACTTTTGAAATAGAAAACTGCATAAACTTCCTAACACTTTTCTATCCTTTGTGGTCACTTTTAACATGGATGTATTTAAAGAAAGTCTTAGTCCGTTTTGGATCTGTCCCAAAATTCTATATCTCAAAATTGGACCTTTCATAAAATCCCACATGTCGAAATTGGATCCTTCATAAAATTTCCACAGAAAGTCAGTTTTCAAAAATACAACCTGTATATCAATTTCATCAACCATATAAAATGCATTGGTCGCAATATGGAAACATTAAAAATTCAATAAGTTAAATGCCATTTTAAAAAATGAATTTGTTTTCGACCGCGTTCTGTTGACTTTTTCATTTTTTTTCTTTTTTCATTTCCATAACCTGTTTTTCAACTTCGCAAAAATAAAATATTTTTTGGCAAAAAATGGATTTCGTGAAACATTGACTTCCCCCTGCTAAATAATAATAATAATAATAATTGAAATACATTTTTAATCATTTTCAAAGTATATTTTCCTGTTCCGGTTTCAATCATTTTACATATTCATATTTCATTGATCCAAAACGTCATGATGATTCTAAAATATGCAACGTTATAGTGGTTGAAATCGGGCGGATTTAAGGTATGGTAAAAGGGTTGATTGACCCCCTGTGGTCTTCAATACAGACTTCTATGCTATGGACCAAACTATAGGCATGACAAATATTGACAACTTATGATAAATGTTGACAACTTATCTACGTTCGAAATCATATAATTTTGACACCCTTTTACATTTTTTTTTATTTTTCTTAAATATGTAAAATTATTATATTGCTTTCGAAACTTTTTCCTGAGCTCATGAGCACTTCACAAGTTTCATTTGTAAAACATTTGCTTTCTTCCAGGTTACGTCGGTGCCGCCACTGTCGGAGCTGCTACATGGTGGTTCATGGTTGCCCCTGACGGTCCTCATCTCACTTACTGGCAACTGACTCACCACTTGACTTGCTTCACTGAGCCCGAGAAATTCTCCGGATACGATTGCTCCATCTTCAAAGATCCTCATCCCATGACCATGGCTTTGTCTGTATTGGTAACCATTGAGATGTTGAACGCCATGAACAGGTAACTGACGCTCTCTAAGATTCTGTACTTGAAATCAGGAATTATCTGATCAATTAAGAACAGCTATTGAGCATCTTAGATATTGGGTAGCTTTTTAATATTCTATTATTGGAATTTTGTAATTCATTTGATTAAATGAAGAGTAGCTGAACAATATCCTCGATATTTGAGAACTTTCTTACATTCTATTGAAATCAGCAATACCGTTATTAATTTGAATTCAGTGAAGAATAGCTACAGAAGCGGTTAAATTTCGATTGCATTTTATATGCTTTCATACTACCTGTTTTATTTCTGACCCGTTTAATTCTACACTGAACTGTTTTATTTCTAGCTTATATATACTCTATAACAAAAAAAAATCGAAGCACCAAGAAGGAGTTATCCGATTGTAATGAAATTTCGTATGCAAAGACATTTTGAGCGAACATGCAAATGAATAAAATTTTGTGTCCAAAGAATAAATAGTGGGAACTCCAGCGCATCGGAACTGCGCATTCAGCAGGTGTATATCTTGGCAGATGTATATCTGCAGGTGGGTATGGTCTGGGGTGCCATCTCCTTTGATAGCCGGACCCCTTTGGTACTCATTTCTGGCACACTGACAGCACAGCGGTACGTAGACAACATTCTACGATCGGTTGTGTTACCTTTCCTTTTGCGACACCCCGGACTTACTTTTCAACAAGATAATGCCCGGTCGCACACAGCACGTGTTGCTATCTTCTTTAAGCTTTCCCAACACTTCCTTGGCCAGCTAGGTCTCCTGATCTTTCTCCCCTAGAGCACATTTGGAACGTTATGGGAAGGCGATTGCAGCCATCCCGAAATATTGACGATTTAGCCCGACAGTTGGTGACAATTTGGCAAGACATTCCGCAGGACACCATCCGTGAACTTTATCAGTCTATGCCACGCCGGGTGACATCTTGCATCCAGGCCAGAGATGGACCAACGTCTTATTGACTCCCTCCCTTTGTATACGGCCCAACTCTAAATCATTAAATTGTTCTGAAATTTTAATCGTTTCTTTTTCTATGTATGTTCTTCACATCCACCAATTTTTATCACAATCTGACATCTCCTTCTTGGTGCGTCGATTTTTTTGTTATAGAGTGTATTTTTTTAACAAAAATTAACAAAAAAAAGAGTAAAATGAAAGAACAAATTGTAAATGAAAGCTTTCTGTTCACTCGCCGTCAACTGAAATACGTTTCCTTTACAGCTTGTCTGAAAATCAGTCACTCACAGTCATGCCACCATGGATCAATCTGTGGCTGTTGGGTGCCATGGGTCTCTCATTCAGTCTTCACTTCGTCATTTTGTATGTTGACATTTTGTCTGTAAGTATCCCTTTTGATATTTATAAGTAATTTCATATGACTTAGATTCACTTTACTTATTTTTTAATTGGCTGTGCTTGCCTGTGAATTTTAGCAAAATAGTTTTTTTTCCCCTTTTACTTTACACCATAGAATGCTCCAATGAAAACATCCATCTTATCAACGTAACACCTTTCAAAGATTTTATTCTATTTCAACAATCAGCTAACCACAAGAGGACGTAAGAAATTGAAAATATCGATATTTTCCGGGATCCTTAAACCCGAAAGCAGTAATTGATGTGATCCAGTCAAAAATGCAATTCCTATAAACTTTATTTTTTATAGACATTTCTTTAATGTTTAAATTGAAAAAGATTTCATAAAAATCGTCTGCTGTATAAACACATTGAATTTAAATGCATTGCTAAGCAACATGATATCATTTTCTTCAAATATATTTGCTGGAAAATTATCGCTTGCATAACGCTATACTTATAGAAGGTTTAATTGTGCATTTTTTAAATATCTGGACATCCCTTCGTTCTAGAAACTGGAAACATGAACTAAAATTTAAGTTCGTATATTCCAAGGCTACCCACAAAATTTCATGAAATTCGATGCAGCCGTTATCACGTGATGATGAGATAAACACACAAACATACATATAGACAGATTTTCAATTTTATTTATATAGATTACAATTTTGTTAATCAGTATGCGTAATCGATAGCCAGCAGTAGCCTTATTTTCAGTGAGATAGAGATTTTAAAAGTAGTAGAATTTTCAATTTGTTATCGTCTTCCTACAATATCTCAATTTGCTGTAGAGACAGGAAAGCCCTGTATCGGGTACATTGTAATATTTTCATCATGTATAAAAGCCCTTTTCATTGTAAGTAACATGTCTTCCTTTCATTTTCAGTCTGTCTTCTCAGTCACTCCACTGAACGGTGAGGAATGGTTCGCTGTCATGAAAATGTCCATCCCTGTCATCCTACTAGACGAGGTCCTCAAGTTCGTCGCCAGGAAATACATTGATGGTAGTAAAGAATCTAATGCTGGACAAACTGTTATAATTTGTTGGGTTATTTATTTTGCATTCATGTGGTATTCTGGCATCTAAGGATGTGCACGTCAGAATAAAAACAAAATGCCCATGCCTGTGGTGAATGCAGAAGTTCAAAACTACTTTTCCTAAAGTTTACTCAACCATCCTTTTTATACCCCACCTGAAATCAAACTCTACGTGGAGATGAAAGTGTTGTCTCGTTGTGTTTAAAAAGAATAATACCTAGATTTTACTCCCATTCATTCACCTTTGCTACAAACCACTTAATCATTTTATTTATTTATTTATTTTTTATTTATTTATTTTTTTTTTTGCAACGAAAGATCAATTATTGAGATAATTTTGTTGCCGAAAATATTTTTAGAATCTTTTTCGCCATTTTGTAGTAGTGCCAAATTTTAAACCATTATTTTGAATGAATAATTTTGAATCTTTAGCAGACGATTTTAATCTTTCTCATTATGGAAAAAAGCCAGGCATAGGATGTATTTTAATTAGTGTTTGTAAATAAGTTTTTAAACAAGAGTTTATTAAATTTTAATCATGTTCATATTTTATGAACCTTTTTACAACGTTTTAAAATTATCAATCATTGAGAATTTTTTGATGGATAACGGATTAAGTGGTTTCGTACTAATATTTTCCTTGTTCTTGAAACTTATTCCTGGATTTGTTATCCCTGGCGCGTTCAAAGAAACTTGCTTGTACTATTTTCAACTTCATTTCGAACACCTCTTGATACGAATTCATATTTTCAGTAGCCATTAACTATAAACTTTTGGGTGAGAACAATATGCATGGAACCAGTTTTTAATGTGAAAGATTTTCATCTTTTGCACAGGAAGAACTAAAAATCGCATTTGACCGAAAACTTGCGATTAAAAGCTTGTTTGGAAGAATCTAACATTGCCTTGTCGTAACCTGATATATTTGTTCAAAGTATGCAGAAAACGTTATGAAACTTTTCATTCATATAACTATATCATTGTTAAATTATTGACTTGCACGTTTCAACAAATAACTGCATGTGTTTGCTTTCTTTCCATTCATAGGCTGCTGTTAGCTCCACTGCGAGTATGCATGCTAGTTTGTTATAAAGTACATGTCTGTTGTAAGTTACTTGTTATTTAATATTTTTAAATAATTCTTTTAGTTGCTTTGTTATTATAGTTTATAAGAATGTAGATTATTCTGCTATACTAGACTTTTTTTTTGTGATGCAGAACAGTAAAACTTCTAAACATGCACTTGATAGTTTTCTTATTTTCAATATGTTGATATTTTGCGTTTATAATTTTGTTAAAAGTGACTAAAAGTGCAAAGAAGTTTTGCTGCGAAATAGTGCCAATAATTGCAAAAGTTTTTGTTTAGTTGTGCCCAAAATTCGTATTTGTATGTTAGTGTATGTCTGTTCTTTTTTAACTCTCACATTGTCTTGTCTGCTCTTAAACTCATTTTCACCTATTTTGCTTCCCATCTACCTCTGACCCTAACAACTTTATTTAGAAATTTAGTGATATTTTCTTAGAAGCATCAGAAATTAGACTTGAGTATTAATATATTTTACTTAGTCACTTAAAGCTGAATCTGTACTTTCTGTTTAATTTGGCTGCTGTTTTGTTTTGAGGCATTAACATGAAAAGCAAATTTGTCTTCACAAATATCATGGATAGGCTTCGGGTGTTTGGATATTGAGCTAAATTATTTTTTGAACCGTCTAGAGATCTGTGATAGAAACATATTCGAAGTAAGATTTTTCGTCCTTAAGCGAATCTATTTTAGAGTGCGTTTATTCCTTATCCATCCACCTTAAAAGACGCAGCGGGTCTTATTCAGCCATATCGAATGCTTCTACCAATGTCAGGCTTCCTCTCTTTCTCTCTCTTTGTATCATCTAAAACTCTCCTATATTCTTCCAATCCTGTTCTGAACCATTTCTTCAGCGAACCCCCTCTGTTGGGCACAACAAACGTGACTTGCATTTCAACAGTCTAACACGGACTTTTCATTTCTCGTTTGCAGTTAACCCCACACCTAAGAAGTAAAGAAAGATCGTGAGCCAGTCCATTTCATTTTCTAGCTGATGTCCCTGTATTCATGTACGACATAAATATCCAAACGAGAGAAAATATTTCAAACAAAAGTTCACAAGTGTTGTGCCATCCTCTCTTTTAAGTTCCAGCCTCGATATCCTGAGGACTGAAAGATTCAGATTGGGAATATGTCAATTTATTGAATCCACATAACGAATCATACGGCGCCTTCAATTGCTACAAGACTCAGTAGCTTTTGCCTCCCGTTGCCTTGAAAAAAAAAATTACTTGGATGGTGTTTTTTTACCCTTGGAATTTGTCGATGCCGTACCGGAGCCCAACTCTGGAGCCTTGTAGTCCAGGACTTTATTGGATTGTGATACCAGGATAAGGTGACGTATACGAGCTTCGCCAATATCCAAGGCAAAAAGCCAACGAATTGCCAAACAAAAAACATGTAAAAAACATGCACTAAAGATTGAAACATATTTTCTCTGAGTATTATCTGGTCAAAAACGTAAAATGGAGAGATATTCTCTCAGATTTGAGTGTTTTCTTTTTCCTAGAGCATATTTAGCTAGAAACTTTCAGGGTTGCGTAACTTTTTTTAAAAAAAAAATATCATTGTACAGAGTAATGTTAAAAAAAGAATGTTGGTAGTATCAATTTAACTCCTTGGTATTTTTAGAGCCTAGTTTAGTTTCTGTGTCGACAAAGTCTGTAATATAAATGAAAAAAAAAATGCGTCATTTTTATTTTCTGTCGAAGGTATGGTGAGTGTTTCGTCTCAAAGTTTAATTAGTCGTGATTAATATACGAATGATAAAAAGTGAGGATTTCATTGTCATTAACTTATTTTTCCGATGCGTATCATCAGTGTTCAAATTGAGATGTCGATTCGGTTCTTTTTTAGTGCCGAGATTTTAATTTTAATTAAATCCCTAGACACCGTAAGTGTATAAAAATAAAAAGTAAAGAGCTTCTCAACTTTACCACCGATGTAAATCAAAGTGGAACTGTTCGCACCCAATAACAACTGCTCAAATGTCTTAAGATTTTGCCAGGATTACCCTTTCCGTTTCTGCACTGTCTGCGGGGTTTTATTAAGACTAAAATCTTGATGGAAAATATATCTGTGGTGAAAAAAAAGAACTATTTCATCGTTCCTCTCTGTGATGAACCCGGGCTCTGGCGGCAACTCAAGAACCGGACCTGCTTCACGGGACTGACCTCAACCTCGTGATCATCGGGGACCTGTTCGCACGGACACACTGTGAAGAGTGTGTCCGGTTTTGCTGCACGTGTTCATCCTCAACATGCACAAAGTCCTCTTCCTGTGGCTATCATTTGAAGCCCAAGATCAAATTTTGTACATTGATCCCTGTACAGTAGAAAAAACATTAAAATTATTCATATAATCTCCATGCTCTTTGCGCATCTTTTTGTCTTGTTATCTCTTACTCAATACAACTTACCTTACGCAACTGGTTTCTACTGTAACTGGACTGTTTGCTACATAAAGGTATCAAAGAACAGACGTACAGCAATATTTAAAAAAAATGAAAGTTGATAATGTTTGTCCAGCACACAACTTGTTGGTTTTGCTATGGAGGAAAAGTTAATACTAAAGATTTTTACCCTAAATTAAAAATTTACCTCTAAGTTTCAAATATATTCTGGTTTTGAAAATATAATAAAATAACTCCTAAATATTAACTTAAGTAAACCAGAAATATTTTCATTAAAATGTATATATGTAAAAATGTTGCTTGTTTCATAATAACCAATATGACACCTAAGTTTCAACTATTTTTGTTTACACTTCAACCTCTCCTTTTATACCTGTACGATTTGTTGGTATAAACATAGTGAAGAAAGGTGAAATCGTCCATAATTACCCCCATATCCGTAGCACTCATCCATATTTAGTGCCATGTTTATATAATTTTTTTTTATTTAAATGGCTATTTTATAAGCACTAAATGATAAAAAAAAAATAACTTGAATTGCACGCACGTAGGGATAAGTAATATGGTGGTCAATTTTACCAATTTTGGCACTCAGTACGCAGTCCAGTTGTAGTACAGGTTAATGCTTAATACTCCTAAAATTCAACATTGGCTGACATTGAACATTTCTAACAGCAATAAAACAAACATTAAAAGGTGGTATAGTTAAAATAATTAAATATTCACATTTCCTTGTTAACTTCTTGGTAAATAATATTAACCAATGTAAAATCCGATATTCAAAGATCGCTAATTAAAACTTTAACTTTTGCATTATGTGTTCGACGTACTTGATTGTAACAAAGTGATTGCGTTATCACTCAATTAACGGCATTTGGAGAATGTAAAGAATCCATCTTATCAATACAGTTTTACTAATACATTTAATAAATTTCATCCTGTTTATTTTCTTTTTCAAACCATGAATATGTATTCTTAAGTACATATAGTTTTCTATTTTAAAATATATTTTCAAAAAAATATAAATATACATATATTATGTGGGCAGCACATGACTGACCCTACGTAATGCAATGACTTCATTTCTTTCACAGCAAACTAATGATGTATAAGATCCATGGCACAATGCTTATATTTGATTCCTTATCAAAATAAAATTACTATATAACCCCTTGCAGAAAGCAATTAATTTACTACACCTTAGCCCCCCCCCCCCTAATATAACTCATCTACCCCACAAACAGTGTAAGACACTATACATATTTCAAATTTAGACTATAAATTCCCTCAAAGAGACATGAAATTATCAAAGAAATTGAACTTTCATTTTCATATTAAATCTTCATCATATATTGGCGTTTTTGTATTAAACGTCATTTTTGCCAATTTGGTAATATTTTCAAAGGTTCCTCAACGAATGATATTTCACCAAATTGATCGCCTATGTCAACCAATTTAAGGACTTACTACTTCATATAACTCTATGTAACATTTTTGATAAATTTATCCAAAATCATGCTATATCTCGAGAACATACTCATGCTATCGTTCTAAAGTTAGTGCCATTCGTTTTCTAATAAAAATTATGTAAGAAATGATTATTTAACATTATTAAAAGGCCTGATTGTTTTTTTCATTCGAATATTGGGAGGGGGGGGGATCTTCCTAATCATTGACTACGTTTAATGTTAATAGGGTTTCAGTATTCACTGATTGTAATAATCATACCAATTTTTTTTTAAAGAGCTTCATTAATTCTTAAGATATCGCTTCCACAGACTCACTGACACATGCACAAACACACACACGGACATCGCTTTAAAATGTTCAATTAAAGTTCAAAGATGCTTGAATCGAATATTCGAATTCGCATTTTCGACTCTGTCTGAATACTTTCCTGTTCTGAATCCTATGTATGTAGGGGGAAATAATAAAATTCCATGATTAGAAATGGTTTGCGTTAAGTCATAGTTTACTAGCACTCTTTTAATTAAGAAATGAGATTTGGGGCGATTTCGATAGTCTAAAGAACGGTCTAGCTCTACTATAAGGAACAATCAGAAACTTTCAGACAAAGTGATAAACCAATAAAGTCATTTGAAAAGAAACGTCTTAACTTTTTGCTTACTTGTGGAACAACGTCAATCGCAAACTAAGAACCTCCCAAAAAGACAGGTATTTGACATGCCCTATCCCAACCAATTCGGTCTCCCTTTGCAGGCATCAGCGTCGGATTCCAATGCCTGCAAAGGGGGATCGTAAGCAAAAGATTAATGCAGAGCGAACTAAGTAGTCACTAAAAATGGCTCCTTGAAGGCAGACACACGTGTTGCATCGGCAAAGATTATTACAATTTTAAATAGCTCCTTGTCGAATTCCACAGTTGTGCATGTGAACAACACTAATGATGAAACTAACGACCCTGTATACACAATTGTGGTAATTTATTTAAATTAATTTATATTTATTTTATATATAAAACTTTTCATTTTAATAAAGAATTAAGTACTGGAAGGGCAGTAGGATACGTCAGTCAAATTGAGCAATCCAAGAAACTTCAGATACTGTATATTTTACATAATTAAATAACTTTATAATATTGAAATTTCTTGACATGTAATGTAGTTGTATCCTTATAATGGAAGATATTTAACTGTTATAATATGTTAAAACCGAAATATATGTTGGCATAATCTTCTATAAATGCTTCATGAACATGTAGACAACTTTTTGACTTACAATACGAAGAAGTGTCTTTTGAGATGACCTTCCAACCTTGGAGCTATTGTTCTAAGAAAGCTTTATCCTAATAGACGCGAAATTTCAAAGTTATTAATTCTTACATTATTGCAAATGTTCCACCTGTCATACATTTTATCAATTGTTAAACATCGCACGTGGTAAAGATGTACATGAAGACATTGATGGCGATATCAACGTCAGTCACATCAAGCATCGAAAATAGTGATACAGGCTAAATTCGACGCCAGAATATAGTGTAACATCCAACACTTTCTGGACTTACAAACTCGCCAGTTGTAATGGAATAAAATGTGAATTGTGCAATTATTTATTTTCATAAACATATAGCAATATTAACTACATGTTTCGACATAGAAAATATATTAACGATTTGTGTAGTTACTTTAAAAATGAAAATAATAATACAGCTAAATTCGACTTAAGAATGTAAGGTGATATCCAGCTATTTCTGGCCTTACAAACTCGTCAGTTGTGATGGAATAAAATGTGAATTATGTAGTTATTTATTTGCATAAACTTTTAGCAAGACTAATCACATATTTCGACATAAAAAAAAGATATTTACAATTTGTGTAGTTACTTTAAAATTGTCTTGAAAATTTAAGATGACGACTCCTTAGCGAAACAGAATAATTTTTTTCTGCAAATATATAATTGCCTTAATATTGTTTTTTTAACCTTAATGTTCTCTATCTCAAAACATACTTTTCTGAGTTAGTTCATTATGGTTTAATATGTTCCAATGGACAATATGCAAGTGATGTCACAGTCATATGATCCTGTCCACGTGCTAATGTTTTCAATAGATTCTGTATGTACTTGGTACAATATTTTCTTTCAAAAGATCATTTATTTCGAAGAAAAAAAATCATAGCTGCGCCTTTTATTCAGAATTTAAAAGTCATAATGTATATAATTCTAAATGGATAATGTCAATGTTTTTTTTTTTTTTTTTTTTTTGAAATTTTCGAATCGTTAGCATGCAGATCAGTTGATTTTTACAAAGAAAAGTAATGTATTTTTATGTTTCGCTGAAATATTTGAGATTTCTCGGACAGATTAGTTGCAATTATTTCATTGAAAATCATTTTTATTGCAATATTTTATTTTCTATTGCATTAAATAAGTCTCAATATTCTCTTTGTTAAGTAATGGCGGATTCCGTGAGTGTTTAAAAGATCCTGTTTTGCACTAATCAACTAAAATTGATGAAATGGGACAAACATATTGTGTTTCAAGTGCTATTATTACAAATAACTACTTATAATTACGTCAAAATTCAAATACGTTAACACGTTATATAAAGATACAAAGATTTAAAACATACGGTAATTTGGATAGTTTTTTTTAACACTTTCCAACATAGTAGAAAAATGTTTGACTTTGTTCATTCTGTCTGTCCATTCGCACGATAACAGCCGTAAAAATGACTTTATCAAAATGAAATTTTAGTATGTTGATGAGACGGTTTGTGGAACATATGGGAATGTAAATGAATAATATCACCCAATTAGTTTTGGATTGAACACGGGTTGAGAACGTGAAATATATTGGGACCTAATTTTTCAAACATTTTTAAGCGAAGTTAAAATTCACAAATTGTTTCGAAAATTTTAGAAAATATTCAAATTATTCCATAAAATATATAAAAAAAATTCAGCAAAATATGTTCGGTAGTTTTTTAAATAAATATTAAAATAATAATTACTCTCAATTATATGAAGTGATCACATGACCCACTTCAAAATAAAACATGGCATCCGTCTTTCTTTCCCAGTTCAAAAATCGTGATTTTTTACATTTATATTTAGTGTTGCATCCATCCTAAAACCGCTTTATTTTTGTGTATTTTCTGTGCCTCTATATTCTGTGCCAACGCAATTACAATATTTTTTAGTTTAAATGATCAGATCATCAAACTTTAATTACTTCTACAACGAAGCCTAATTTTAATGGATGCAGAATGTAAACAAGTGATTGTAAGTTGAGTTGTATAAGAATTGCTGAATTTTTGAAACGCAGAACTATTTAGCTCTGGAGTCTGGAATAAAAGGGATATGAATGAAACATTCATTATTTTTACATAGAGAGCCAGACGATTTATATTTTGATGACGTCATTTGAATAAAGTTCATTTTTTCCGATGGCTTTAAGTTTTCAAATATAAAAAATTATTGTGGTACTGTGGTAATTTAAAATAAATCAGCACTGAATGTATCGCATCTAATTAAAATATAGAAAACGTGCTATTAGCGTATCCCATACATCAATCTATGAAGCAAGCCACATGTTGCCAGAATTTTTCCGGATCAGCTATAATTTTGTAGTTTCGAACCCAAAATGTGCAGACTGTCCATTTTACTACAGGACGAATAATCGAAAAGTTATGCGCATCAAATTTGAAAATCATATAATGTACCGAGGAATTGAAATAGTAGAATTTTTTTCAGCTAGGTGATACTAATACACCGTCAAAAATATATTAGAAATATCGTCTGTTTGTTTTTTTTAATACATCAGACGATAATCGGAAATGTTTGTTTTTTTATCAATCAAAGAACATAGCGTTTTCTCAGAGTGAAAGAAAGATTACTTCAGAGCAACATTTCTCTAGCCATTCTTATGAGAGTGTCAATAAAGAATTTCTGAAAACATCATTGCAGAATTTCAGAACTCAGCTTCAATTTCAGACTGTCTATTATAAGTTAAAATGGAAGATGTGAATCCATATGCATCGTTATCGTTTTAGTATTTTGATTTGTAATAATGAATATGAATCTAGCAACATAAGAAAAGAGAGAGAATGTTGATGTTTCAGGCTTAAGCGTTACACTAGTATAAGTTCTGCACTTAACTGTACATAAATGTAAATAAATGTTTTTCAGTTAAGAATACGTCTCATTTTACGAATCAACATTCAACAGGAAGATATGCCTGTTTTCCTTTATCTGCAACAGAGGCAGTTTCTGAAAAACGCTTTGCTATCTTCGTAATAGTTGAGTTGTGAAGGTCTTTAGACCATGTGTATTTCTTTTAAAACTCTTTAATGGCATTCTTATAAAAATAGCTAGAGAAATATTGCTCTAAAATAAAAAAAAATTTCACTCTGGGAAAACGACATATTTGATTGATTAAAAAAAGAAGTCGACGATGGTTGTCTGACGTATTAAAAACAGCAGACGATATTTCTTATATATTTTTGAGCGTACATTAGTGTCACCCAACTTAAAAAAAATTCTACTATTTCAATTTATCTGTACTTCATATAATTTTAAAATTGGAGGTGAACGACTTTTCAATTACCGTGTCGACCGCAATTTCAATTCCCTCTTTCCAATTGGCCGCACTTTACGCTGCAAAATGTTCGCCGTATAAAAAAGTTTTTTTATATTCCGCTCTCTCCTCAATTCCTTAACATTTTTATCAATTGTTGTGTAATCATTTGTTGCACAAAATTCGTGTACAAGAAATAGCAGTCAACATTCGTGTTTAAATTATGCAATGTTGGGATTTCTTTAGTACATTCCGAAAATAATGCATACTTAGGCAGTTCTATTAATCCTAATTTTTAAGAGACACTATAATTTAACATTTAGCCTGTCTATCAAGTTTCGATGTAATTGTTTAAAACCAAGCGGAGATGGATACTTTTCTTATAGTGCTTGTTTATACAGGGTGTTTCAACATCGTTAACTTAGCTTTTTCAGTTTCGCCAATGGGTTTTAGTCACATCCTTGCAATTTGAAAGTCTGTTGAAATGTTTCATTAAAAAAATGTCCGGTGGGTGGTAGTTTCATAAAATTAGAGTCTTAAATTCTCATACTGTTTTTAAGCAAAAAAAAATTCAATTAGAAAATGGTGTACTATTTATCGGCAATATTCAGCAGATTATTGTAATTCGGAAATTAAAAAATCGGAATATTTTATCCTACAAATACAGGCTCATCAACAAGTATTTTCTTTTTACCATTTGCAATCAGCCCCTACAGCAGAATTTGAGGAACAACAACTCAATATCAATTTTTCGATTTAATTTTGTCTTCATAATTTTGTCGTATAACTGTTACTAATATCTAAATTGTATTCACGGCATGTTGCCTGTCTTTGAGGAAAAACGACATTTACAGGCAACCATTGGTATTATTTGAAGGTCAAGGTTGCTTGGCCTATGCGAGTTTTGAACTGTTCAGACTGGTTAAATGAACGTGGTGGAGATTTATCCTAAAATTTTATATATATCCTTAAAATTGAGCGAGTTATATTTAATTGAAAATTGAACATTGTGAATGGGGACCCTATATCAAATTAGAAATGTAAATTTGTGACATATCACAAAAACGATAAAACTGGATGATAATACATAGGAGAACCCCAAACGCGTAGTGAGTACCACTGCTTTATATGATCTCTGCCTGTGTATTGCTTTATTTAGATGCATTAGTGGCAAAAAATTTTGGCATATATTAACGTATTTTTGATCTAAACAATTTCTGTCAATTTGTCTATGATCCCCATTTTCACTGATGAAACAGCTTTTCACATGATACGAAAAAGTGCAATAAGTCAGATTTTTTCTTTATCATAATTCAGTTGATTTTAAAGATACAGATATGCGGGTTTTTTAATGATCTTGTTGCATTCAAAATAAAAAATTTCTGATTGACCCAATTTATCTAAGGGGATCGTATAAAAATTAAAAAAGTGTAATTTTTTGAAAATTAATGGGAGAACTATTTCATTAACGTAGTCTTATTTCATACCTTACTTTCAACGTTTTTGCAGTTTACATTGCCCACTTATCTCGAACAGGTAAAGAATTAAAGCGCGTTTCAATATTGTTAGGACACCCTGTATGTTTTTGTTTTTGTTTTTCAAATGGCCAGGCACTTTGACCTTCGTCATTCGCCTTTATACACCCTGTATGTGCGCACTAGGAACCATAAAAACGCACAGCGCATGCTCAGAACTTTTTGAGTGAAGTATACACAGCTTTACCAAAAATCGTTTCGATAATTCGCGCATTACCTGGGTAAAGTCCGAAATGAATACAATTTCTCGATAATGCATAAACGAATATACATATCGCTAAAAAAATGCATGTGTAAATGCATTTCGTAAACATCTATAACTAGATTGTAGTTTTTTATAATGTGTATGATTAGATTAGAGTTATTTGTTAGTATGATTAGATTAGAGTTATTTGTTAGTATGATTAGATTAGAGTTAATTGTTAGTATGATTAGCGTTATTTGACGTTTAAGATCTTCATAGCATTAAGAATTTCGTAGAACAACGACAGTTCACGATAGTCTGTGAGAAAATCATAATTTGAATTGCAACTGCGCTATGAATGTAAATTGCCTTAAAATAATTTGCGGACTTAATGGGAATTTATGGTACTAAGCACATCCAAAAGTTGCATTAGCGCGCTAACCAATTTTTCAACCAATGTATGCTGGTATTCTATATTGCAACGGAAATGATTTGAGATAAATTGGCTGGGCTTTAGCACCCAAATATTACCCCTCCTCCCCCCAAAAAAAATTCTATGTCCACCAAATACTAAAATAAATTATATTAGCACAAATCAGATGAATGTATCGAATTCATAGGCGTATCTGAGCTGCTGACAACTTGTAAACGAAATAAAAATTTTCTGGAGCATAGGCGTAACCAGGACTTCTGGAAAGGGAGTTTGCTATCGAAAGAAGGAGGGTCTAAAATGCTGTATTATGTTTCTCGATATAGATCTTAAGGAGAATTAGTGTGGGGATGAGACAGTCCAGTGGTTAGCGCGCGGGGATTGCATCCGGAAGGCCCGAGTTCGATGCCCTGCCCAAACTGTCTCCGTGTTCACGCGGAGTACGGGCATGTTAAATATGTGGATCCGTAAGTCCTTCCGAGAGGTTGGTGGTAGGGGAAGGAGGGTACGGTCTCTGTGAATGCCTTTCCCACTGAGTTCCGGTCTAAATTGGGTGGCACTTACTGGCTGTCCAAACAGATACCTTACACCTTAGGGTTGGTCGAACGGTCTGGGTCGAAGAAGACGACGAAGGAGAACTAATGAAAATTTTCCATTAATAGGGGGCATTATAATTCCCCTGCTTACGTCACTAATCTGAAGTGTGAGTTTCCACTAGAATTTCTCATACATTCAGAGATCATAGAGTTGGATTCAATTTGTATCACAAATATTATCAAAAGGGAAAAAAATAAAATTTTCGTTTTTAGTCTCCACGTTATTCGTATGAATTCTATTTTTTTTTTTTTTTCAAGTTGGTAGTAACTTTGTAACGCCTATAGATGCATTTGGCTTATCTGTGTTGATAAAAGCTATTGTGATACTAAACATCCATAGCGTAAGTTTGAATTATTAATAGCCCCCCCCCCCCCAAATCTTAAATATACTATAGACTATCATCACTATTTCGGGTATGACCATAATTTTTCATATAGTAAATCATGCTATAAAAATAATAAAATTGGAATAATTCGAGTTCTAAACAAGATAATGATTAAAAATCCTGTCTAGTTTTATTTTTGCACATGATGTATCTATGCCTAAAATTTGATACTGTACTTCTTGAGATTTCGCTTCCACACACATATACACACGAGCAGACATATTTCCAAAAGGGTTCGAAATGGATTCAGGAGATTATAAAACGTGCTCCTCCATTAAAATCTCGAATTCAAAAAATTTTGGGAAAGCTGTACTTTTTTATGCAATTGTACGAGAAATTAATTGAAAAAATATTTAGAATTATATACAGAATTATATTATTTAGAAAATATCAGAATAATTTGGAGCAAAATATCTTTAAAAGATTCTTTTTTTCTGCATTCTGATATCCTATTGAAATACAAGTGGACCTAAACAACATGGAACATAAATATATATTAAAAACTGGAAATGAAAACCTCACATTATATTTAATCGAGTTGTTCAAATCGAGAGTTATCCATCAGGTAGTCTGCAAACACTTCCTGTGCGCATTTGGCAGCATTTCATGATGTCAATTGGTATTTGATGAGCAATTACTCGATTAACGCACCCTAACTGCAACCGCTTAAAATAGTTTCGCTGCGGTGTATGTTGTAACACGTAAAGGTCAGTTGTTCGTTTGTGACAATTATCTTGAAAAATCTTTTTAAAAAGGCAAGTTTCAATATTTTTTGCATTATTTATTAAGTGTTTATGCTAAAGATTTATATAAGATACAAATCCTATATACAAGCCCAAAACAATTTATTTATTTGATATATAATATATCAAATCTGAAATCGTTCCGTCATGGGCTTGTATAAGACAAGGTATAGTGTAAATCAGTGGTGCCCAACCTTTTGTGTATCGAGATCCACTTTTGATATGTATTTAATCTAAAGATCAAATTCTATCTATAGCTAACATTACATATCATCAAAGGCGTATTATGAATGGGGTCTCAACCTGCTCTTCCGAACTGAAACATTTCAAGAAAATCTCAAGAAAATTGTACATTTTCGTTTTCAGTTATTTTAGATGAAAATATAAACACCGAAACTGCTACCAAATGTATATTTAAAATGCGGTAATAATATCTCATTATTTAAAGAGAAAGAGAGAACATACTGTTTCTTTAACTTTCAAACTCTTTAACTTTAACTGATAGAGGGTGTGGAATTCTCAGAAAATATAAAATTCACTTTAAATATCTATCACTTTTTTAATGAAATAAATTGATTTAATATCATACGCTCTAAAAACTTGCTTAAATGATATCAAGTTTATATACTATATTGGCACATACCAGAGGTTAAAGTTTTGAATGCTAAGAGCTCCTTTCAAATGAAATCCATCCTTTCTTTTAACATTTTCTGCGATCTACAACGTTTAAAATGAAAAGTTAATCAAATTATAAATATATTTAACCTCACTCGTTTACTTTAAGAAAGCTTTGAAGTAAAATTTGATTTTCGTTTCCGTAAGGTACAATACAAATCTCCTCACCCCACCCCCACCCCCAAATCATCGAAAATCGATTTGGAAAGCCGTAGATATCGACTAGTAGATCGCCATCGACGAGTTGAGCACCCCTGGTATAAATCAATCCTTATTCTGCATAGTTGATCTCGTTTTCATTTTCTCAAACTCATAGGTAAAAAAAAATCTATTTTTCCGAAAATTTTCTAATTCGACATTTTAACGAAAATGTGCGTTTTGGGATCTATTGAATATTTTTTCGAACATTTTTGAAAAATACGCATGCATATCGCGCTACGAAGCTTTGTGTCGATACATTGTGCAAAAAATAGAACTATAATAATTGTGGCAAACCTAACTTGACACTACAGAGATATGGGAAAACCCGTAAACCATCGCCAAGTTATAGAATTCATATATTTAATAATAATTAAAAATGTAAAATTTTGTTGTATTCAACGGATGGTTTGAGTTCAAATCAACCTATTCCTATATTTAAAATGCGAAATAATTTTTATATTCTTTACCTTTCTTTACTATTTGAATAACGAAAGTATTCTAAATAAATAATTAAAATGGCTTAAGTTTCTGTGGGAGCCATCTAGTCAATGTACGTGTTATAGGCGTATAAAGACGAAACAAAACTATTAGCCTGTCGTAGCGTCCACAAAGTATTCAAGCTAGCCTTGTCGCTAGCATTCTTTAATGACTGATTTTCTGATTAAAATATTGAAAAACGTTGGAAATAAGGGAACATACAGTGATCGGGGATGAACTATTGTTTCAATGTGTACTATTGTTTCAACTGTATTGTGCAATTTCCTTGTTAAGGGGACGGAGAACGTTTAATTTTTTTTTATTTATTGACTTAGAAACATGAAAATTTGTATAAATATTCCTTTTAACGTTACTATATAAAATACCATTATTTTTTTTTTCAATTTTGTTATAATTTTGTATTTTTTTAAATTAAATTTGTTTTCAAAGAAAATTTGAAAATGCTCCTTGCGTGCCATTTCTTCACATTTTTGATTAATTTTACTTTATAATTACTAAAAAAACATTATGAATAAATTTGGGTATTCATTTTTAAATCCCTTAGAAAGTTAATTTTTTAAAAATATTTTTCTGCATTAAAAGTTAATTTTCATCATTTAATTAGGTTCTTATATTCACTTTTAATTACCTTAACAAAGTCCAATTATAAAATGCATGCCCAGTTTCATTAAAAAGTATGAAAGGTGTCTTCTTGCCAAATTGCATGCATCTCAAACAAAAATTAAGACGCAAGGAGCATTTTTAAAATGTAAAACCTTTGAAAATTCAATTTCGAAAAAAATGCATTTAACCTTTTGCTTACGGGTGGAGCAGTGTCCATCCCAAAGGAAGAATCTCCCAAAAAGACAGGTATTTGACATACCCTATCCCATACCCCCTATCCTGCTGTAGCAGGTGCAACGTTTCTGTCGGCGATTTCCATGGACGCCAGTGTCTGCAAAGGGGGGTCGAACTGTTTGGGATAGGGTATGTCAAATACCTGTCTTTTTGGGAGGTTCCTCGTTTGGGATGGACGCTGTCCCACCCGTAAGCAAAATGTTAAATGTGTAAAATAATGTTATATATTTTAAAAAAAACTTTTTTTTAGTCGATTTTTGCTATTTCAACGTCCACTGTCCCTTTAATAGAGCTATAAAATGCATGACATTTTCATGCATTAATGTGAAACGATTTTGATATTCAGAACTTTTATTAAGTGTGCTAGTAAATGTGCCAACGCTACTTAAATAATATAGATGCGCCTTTGATACCCCCGAATAAGCTTTTGGATACGCCTTAAATAAGTGCACTGCAATTCGCCACGCATACGTATAAACATTTATTTCGTCGATCGTTGGAAGAACAACACATAAAAAATGCCTTATATGCTATACCTTTGAGTTTCGCGAAGTTGGAAAACCGATATTCAAGAAATTAGACATTTGAATTGCTTAAAATAAACTCTAATAAATGAAAATACTTGAAGTCACAAAAAAGAAAAAAGGTTCCTTTACCCCAGAAGTAAAATTCGCACAGTGACACACTTATAATATTTAAATAATCCTACTTCCAAAAATTGAAAATTTATCTTTTAAATTCAGGAATTTACAAAATCGCAACATTTGTTTTAGTCCATGTTTAGACGGAAAATCTGAGGTCGTTCGTTCGCCCGTGCGTTTGGAATGGAAACTTTCACGAAACCTTTTTACCACTTCGTTCTATGAAACGCTTGCATTGCATGTAATATGAAAGATTATCGTAAATTTTAGTCATTTGTACAAAAAAGTGTAGAAAAAGATTAAATTTTGCTTAATTTTAAGTTTACATGTGGTTCTACTTTATGGTTTTGCAGAGAAAAAAACAGTAAAAAAGCAAGTTAGAAAAAAATTAAGGTAAGAAAGTTCTGGCCAAGGCGGACCTGGTTTTTAGATTTTACATTTGAAGGCTTCAGGATTTTACCAGTTTGTAGACTCCGTTAACGGATTAGGTAAAAGTATAAAATTGCGGTGAAATAGAAGCAAGCCATATTTTATTTCAATCGGTAATGTAGTTTCCGAGAGAAACCAGTTTCATAAATTTATAACAACAGTCTTGAGGAGTGCTAAAAGCATTTTTCTCTATAACCTGCACCCCTTGAACGGCTACATTTTTTATTCTGTCGAAAATAGCACAAAAATATTTTTCTTTGAAAAGGAAAAAAATTTATAAAATTGAGCCTTTTTTCCACGGGTTAAAGTCCACTCAGTGTCGGTCTAGGTGTACTTTTCGCCACACAGGCACAGTATCAAGGGCTCTTAACTCCTTTCTTTTACAAAAGTATTAATAAAATTTTGTTTTTAAATTTCATATTTTTGTTATAATTTTGATATTATTTAAAATATTTTGGTATTGGAAAAAAAAGGGAATTTTATTCGATATACAAAAATATAGCAAGAAAGATCAATCATGCATAAAACATGGATTATGAAACACTTTCCAACTGAAATACAATTTTATTTAAACATCTCTAAAATGGGATACATTTAGCGCTGATAATTTTTAAATCATCACAACACTGCAATAATTTATTATACTTAAAACTTTATCGAAAATTTTATAAAACATAAAACTTCATCGAAAAAGACAACGTTAGTTACACAAAATGAGCTTTATTCAAATGACGTCATCGAAATATAAATCGTCTGTCTCTCTATGTAAAATTAATGACTATTTCATTCATATCACTTATATTCCGGACTCGAGTTAAATAATTTTGAGTGAAAAAAATTCAGCAATCTTATACAACTCATCTTACAATCGCTTTACATTCTGCTTACTATAGTATAGCATTAAAATTAGACTTCCGTATAGGAATATCAAAGTTTAGCGATCATTTAAAATGAAAAATATTGTAATTGCGTTGGTACAGAATTTAGATACATGGATAATAGACACAAATAAAGCGACTTCATGATGGATGCAACACTGAATATAAATTTAAATGATCTTGAAACATCTGCGATAACAGTGGAAAATGGAAGCCATATTTTATTTTGTAATGAGTCACGTGATCTCTTCTGTTGTAATTATTCTTTCAATTTTTATTTAAAAAACTAACCCAACATATTTTGCTGAAATTTTCGAAGCAGTTTGTGAATTTTAACTCCGTTTAAAAAATGCTTGAAAAGTTAAGTCCCATAGGGTTCAATGTATTTCATTTTTTCAACTCGGGTTCAATCTGAAACTAATTGGGTGATATTATTCATTTTCATATTAAAATTTATTTTCGATAAAATCATTTTTACGGCAGTTATCGTGCGAACAGACGGGCAGAATAACCAAAGTCATAAACACTTTTCAACTATGTTGGAAAATGTTGAAAAGGAGTTATGCCATAATAAGGAAATTAACAAAAGAGCTGAGGTCGGACAGTATATTCGGACTTTTGTGATGCTTTTCTACTTCCCCATATACATTTTTGGAGCCAGTAAAATAGCCATGTAATCATTACCGTATAGAAAAATGCATAATAAGGGTCCCATCTTAAATAATAAAAGGCAATGTCTGTGTGTGTGTGTGTGTGTGTGTGTCTGTCTGTCTTATACACTATACGTTTCGCGACCGCGCGTCGGAGAGCTACGAAATTTGGCAATCGGAAATCCGGGGGGGAGGGAAGGGGACACGTGAAAACCGATTTTCAAAATTCTAATTATTTTTTTATTTATTTAATGTTTTATGCGATTTCGACCGTTTTTTGCCCTTTTTGTACTTTTTTCTCCACGATCGGGACGTCGTAGAAATAAACAAATCACACCATCGGAAAGAGCAGACAATTGCGAGTAAAAATATATACATTTCAAATTTCAATTTCGATTTCTAATATTTTTTAAAGATTTTAAAACAAAAGTCACTTTCGGTTCAAAAAAACCAACTTTTGTTTTTAAATCCTTCCATCGTAAAAACTACTCATAATTTCGACTAATAATTTACATTTTTAGAAAGGCCAAAGATCTGGCATTCTTACAAGTCTAATCTGGTTAAGAAATATTGAAAATTGCCTGCAGGATCGCAATTTTAAAGACGTGATGATTTTATATTTCTTGCCCAATACTCGGCGAAGAACCGATTCTTCCCCGACATTTTTCCCCCCGCAGTAGTTTTTCCCCCGTTTCCATGGAGACCAGGCTTCGGGTTTTAAATGTATTAAGAGCTTAGCATATGTATTGGATAGATACATCGGGTGAAATTATTATATTTATATGATATTTTAAATGGATATTTTAAATTATTTAAATGATTGAATTATGGTGGATAGAATTCTGGTGATGTTGAAATTATTATATTTATGGATTGGTGGAACGATATGGATGATTCATAGAATGATATGGATTTTTTAAATGGATATTTTAATTTATGGTTATTTTAAATGAATATTTGAATTTCTGGATATTTTAAATGGACATTTCAATTTTATGGATATTTTAAGTGATGGAACGATGGATATTTTAATTTTATGGATATTTTAAATACCATATGGTCATTATAAAATTAAAATTAGCGCACGGGAATCGCACTCGGTAGATCCGGGTTCGATTCCCGCCACTGCCTAAACTGCCTCCGTGTTCAGGCGGTGTACGATCACATTAAACATGTGGGTCCGTAAGTCCTTCCGAGAGGTTGTTGGTAGGGGAAGGAGGGTACGGTCCCAGTGGATACCTCTCCCACTGGGTTCCGGTCTAAATTGGGTGAATAAAAAGAAAGTTGTGGAGAATGTCGCGGAGGGCGAAGTAACCCAGTGGTTAGAGCGCGGGATTTGCACTTGGTAGGCCCGGGTTCGATTCCCTCCACTGACAAAACTGCTGCCGTGTTCACGCGGAGTACGATCACGTTAAACATGTGGGTCCGTAAGTCCTTCCGAGAGGTTGGTGGTAGAGGAAGGAGGGTACGCACCCTGTGGATGACTTTCCCACTGGGTTCCGGTCTAAATTGGGTGAATAAAAAGAAGGTTATGGAGATTGTCGCGGAGGGCGCGGTAGCCCAGTGGTTGGCGCGCGGGAATTGCACTCGGTAGGCTAGGGTTCGATTGCCGCCACTGCCAAAACTGCTGCCATTTTCACGCGGAGTACGATCACGTTAAACATGTGGATCCGTAAGTCCTTCCGAGAGGTTGTTGGTAGAGGAAGGAGGGTACGGACCCTGTGGATGCCTCCCCTACTGGGTTCCGGTCTAAATTGCGTGAATAAAAAGAAGGTTATGGAGATTGTCGCGGAGGGCGCGGTAGCCCAGTGGTTAGCGCGCGGGATTTGCACTAGGTAGGTCCGGGTTCGATTCCCGCCACTGCCAAAACTGCCGCCGTGTTCAGGCGGAGTACGATCACGTTAAACATGCGGGACCGTAAGTCCTTCAGAGAGGTTGGTGGTAGGGGAAGGAGGGTACGGTCCCTGTGGATGCCTCCCCCACTGAGTTCCTGTCTAAATTGGGTGGCACTTCCTGGTAGGTCGCGCCAGCGAGTGTGCCACGGTTAGAATTTGCCACGGTCAGAATTTTCAAGGGTAGCGAACAGGCTGGTCGCCAAAGGCGGCTAGTATATAATAAAACAATACGCAAGTAATGCCAAATATTAAATCCATTGTGGACCGTCTACCAATCATCTGAAGCTTTTATTCATCTATATAAAATAGTCATTGATTTTAATATCATTGATTAATATGTGCAGCAGAAGGTCTCTTAAAATCCATGAGTCCCCATATTCCGGGGGAACTAGAGCTCGAAATCCATTTAGGTCACTTGGCTTTCAAATTATAGGTTTAAATGACTAATAAATTCGAAATAAAAATTTTTTGTAACAAAGCAACGTGTATAGAAAATAAATGAGCATTTTAAAAATTTTAATACTTTATACTTTTAAAAGTTCAATGTTTTAAACATTTAAATAGTTTTACTTATTATTTTTTATAACTATATCTAAATGGCAGCACTAAATCTGAATAGAATCAACACTTCTTAAATTTGAAACAAGGCGCCGGTCCATATGTTACAAAAACTAGAGAACCTTGATAGGAAAATCGACGATAAAGAGACAGACATTACCCTAAAAATACTCAAAACGTGTTCAGGAGATCCTATAACATATATTGGCATCAAAACCTCGAAATCGAAAATTTTAGTGAAAACAATACTTTCTCTATTTTTAATAATATGCAAAAGTGAAAGTACAATTTATAGTAACACTAAGACGATTACACATTTTGAACACAGAAAGGGGCGAGAGTCGTTTAAAATTTACTAATAAGGTCTATTTATAGTGCAATCTTGAGCAGATCTATCTAAAAATATAATAATACTGGATCAGGGCCCCAAAACTGGAAGGCGAAGGTTTAAATTCTATGAAGATATCAAACCTAAAAAGTTTTAAAACTAACTGAGAATATCAATGATGTGCAAGAAACTCATCAGAATTGCTCTATAGACAAACATGCGTAAGATCTCGCAAGGGAAGGGGGGGGGGGGGGGGTTCGGTGATCGTATGAAAAGTTACAATGCTGAATTTCCCAGACGATCTCTATTTAATTATTCAGCCAATGGAAAGAAATATGATACGAAATACAACCTTTGCCAACGCCGATGACTTAAGACCTCAAGAAAAATATCATGTAGATCAATCTTGCCATAAATTTATTTATTTTAAATATTTATTTACTAGTGACTCCCTTTTGATAAAATGTAACAATATTTCGCAGGGAACTGCAAATCCAGCTAGGCCGTTACTGAATGCACTGTCTTTATTATCACCCGTGAACGACATATATAAGAATCACTTATTCTCAAATTAAAAATAATACTCATATAGTGTAGAAAAAAAAAAGGATAAATATCAAGCATAATCTTTTCCTGCTACCAATAATATAAAACCTTGAAAATGGAAATAATTAAGAAATCCATTTACCGTATTTTAAATTGTTTCATTGTTGTGTGTTCCTGGTACGTTGGCATCTTTCAAAAAATTTCAATGAACTTTTATATCGCCAAGCAGTCGAATTTCCACTCATGTGGCTACCATGCTTTAGGGTTTTTTTCGTCCAAGTTTGGGCGAAACATAGTGACGCGGAAAGCCAAAAAGTATCCTACGACAGAACCCTTCTTTCAAATCAGACGCCAAACATCGTTTTATCGCGTGATAAGTGAAGAAACGCTCTCTCTCTCTCAAGGTTACTATAGCAGCCACGTATTCTCTACATTATGAGAATGAACTCCCGAAATTTTGTTTATCTTTTTATAGGATATACAGGTGCATATAAACTGTTTTTACAAAATAAGAGGGGTGATAGTACCCATCAAGACGAACAATATTTACTATAGAACCTAGGGTCGCATTCCACTCTTGAATGTCAGAAAAGAGTAACTTCGAAACACGCTTTGCTGACACTTAGAGTGGAATACGACCCTAGGTTCCATTGTAAACATTGTTCGTCTTGATGGGTACTATCCCCCCTCTTATTTTGTCAAAACAGTTTATATACACTCTGTATAACTTATAATTTAGCAATACAGACACATTTTAAATGTATTATCTCTTAGATTAGAGTTAAATTAATTCAATATTGACTAAATTAAAGAAGCGGATATATAGCTTACAATTAAGCAATATAGATACTTTTTGAATGCATTATCTCTTAGATTAGAAATAAATTAATTTAGTATTGAATAAATTAAAGAATAATTTTATTATTTTATAATGCTATTCTATAGAGGAAGTTCACGGATAATCACGACATTTAGACTAAAAAATACACTTAAAGACATCATGAACACATTTCGAACATTTTGGGAAATATTTCCATCAGTGTGTGTGTATCTGGAAGGAGAGAATGCACATATCACTATGACAATTTATATGTAGATGCATTCTGTGGAAAATTAGAAACAGGTAAAATATTTTGTAATAAATGGGATTAGAACATTATTCGAAATTATAAATTTTAAGATAGAGTACGCACAGCCACGAAATTCTATATGTAGCTGCATTCTGAAAAAATTAGAATTAGGTAGATCATTATGTAATTAACGTGATTAGAACACGGGTGAAAGGGAGGAGGGTGACACAGAGAGAGACTGTGTGTGTCAAAATATAGTACGATCAAAATATAGTATGGTAACTGCAGAAGAGGTTGACCTTGTTTCGAACGGGTAGGATTCAAGAACGCCCATAAAACTTATTCCTGGGATGGCTAAACTCAAGGATGAGAGGTAAATATCTACTTACTTGATACCTACATTTCTAACTTTGAACGTTCATAGGAGCGAAAATGCCCCCTCGCGCTCCCCTATGGGCGCCCATAGAACATTTTCCAGAGGGCAAACTCATGCATGAGACGTACAATATTGACTAGCTTGATACCTACGTTTGTGACTTTGAACGCCCCTATGGGCACCCATGGCTATAAGTGTTGAAGACCCAGACCACTCGACTGGCCCTAGGGCTTACAGCAGCTGTTTGAGTGACCGGATGGCTGGCTATAAGTGTTGTTGTTGCGACCCAGACCGTCCGACCTACCAGAAAGGTATAAGGTAAATGTTTGGACGGCCGAGAAGAGCCACCCAATTTAGACCGGAACTCAGTAGGGAGGCATCCACAGGGACCGTACCCTCCTTCCCTTACCACTAATCTCTCGGAAGGACTTACGGACCCACATGTTTAACGTGATCGTACTCCGTGTGAACACGGTGGCAGTTTTGGCAGCGAAGGGAATCGAACCCGGCGCTACCGAGTGTAATTCCCGCTCGCTAACCACTGGGCTACCGCGCCCTGGCTATAAGTGTCGAAAGCCCAGACCGTCCGACTCGTCCTGGGACATGAGCAGCATAAGCAGCATGTAAAGCTTCAGACTTCATGGAGACTTTTGTGAGGTTTGAAAAAACTACTTTTCCACCTGTGGGAAAATCGAAATTTCGACTCCGTCAGGTTCTGTCCCGAGGTTACTGGTATAAGCAGGAAGCCTTTTCAATGGGCGCCCATAGGGGAGGGAAAAGAGACACTTCCGCTCCCCTGAACATTCAAGATCCCAATTGTAGGGGATCAAGGTAGTCGACATTGTACATATCATTCTTGAGTTTACCCCCTGGAAAAAGTGCTGTGGGCGCCCATGCTTATAATATCGACAACGCGACAGAATCTAACGGAGCTGAATCTTTTTGTTTCTCTCCCGAGGGCGAATAAAATGGGTGGGAGTGTCAAAAAGGCTTTGTCAATGACTTTGTGTCCTTCACAGCTTAACCGAATTAATTTTAATTTTGCGCAAATATTGTATTTGAAACGATTATAACCGTGAAACTCAATATATCTTAAATCAAGAATATTCATTTCCCCAAAGGAACAGAAATTATCAAATAAATTAAACTTCATTTTCCACGATATTGAATATTCATCAATTTGGCGTCATTTTTATTAATTTAGTGTCATTTTTGCCAATTTGGCGACATTTTAAATGTCAAGTTGACGATATTTTGTTAATTTATCGACAAGCATCACAGACAGACAGACAAACAAATAAATTCCCTTTGACGAATTGTTTGATGTCAAAATACAAAATACAATTAGTTAAATGAATATAAGTAAAGTAATAAAAAATTTGTAAAATCAAAGATTTTTAAAAATTTGGGCAGTAAAAAATGTATTTATGTTAATTTCACACGTTCGAAATTTAATTGAGAAATTGTTGAGATAGTAATGATAATGTATGAATATAATAACATAAGCATTATCGCAAGCATTTACAGACCTCCTTGCGTACCATAAAACTAACATAATGATTAGTCTGTGGCTCAACATTTTGATGATCGCGACCTGGAACTATATTTAGGAGGTGTTGATAGAATTTGCTCTAAGAAGATGTAAAAATGCACATGAATCCTCTCCTGTGTTCCTAAAACGAAAGGTGACCTTTATGTAAATTAAATTTGGTGACAAAAATTGATTTCTGAGCTCATCTGTCTTTCTATACTGCATTTATAAGAATTTTAAATGTTCAAATACCGGTTAGTAATTAGAATCCAGATTCGTTAATAGATGGCAGCACTAAAATTGAATTGAAATCCTTTGATTAAAAGAAAAATCTAGTTGAAGTCGTACAGACCGACAAACAAGACTATAAAAAGTATATAAAAAATAGAGATTAAGATCTTATCTTATTACCATTATATAATATTTATGAAAAGACCTCACTCGTTCAATTTTAAGATTCAGTTCTGACAGTGGTGTCGTTAAGGGTCGGGAGTCATCACACTCCTCACAAGACCCATTATGTTCCGGTATTAAAATTAAAATTGAGTGAACTGGACACTAATGTGAAAGTGGGTGGGGGCAGTGTTCATTTTATTTATTTTTTTCACAGAAAACTGCATATTGCGAATACCCCCATTTAATATTCATTTTTAAATGCCTAGTTTGAAAAGTATGTACGGTTCTGCGTATTTACCTCAAAATCGTGGCCCCTCAGAATAACCATCAATGACTTTAGCGGAGAAGGAGGGGTAGTTGAGCCCGAGAGATAAAATATCATGTGGGGGCCCTGTTTATTCGGCCTGTTTCTGGAGTGAGGTAGAAATCGACTCGGTGATGTAACTAGACTTTTGACGCCCTGGAGAGAATAATTTCGGCGTGCCTTTTCCATATTTCATAGACTGGACCAAGCAGTTCAAGCGATCGTTTGGAGTCTCGAGTTTGCAAAGGGTCTCAAAAATGTGTACACTTAATTTATTAGACCTCTCTTGCATTTTTCAAAAGATTTATTAAAATGCATTATAGCTTCTCTTGCGTTTTCTTATATTTTATATAATTCTGCATTTTATCATTAGTTATTTGTGTATCAATTTAGAGTTGTCATTACAACGTTTTTGCTACGACTTTTTTTAATCGTCGGATTGTTGTTTAGCATAATGAGATCATGATACTATAATTTGGGCAACAAGCTCTCTTTGTGATTTGGAGGTTTTAATGTAGTTTCGGAGGGTGTGACAGACCAGTGGTTAGCGCGCTGTAATCGCACTCGGACGCCAAGTGACTGTACTTGACAAACCTGATCTGTGGGAGATACGTTGAGAACCGTTTTCACACAAGCTGGTTGGCTAAATATTCTCTGAAAATTAGCTAAAACTATCCAAACTTGGTAACCTATTTCTTAGCCAAGTCATCCCAACTTCTAAAAGGTATAAGCAAATGCAGTATATTTTTGTCGTGTTATTTGATAAAGCGATTAAAAATAATAAAAAGAAAGCGAATAAACTGATATTTAAATAACGTATATCTTTTAAGTAGCAGTGAACTAACTTTACGAGGAACGCTAATCCCCATCCCTGTATTCTCAAATCAACATCTCAATTTGGGAAGTACTATCTATTCTGTTATCAATGTCATTATATATATATATATATATATATATATATATATATATATATATATATATATATATACATATATATATATATACACAGTCAAACCCCTCTAAACGGTCACCCCGTTTTTAAGGTCAGTTATAAATTCCCCGGCAGGAAACTCACTCACAATATGCACTTTGAACCCCTGATTGGCGGTCACCCTCAGATACGGACGCGGATACTATTTTAATGATTTATTCCATTAGACTAAAACCTCTGTACGGACACAATCAAAATTCGAATTTTCTATACCAGAGATAGACTCCCAGAAAAAATTGCAACTCCCCTGAGTAAGAAAATCACCTGGGCCTACAACAATGGTCATTCTCAATTCAAAAGGGAGATAAGGAGTAACGGGAACTCCTCCACACCTCAGTTACAAAGGAGTGGGATCCACTTCAAGGAAAAAACTCGACTAAGACCACAAAGGGTACGGAAGTGGAGTGCGCATGGTCGTTAAATTAACATTTAATACATGACTTTTCGAGAATTTGAAGTCACATCGGAGTTGAGGTTGTAGAGTTCATACGTGTATGTATAGAGTCACCCTTCTTTCAAAATGACCAGCATTAGTAATCGTCGTGCTCTGTCTCTGAAAGATAAAATTAATGTTATTGAGTATAATGAAAAACATAAAGTGGGAGTTCGTACCCTCGCGATTAAATTTAATGTAGGAATGACCCAAATATGCTGTATTTTGAAAAAGAAAGAATATTGGCAAAACCAATAGTTGAAAAACGGAAATCAAGAAAGAAAAAACACCTGGACTTGCTGTAGATACAGTTGTTTACGACTGGTTTGTTTCTGCAAGAAACAAAAATCTCCCTATTTCCGGGCCAATTTTTCAAGAGAAACCGCAGAAGAGGGATTCACAGACTTCAAAGCCTCGAATGATTGGCTGGATCGATTTCGCGTTCGACATGAAATCGCGTTCAGGAAACTAGTCGGCGAATCTGCTGATGTCGACAACGGTGCGTGTGAAGATTGGATTAAAAAAATACCAAAAATTATTGAAGGATATTCAGCAAGGGATATCTATAACATCGACGAAACTGGACTGTTCTATCGAACTCTTCCTGATAAAACGCTTTGCATTTCCGAGTTATGGTGGATAGAAGGAAACTGCGTCAAGTCTGAAAAACCCAAATTTGTGAGGTTTCTGAAAGGTCTGCACGCAAAATAAGCACATAATTGGAAAGAGCAGAAAAAATCATATGAGATGACACCATTTCCATCAGGATATCTGGATTTAACAGCGGGCTACAAGCGCTGAAACATTGGCGAAGTGCAAAATCTGTAACCAGCTATATCGCAAAAGCCTAGCTACAATCGGTCAAATTTACCAAACACTTTTCCATTTCACCAGCTTTCGAATAAGCCTACAATAAACCATATCGGTGTTCTAGTTCAGGAGAAATTTAGCTTTTTGTTTGCAATACATCACTAAAATCGGCGTTCGTCGAAGTAGACATTCGACGAACATGTGGCAAACGAAACGATGGTGCATAAATGGAACGTATGGATTTTTCCATACGTCCCATTTATTCCATGCCTTCAATTTATGCACCATCGTTTCGTTTGCCGCATGTTCGTCGAATGTCTACTTCGACGAACGCCGATTTCAGTGATGTATTGCAAACAAAAAGCTAAATTTCTCCTGAACTAAAACACCGATTTGGTTTATTGTACGCTCATTCGAAAGCTGGTGGAATGGAGAAGTTTTTGGTAAATTTGACGGATTGTAGCTAGAAGGTTTTTCTCGATATAGCCGGTTACAGATTATGGCAACATTTCGATTTTGCACTTCGCCAATGTTTCAGCACTTGTAGGACGCACTTTCCTTCTATTCACCATAACTTGAAAATGGTTAGAAATAGGACAGGGTTGCTATGGCGTTTTATACTGCACATGGGCTTTTCTATCACCCATTTCGTTTGGCAGATTAGGTGCAATTCACCTTGTATACAACTGACTCTGTTGTTCAGGACGGTTTTTCTGATGGGAAACAACTGTAGCAGTCGATATTTTAACGGTCTCAAGAGTTTTTCAGCATGACCCCATAACTCCGGTCTGAAAGAGACGGTTCAGCTAAACACACGTCGGGGTGTCATCTTATCCAATATTGTTTATAGAAGGTTCATTTAATATGTTTAAAAAGTTTTCCTTTTGTTTAAATAAATTGTTTCTATTGTTGAAACTTCTAGTATTGTCAAATGCAGTCTCTTGATTTTTATTGAATTCACGAATTGTAACTAGGATGCGAATCCACTTGGTTTCAGCGCTATTGTTTGGTTTTATGTTTCATCTAGATTCGGTCACCCTATCGCTGAAACTGGGGAGAGAGACCGACAAATGGTGGGAGGGAAGCATCGTCTTTTGATAGGAAAGGTTGATAGCTGTTTTTATAAATTAATTTACTTAAATATCTGGTAGAAAAACTGGAATCAAATTTTCGGTCACAATTTGCAGTTCAATTAAAAAAGACAGTTTGTAATTCATTTAGGCAAGTCCAATTTATTCAAATCGTAAATATCAACAGAAATTTACTGAAGGCCGGAAGAGCTCCAACATCACAGGAACAATCTGAATTATGAAGTCGCAACAAAAATATATATCCGAAATATACAACTAAAATATTTCAAACATCCCTGTGTTTAAGGCAATATCACCTCAAATCTCCATAAGCATATTAACATTCTAGTATCCATTTTATCTTGAGAGGACTGAATACTTCGCAAAAACACTTGTTTTGCTTCTCTCAAAATAGTATTGTAAAAGCAAAAAATATCATAACATTAGCCGTAGCAACTACACTCTTTTGCAAAAAAGAAAAAGAAGCACTCTTAAAAAATAATCCGATCATCTCGAAATTTCGCATGCAAATTCCTTTATACCAAGTATACAAATGATTAAATTTACAAGGCCAATGAGTGTTAACTTCAGTCATAGTGCGCGTTTCTACTGCACAACTAGCATCCTATAAAACAGGTTAAAAATGTGGACGGTTTATCTTTGCTCATTATCGGGATTGCAGTTACGACATTGTCGAAGACCTTATAAGCAATTAGATGAATTCGAACATAGTCGTATACTGACTCAACGGCATCATTATCCGCCATCGAATGTGCTACAGTCTCTTCCATACCACCTGTAGTACCTTCCACCATCTCACGGCACTTAGCTGAGGTGGGGTTACGCTCACAGCAGCCTTTAAGACATCTGTTCATAACCCCACAGCATCGAGAGTCGTTTGGAGTGGTGTCGTAGCAAAGCATCATGGCTGTCAGCAGACTGGCATTGCATAGTGTTCAGCCATGAATCACGCTTGTCTTTTAGCAGATGACTATCGGGTATGTGTGTGGAGGAGCCAGGGCCAGTCTGAACGTGGGCCAGTAAAAACGTCTGATTCGTGGTCAAGGTTGCTTGAAACGTGCTCTCCCGACAAAAACTGGAATTCAAATTTTCACCTATATATATATGAAAGTAAAAATCAATCCATTGCCTTAGAGCAATAACTTTAACAAATTATTCAGTTATGACTTGAACGTAAATGCGAAGTCTTTCATGCATTAAATTAATCAAATCCGAAGTTTTTTTTTGCACCTGCACCCTCGCCCACCCTCCTCCACGTTATAGAAGAGGAGAAACATCACGTGTCTTGCTCCGAAATAACCTTGAGAAGGAAAGTCTCTCCGCGCGTCACGTGATACATTTGGCGATCGCTTCGGAAGCCAGCCAATATCCGCGTGTAATGTGAGCGGAGGGGCCTGGCTTGGTATACACTCCGGCTGTTCGCGTCTCTGACCTCAACTCAGCACCCAAGAACTGAAGACCACATATTGCTATCTCACTTGCTACGCAAAACTCACTAACCGTGGACATTTCAACATTCTGAGGTGGAAGTAAGGATCTTTCGGACCCAGGTACTCCTTAAGCAAGCGTCTTGGCTTGACTGGTTTTAAAACAAGGTAGATTTCAACTCTGGGAGCCTGGTTTGGTATGAGGTATCTGCTTATTATAAAGTAGAAATGTTCGATGGTGTTCAGGTAATATGAATTTGATGTTAAGTGTTACTGTACTATGGTGTAAACAATTTAATAAGGGGGTGGGGTGGTTTGAACTTTAAACATTGGCTTAAATGAATCTGATGCACACATATAGATAGCGTCGATAGATGTTTTTACATCTCGACGTGTTTGAAAGTTTTATCATTATATTTCGATGGATGTTTATACATCTTGACTCTTTTGAATGTTTAATCTTTATATATTTATGTCTGAGTAGATAACTTTTATGTCTGGTTTTCCTCTTATATATTGATACATACGTATTCATTTTATTGCAATGCACCGGCCTCCGGGAGTGTTGTCGCGACATAAAGCTTGCTTTAACCGGGGTGAAGGGGTCATAACCCCCCGGCTAATTTTTGGTACTTTGCTTTCAAATCTTCATTTTCCTTTTCGGACTAATATATTATATATATATATATGATACATAAATTTTAAGCCTTTCCCAATAACGCTCCTTTTCTTTCACAGTTATCTTATTATTCCAAATTCCTATCTCATGTCCATCACATATTGCAATTACATTAAATTCTATCCCACGATGTTTCCAGACACTTCCTCGTTTCCTCGATCATACCATATATGGTCACTAAACTTAACCCTATGTAAACGTTCTCATTGAAATTGCATTCCTTGCGTTGTTTCGTCATTTATGAAGCGCCTAGCAGGTTGTGCCGTATCTTCGATATGTGCTTTGAGTATCTTGAAGCTTTGACATCAGTTGGCTGGATTGCAGGTGTGCAGATAGAGTCCATAGGGACCACCCACAGTGAGCGGAGCAACGGGATCTGTTTTTCCTGTTAGTTAAGAGAACTGGAGCACAATTCCGAAAAACTATTTTGCAAGGCAGAGTTAGTTTAAGTTATGGGGAAAGTTTGAGGTTTTTGATCTGCAATTAGTGTGATTATATCAAAGGTCTTTTGCATCGGGTCTACGTCTGCTTTAATTATTTTGGTGATTTGATTTAAGAAGTTCCTGACAGCATTGATATTGAAATAATCTTGTATTTCTTTAAAGAATTTAATGAATTCTAGAAATAGGTTAGGGGTTTGATTTGAAGATTTTTGGGCATCTGAGTGCGTGTGGGCCACGTGCTCTTCAGAACTTGGTGTTCTTGTCTCGGCACGCGCCATCGCCACGTTGTCTGTAACAATTTCGAAGTTTTGTGATTTAGGGAGCTGTGGAAAGTTTTCCATGCTCAGGTTTGAATTATCTGATCTATTGGTACGAATGTTTTGGGGTTTGGTTTTAGGTTCCTGGAACTTGTTACGGTTTCAGGGGTTTTTGGGACAGAGCCTAAAGTTGGCGGGGTGAGCCCCACCACAATTAGCACACTTTGCCGGAGGGATTCGCGAGTTTGATGGTTTTCTCCGCATTAAACACCTGGCGGGAAGCGAGCAATTATCCGAAGAATGGTTATAATTTTGACAATTGTAACAAATTTTTACTCCTTTTGATTTGAAGGCTTGCACTACAATTCTCATGTAGAGAATGGAGGTGAGGTTGTAAATTTTCTCCCACCCCTCAGCCGGCTCTAGACAGACCAAGAAGATGGGGAGAGGTGACCTATCACGACGATTTCTAAGCTGTGAAATCCTAACAATCCTGAATCCTTCACGGGATATAGCTTCCTTAATAGAGTCTATGCTAGTGTTGGTTGGCAGCCCTTTTATTACTACTTTTTGGTCTTTCGTTTTTTTAAACATATGGAGCTAAAAGGGATTTTATTCTGAGTCAGATGAGTCTGTACGTTCCTGTAATCCTCAACGAATCCAGGAGTGAACCTAATCACCCCCCACCACCACCACCACCACCAGCAGCCCTTCATTTTTAGTGCCTAAAGTTTTGTTTAATTCTTCTATGAGGGCTCCCCAATTACTCGAGGAGTCAACATAGAAGGAAAAAATTTTGGGATTAGCTTTTGGGTCACTATTTTCATTCTCTTCTTCCTGATTATCAAGCGGGATGAATTTATTTTTAAGTTGAGGGAAGTCCTTACTAGATACAGCCTCTCGTGGTATGGCCTCAGCTAACTCAGCAGCCGTAATCTCGTCATCAGGCTTCCTGCGCTTATTGCGCGGGAGCTCAAAATTTAGTTTGAAAGATTTCGCGATTTTGGTTACGTATTGACTATACAAAAAATCCTCAGATAAGCTATTCCATGTTTTGATGACATAAACCGTAGCCTGATAGGATTTCCTAACCAAAAGGTTCTCACGGGTAGGGGTATCCGCTAGCAAGATAGCATCAGAAGTTATGCTTACCAATATCTCTTTGATGAGTGCCGCCTTGTCGATGTCCTCGGCTTCCTCGATGGCGATTTCGGCATCCAGGTGTCTCTTGGCCCAGTCATAGATCTCACAGTGTCTGTGGATATCGAAGCCTTCATTTTTGGGTGTCTCAGGGGTATATCCCACGCTTACTTTGCATCTGGCAGCGAAGGATGTGAAGTACTCAGGAGTCTTGTGCGCCTGTCGCACTACCTTCTCAGCACGTGCTGCTCCGTCCAAGTTTTTTCTTTTTTCTTTTCCTCCTCATCGATCTCCATGGCATCTGCCCAGCTGAGAGTCTCTTTTTCCTTGTTCTTCCTGTGGCTTTCGAAAATTTTTTTTCTTATTTTTGGTCTGTCTGCCTTTCACGTCCTCCTCTTTGCCTTGGGATATCTCCTTACCAATATTCTACCAAAACTTGGTACAATTATACCCAGGCTAGCACTAAAAGTCACCACATGCAAAAGGCTCAGGAGCTAGCCCGAACACTAGCTCGACCAGTCTCCGAATCGAAATTGCATTCCTATGCACACTTTTAATGCCTAAATCGCTAAGATAGCAGTCACATGCCTCATATCCTCCCTTCCACTCTGATGAAAATGTATTTTGCTCTTGTGAAGAACTACGCAGACGGCAAAAGATTTGGTGAGATCTGGTCAACGGCGATTAGGAGTCGTCCAGAACATGTAATTATATTTACACACACACACACATATATATATATATATATATACACGTGGTGGAAGAAGAAGGGTTCATGCCGCATGGTAATACAAATTTTCTTAATGTATCCTATCTACATTTTTTCAAGATTTGGTGAGATCTGGTCGACGATTAGGAGTCGTCCAGAACATGTCATTATATTTATACACACACACACATATATATATATATATACACGTGGTGGAAGAAGAAGGGTTCATGCCGCATGGTAATACAAATTTTCTTAATGTATCCTATCTACATTTTTTCATGCCTGTAGTCTGAGTTAGAGTATTTATAGTAATGTACTATTGCTCCATCTGAAACAGGCATGTGTTTGGATTAGTTAGAATTAAATACTCAGACCTGAGGAGGAATTTGATTCTGACTAATCATCGAATTTGGTCTGGTGCTGTTTTCTTCTCTTATCGGCATTATGGCCGTGAATTTGCTTCTATGGTGATGTTAATATTACTTGAATTTTTTATTATTACATAAATTTGTTTTATTATTACATATTTCTAATATATATATATATATGTCTGTGTGTTTTCAATATCAAAATCGCGCTTAAATTAATTGAACTGTAAATAAAGAAAACAAATTCTCATCATTCATCTGCGGCCACATATCTACATGACGTCATTTGAATTTTTGAGATCTGCCGAATTTCTCGCCTGACGTTGTTACACGTAGTTTTCCCGGGAGTTTATTGCAGAGAATGGGCACAGGTTGCCTTGCGAGTTAAATAACTATTAACTGCATATATTACGGTTGTAGTTAATATGTAAACCATGGAGTTAGAAGTAGATGAATGGAGTTGAATGTTTTTGTGTGAAGTACCTACCCCCTAAGTATACATTTTTGAAAAACTCCATTCTTCTTGGGTTTTCTATCAGATGATTCGCCCATATACCAAATATCAAGTCTCAATCACATTTTAAAAGGGGTGTTTGGCCTTTATTCCGAAAATTCAACATTTTGTGTCTAAAGTAGAAAATAATGGAAAACTGAAATTGTACACTTTCTTCCTTCCAAACTATCTACCCATACACCACATTTGAAAAATCTATCTCATCCCAAAGCATGTTTTTTTATCAATTCACATTTCGAATGCTTTTCTCTGGAGCACCCCCTTCAACGAACATTTTTGAAAAACTATATTCGTCTTGGGTGTTTTCATTAAATGGTTAGCCCATATACCAAATTTCAAACCTCTATCAAATTTTAAAGGATCTGTTTCTTATTTATTCAGAAAATCAAACATTTTGGTGTGCGGCACCCCCTTTAGTAGAAAATATTGGAAATCTGAAATTGCACATTTTCTTCTTTTCAAAAAATTTACTCATACACCAAATTTGAAGTCTGTCTCTCATCGCAAAGCATGCTTTTGTAACATTTCACTTTTCGAACGTTCACATCAAGTGAAGCACCCTCTCTACAGAACACATTTGGGAAATACAATTTTTCCAGATGATTTTATCGAATGATTGGCTTGTGTACCAAATTACAAGTCTCTATATATTCGGGAAGTGCCTAAAATCGTGACAGACTGACAAACACTTGGTAATTAGTATGTAGAGATTGTTTCATTTCAAATAATGCAATTAAATGCAATTATAAATTTTTTAATTATGTTTTGTATTCATCTTTTTCATCGAGTATGCAAAAATAATGCAAATTATGGGTTTAAAAGAAATATACCATAGAAGTAATAGTATGAATAATATGTATATTGTATATATATATTTTTTAAGTAAATATAATATACTAGCTGTCCCATGCAGAGCATCTGCTCTCTAGTGTCTGGTAACTTACTACTCAGTCTCTGGAGTGTGAGTCTTCAACTTTTTCAAACATTATTCCATAGTATTTAGTTCTATTTGTCTCTCAATCATTATCAGAATAAAAGTATAGCTCGTGCATTCCTAATGTCCATGGACAAATGTGGACTAATTATTATATGACATCCACAATTTCTGTCACTGTATCCCCAGGGATGTGTTTTCATCTTCTAATTACACCAGTAAAAACTTACACAATGGAAATTGGGTGAAGTTTAAGAAATTATATATTGACTTGTGAAAAAAATATTTTTATAAAATTTGTATATTATTTAGTGCAATTGCTGAAACACATTTGTCTCTGAGAATCTATGATATTACGATATTGCCTAAAAAATCATCCTGTTCATTCATTAGATGGCGACATAGCAACTGACCTAAAATAAAATATTTTAAGTCAGTTGAAGAACACTAGTTTTGTTCCATATATGTTTGAAGTTTTAGGATTTTGCTATTAACAGATAAGATAAAAATACAATTTTATTACTCATTTTGATATATATTAACTGTCATTTCTGACATGTATTTAATTATTTTTAACAGCAATGAAGATTTTAAAATACTATGCCTTCTTTTAGTGTATAATTTATTTCCCAATGTTAGTTCAAATTTTGGTGCTCAATAACTCTTACACGGTAATGTAATGATGAAATTCTATTAGCCATGTTTAACAGCTGCATTATTTGATTTCTGTCATTGTTATTTCAATCACTGTTAATCTTGGAAATACGAATTGTATGGCGATGCATCTCCCAGTACTTAATACTGCCATAACTTGTGGCTTTATATTTTAACACCTTAAATCTATATAGAAGGAGCAATATTCTGGAGTTCTATATTGAATGACGACCTCGGATACTTTTTACCTTAGGGGTGCCCCGGGTCTTTGACCTAACAGAAACAGCACAAATTTCTTTCCTTAATTAGGACACGCGAACAACAGCAACAACAACAACCTCGGATACTGAAAATGAAGCCAGATATTGGACCCATTTTTACAACAGAGAATTCTAGTGCTTTAAGTTGCGTATGACATGAGATACTGAAAGTGAAGCTGGATATTGAATTCATTTTTATTTATTTACAACACAACAATAGATGTTATAATATATCCTTTTGTGTTGTGGCTATGCAGACAGTGATAGAGCATTGTATTCTATTATAGTAGATATTCCATGAATAAATCAGTTTTTAAATTACTTATGTGCAGAACACTCAAGGGCCTCACTAGTATTTATAAGCACAGTTGTTTAAAAAAAATATTGAATAAAAAATCATAATTTTGTATGAGCTGAAACTGATCCAAAAGAAAAAATTTCAAAGTAATTATATGCAACACCCCTTTCTTATTTCATGCCCTGAAACGGTCTCTCTCCACTCCACTCCATGATGATACATCTTTTGGATGTGCCAACTAATGATATAACACATTTAATTAGTGATATCTTGATAGAGCAGACCCATATACAACACCCCTTTCTCATTTCATGCCCTGAAACAGTCTCGCTCCACTCCACTCTATGATGATATACCATTAGTTGGCACCTCCAAAAGATGCAACACGTTTAGTTAGTGATATCTTGATAGAGCAGACCATTCTAAAAGAATTCAAATACTCCAACTCTTTAGTAAAACTGATAAAATATGAATTTACTATATATATATTCTAAATGTGATTAATACTCGTACTACTGCACTCCAATGCTGAGTATATGTAATTTACATGCGACAATTTTCCAATCAAATGGAGATCTTTTAAAATAAATTGCTCAAATGTTTTAAAAATGAATGTAAAGTAGCACGTGCAATTTGATACAAAATTTGCAACGTATGAGTTTGAGAAACAAAATCAATCTCCTTTTTCGTTATAAAAACACAGAACAACCACACACACTCTAAAAGTTAAAAAGCACATTTAAAATAAAATAATTTTATTTCATACTATCGCACAAATGATGTAACAAATTATCTGTACCTGTTCAATACATGGAAAAAATTTGCGATTACAAAAACTTAAATTATCTTTGAATTTCCCTATCCATGTAAAATCAAAATATACATATTTTGTTTACAAGTGAAAACACAATATGGTTCGACATGCATTAAAGTAAATTGACAAATACTTTTTTTAGCAATCATTTGTACCAGCAAATGCTCTACTAAAACGTCAACATCACATTCAGCTATAAACAGAACATCAGCTCGATTGTTAGGATTGCTATTTCCTATTTTTACGATATATACATAAGAATGTATTCCATCTATAAAGTATGGATGGGACAGTTTTTGAATAATAATTAATTTATCTAAAATAATTAAATACTAGATTGAAGAAAATAAACATACCTCTAAAAACTTGTGTTGATCTAAATTTAAATCATTGACATCCCAATATTGCGCCAAAGTCCGAAATAATTTTTCATTTTCCTGCTTTTGCCACATCCAATGACGTCATGTTCAGACGCACTGCGCATGACACTTCTCGCAAATGAATGAGTTATTTTAAAATTAAAAAAAAAATATTTCCCAACTGTTTTTCCCGTGAATTAGTGTATAGAAATTTTCTTCATTGTTTGATTTATAATGTACATTGAGCCGCTAATTCATTTCCTCGAAATAACCAGTTTAAATAAATATTTTTTAATGCAAACCAGCTTTTTGCCGTAGAACTGCATACAATGTATAACGTCAGAAGACTCACTAGCGCCCCCTGAATTACTGTCTCAAATGGTTTTGGCGTTTTCTCAACATGGAGATTTTCCTCCTTACTTCTAACTCCATGATGTAAACAAACATACTGCAGTCTTGTCATGCGCAATCGATGTGTCAAAATTGTGGAGCTCTCTGAGTCTATCTTGAATTAGTTCAGTCTGTTTTTACAATATTTTAATAAGTTTATAGAATAAGTTATGGAATTCTGATTTTTGAATCAAGTATAATGGTAACTAATCAGTTTAGTTTACGAGTACACCTGTTCTTTCAAGAAATTTTCTTTTTGAAGATGTCGTATTTTGTATCATTGTTCTAATATTTTGTTGTACTTTCATTTACTGCTTATGCTATAAACAGCGAATAGCTCGCTACCGAAAACTACCACCACGAGTTGCTTGTATTTCTATAATTTTCCCTTGTATTTCTATATATTATTGAAAGTTTTGATTTTTTCAAAATTTCATTCGAGAATTTGGGTGTCTTCCGGACATTTAAATGCATTTAAAATCAATAGGCTTCCAGTATTCACAGATTCTAATACTTGTACCAAATTTTATTCGAAATGCCTCATTCATTTTTGAGATATTGCATCTAGACTCAAAGACATCACCTCAAAAATGTTCGAATCAAGTTCAGTAAAGCTTTAAATGTGCCCTTCCATTGAGAACTTGAATTAAAATTTTTAACTCTGTCCAGGGTTCGTGTGCATTTATCAGTTACACTAACTTCTTCAAACTGCTATAAAAGTTTTAATTTTAGCTTAATTTACACTAGTGTTACTACCAGTCGGGAAAAAGTTCTGCAAAAACGAATTGTCTAAATATTAAAAAGAAATAATAAAACATTTTGTAAAATTTTAACAATATATGGCAAACAGAATTATATCCAGTGGCTTCAAGCATGTTACGTTTGTTTAGCAGGATGGTTATGAAAAACTTGTATTCAGCAGTATTTTCTTCTCTTCCATTTTATGATTTCTTGGTCTGTTATAGTTAGAGATGAAAATTAAATGCGAAATCAAACAGATTATACTAGTTTATAGGCATGAGGGGTAGGTGTTAGACTGAAGTTTCAGTTTGAAAGGGTTTCTTTTGTCACTTGAATTAGAGTGATGCATCATATAAACTTTGCTGTAATTAAGTGGAGGTGCAGAAAAGTACATTTTTAAACTATCAACAATATGCATGTAAGGATGTGTACTATTAATAAGATATATGTAAGCAAACACTTGTTTAAAATATTTGCACCATTTTGAAAGGTATTGCATTTACGGTTCTAACCATCAACATCAGAATTGCGATAACATGAGTAAGCAAAAGTGAATTTTTGTGCATTTAGCTTCATTTGAAGTTTTAACGGGTTGTACCGACTTTCTTTTAGAAATTATTAGATTGAACTTGGATTGAGTTTGAAAAATTTGAATCGCATTAAAAATGTTCAACTTATATGAAGAAACATTAAATTAAACACTTCACATGTGTTGTATTGGGAGATCTGTTTTAGAAGGGTAAAACAGAGGTTTGCGGTACATTGTTGTTCCTGTGACATCCCTTGATTTTTTTTTCTATATGGAGAAAAATTATAGTTTTAAATGCTAAGTTTAAGCATGATGTATTTGTGTTACTCTAGTCTAACTTCATTATTCAATAGCTCATATCAAATTGTCTTAGTATATGCTACATTAGGTGTGATTCGGAAAAAATTGAAAGGTAAAAAGTACACAATCTTGTTCAAAGTATATCACATTGAAAATAATTTTTTCTTATTTTTATGGTATGCATCCGATGTAGTCATTGAAATTTATCAGTTAAAATCACGGTAAATCCGGAGATCAGGTCACCGCAAATTTTTTTCTAAGTACAAAATCGGGCCAAGTTGGCCTGTGGTTGGCGCTTTCTTCCGTGTTTTGAAATTGGCTCCACCCATCCTCAGTGATGTCATTTACCGTCATTAGAAATAGGCTCCTCCTACCAAAATGATGTTTTGGTAGAAGAACCCTATTTCTAAAGACAGACTATTGTGTTTGTTCTAAACAAGATTTTCTAATATAAATGATAATTTAATTTAACTTAAATAACAGTGAATAATACTAAAAAAAACGTTACAAAATCAGATTTTTGTGTATTTTAAGAAAATTAAATAACTTTATAAAACTGCAGGATAAAAAAATTAATAATACTCATGTAAACGTTCCAAAATCAGATTTTTGTAAAATTTAATATTTTTATGCTACAATTTTATCTGTGCATATCGCACGTATCAAGATCGCTTTCTCCATCTAACTGAGGATCCATATAAAGGAAGGGGTTCGACCTACAGGTCCGTGTAAGGGCAGGGATTCGATCTAAAGATCGAAAATTGTGGAACGGATGTATCGGTGGTCCGTATAACGGGGCCCCCAGTGATCTCCGGTTTATTAGGAACGGTCGCCTGCGGCGCCCAGACACAGAATATGCTAGCTACAATTTTATCTGCATATCGCACGTAGCAAAATCACTTTCTCCAAAATAAATCATATAACGAAAGAACAAGCAAACACGCACAACAATGGCCAAAAATATTGATAGAAACGTTCTTTTACTTCAAAAAACTGTAGCAAACACAAAAACGTATTCTTATTGGATGTTACACAATTTCCGCCGAAAACATCCGATACAAGAGGTTACCAGATTGCAACATAAAGCGCTCACAAAGTGCGTGGCGTCTTCTCCGATTTAACCTCACAAAGTGCGTGGCGTCTTCTCCGATTCAATCAAGGTGACCTAATCTCCGGATCAGCCAAAATCACATTTTGAGTTATCTTTTATGGGTAAAGTGAAACATTTTCATTGCATGTACTACACAGAGATGTACTACACAGATTCCATGCCATAGGTTTCTGTCGATCCACCTTTCCTGAGAGTCAGCCCATCACTTTTGGTCTCAATTTGAAATTCTGCAAAAATTCCGTAGAACAGCCTCCCCCTTTTTAAACATCAGAACAAAATGTTTGTCGTAAAATAAATGTATTAAATGTGAGGAAAACTGAATTGATGGATTTTCTGATGAAGATTGCACCTACTTAATAGGGGGTAAATGTTACCCTTTCTTAAATTGATGTGTATGATTTTTAAATTTCTGAGGCATTTAAAAAATTTATTTTTAAAGTAACTAAACATATTTAAAAACAAAAATAAAAGCAAAAATTGCCATGATAGCGGAAATCAACCTTTGTTCTTTAAGGTAATTGTCTTTTGTGTACTTTGTTTTTTTTTAGCAGAAAATTCCAAGTAAGCAGGGGGTGTCCCGAAGGCCAAGCAACCCATGTGATTGCTTGGGGCCTCGTGTTTGGAGAGGGCCTCAAAAGTGGAAAGGATAATTTTTTTTTTATCCTAAGCCTTTCTTAACTTTTGTTTGGAGCTAATTGTTTCAACGTAGCATCTTAACACTAATTTGCCCCTCCTACAATTTTTTTGGTACTTACCTATTATCCCGTCGACCATTTCAGTCGAAATTGAAACTGTCGCCAAAAGGTAGATTTATCTCCAATAATCGAAAACTATGATATTACAACACACCGTGCAAACCTTGGTCACTAAAGCAGAAGCCATCCATTTTTGCTTTGGTAACTGCGCATATTAAAGCATGCTGTTTTTTTCTGTACCGGCAAAATGATTTAAATTTGGGACTTGCCTACTACAGAAGAGCATGCAGTGGCCTATTTTTAACAATACGGAATTCTGGCATCTAAAAATATGTATGTTAATGGCTTATGATATGGGTCTTTATGAGAAAACAGACAAACAGTGGCGATGCAATGTGAAAGACTGTCAGTAACGTGATTACTTACGTATTATATCGTCATTCATGTCGGTCAATTTGTGTTAAGCGTTTTGTTTGCATCTTTATCACATGAAAATGTAAGCAAAGTTTTTTTAAATGTAAACAAAACTTCCTAGCTGATGATAATATTTTGGTTACAACTTTTTATTGACTACTTTCTGTGAACTTTTTGTTGACAACTGAAAGTTTGCCAATGGTCGACGGGATAATACCTAAATACCTTTTTTTTATTATTTTGTGTTATTCTGATATTTATTTTCAGTCATTTAGATTTCAGTACTTGTTATCTGAATGGGGTTTGAAGCTGGTGATGCAGAATCTATTCACTTTTGTGCATTTTGTGGCTACAGGGGCCCTATAGAGCCTACTAGGCCTTGGTCTAAAAAGTTTTACCTAATCTGTATTCCTTCCTCACCCTGCCTAAACTATAACTATATGCTTTTTAGTGGTAGAAGATGAATTAACAAAATTATGGCAATTATCATTGTCGAACAGTGACATAGTTTCAATTTTAAGGCCCAGAAGCAACATCTTTAGTTGGCCTCATGCACAATATTTTTCTTTTTTATATGAGGACCCCCTAAAATATTAGTAGGTAATTTATCAGTATGAAGGGAAAAAAGGATGGAATAATTAACTAGCGAATAAAAATATACATTCAATAAAGACATGAGTATAAAAAATAATGTAATTATATATAAAAAAATATATATAGATATATGAAAGTGCAAATGAGGCAAAATAAGTAAGCAATCTTATTGATCAACAAAGGGAGGGTAATAGAAAATATTAAAAGCATTTATAAAATAATACGAGCAATGTAAAACAAGGCAGTTCAATTTTACACGATCTGATCAGAAATCAAAATGGCGACAAAGAGAAAAAGCAATAACTATAAGCACTTGATAAGTACATCAAAACACTGAGAACAATCAGTTGAAACTTATAAATGGTGACAAGACCATGCCAAAAGACTGTAAGCACACAGAATAGAAATGGAGGTTTATTCAGAATTGCACTCTCATCAGGACAGTTCGTACAGCCTGAATTAAAACTGAAATAATAGCCAGGTTCTAACAATGGTGATAGTATATAACTATCAATCCCATTGGCACTGTCTAGTGGCTAATGGATGGAAATATAAGACAATCAAAAAGAAATAAAAATAAGAAATAGCGATAACCAAAGAGCTTTTATTTATAGCTCTTTGGCGATAAACCACCAATTGAGTAACACCCCTTCACCTGTCACTTTCTTAGACCTTTCAAGATTGATGACCTTGGAGTCTACGGAGGACAGACCCCCTGTGGTTTCCCTATCATCTGGAAACATCCCTCGTTGTTTTGTTTCGCTAGTTTATGGGCGCTTTAAAAATAAAAATAAATGCTATGTGAACAAAATCTGTCAAAAATTACAAGTTTTTTAAGATGATCTTTTTGATGAAAAAAATTTAATATTTTGTGATTTTCTAATGAATGAAAGAGATTTATACAACTAGAAGTTTAAAATTTCGCAAAGTTCTTAATATTTGGATGGGCTACAAAACAGTTTGCAAAAAATCAGGAAGGTCAGGTTATAGACTTTATTAATTTAGAATAACTCTAAAGTAAGATCAAGATTCCTCTATAACTTGATTTTTAAAATTAGTAATACTATTATAAGTAGTGGAAGGTTTAAGGGTGCATGTTTCTTTTTGTAATTCAATGTAATTTAGAATAATTATTTGTTTTATTTTATATTGTTTAGTATATATATTTTTTAAAATCTATATACCTACCTTTTAATTTTTTTACAGATGCCATTTATACACTTTATGGATTCTTTACTCTTGTTTGGAATTTTCTTTACTGTTTCATATTCATATAATATCGGTGTGATTTCATCTGGATTTCCGGTTTTAGAAATCAGGTATAGTGTAAAATATAAGAGTATTTTTATTTCAATACTTTTTGCCCCTAATCAAAGTATTTCTTAACTGAAAAACTGAATTCATTTTAATACATTCTATGAAACAAACCAGTTATCAAAAAATATTTTTAGTAAAATAAGGTAATTTGTTAGATATTTTCATTTAAAGTGTTATAAAAAAATTATCACTTATTATTTTTATAAAGTTAAAACTATTTATTCATAAAAGGGAAAAATCCATTATGATTTTCAATATAATCCAAGTATATGGTAAACTAGGCCCATTTCATCATTTTTATTTTACTCCATTTCACCTTTTTGACTTTCAGTTTGTCGATTTGTCAAGCACTGAAGAAGGGGATCCAACTTATCTTAAAATTAGCTGTATGCTGCATGGTCTATAAATTTGTGCTGAATTACATTGTTTTAAGTTTTGTTTTAGGCTCTAGTGTTTGATAAGCCAGATATGGCATTAACAACTGAAACTTAGGATGTATACAAATTATATTTAGATTTTTTTTTGTATGATTATCGTTATTCCTAATATTTTTTTACTGTACATTAAGATCTTGAGTAATCATCAATTCCAAAATATAACCATATATCAGAATAGAGGGATCAAAATAGGCCTGTAGATGTGTCATATCTTTTTAATTATTTCTGTAAGGATTTTTGAGAATTTTTATTTTTATCTTTAAATAGCAAGGGATTTCATCCAACAATCATTTCTGTGAGTGTTGTCATTTTAAAAACACCAACTTTTATGTTATTTTGAAAAGAAATTGAAAGCAAACATACATTGATTGTTTACTGTTAATACAAATCAAGCTATCCCCATATCAACATAAAGTGGAGTATATTTAATTTGATGTCTAAAGAAAAATAAAATTTGTTTCTCACAGTACTTGTATAGTTTCTGAATTGTGACATTTGAAAGGCAATATAATCAAATTTTGATCATGTTGCGGCTATAAATTTTGATCGTATATGGCTGAATTTCTGATAATTCAATTTTGTGTCCCTTGGGTTAAAAAAAAATTATAAGTAAGACAATATTTTTTGCAGTATTTATTTAGTATTCAATGTGTTCTACTTGGTTTTCAACAAAAAAAATATTTTCAATAATATTAAATAAGTTTTAGAATATAGCGATTAATAGGTAAGTGAAAAATACAATTTTATTATTTATTTTTGATGTGTCATTCCTGTCATGCATATAACTATTGTTAATATACGTGAAATTAAAAAAATAAAACGTGTTTTGTTAGCACATATAAACAAGTTTTGCATAATGTATATTTTATTTTCCAGTGTTAGTTTTGATTTCTGTGAGAAATAAAAATACGCCAAAACGTCATGTTTATTTCTGTCATGTGAACAGAATGATTTATGCAACTGGAGTGACACATGGCCAGAATCAGCTTTGAAATGATGGTAGGACTTTTTTAAAGGATTTTTCTGTAGTTTTGGTGAACAGGATCATCACGAATCGAAATTTCTGTAAAATTTTAGAAAACTTGTCAAGACAGAATGAGATATTTTAATTAAAATATCCTTTTTATAAAACATTTATATCACAAATCAAAATTTCTGTAAAATAAAGAAAAAATTGTAAATAAAGAATGAAATATTTAAATGAAACCATATACACCATATACAGTGCGAATTTTTAATTAAAGATTTACATCAGACAGTGTGCATTTCGTTTTTCATGGAGCGGGGTTATCATTATTGTATATAACTTACACGGATTATATGTACCCGTGTAATGGCCAGATACATGGTTAACAACTACTGCATGAATTGTTGCAGGCATACTCACATAACGTAGGTACATAGTCGACAGCTACTACAAGAAGCTATTCCAAGTTATGAGTTTTTCAAAAAACAAGTGTGCTGGTTGCTGAAGATGGTTAGTAAATAATATCAGGAAATAAGTTCTCTCATATTTCATTAAAGTCGGCGAAGATCTGAAGCTACAGTAACACTCTCATTTAGACACAACTTATTATTTCCTTTCCTATCTTCTTGTGTTTTGACTTTGACGGACTCAACATAAACAAACATGTGCTCCTGCAAATGGTGCAAAAGAACCCAAGTCCGTAAAGCTATATTTTTAAATATTGGTTTTAGAGCAAAAATGTTTACAGAGTTCTAGTTTTCAGAACTTTTCACCCCATATGCATACAAAATATGGAATAATTTAACGAAATTTTAAGTTAAAAATAACTATGAAAATTTTAATCAGTTGAAAGGGGGAATGTGTCGGCATAACAATTTCCCCCCCTTTCTGCTATTTATATTTTGCTTCTTTTGATGGAGGAAAGTATCGTGAGAGGTGCTTTCTTTGACACTAGATCACAGCTTAATCTTATTATTTTTGTTTATTTTTTGTTGGGAGATAACATGCAGGGGAAAATGTTGCTCTCATAACAAAGGGCCAAGCTGAGCGCTTTTCTCATCACAAAAGGACAAGGAGAGCACTGTTTTCAACAAAAAGGCAGTCAGGATGCTGCACCCTTCTAAAACAGCCTGGGGCAGGGTCATCCATACAAATTAAGCACCCCCCCCCCTACAAACATTTATCATGGGCACCTTCCTTCATATATGATTTTTATTTTTCAGTAAATTTTTAATATCTTCTCCCACAAAAAATATGGCATCCCTCACGAGTGATTGTCGTATCCCCCCTCTTATGGGCAGTCCTACCTGGGCGAAACTCTGCAGTCCATAAGCATTGCCACTATCACTCTTGAGTAATAGTGGCAATGTTTAATTTTCCTATGTTCTAGTGTTTAGGCTATCATGTTATATGTTAAAGAATTTTTACCATTGTCAAATATTTTAGCTCATTTGTGGTATAACAAAATAAGTTATTTTTCAATGATTTAGTGCTTGTTACATTATTATAATAATACAGATCAATTAGTCTTTTCATATAAACCATCATTTTGATGATGCTGTGCCATTCTGGTGACATAAATATTTTCCTCCATAAAAAATATATATTAAATTATTAGAATTCTAAGAAATTTTGATAAGGTCAACCTTGAATGATGATGATTTTGCAAAAATGCTATTTGCAAAAATGAGCTCAGTAAAATCTGATAGAAATGCTATGATAAAATTATCTCTAAAAATTTACACCTAATGAGGAATTTCATTAAAAAAATTATATTTTTGCAAAATAATTATGCAGTATTTACATATTATATATTAGAAATTATATGTTTGCATTATTTGAATTGGTGTGGAAAACATATAATTTTTTGGTAATTTGCACATTTTTGACGCAAATAAACATATATGACATATGTTATATAGAAATGATGTTTTTGTCAAGTTTGCATTCAAAATATGCATTAAAATTCCATTAAATAATACGAAACAGCTTAGTCATCTATTAGAAATCTTAGAGATCATTATCAAGAACTTATTCTAAGCAAAATTTTCTAGACACTATAAAGTTAAAAAAACTTTTTTTGGGGTACCTGAAAATTGACAATTATCAGAAATTCAGCCATACATAAAATTAACGTATTTATTTTTGTATACTGAATCATAAACTCAAATAAACATTTCTGTTGTTTATTTGAAAATTTTTTAAATACCATATTTGCATAGTTTGAAGGATAGATAATAACCACTCAATTCCTACTTGAAAGTTTCTATTTTAACAATATTTTATTTATTAACGACGTATTGCATCACCAAATTTTATATAAATGCAGTTTCAAAGATCCTTGCTTATGCTCTAAGCAGATGAATTTAATTTTTGATCATTTAATTTTATTTTTCTTTAGTTTTTGTCAGACTATTATTTTATCTTCTATGTTAATGGCCTATTTGGCACTTAAAAGGCATGACAAAGGCCAACATTTTCAATCAGGGTTCGGTATTCTTCAGTAGAAAAACCAAATGTAGTAGTACGTTGAATATGTAGAATACGTACAATACGTAGAATATGTAGAAGTATAGAAAACCTATCATATATCACTTTTTTCTGGTGCAAGATGTAATATAATTTCTAAACTTATTTTCTTACATTTTTATTATTCAGCATGGTTTACTTCCTGTAATATTTTTTAAATTCAAAACAATATACGTATGAAAATGATGTAATTTGTAATTTCAAAATATGAGATTTCAAAACAATATATGAAAATAATGGATAACTGAATCTTATTATGGTATGAAAATGCAGTATAATTTTTAAAAATATTTTACTTTTTTATTATTCATTATTTTTTATATCTTGAGTATTTTGTATATATCCTCAATGAAATAAAATACTAAACTATCAACCATATGGAAACTGAGCTCAAAACAACATCTATAGATGAGTAGCCTTGCCAAAACACTGCTCAAAATTCTTGCATTGATTGCTAAACTTTGAGTCTTTTCAAACTGCTCATATGGCCAGAATTTGATTAGATATTAACATTTACTCATTCAAAACAGTTATTTGTATATCATACCTAGTGTTTTAAACAAGTAAGAAATTTTGAAATGCTCGGAAAAGATAGTTTTTTCTCAAAAACTTATAATAAAGCTGATTTTTTGGAAATTTTAGGTATACTTATGTACAACTCAAACTGCTGCTAAAGAATAAAATTAAAATAACTTCATTAAAGTAACATACAATATAAAATTAATAGTATCAACTGGTTTTAAAGACAAAAATAACCTTCTTCATCAGGATGCAGAAGCTTCACTTGTTGGAGAAAGATTGATAACTTATGCAAGAACTTTTGATGCAAGGTTTTTTATTTTAATTGTGTTCTTATGAACAACTGAACAAGTGATTTGAATCCTTTGTTGGATGCTCACTTTCTTGCCTTTTGTCTTTTCCTACAATTGACAACACTCTTTCCCTGCTTCTGCCACATTTTCTGTTCTTACATTAGTCGCTTACCTTTCTCTGATGACTTGTGTGCGAAAAAGGCTGTTTTTGCCTTCAAAACTGGTCAGTTCTATTAATTTTGTATTGTATGCTGCTTTTAATGATTTTAATGTTACTTATATTTGTTAACTTTTCATAATAAAAAATTAACTTTTTCATAAGAAAGATGTAAATTTTACAAAATATACAATGAATTTTGAATTACATTTAAAGCAAATGTTTAAAAAAAATCCAAGATTTTAGGAAAAAATACTCAGGGTTCATCCCCCCCCCCCCCCCTATAAAAATTTTTGGTTTTTTGCAGCTGTTAGAATTTCAATCATGTCTTAAAAATAAAGGAATCTAAAGTGTCCCCTTCTGATGAATATTGATGTGCCCAATCCTGATTTCAATATATCATCAAATATAAATTAAAACCTCAGTCATAGTAAATTTTTTATTAAATGCACTATAGTACTTGATATGTGTTAACATTTGTTTTTTCTAGTGATGATAATTTTATGAAGCGTGCTGTTTCTGCCATGGCAGAAATTCCAGAATCCATGAAAGATGCTATACATGGTGTCAAGATGGGAGTTTCATCAGACATATGCGACAATGCTAAGGTGCTTCTAATTTCTTTATAAAAATAATCAATATTGTGATCTAAGATAATTAAAATATTTGAACCCTGCAGTTTACAGTTTTAAGAAGGTAAAAAAAACAAACCTGATTCATAATGGTATGATTCAAACTCTGGTATGTAAAAATTACTCTGGAAGATATCGAAAACTCATTTCCAAGTTGAAGTATGAACCTTGATAAATTAGTTTAAATATTTTAGCTAAACTAAAAGCTTTTTAGTGTTGCTTGAACTTTAAAGCTCTTACTAATTTTTTTTTACTATTTTATACTATACTAAAATTTTAAAATCCCTTTAAAGAATTAATGCTATGAATCTATTGTTGTCTATGCTTGATTATATAGTACATCAGACCTAATTTTACAGTACATCAGACCTAATTTTACAGTACATCAGCCCTAATTTTACATTTAGAAATAAAATAGGTGGAAATGTTTTTAAAACTGTTATATCATATCCTCTGGATTGATTGTCAAGTTTTAGAATTCAAAGACAAGTTCAAAAATCAGGATGGCTTCAACTAATTCAAAGTAGCTTGAAGCTTTAACAGAATCTAAATACAAACACTAGCTTTGTAACTATCTCCAAAGTTCTTCCAAATGTTGCATATTTGAGAGTAAAAGTTCTTCCAAATGTAGCATATCTGAGAGTAATCACATGAACACTTTTATGCAAAACAGTTGCTATTGAGTTACAAGATATTTTATCCAATTACATATGAGATGTTAATGCAAGTTTTTAAGAAAATGCTTTTGAGTTAACAAGCACTTAAATACAGAGTGGTTGAAAAATGAAAAAAGGAGGGGGGGGGGGGGGGGGGGAAGGTGACACGTGAAAACTTATTTTTAAAATTTGAATTATTTTTTTGTTATTTAATGTTTTATGTGATTTCGACTGTTTTTTCCCCTTTTTTTTTATCCACTATCCAGATGTAGAAAAAAACAAATCACACGACCAGAAAGAGCAGACAATTGCAAGTAAAAATATATCAGTTTCAAATCTCAAGCACAAATTCTAATTTTGTTTAAAGATTTTAAAACAAAAGTCATTTTCGGCTCAAAAAAACGAACTTTTGTTTTTAAATCCTCGTGTCGGGAAAAGTACCGACAATTTCGACTAATAATTTGCATTTTTAGAAAGCTCAAAGATTAGGCTTTCTTACAAGCCCAATCTGGTCGAGAAGTAAGAAAAAATAGCTGCACAATCCGGATTTTAAGGAAGTAATAATTTTCAATTTCTCGGCCAAACCGTGAAAGAAGGAATCGATTTTTCACCCACATGCGTGCTCAGGCCCATGGTGTCTATATAATAAAAGGCAATGTCTGTCTGTCTTATACACTATAGGCTCGCCAACTGCGCATCGCAGAACTACGAAATTTGGCAATCGGAGACCCGAGGTGGGGTGAAAGTGACACGTGAAAACCAATTTTTAAAATTTGAATTATTTGTTTTTGTTATTTAATGTTTTATGCGATTTCGACCGTTCCCCCCCTTTTTTCTTCACCATCCAGACATCGTAGAAGAAAACAAATCACACGACCGGGAAAAGTAGACAGAGCGAGTAAAAATATATCAATTTCAAATCTCAGGGATAAATTCTAATATTTTTTAAAGATTTTATAACAAAAGTCACTTTTGGCTCAAAAAAACAAACTTGCATTTTTAAATCCTCGCATTTGGAAAAGTACCGACAATTTCGACTAATAATTTACATTTTTAGAAAGCTCAAAGATCAGGCTTTCTTACAAGCTCAATCTGGTCAAGAAATAAGAAAAAGTAGCTGCACGATCCTGATTTTAAGGAAGTAGTGTTTTTCAATTTCTTGGCCAAACCGCGAAAGAAGAGATTGATTTTTCACCCACATGTGCACGCAGACGCACGGTGTTTCTATGATGGAGGGGAGGTGGGCGAGGTTATGACATCACGGTTCTGATGAGGTTATGTCAGATATGCATAGCTAAATTGAATGGAACATTTGATATTTGTGTCTGCCAAATAATAAATGTGTGTCATTAAACCAAAACAAACCATCCATTTTATTGGAATAAATTATTATTTTCGAAATAAATTACTTTTTATTTTAAATTTCAATTTGCTTAAAATGCATTTGTTAATTTTTTAAAAACGTCATTTTTTCTTACAACTCAACCCAAACCTTTCACTTTGTTGTGTTAGCAGTTTCTTTGGAGCAGTTTATCCGTATCAAGATAAGAATTTATTTTACTTCATTATTGTTCTTTTAAGAACATAAACTTCTCCTTCTCTTTTTATAACATTACGTATTAAGTGTATTTACACGTTTATAGTGTATTTTATTTATATTGTTTTAAAATTATTCTGATTTAAACAAGGGCTATATATTGTTCTGATTTAACATGTTTTCGACTTCTATTGTAGAATTGTATTTAGATTTTTGTTTAATTTGTAAACATTCTATTCAGTTTAGAGTTTATTTTAACAGTGAACTATTGGTATTATGGGTGTTTATAATTTTGTTTCGTGTTTTTATTAAAAACAAAAAAGCTTTTAATATATACAAACTTAAATAATGAATGTTTTTGTTTTTGGAATACATTATTTTCCATCTTAAAATTTAATTATTAGTGTTAACGTCATTAAACTAAAACAAACTTAGTTAACTCCACTGGGTTATGGCGCCAGCAAGTTTGCCACTGTCAGAATTTTCAAGGGTTGTGAACAGGCTGGTCGCCGAAGGCGGCTTGTTTATTAATATATGGTGAGTGTTGTCTGGTTTATATATTGTTCACTGGGATTTATGACTGTTTGAAACATTTCCCTCTCTATAATTCGTCTAAACAACCTTAATAGGGATTCGGTCTACATTGGATCCTTAAGATCCATTGTCAGAGTACCATTTAAAAATCTGCTAGATTGTCAATTAGACTGCACAGTATCATTTATTTTGATCTTATTCACTGTTTTAAGAGTAAAAATAAGGAAATTAAATGGTTTGTCTCTTAAACATTTCAAAATTTATTGTTTTGCGTTGTACTAGTTATTTGCACATATGTCATTTCCCGGTCACTTTAGGCAATTGTTCTGAATGGCAAGAAAATAAAATTTTCATTTTAAATAATTTGAAAAAAAATTGAGACCAGTTGTTTGTTATTCTATAGAACTATCTGAATGCAATTGTATCAATTAGATGTTAGAAAACAAACTTTTTTTTATGAATTTTCTATTTGCAAAATAGACCCTGCTTACAGAAAATAACCATACTAATGTTTTGTCAAAGTCTAATGTTGTGTGAATATTGTTTTAGGATGGACTTGAAATTGACTGGGATGGTTCGCCAGTTAATTATACCTGTTACCATCCTAAAAATCGATTGCCTGTTTCACATGTGAGTATACAGATGAATATATATATATATATATATATATATATATATATATTGACAATTCCGCATTAATGTAGGTTTTCTGAACTTTGCTATTGCTCTATATAAATTCAAAGTATTATTGATTTTATTATCTTTAACTATTGTTACGAATCTTCGTATTAAACTCTGCCAGTGTGTGTATGATTCTATCTATGTTATATAATTTCCCAGAATATTTCATTTATAGAAGTGACTTAGGTATCAAAATTAATCTACAGTTCTTGCATGAGCAATAATATGTACATATTTCAATTTTGTACACTCATACATATTTCAATTTCTAATTTCTGAAAATGTTATAACATTTTAACAGGGTTTTTCATAAGGACAGTTTTATACTGCATAAGTGGGTAGCAATAATAACAAAAATTGAGGGAGGTGGGAATCGAAGTGTTGTATTCAAAAATTAAAATATGACTATTTTAGTAATTTTATAAAATATCCTAAATTTTGCAAATGAAGGAGTAGGAGGGGTGGAGAAAGCCACCCTTCCTTACATAATGTGACCATGAAACCTAAGCTCTAATACAGAATTGTCTAATTGGTAGGCCTCAATCAATGGTAATGCTTAGATAATATATTTAAAAGTAACTGAAATCTTAAAATTTATTTAAAATGTGAACAAATATTAATACTTAATGAAATACGTAACTGTAATATGGATCATTAATTGATATACATAAAATGTACTCAGCACTTTTCAATGACTAAAAGGGCTTAACTTACAAGCAAAGTGTTGCAACTTAAACTACTCAACAGTAAAAAATCTTTATGACCATTAGAATAAGTAAATGTAATCATTATGAAAAAATATATATCCTTCAAACCCCAATAACAACACTGAAAATAATTTAATAAAAAATTGTTTTTCACACTGCTCAAATTCCAGTTTTGTATTGCATAAATTCTTTTCATGCTGCACAATGTATGTGCTGCTGCACATTACCCCCCCTACCCACACACACACACACACACCTACTTTTTAAGGTTAAAAGGAGTATTTAATCATTCTAATTGCTATATTTTTGCACTGGAAAAAGATAAAAGTTTGGAAATGTTTGTCAAAGTATAATTTGCTTGTTTCAATTCTAAAGTCAATATCAGTAATCATGAATATTCACTTGTTATTTAAAAGTAAATATTAAATTTTAAATAACAGAGATTCTGCCATTTGTATGCTCTGCTTATTAAACCCCATTTTCAATGGAATGCACCCCAAAATATCACACAAATTCAATCTTCAGAATTTTCTAATTATCATATTTAAATTATTTTGATAGCTATCCAATCAATTTGAAAATTTCATAGACGGATAAAACTTTTTTCCAGTAAATATGTTTTAATTATTTCCTCAGTTTATTATCTTCTCTAGAGTTCGTTTCTTCCCAATTAGAATACTTATCAGAATTGATGATCGTTTTAGACATAAAATTATTGTATATTTTGCATAGGACATTAATTTATAATTAAATATAATTTTACTGCTACTTTGTAATACTTAGTTCTATTATTAAAATTATTTAATAGAGCTAGGCTACACAAATAAAAAAAAAAAATTAACAACACTACTTATTGAAGCACAAAATACAAGTATTAATTTTCAAAGCTCTTATTTCTTAGAATTCTGATTTATTTTTATGTTGGAATACACTTTAGGGAGCAGTTATAAGAGTGTTCAGTTTTGTGAAATAAGATGCATTTTTAGGTAAATTAATGTTTGAAGAATGCTGTGGATGCATATTTGGAATTAATAACATTTTCTCTTTTAGAATGTGGAAGCTACAGAAGAATGCACTCTTGATGAAAAGTTTTATGTAAGTAGAATTTTTTGCTTTAATATTATTGCTAGAAGCAATATATATATATGCATACAGGGTGTCCAGTGCTATCGGTGCCCAATAGCTATTTCCTAAACTTTTAGTCACAGAGATATACTTCCAATTGCAAAAATGTCTTAAAGTTTAAAATCTATTATCTTAGAAACAGTTTAAATCAATAAATGCATTTCTGAAAGAAATACGAAATATAAATTTTTATACAACCCCTGGTCCTACCAATTATATTTAAGAAAATCAACCTCATACAATTTTATGCAAAATAAAAAAAAATCATCCTTTTATGGCCAAAATTGACCGACTTATAGCTGTTTAAAGTTGAGCACTTTTTGTGCTGAGAAATGGTCAATATGGTCCCTGATTGGTTGGTTGTCTGAAACGGGACATTTTTATGCGTGAAAAAACGACTTGAAAAAAGTCATAAAGTTTAATGCTTCATAACTCTGTGAATTTTGGTTGTAAATGGAAGATTTCTTTTATTTTTATTTTGCATGAAATTGTATAAGGATGATTTTCCTTAATATAATTGATAGGACCGACGGACCGTATAAACATTTATATTTTGTATTTCTTTCAGAAATGCATTTATTGATTTAAACAGTTTTTAAGATAATAGATTTTAAAATTTAAAACATTTTTGCAATTGGAAGTATATCTCTGTGACTATTGGTTGAAGAAATAGTCATTGGGCACCGATAGCACTGGACACCCTGTATATGTGTGTATATATACATAATTGAACTAAGAGTTAAAATTGAACTTGAAGAGACAGTGTATATATATATATATATATATATATATATATATATATATATATATTATTTCTATAAGTACCCTTCTAACTAAAGAAAGCTTATTTCAAAACACTCCATGATTTTTACAATAATTCAGCATCTACAAACTTTATATTGGTCTTTCAACTCCATTAGCTGTGATGCTTGCAGGTAGTGGTCACTTCTTTAGTAATCACTCTTTATAACCAAATTAATTAAAAATATGCACTTGCTATGCTTCTACATGTCTGCTAATTCCTGTAGTGATATAAGTATGCTTTCCCTATCATCTTCTTAATATACCCTAAATAACCTACTACGTGGGTACATAGGCCGCTATCAGTGGAGAAGGCAGACATTTTTATTAGGGGGGAAGGACCCATCAGGCTTGGTTCCAGAAATCTCATGAGATAGGGAAAAAATAAAGTGTATCTCCCTAAAATTCAAAAGGTCAGTATCGTTTAAAACTGTTATTTTGTTCTAGAAATATCTATATTATTGGGGTTTTATGAGTTATTTTGTTCACGGTCTTCCTGTCACCATTATTTTGGCAAAAATATCTGTAGGTTATAGAAAATAAATTGATTCTATGCCATAAAATAACACACACATTAAAAATAAATGTTTCATGCTGATCTGACAAATATTCTATGAATTAAATTGATGAATGTTTGGATTCTTGACTGAAAAAATCAGACCCTGACTATGACAATCAGAGGACCCCTGCAAAAAATCATTGGGGTCCCTGCATGACACTTCTTATAAAATATAGGTTAACGAGTAAGAAGTTATTCTTTAAGTGAATAGATTTTGTTAAAAATTACAGCCTGTATTGGAAACAAGAAAACAAATTTAGGTTATGTTATGTTGCATGTGTTTAAATCTAAAATTACTAATAATTGAACACTTCTTTTTATTTAGTAGCAAAATACATCACATCTATATACCCATTACTCTTGAAGTTCCTAAAACAGTGTTATTATGACAAAGTTTATAAAATAACTATTTTCATATTTTTGGTGTTTCATAAAATATATCCATAATTTTTAATATAATAGAAAGAAAATATCCACAGACTACCGATTTTAAGGTACTTCTAAGTCCAGTGTCCAGTAGATTGCAAGTGCAATGGAACATGATGATAAAATAGTGATTAGCTGCATGCTCTCGCTTGGTGGCACATTTTGCAATTACAATCATATTGTGCAGTGTATTACACTTGAATGTAGCTCTTAGTATGTGATATGACTGTAAAATTAAAGTTTTGCATCTCAATAAACAATGTTGTTTAAGATTTTTTTAAATTGATCATACAAGGCTAATGGCTTTATTGTCAAATGCCTGGCATTTGTAAATAAATAAATAACCAAACGAGGATTAAATGGAAATAAATTTAATTATGTGCATGTTTAAGGAAGAGGGTAAAATTACGGAGCCCTGGGTCTATATTATGGCATAATATGAATCCAAATAACAATTCACCTCTAATGGATGAGACTGAGATTAATACTCCCAGAATTCACTTAATAGGGGCATTCCCAAAGCCATGCATTCCAAAATAGAGAAAGTAAAAATCAACAGGCCTATGTCAGAATTTATATTCCACATTTTTTTGCAAAATCCCCATTAAAATGCAATAGACATTTAATTAATATCCCATCAAATAAATAACTGTTGGTGAATTCTTTAACATTAAAATACAAAATTAGTACTTTAAGTATTTTCTCTGGTGAATGGAATGAACTAGATCCACAAGAATGATGTTAACAAATTTTTTGTGTAATATTGTGGAAAGTAAATACTCGTATATATGATGATACTTACTACTTTTTAAATTTTATGTAATTTTTTTGATGAATTTATTTGAAAAACGTGCAATATCTCTGGAACAGTTCATGAAATTGGTGTCATTCATTTTCTAATGAAAAATTATGTTGGAAATGATTATTTATTTAATATTATTGAAAGTTCTGATGTTTTCAAAACTTCATTGAAAAATTGGAGGGTCTTCTACACATTTGATTGCATTTAAAATCAATATGGTTCCAGTATTCACTGATTGTAATAATTGTACTAAATTTTTTTCAAAATGTTTCATACATTCGTGAGATATTATATCCATAGACTCATACTAATATACATACATAAAAAGAGATCAACTCAAAAATGTTTGATTCATTTTCAGGAATACTCAAAATGTGTTCTTCCACCTCGTCCTTCCACCACGTTTTCGACCACCTAACAATTATTTTCCTATACATTATATCAATTATGTAGTGAAAGTGATAAAATTTTAAATGCATAATACTTTTAAAAACGTGATAATTAATAAAATACAAAATACATATTTTTTATTTACTTTTTATTATTAAAAAGTATTTGAGTTTAACAACCTTGATGGCTTATAATGTAAAAACATATCTTTTTCAGGCAAAGCATGTTTGCTTAAATGAAAAAATCTCTTATGATGATACAATTCCTACATTGTAAGTACTGAATAGTTTTCTTTAAGTTAATAGTTATCAAATTAATCATTCTAAATGTTTTGTTTCTTAATTTTATCTAAATTGAACATTCTTATTTACATCAAATTTAAGCCCAATTCTTTGATGAGATATCACTTAATAGAGAAAGTAAAATCTATATATATAAAATTGAAAATCTGTCTGTCTGTCTGTTTGTCCCATCATCGTGGCAGAACAGCTGAACCGAATTTGATGAAATTTTGTGGGTAGCCTGGAAATAGTCCCACTTAAAATTTAGCCAATGTTTGGAGTTTCTATGACCAATAGTTCTCGAGATGTTAGTTAGTAAAAACCGAAATTTTTGTTTGTCTCATCATCATGGGAGAACGGCAGAACAGAATTTAATGAAATTTTGTGGATAGCCTTGAAATAGCCCCTATATTAGTCCAAGTTTCAAGCTTCTAAGACCAGACCAGGGTTTGTCAAGATATTAATGAAAAACAAAACTTTTTCCTAGGAGTTCTACTCTCTAACTCGGCGGTTATCCAAATGGAAAGCTTGAAAATCGTTTGAAAGTGAATTAAAACTTTATCTCTGAGTTTGGTGGGAGATTTTTTGCACTAATTAGTCACTTTCTGAAAACATGAATTGTTTGAAATATGAATTTAAATGGAAAATCTATCTCCATGGTTTATTTTTCACAAGCATACATTTACTCAACAGTGAAAAGTATAAAGAAATCAAAATGGTTATTTAATTTCACAGTTTATGAGGAAGATTCTATCTTATATCATGTTGCTCAGAAATGCAATTAAATTAAATCTGTCTGTTAATTTTAATTATTATTTTTTCGATTTGAATATTAAATAAATGGATATAAAAATATATTTTAGAAAAGAACAGTTTGATTTTTCTTTTTATTATATTAATTGTGAACTGCGTATATCACTTTAATTTATTTTGGCAATGAGTTTTAAACTTAATTATATTGTGTTCAGCTAATAAACTCATGTATCGTGTTTACCCATTAAATTCATTTATCCGATTGTTGAAACAGAAAAAGAGTAGAACGGGAATGCGGCATACGATTTTTATTAAATCTTTTCCAATTTGAATAATAAAGATGTATATAAAATAAATTTCATTGCCACTGCATTTTTGACTGGATAATATTGATTACGGTCTTCAGGTTTAAACATTATTATTGATATTTTTGCGGATTATTGATTCAGGGATTGATATTTTCAAGTTATTATGCCATTGTTTTATTATGACAAAGTTGTTTAAACTCATATATATGGTCTGTTGTACGAGTAATCTTCTACAAATGCACTGGTATATCCTCCAATCTATGAGAATATAAGTAGTACAGGTATATTGGCATATATTTTGAGATATATCGGCGTATATTGGAATCAATTACGACCTTCTGATATAAAGATTACAGTGATTATTGATATTTTCAATTTATTACGTCATCTGTTTTATTTTGGCAGAGACTCATATTGTAATACGGGTAATCTTCTACTAATACACTGGCATATTTTCCAATCTGTGACAATATAAATAGTATGGGGATATATATATATTCCCATTTAATTGTAGTGCTTTCAATCTGGCATATATTGGAGTCAATTATGAGTTTATTGATATTTTCAATTTATACATGTAATGTACTAATACAGGTTATATCTTCTAATCTTCGCGTATATAAGTAGTACTGGTCCCTTACAATTTTAATGCTTTCATTTTGCATATATTTATTCAATTTCTTTTTTTTTTTTGTAAATTTGTTTACAAATGGGGTCAGGATGTTTTATTCTTCAGATCTGCCAATGAAGATAATTTTGTATAGTGAGAACAGATTTTTAAACTTCTTTTTAGGATCATTGTATTAAATATTTTAACAGAATATTTTGATTAAAAATGTCATGTAGTATACTATAGGAATTTGCACATAATTGTCAATTTTAAGGTTCTTTATATTATATACTCCGTATGAAGAACTGGTATGCTGTTAGTTTCTAATATATTTCGAGACCAGTTCATGACAACTTCTAGATAATGGTGTCAATTCATTATTGGTTAAAACTGCTAATATCAACTCATTAAATTATACCAAGATTATATTTTTTATGAATTTTAAAAATTTAAATATGAAATGTGCAATATCTCAAGAACAGTAAGTACATGCTAGTGTCTTATAAACAATGTCTTTCACTTTAATATAAAAAGTTATGTATCAAAGAACTATTAACTTAGCCCTCAAAACAATCTCAAACCTGCTGTTAAAACTAAGAGTTTTATGAAAAGGCTTTGAGTGACTACTGCAAACAGTAAGGAATAAAGGTGTCATCCGGTTTTAAAGGCATAAGCAGTTTTCTTCCTCGGGGCAAGCAACAAGTGTGACCTCAGTCACTCAAGTTCAGCATCTACTGCCAAACGTACTTGAGTGAGTGATGTTGTTATTTTTAAAAAAATGTTAAATTGCTACTTTTGTCATAAAAATTCTAATATAGGTACTATTAAATTATTTGCATATTTGTAAATTGAAAAAAAGTGAACTTTCAGTTAAAACTGTTATGGTATTTAAAGAATAAATATGTTTAAAAAAAATAGAGAAAAGAGGCCAAACACCTGTCCTGAAATTGTTAAGCCAAAAAAGCATTGTTTAAATTGAAAAACCAAAGGTTTTTTTTGTTTAATCCAATGAGGTTTGAAACAGCTAACCCTGCTTCTAAGCAGAAAAACTCAAGCTTCAACTTTGTTTTTAGAATTGCAGTAGTTTCTTTAAATGGCATGAATATAATTTTTTAATGCAAGAGGGAGGCAAACTCAAGAATAAGGCTTATAACATTGATTAGATTAATGTTTGTCTTTGTGACCTTGAATGTTTAGGGGGAAGGCATGCCCCCCCCCCCCCCCATTCCTTATGGGCAGCTATGCATACACTGCCTTACAAGATTTACCCTGACTGTCAATTTCTCCCATCTCAACTTTCATAGATGATAATTGATAGATTTCATTGAAGATAAGACTCTATGGATTTAAGATACATTAAAGTATGTGAAAATGCGAACCTTAGAATTGATGAAATACAGTATTTTTCAGTCAATGTTTTACATTGTTGTCAAGTTTTCGTCATAAACTAAGAAAAAGTTAGATTCTCTAAAAGTATCTCTTAACCTTTTCATGGACCATTTATTTCTTTTTTAAATCCCTCATTTTGGTGAAAGTTTCATTATCATTTAGGCAATAGCATTTAATGAAAGAAATTTTATTTTACTGAATTTGTATTTACACTAAAATTTAGGAGATTGAAAGAATTCTTCCCATGGCATGTGTTTTAGTTATAGAGCATATAAAATATAACTTTAGTTTTAAAAGATATCACACATAACTACTAAAGAAACATTTCAGATACTAAAGAAATATTTGTAAAACTTCTCACATTTTTAAAATCGAGATTATTTGTCATTGAAAGGCATGAAATGCATTGTGAAGCATAAGGGCACATCACAGGGTAATTTTATGTAGCATATCCTTTTCTCTTGGGTCTGGATGCGGAAATATAAGAAATAGATGTGTAGTTACAATAAAAACAATATTTTACTCATATTTTGTAACAAAATTGCACAAAGTTTTATTTGGGATATGGCACTAAATCTTTCCCAAATTGAAACAAATGTACTAATTTATTAAACTTTGTTTTTCATCAAATAAACATAGATGGCAGCTCCAAACTTATGTGGAAATTGATAATCACAATGCTGTAATGGCTAGAAAATATATATTATAAGGGTTAATTGTGTTTTCCAAAGGTGTATTTTGCAAGGTCATGTAAGTGGAAAGTTTAACTCACACTGCCCAAAATATTGTTAAATGTACTCATTTTTAAGGTCTAATCATTCTCTTACTATTTATATTAGGATTTTGCATGCATTTTAGAAAATTTTGAGCATAATTTTTACTGAATCATGTACTCTTAATATTTTATCCTTTAAAAATATATGCAGCTCATACAAAAATATTTTTAAAAATTGTTTCATACTACAGTAGCTGTAGAAATTTAATGACTGAAAAGCAAAGAGATGGAATAGTGTTAAAAAGTTACTATTTGTTGAAGTTCTAATCATTGCATTTTAAAAGTACATTTTATATTATCTCAATTTTTCAAATTAAGTTCAAAATCATTATTAAAATTTTATTTTATATATTAAAGATGCATTAGTTTAACTTGAGGAAGTTTATCACAGACCTTGCATACCTTAGAATTAACAGATCTATCCTATGTATACTTAACTTGGTGAAAAAGGGTAAATTAATATATTTGTCTGATCATTTTATTTTATATCTAAAACATGAATGTGACACTGGTGACATAATCAATATTTGTTACACAAAATTACACTTTTCTTAAAAAACATATTTTTTTTTTTTTGTAGAAGTTTGTTTTGTTTAGAATATGCATTTTCTATGATACAGGAGCTTTATTGTTAACATAGAGTAAAAGATATGTTAATGCTATGGAATTATGAAAATTAGTGGTTTATATGAGCTGATATATATGTTGCAATTTATTTCAATATATATTCATTGTGATGTCATTTATATTTTGACTATTTCTTTTAACTTTATCTAGTGGAAACCATAGACCATTGTGGCCAGTTTATGGTGAATACACATTTGTACCTCCTCAGAGGTGGCTACATAATTTGGAGGTATGTATAAAATGTACACATTACATCTAATTGATCTGCCAAATTTCACATTGTTATTTATTAGCTTCACAAAAATGCATAAAACCCAAGTTCAGTCTTTGACAATGCTAGAAACTATCCCTGTGTCTACATGGAGTAGGGGCATGCATGATAAATCTGCAGATCCAAAAGTTCTAAGGTGATGGGTCAGAGGAAGGACAGCACTGTCTCTGTGGCTGTTACCCCTCACTGGATTTTGGTCTAAATAGGGTGGTATTATTCGAAAGTTAGATTTCTACTATAGTGTACCTGGGGTCTTTGGACCAACAAGCAGTGTTGTTCTCCCTCTCTTTACCACAGACTTTGGTTTTACGGGTTTATTCTAGCCTAGTTCCAGATAGTGGGATTAGTAACAACAACAACAAACTGCATAAAAGGAAGTTTCATTTACATTATCTATGGTATAATTTGCTTTTACCAGAAACAAAGAGTGAAGCTCATGAGTTTATTAAAAAGTTCATATGACCCTAATTTGCAGGACACTCAATGATTCACAAAATGAATATATTTGATACCTCAACAGTGATTAAAAATAGCCCATGTAATAGTTAGGTTATGAGCAATATTCCTCATTAAATTTTGGGAAATGTATGAAAGCAAAATCCTTTAAGTAAGAATAAGCAGTGGAGTGCATTTTTCTTTAGTTGCACTTTTTCAGCACAACTAGGCTACAAAAAGAATAAAAAACTGTGCGATGACACATTCTCTGTGCATGGATGCATCATCTTCACTGTGTGACTGCAAATATGCATTAGAGGGAGCGTTGATCATGAAACACAAGTGACAGGATTATTAAAAATGAGCATGTAGAGTTAAAAGATACGACCAACCCTAAGGCTTACGGTAGCTTACTGTGCGGCCGGGATGAAGATAGATTGAAAAAGATACTAACCGACTCTCGGCGATTCACGAGAACATAAACTGAATTGTGCAATTACACTGTTTATGCGCAAATAATTATAAAATTAACCATTCAGTGATTTATGCAAAATTTAACATACATTTATTACTTCCATGAAAAAAAAACTGATCTTTTACATTCCATGCAGCTGTAAATTATCATTGTCACTGTGATTTGATTGGCCTTACCGTGCACGTGGCTGTAAATCCCCATTGTAACATTAATTTGATTGGCATTAATATGCACGGCCGTAAATACCTGTTGTCACGTTAATTTAATTGGCATTAATGCCCATGTGGCTATAAATCCCCGCTGTCATGGTAATTTGATTGGCATTAACACTAGAACGACGGGAGCAGTCATTTTGACTGCATAACTACTTTGAGAAACTATTCCTCCAAAACGGCTAATCCTAGCCTATTGAAATTTGACTTTTCTTGTCATAAAATTTCAATGGGCTGGGATTAGCCATTTTGGAGGAATCGTTTCTCAAAGTAGTTATGCGGTCAAAATGACCGCTTCCGTCATTCTAGTGTTAATGAACATGCAGCCGTAAAATCCCCATTGTTACATTGATTTGATTAACATTACCATGCATGCAACCATAAATTTACATTGGCCTTCACAGAAGGCAATTTTCCATAGGAAACTATTCAAATTCTGTAATCTGCAATATGATGAAGTTTCCCGTAGAAACTATGGATAATTCATAGTAATTGTCATCTCTGTGAGCAGGTATGTAAGTTGAAAATTCCCTGATTTTTCCAGAATTTTGAACAAAAAATCGATTTTCCCTGCAATTTCCCTGACATTTTAGTCTACTTCCAAATTCCCTGTAAATTCCCGATTTCCAGAGTGTGCATGAACCCTGATAAATGTAAATAATAAGTGAAATTTGAATTAAAAAAATATTGGATATGACAGTCCATTAAGAAAATTTATGGAACAGGTTTAAAAGTCTTTAATAATAATCCACAGCTCTATGTGTATGGCATAGCTGTGTAGCATTCTGACAATGTTTAAAAAGTGATTTTTATTTCAGCTTTCAACATTTTAATTTTTTAAGTCTTCTATACTTTGATTTTACAAAAATCCATATTAGTACTTGATTTTTATTGCCCTTTCATCCCAAAATGCTATAAGAGCAGTTTGAAGACCCCCAATATGAGCTATTTTATTTCTGTAATGAATTTAAGCACAAACAGAATAATAATGCAGCATACAGCTGCTTTGGGGATACACTGAATCTCCTTCATTAGTGCTAGACAACCAACAAACCCAAAGTAAAAAAGATGAAATTCCCATTTCGTCTTTTTGATTTCAGGTTTATTGGTTACCTAACTCTGACAAAGGGGATCCATCATATTCACGAAACAGCGGTTTGCTGCATTATTTTTCTATTTGTGCTTTGTTATGCCAGGATTTTATGATACTACTTTATTTAATAGCTCAAAATTTAATTATTGGTTCAAAATTGATGTAATAGTTCAAAATTGATGTAATAGTTCAAAATTCGTTATTTTCCCCTTTCCCTTCAAAATTCTAAATTTATTTGTTGTTTTTGAATATTTCGGCAATTTATCCCCTTTTTAATGTAAATTTGTCATCATTTTTATTGGTTTCATTATTCAAAATTATGAGTGATGCGTCTTCAAACATTAAAATATCTTTTGTTAATCCTCCAACTTTTCGTTTTCGGTTTTAACTTCATTGCATTTCATTCACGAGTTTGATAAAAAAGACACATTTTTAAGTAAATTTCGGCCTTCACGGCTTATCTGTTGCGAACAGCTGCAAGGAGGGTGCCTACATCCAGTGGGGTTGCTGTACGGCATGGTTCCAGCTTGGCTGAAATTGTCCGCCTCGCGGTTCTTGGCATAACATTGTATATTTTTCCGTGGTATATGCGTGAGCGCTGGGTGCGAAGATCAGGCTTTCACTCGTCAAGTTTGGCATCTTCTGGGAGGCAAGCGTGTCGCTAAGGGGCATTCGTTTTCCTGACCGGCGTGTGGAGAGGTGGATTATCTCTAATTGATGTGGAGATCCGTGGAACGGGACCCCATGCAAGGGTGCCTATATCCCTCGGTCACCAGAAATGTGAGAGAAAGTGTCTCAAATTTTGCTCAATGTCATTTGAAATCTTTCACCGGGACTGCATCTCTTGTTGCACCGGTTCTGTTGTCTCTGTCACCGGATGTTCCATCAGAGGGTGAACACAAAATTGAAGAAATCGACTGCATCCGTTATTACTTGGAATCTAGTGTTTGTCAAGAAGTATCATTGTTCATATCAGGCCTTTTAGATCTACGTTTCATCAAAAGTGTGTCGTCTTTCACAACAGTCCTTAAAATCTACGTTTCTACCAATCCATTACAATGGCCTCCAAATAGTAAGCATCTGTGATACCAGCCCACTCAAGCGTTCCACAGCTTGGTGTTTTGTGTTTATAAGGCCTGTGCTCTCAAGTGTTTATGTGTTCTGCGCGACCAGTGTCGTCCTAGTGGTTGATCTCCAGTGGTGTGAGATCCCAAGTAGACTGTGATCCATTTCACCAGTGTTATCAATCACAAATTTAAGTTCACCCGAATTTGTCAGGCCATCTTTTCAACGTTTTTTTTAACAAGCGATCCATGGATGCTTAGTCATCTGTGTGAATTGCAACTTAAATTAATTGGGGTTTTTTACATATTTTATGCAGAATATTGACGGTTACACTTTTATTTTTAAACTTGGGGATTTTACCCTCTAATTTGTTTTATTCCATTTGAGTCTTGAACCCAAATATTTACCATTTAAACATGTACCATTTGTGTTTATTTTTATTCTCTTAACATTTAAGTTTAACAATTTTGGGTGGTGGACAGCTCAGGCAGACCAAACTCTGGTCTTCAGAGTGGATTCTGTACCAGGGTTATTCTGGAATTGAATTTAAAATTTAATTGATTTAATTTTAATCGCAATGTACTTTTAACCTTTACCACTATACTTTTAATTGTTTAAGAATATATGAAATTTAACCTATTTATATCTGGTAACACTGAAGATTAGTTGTAATTAATAAAGAAAATTTTAATTTAACAATGATTGAGTTTTCTTTTAAAGTAATGGCTGTGCAATAAATTAATTAGGTAAACTCTGCAATATCTATGAAGATGTCAAAGGTAGGTGTATTTATTCTGGAATTGTTTGTTGTTTATATAATCAAAGGGGAATTGTGCACAGGCCAAATAGTAGTAATGGTTTAATAAAGGAAATAAATAAAGAAGCAATTTTAATAATAATAAAAATAACTTTATTAGGAAAACTATACGATCACAGGCTAATGTAAATATAATTAAATAAATATAATAATGAAAATAAGAATAACTTTGAAAGGTAAATAATAATAATAACTGTAGTCTGGAGATATAAATAAATCAATAAATAATAAGTGTTAAATTTAAAAGGGAGTTTTCCCTTCACAACAGCTTAAATATGTTGAAGTTTGCCTTATCCTTTGCACAAAGTATGCTTTACTTATTAATATAGGATGCTTGGTAAAGGAATCTAAATAAAAATAATTTTCTATATTCACAGTACTCGTATATTTATAAAATATCATGGATTCATTGTTGATTATTAAAAATATTAAACCCCACAGTCTTAAAGAGATGAGGAATCTGAATTAAATATGACAAAATCAAAAACTTGCTGCATTTGATTTAAATTTTTCATTCAATATTATTTGTTCGAACTTTTAATTTTATTCAAATTTTTAATGATATGTTGGTTTGATATATCCACAAAAAATAATTTATTTTAGCAATTGTAAAAATATCGCTAAAACAAGTAAAAAGTGCAGTCCTTATAATTTCTTACAGTTTTTAATGAGTATGTGTAGCAGTTTACATTTTATAATGTATTATACAAAGTAAAAATAATGTGACAGATTTTTATAATGGGAAGTTTTTACTTTTGACATTTTTTATCTGTTTTGTTTAATGAAAAATTCTAGCCATTTTATATAAAGTTTCCTAAATTTAAAATATCTGAAATAGCATGGAGCCATCGTTATGTTGTACCATCCTTGTGCTGAACCTCTTGAGGTGAATAAACTGAAAAAGATTGTCAAAGGGTGCTTACGTAGACACATAATCACACCATATATGAATCTTCCAGCAGATAAGGTAAACTAATTTTACATATTTATATTTCTTACCTTTTTAGATTTCTTCATGATCAGTGGTGTTTGTTACAGAACATTATTAGTTAGGCAGGTGATAACTTGAACCTCACTACAAAATTGAGAGCATGAATGTTGAGTGTTTTAACATTCAAAATAGTTGCCTTTTTAAAAACAACTAGCTGTACCTACACAGAGCATCTGTGCTCTAGTGTCTTTTAATGCTCAGTATCTGTTGATAACTTACTATTCAATCTCTGGAATGTGAGTCTTCATTCAACTTTTCAAACATTAATATTCCATAGTACTTAGTTCTGTATTTCTCACAATAATTATGAAAATAGATTTTGCACTTCAAATATCCCCAGATGTGCAGATTCATTATTATATGGCCTCTAATGAAACATAAACCATATACTTATTTAAATTAAATTAACTTCAGATTAAATATTGTATAATTTGCAAAACATATAATAGTAATTATGACAAAATCTTGCTCATAAAATGCTCATAATTAAATAACTAACTATTTTGAAGTCATACTTTTAATTGTTGATCAAAAGCCTGAAGTAAATAATAAGTATTTGAGATATAATTTTCGATGAAGTTTTAAAACCATGGAGATAGTTTCCCTTTACCTTCATGTTTTAAAGAATGTAGTTAAGGCTAAACACGTTTCTATTTGGTGAACAATAATTAGGCCCCTTTTTTCATACAACATACCTATATACTTAAATGCAATATATATATATGACTTACCTTGTTAGTGGGCTACAACTGACTCATGTGTAATACCAATTACTGCTTTTTGATATAGAAAAATAATAAAATGTTCATTATAGTAGAATTAGCACAAGAAATACATCTTCACTGATTAATATTTCCTTTAATATTTGTATATCTAGTTATGTGATTTGTTATTTTTAGCCTTTGGCACTAGTTGCTTGGGGATGCAAGCTACAAATGAATTATGTAGATGAACAAGCTGTTAAAGAATTTATAAAGGTAAGTATAATTTAATTTAAAATTTATAATTTAATACAATTCTATGCATTAAATGAAATACATTTTATTCATAATTAAAGCTTCATAATGTTTTGTTCAAAATTTCCTGGATATAAAACTATTTATACTATAATGTAGGACACAGTATGTGTCAGGTAAGGAAAAATTAAGCAACATAAATTAACACAAATTATTGTGCAATGTAGCATACAGCTATTTTCGATATGCATTAGATCCTTTTTCTCAGAACTAAACAGATTAACAAACTCAAAATCAAAAAGATAAATTTGACTGATTGAATGTTTAGCATTTCATCTTTTTGACTTCGGGTTTGTTGAGTACTGATGTAGAGGAACCAACGTATATTCTCAAAATATTTATATTTTGCATTGTATAGTAACAGCTGCATAATTAACATTTTCTTTGTTTTATACAAAACGTTTTTATTTATTGAGTATCGGGTATTAGTTATTTTACGTTCAAAATTATTTATGCTACAACTTTATTATATTTTTCCAGACTCGAGCTTTGCAGGGTCCCGAAGGAATGGTTGCCAAACAAGGACAGTATAGATACAAATTACTGGAAATAGCATCTCCCCTGAAAGGTTCTAATTTTAGAGACATAAAGCTGTGCCCCTCATAAAATTTAGGCTGGATTGGATGACTGATTTTCTTTATCCTGATTAAGTCATATTTTATTTGTGATAAGTTAAGTTTCTGTTTTTTATTTATATGAAAAAAATATATTGCTATAATGTGATCTTTTAATATTAATAATTTTTGAAGGGGGGAAAAATCAAATTCAAATGATTGTTTTCTGTTTGAAATTGTTATTCAAATTGAAGTATTGTTATTTTATGTATTGCATTTTACAATTTTAATTGTTTTCCAAAATTATTGCTCTATATGAAGTCAACAGCAAACATTGTTTTAATGTGCCAGCCATTATGCTGACTGCAAGACTTGGAAAAGTGTGTTTAAAATTTTGCACTATTCTTTGAGGATCAGTAGAATCATCTATCAACTTTATAGTATAGCCTTGTGGCTGATTTGTTATAAATGCATCTTGCAGTAAAAAACTTTTATTTTTTACTATATGGAGATTTAAAAAATCATGTCAGTCATATTTTACAGAGATTAGTTCTTGAAGATTAATAGGTGCTAAGTAATGTATGTTGCATTCAGAACTTTCTAGTGCATTTGAGAATTGAGTTATTTTACTACAAAAGTTCCTAATTTTAATCTTGGGAGCATTTTGATCACCATTGGCTAATAGATCAGATTTCATGAACTGCAATCAACATAATGTTGTAAGTTTTTTATGGTTCTGAAATTTATTTAAGTTTCATATTAGTAATTAAGGTGAAAAATTGTTTTATGAATAAAGGATGAATTTGAATAATAAATTCATTGACTTAATGTGAACTCAGTTAAGCTGCTTAACTTTCCTTCTCAAATATTATTTCAACACACACAAAACATCCCAACTGTAGCATGTTCACTTCAAAGCACATAAGATACCTAAATTCTTGGTATTTTTTAAACTTTGTGTGTAAAACTTAAGTGTTTAAAACTATCTGGAGTTAATTGGGTCTCTTTTAATGGGACTGACAGTTCCATTCAAGTTAGTGTACCGTATTGTACTTGGTTATATGTTTTAACACTAATATATATACGTATATTCACAATATTGTATTTATACAAGTATTAAATTTTGGTACAATTGTTGATTTCACTATGATCAAATTTATATGTAATGCAGTGTATACTTAACTCAGATAAATGACCCTAGTCACAATTGTCTTAATATTAAAATTTTATTTTGATTAATTTGAAGATATATTCTTCAATTTTATAGTAGTAAGTTTATTTAACCAGTGCCATAAGATTTTTTTATTCTATATAACCTTTATACCTTGCCATATTGAACAATTTATGTAATGTATTATTTTGCCATGGCTTGCCTATTCTACTTTCATATTTCTTTAAGGTTGCTTAATTCTAAGTTTTAATTTACATAATTAACATATTTAATCATTTAAAGTCTTTTTGTTAATAAAATTCACATCATATTAAATAGATTTTAAATTGCACATTTTTATACATAAAAAATCAATTTATCCCAAATTTTCACACACGTCATGTAAAATTGTTGATACCCTGAGAGATTATTACTGTTGATTTAAATTTATTTGTATTGTATAATTTAAAAGTTAGTGTGATATTTCATTATAATTTTTACATTAATATTGCCTCCATTTCATTAAATTGTATTTAGTATTTTATATATATTTTTACTTTATATTTTTTAAAGTTATTTAATACTTTTAGTGCCAAGTCTTAAATTGAAAATACTTATGAAACTTTGGCAAAAATAGATTTTACACACAGAAAGAAGGATGAACTTTGCATATTAGCTTTAACTGGCTAAATAATGTACATACAGTTTTTACCATGATACACTGCTTTAATTCAAAACAGGCTTTTTAAAATATGTATACAGTGGAATATTTCTAGTATAACCGATCTATTCTAACAACTTTTACCTAAAATGCAGGATTAACTTTCTATAAGAACAATGTAGCCATAACATGCATTATAACAACCATTGTTACTGAAACTGTCTATTAGGGGCCATACCATGTGGCAAACTTTCCATAGGAACAACGTAGTGGTAGCAGGCATTATAACGATAATTTGATACTGAAATTGCCTTCAATTGATCCCATTGGGAATCATAACTTATGATTCCTAATATCTGTATAACACACAGCAATCAATTGCGACTTCCTCAGCTATTAACATTCCCTTAGCCTATATTTGCTCTAACAGGAGTTATATAATTGGACCAGAGAGGGTATAAGGCTACTGTGACATCAAGATTTGCAAACGAATATCATTAATAGTTTTACACATAAGGGTAAGAATTCCAGTAAATTTTGGAACAGTTCTTGTCATAGTTTAGATATGCTGGAGTGTTGCCCAAATGAATTGCTGTGCATGCATACAAAACTCGACTTTTATTTTTTAAACATTTCCTTGTCATACAAATTTATAACTTATAAAGAATTGAAAATAGTGAGTACATTTCAAGTTATTTTTAGTTTAAGGTTTTTATATAGAATAAAAACAAATGTGTATTAAAATAGTCTGAATCAAATATATTTCCCAAATAGTATCAGAAAGAAATTATATTACTTATTTCAGTAATGTATCAATTTTCTGAGGCTTTTAATAAGAAAACTTTCCAAGATAAATCAAATAATATGTATGCCACATGATAAAAAAATATTAAAAAAAAACATTCCTGATACAATTGCAGCTGGTCTGCATGATGATCAAAACTGAATCTATATTCTTATACATTGATATGTGTTGATCACTCAATCGCTGGTAGGATTGGCATACCTAAGATTACTAATGTAATAAATCAAATTTTTATGTGATAAATACAAACTTTAAACATGTAAAATTTGTTTTCAAATATATGCACAATATCACCATTGTATAAAAATATAACTTTTTTGCATACACAATGGTTGAGACAAGTTGCTGTAAAAATGTGGAGAAGATGGGTATTCTAATATATATATCACAAGAATAATATCTTGAACATGATTGATGCTAATGATGATAAAATGAGACCTAAAATTTTATACAAAATTACAATTACATGATGCAATGTCTAGATTTGTATGTCTTTTATTTGTAAAATCATCTAATTTCTAAACTTTGTACACATCTACATTCTAAAGTTCTATTTATGGCATGGCACTAAAAGGATTAAATTAAAACTGAAAACATTTTGTGATCAGTTACTGTGACATAGTTTGAATGATCTTTTTGTAAATTATTTTTGTCTGAACAAATTTATTTTTATGCTTTATTGAAACCTCATTTTATTTTACATATGTGGGCATTTATTTACATTGAGTATAAGTAAATGTATTGTTCAAAAACATTTGTTTTGAATAAATGTGATAAATTATGAAATACTTTGCTTATTTATTTACAAGTGGCTGTCACAGCAATCACAATTTTTTTCGTGCATTCACAGAATTCTGAAACAAGAAGGTGATGTCACTTCCACAATTTATCAAGCAGGAGTCCTAAAATAAACATATATAATTTTTTTTTTAGAAAAGTAAATATGTCAGTCTGCATGCACATGAAGAAATAAATATTCAAAGTAAATTTGAAAGTCTCTTCTTGGTAAATTTTGATCAAAAAGGATGTTGCCACAATAGACAATTCTGGCCTCCTTTTTTTAATCAATTCAAAATGTTGAAAAATGGACAAAAGTATAAAAATTTTTATTCTCTGAGCTGCATTTCATGTTTTATTAGCAGTCAAAGTTCGCCTTTCTGACTATGGTGGAAAAACTATCCATTTTGGCGTGCACGGAATGTGATGTCATAAGGCTCATTTGCGTCTTTGAGAATTGGTGAATAAGTTTGGTTACATTCAGAAAGTTTCGATAATTATAATTGTTTCTTCCATCCCAAACTGTCGAATAGTTGTATCACTCCAATATGTCTGACTACTAGTTTTACATCATCGGATAAAATATTTATATCTGTGCCAAAAATTGTTTTTCGTAAAAAATAGTGTGAAGAGCAGGAAGCCAGATTGTAAATAAAATTCACCAATCATTAAAGAGTGTTCATTACGTATGTTATGATAAGCATAAATACATAATATTTATGTATTTATGCATATAAGCATAAATATTATTTTTAATTCCCAGAAAAAATACACTGCTCAATCTAAACTTTCGGATTAAATTTATTGTATAACAAACATAACTATAAAAGGCTATTTGCACTCAAACAATTACGAAGCAAGCACATTACAAAAAAAAAAAAAAAAAAAAATCGTACGGTTCGATGGAGCTGAAATGGTTTTTGCATATATAATATTTTGTAAAATAAAACTTCAGTAAGATTCAATTTGTTAAATTTTTTTTTCAGACTCATTTGTTTTGTTTACAGGCTTTCAAAGTGCTACAAATTACTTGGTAACTGTTTATAGATAGCTAGCACTTCTAGTTTTCGTCCCGATTTCATCTGGATATTCCAACTCAAAATATCCAATTTATTTATTAACTTGTTTTGCAGTATATATATATTAAATTTGAAAATGCTTAAGGGTGTTCACTACTGGTTTGGCACTCTATTTTTAGTTTTGCTATTACGGATGAATAGCCAGATTCAAATTGGATTATTGACTTTGTACCCAGTTTAGTGTGTGATGTTCACAGTTAATTTAGAAAATATAAAAAATTCCGTGCATGAAACATTTTTATACCAGTATACTGTAGTGAGCAGTTGTAATTTAGTATTTTCATTAAGTACATGTGCTTTTGGAAAGTTATAAAATAGATTTTATCTAAAAAAATAAATCACAAATTTGAAACATTACACAAAAGGAATAGAAATTAAATGGAAAATAATTTAAAATTGCTTCACCTATTCAGAATCATAAATGATTTACTGTTTATTATAGGTTTTAAAATATAATATTATAAGAAACAATTAAACTGCTTTTAATTTAAAAATAAATTATTAAATATTATATTTAGAATCCTCACAAATCATAAATATAATAAAAAATATATGCATAAAAATATATATATATACTATAAGCATAAATACATAAATATTATTTTTAATTCCCAGAAAAAATACACAGCTCAATCTAAACTTTCGGATTAAATTTACTGTATAAAGTAACATTAACGTAAAGTTGTATTTACTGTGTAAAATTTACTGCTAGCATAACTATAAAAGGCTATTTGCACTCAAACAATTACGGAGCAAGCACAGTACAAAAAAACCAAACAAAACAAATTACTTGGTAATTGTTTATAGATAGCTAGCACTTTTAGTTTTTGTCCCGATTTCATCTGGATACTCCAACTTTAGATATACAATTTTCTCAAAATATGCAATGTTTTTATTAACTTGCTTTGTGGTATATATATTAAACTTAACAATATATCTGACGAGATTTTACATTCAAGTTAATTTATAAACTTGTCTGGCAGCACATAATACATGGAAATATACATAATCAAGTACGCAATTATGTTCAAACCTCACCAATCATTAAACATCTTTAGAATCTCTAAGTTTATTTAACCTTCTAATTTTTTTAAACAAAATAAAATATCTCATGCTTGTGCACCCATATTTCACCAAGGAGTAAGTAAAGACACTGAGCTGCAATAATCGTGATATTTTAAATATTTCAGCTTTCCCAGCTATTGAAAAATCCAGGTTAAAAACTAAGCTATCGAAATTATAACCACTTGATCCAAAACCCAATTATATACACTTGCAAGACTTTAAAAGAGCTACAAATTCTTCCTTATTGTTCATAGCTAGCACTTTTAGTTTTTGAGATATAAGCATTACAAACTTGTAAAACGAAACATTTTCAATCTTCTTCAACTTGACAGGACGATTACTCAAAAACCAAGTCAGTAAGGTTCAATAAATTATATTTTTTTTTTCAAAAATTAGATTCAGAAGCTAAATTTGCTAATACATATATTTGTTGCTTAATATTTATATCTATTGAAGTTTGAGTGAAAGTAAGAAAAATTAAAAAATCACTTGCTCATATAGATGCTTTGTGTTTTCTAAAAAGTTCCAAAGTATTAAAATTATTTTATATATTCATAATCTGGACCAAGAAAACAAGACAGAAATATGTACATTTTTATCTATCAGGTTCGGAGAAATTGGTGTCCAAAGTGTTTGCATTTTTCGTAATGCTCAGATTTCCACCACAGATACCCCAAAAGCAGATGTTATTCACATTATAATAATAATAATATTAATAAACCTTCAAGAAAAGGGTATCAAGTTTACACTTCGAGTTTCAGATGTCACAAAATATTTATTGTTTCTGAAATAGAGCGCTAGTAAAATCGATCTTTGGCAAATTGTCTGATTCCCTTTCAAAAATTAGGAACAAAACCAGGATCTATGTTTTCAATAAAATAAAATAATCAGCAAATGATCTAAATTCAAACAGACGAAGTACAAATGCAAGAATTCAATTGTACTAAAAAAAACTAAACCCCAACTACCCTGCAAATTTCTCAAGGCAAAACGCAATAGAATGTTGCATCTCAGGTCGAGCGGGGAATATGACGTCACAGCCAATCACGGGGAGTTTTGAGTTTGCTCCGATTTTGCGGTTTTTCTATTCTTGATATTTAAAGAAATAATTGTTTCAAGAGATTTTCGCTTGGATATTTGGAATCAGAAAAAAATTCTTTTTAAGTATGAATTGGTTTTAAGAGTTTTAAAAAAGAAATCGGAATTGTCCATTGAAGAATTTGTGGGAATGTATACCAATTTTGGACTGAGTTAAAATCACCTGAAGAGTTGTAAAGAAATATATATATTTCGATATTGCAAACACAGCCTTTAAAATAATTGTGTGGTGAGAAATTATGTCAAACTAAAATCACTCAAGATCAATTCTGTGAATATATATATACATATATATATATATATATATATATTTACAAGCTTGAATAAGACACTAACTTTTGAGTAATTTTTTACTTAAAACACTACTCAAAGTTGGAGTTTTATTCAGAAACTCTTATCTAAATTTTCCATTTTCTCACACATAGTTCTAACATCATTTCTCACCAATTTAAAATTCTTAAAATTTCTTGTCTTCAGTATCTAAAATGAAAGTACAGCTATACTATATATTTATAATGCTCTACAACTTTGCTATTGACTTCTTTACTTATCTTCCATAAGGGATGTGATAGATTCCTTCTTTTTAAATAATTTTACTCCTTTTTTCTGAGATGATCAGCTGGAGAAACTTTTCCTTATATGGTAATCCCTCGATTTATATACATATACCTAGTTAATGCATTTTTTAGTATGCAATTTTAAGTTTTACGAACTGCTATCTCAATGTATGTATGCTTAAAAACCATTTCAAACACTGAGCATAGATACATCTAAACACATATAATTGCAATCGCTTAATATAGAAGTTTCCTACTCCTAGTTTCAAAAAAAGTTTCAACATGCTTACTTCCCAAATTAATTATATAGACCTGTGGAATTTTCCCATATTTATTAATAGAAATGGCCCTTTTATTAAAAAAATTTTTGGTCCTTGTCCCTTTGTTTTTGTTATTTTCTGACACTATATGTCCTGAATTTAACAATTGACTTTGCGGATTTATTTTTAAAAGGAGGTGAGATAGATTTTGGATACAGAGCAAAGGAGAACATAATGTAGCACAGTCTGTATTGGTGATAAATTCACAAACTCCAAATAGTGCACATTTAAGAAAATAATATATGGATTTTTATGATAATGGGAGACATTTGTAAAAGCATTTTAGTCATTTCTAGCAACTTGGAGTTTCATGCAGTCATGTCAAAAGCATTCGCTGACCGAGACAAACATAAAGCATACGTTCATGCATGGCTCTGTGATATAAATAACTATTTCAGGATAAATATATTCATAAAGAGAGAACAATAAAATCATAAGGAACATTATAATTTTGAATAATTTTTCTGTGTAATAAATAGCATTAGTATGTTGGCCACTCTTGCTAGAACTCGTTAACACTGAAATATTTTAGTTTAATTTATAAAATTAATTTTATAGACTGTTTAAAAATATAATTTAAATATTCTAAACAAGATTTGCAATAAGATAATAGAAAGGTAATGGATTTGATGCTTATGTAAGATATAATACATGTAGGTAAAAAAATCATAGTTTTATATTGTAAAATTATCTTATAATTATATATTTCTTCAATGTCAATTGATGTACAGATATAAAAATACCCTATCTTACTATTAAAACATGATTGCATATCTATGTATGTGAATGCTATTTTAAAGCGCCTACTCAGCCTAGAAGCTCACACTTTTCTTTCTAAATGTAGGTATTGAACTATAAATGTACCCCCTACTTTAAAAAATTTGAAAAATTGAATAATTGTTAAATATTTGTACAAAATATTTTTTCCCATTTAAATCTGTATATGTATGTATGTAGGTACTATTCCAAAGCCCTAATTGGCCTAGAACATCACTTTTTTTTTTTTAAATGTAGGTATCAAACCGAAGATAGTGTGAAAAATTTGATAAGATTTTAAATATTTGTAAAAACTTAATTTTTGAGGGTAAAAAGAGGTGCACAGAAAAGCTATCTCCTCATATAATAATAAAGGTAGAACATTTGGTTTTTTTTAATGAGGAAAAAAAAAAATTGCAAGACCCTTTAGAAGCTTGAATTTAGATAAAGCCGATAGTTTTTTTAATATCCTGAAAAACCCCTTGAAATCCATTCAGAACAAAGACAACATTTCTGATTTCATTTCCCTTTTATGTTTATCGCTTCCAAAGGTTGGAGGCTGACAGCTGTCGCCAGGGGTACTGGCAATAAAATTACTTATTTAAAAAATCTCGAGTTTTACAGATAAAAATTTTAAATATATGATTTGTAATGTCATTATAAGCATCCCCTGAAAAAATCATGGGTTTTCAATGAAAACTTGGACTTTTACAGTTATTCATTCAACTCTTATGCAGAACTCTCTGAGAAAGGTCCTGTCTACGATCTTTTATTAAAGGATTCATTTTTTTCTTTTTTTTAATTAGGAGTGACACAGCTGTCACCATCAGTGTAGCTGGAATTAAATTACAGATTTCTAAAATCGAGTTTAAAGATAGAAATTGTAAATATAAAATTGTAACATTATTATAAGCATACCCTGAAAAAAAAAATCATTGTTTTTCAATGAAAACTTGGACTTTTATGCCTATTCTATGTATTGCTTACCATTTTTGAAAAGTTAATAATAAAGGGGTTGTGAGGCGAGAATTTTCAAAATCTGTATTTTTAAAAGGTTAATTGTTAAGTGATGCTTCAATTTTCATGTAATTTTCACATTGTATTTTCTAATTTGCAATGGACCCACTGAATCTGCTTATGCTAAACTTAGACTCAATTTTGCACTCATGTAAGAAGGGGCAGGGTGGGGTAAAGAAGAGGACAGGGGTGGAGGAGACTTCATAAAATGTTCATTTTTATCTTTCTTAGCGGCTCTTGCTCTGATTTTCATGCAATTTTCACATGTTGTTGTTGTTGTTGAAACCCAGACCGTCCGACCTACCAGAAAGGTGTAAGGTAACTGTTTGGACAGTCGGGAAGTGCCACCCAATTTAGACCGGAACCCAGTGGGGGAGGCATCCACAGGGACCGTACCCTCCTTCCCCTACCACCAACCTCTAGGAAGGACTTTCGGACCCACATGTTTAACGTGATTGTACTCCGCATGAACACGGCGGCAGTATTGACAGTGGCTGAAATCGAACCCGGGCCTACCGAGTGCAACTCCAGCGCGCTAACCAATGGGCTACCATGCCCACAATCAATTTTCCCATGTGTCATTGTTCTACAATAAATCCACTCAACCTGCTCATGCTAAACTTGGACCAAATTTTGTTGTTTTGCAACTCTTGTGCACATGCAACAAGGGGGGGGGGGGGCAGAGTGGCTAATGATGGGGACTGTGAGAAGGGGCAGGGAAACTTTTGTGGGCACAGAATGTGCTAAAAAACTGATTGCTATAAAAATTGTTAGCTAAGTTGAGTAACTGCTAGTGGACAAAGCCCGCTAGTCTGTTATTAAATTTGAAACAAAAATATGTGAGCAGCACATGGACTTTTCCTATAAATTCAAATTATTTATCTTTTTCTTTTTTTATATTCATTAAAATGGATTTTATAGCTCAAAATAAAAGTATATTTGTTTTATTTTACTTTTTCATATCATTTTTTAAATTAAAGCTACTTCTATTTTTTCAATTTGTACCAAAATCTAATCAGTATCATGATAATGCTTGATTCTCCTAACTGCCAAATTTCTTGAAAATTGAACATAGCATATTTAAATACAAGAGTAGTATATAAAAGTTACTTACAGAACAATTATCAATTGAAATGGGTCCACATACATGAGTCCAATTCATAAGTTCAGCCATACCTACATTCTTAAGGGGAAAAGAAAAAGATTCTCATAAAGAATGACAGCAATAAATATTGAAGAAATTTTAAAAGTGTTCACATTCATAATGTACCAGGTTTTGAAAAACAGCAGGCTACAGATACTAGGTGAAATAATAAAACTAAGTGTTCGGTTCATGGAAATTTGAGAAATCATATTATGAGTATCATATCATAATCATATATTTTTGTCAATAGATATTTTAGGTTAAAACTTATATCCCTTTATCTCTAATAAAAATGTCTCTTGACTGTAGATTTGAGCACAGATCTACTCAGTCTAAAGTTCATACAATGTTAGCCTGAAAGTAAATCAAGTAAACAGCCAACAAAAATATGTAACTTGTTCCAGTGGCATAGCATAGTTTTAAACAGTGGGTAATCTCATATTTTTCATCGCTGTCCCACCCCTGGCTAAGAAGGATCGGATTTTTAGAATGAAAAATAAATATTTGGACCTGAAAGGGTTAAAAATATAAATTTTTTTTATGCAATCATTGGGTTTAAATAAAAATATCAAAATTGAAAAATAACTTATATTTTACTTATTCAAATGTTAATTTCATTCATTTCTGTAAACAAAAATTTTTATTTACAGTTTTCGTAAACTTTTTGGATTTTGTCTGAGTTTTTGCAGAAGGTCCTTTCCTATTAACAGCATATCCAGTCAGTATTTTTTGTCCCTGAGTTGATCTAGTGAAAGTTTTGATTATTTTGAAACTCGAAAATGTACATTTCTGTTGCTAGTATTGTTAGAATAAGCAATAATAGCTTATAGGTTTCTGGCATCACAATATTTAATTTTTTTTTCAACACATACTTCAATGTAAGATGTAGGGGTTTATAACAAACTTCATTGTCAGGACAGGAGCTGAAGTATAATATAATTAGTTCATTTCATATGAATATTGTATCAAGTGACTATTATAAATCTGTAAAAGGGAAGTAAATTCTGTTTCAGGAATTTTTCTTTCATCTGTTGAAATATTTGTTTTTAGTTTTACAATTTTTTATGAAACGGTTTACTTCCAAAAGATAATTAATTCCTTTATATATATATATATATATATATGACATACCATGACTGCCATTGACATGCCAAACAGATCTTGAAAAATAAATTAGAAAAGTCACACTACAGTCTACATTAACTGCTGTCTAAACAGTTACCTTACACCTTTCTGGTAGGTCGGATGGCCCGCGTCTCAACACTCTACATTAAAAAGGCAAATGAAATTAAATATCGAAAGGGCAAGAATAAAACCACAATTTATCTTTGTAGTGCCATCGCTCATAACTGAGATGGATCTAGTAGTCTATCTGCACTTTTGGTGATAGAAGAACCTTGGTATAGTGCATGCACCTTGTCACATCTTTCGCTCTATATGCAACCGTGGATTTCTTGAGATGGACTCCACTACTATTTTCCCCTATTATTTTCATTGAGATACGGTTTGCGGAATAACATTTTTTTCCCATAAATATTTAAGCTATATGTGGTAACTGTACTGAGAGAAATAGTTGAGAAAGTGTCAAAATATAAAAAAAGTCCATCTACGATTACCCAGATCCCTTTGAATATATGCCACTGACTTGTTCCCTGGTAGAAAAATACTGGTTTTGTAGGCAAGAGGTGGGGATTGGGGATAGTTGCCTGAGCTACTAATGCATAAGATGGAAGACTTTCTAGAATGAACTGGGTCATATTCTTATTGCATACTATGTAAATAAGATTGGCGATAATCATTCAGAATTGAGGATTAACCATTCAGGAGCATTCAAGTTGCCTAGTAGTCATTTCTCATATAACATATTAATTGTAATATTGATACCAGACCTCACATTATAAGAAATTCTAATATAGAAATAAATGATTAGGCACACACCATCACTCACAACATATAACATTGATGTAATATTACATAATAGCAGAAAATGTTTTCGTATTACCAGTTCATATAAATCGCATTATATTCAATTTGTGTGCTAACTAATCGCCCAAAATAACAGAAATAACAATATACGCATTTAATCTTATTACAGCAACCATTCGATATCAACCATTCTTTGGGCCACAGATTGATTAAAAAAAATTCAAATGCTTTTACTCTAGTGTTCATGTTCTTAAAAAAAAAGTGTCTATAAGCAATATTCTTTAAATAAGCAATATTCTTTAAACATGGTATGTATCCATTTGCAACTATTGAAACAAAAGTTATTGTAAACTGCAAAGCAAAATAACAAGAACATAATTAAAATTGCTAAAATAAATAAAATTTAAACATAACATATTTCAAAGATGAGAAATGAGAGTATGTCTATGCAGAATTAAGAACTAGATATTTAACTCCTTAAGCACTAATTTATTTTGATTTTCTAGCCAAAAATTATTAGTATTTTTTCTCTTATAAATTGAGTACTAAGGCATAGTTAAATTTCTGTTTGATATTTTCAGTGATATAGGAAGTGTATTTTATCTGTACAGGAAGAAAGGAGCATAAATTTTAAATTGATATATTGATTTTGTGTTTTATTTTATACATTAAATGATTGCTGTTATTCAAGAATACACATTTTTTTTTAAAAAACTAGAACAATTAACCCAGTCATAAATAAATGCCCATAACTACTCAATTCATCAAGTACGTTATCCCCAAAGTGTGTAGGGGGAACCCATGCTGTAAAAGGTTCAAAACTTCTTCCAGAAGTTCCTTCCCGAATGCTAAGAACCCATCCATTATGTGCAATATGCTCACACCTTCATTGAACTGCAAACAGTTCATTGTGATGACACAAATTTGATCACTTAAAAAGTTGCAAAAATTAAAATTACTTATGAAATCAAAACTTTTTTTATTAGACTGCTGAAGATTTAAAAAAGTCCCTCTCCCAACAAGACCATACATAAAAAAAAAAATATATATTTGTTTTATGCTAGTTTAAAATTTGAATTGCTAACTTTAGAAGTTATTATCATAGAAACGTGATGTTTTAAAAGAATGTGAATGCTTTATAATACTGTTACAATCTTATAATTTAAAAATTCATATCTCTATTTGCAAATCTCAGGATTTTAAATTTCTGAATTTTACATCCTACTACTGAAGCTTCAGCTATCTGGGATTCCTGGTTTCATGAGAAGGATGTTTGTCTATGATCTTGCCATTGTGTTTCAAATGAAATTTGAGCTGTATTTTTCTCCATGCATTGAATGGTGTGTTTAGCAATCGGCGATCACAAAGGAAATTTGAAATTACTGAAAAACTAATTCGAAATTATAAGAATAACACCAAGGTGCACTTATTGGGGTCTTGAAGTACATGTGTACCAAATTTCATGGTCATATGATGCTTAGATTTCCCACTACAGACCGTACATACACACACAGACATTGTCCTTTATTATGTACTAGATTTTTCTTTTAATCAAAGGATTTCAATTCAATTTTAGTGCTGCCATCTATTAACGAATCTGGATTCTAATTACTAACCGGTATTTGAACATTTAAAATTCTTATAAATGCAGTATAGAAAGACAGATGAGCTCAGAAATCAATTTTTGTCACCAAATTTAATTTACATAAAGGTCACCTTTCGTTTTAGGAACACAGGAGAGGATTCATGTGCATTTTTACATCTTCTTAGAGCAAATTCTATCAACACCTCCTAAATATAGTTCCAGGTCGCGATCATCAAAATGTTGAGCCACAGACTAATCATTATGTTAGTTTTATGGTACGCAAGGAGGTCTGTAAATGCTTGCGATAATGCTTATGTTATTATATTCATACATTATCATTACTATCTCAACAATTTCTCAATTAAATTTCGAACGTGTGAAATTAACATAAATACATTTTTTACTGCCCAAATTTTTAAAAATCTTTGATTTTACAAATTTTTTATTACTTTACTTATATTCATTTAACTAATTGTATTTTGTATTTTGACATCAAACAATTCGTCAAAGGGAATTTATTTGTTTGTCTGTCTGTCTGTGATGCTTGTCGATAAATTAACAAAATATCGTCAACTTGACATTTAAAATGTCGCCAAATTGGCAAAAATGACACTAAATTAATAAAAATGACGCCAAATTGATGAATATTCAATATCGTGGAAAATGAAGTTTAATTTATTTGATAATTTCTGTTCCTTTGGGGAAATGAATATTCTTGATTTAAGATATATTGAGTTTCACGGTTATAATCGTTTCAAATACAATATTTGCGCAAAATTAAAATTAATTCGGTTAAGCTGTGAAGGACACAAAGTCATTGACAAAGCCTTTTTGACACTCCCACCCATTTTATTCGCCCTCGGGAGAGAAACAAAAAGATTCAGCTCCGTTAGATTCTGTCGCGTTGTCGATATTATAAGCATGGGCGCCCACAGCACTTTTTCCAGGGGGTAAACTCAAGAATGATATGTACAATGTCGACTACCTTGATCCCCTACAATTGGGATCTTGAATGTTCAGGGGAGCGGAAGTGTCTCTTTTCCCTCCCCTATGGGCGCCCATTGAAAAGGCTTCCTGCTTATACCAGTAACCTCGGGACAGAACCTGACGGAGTCGAAATTTCGATTTTCCCACAGGTGGAAAAGTAGTTTTTTCAAACCTCACAAAAGTCTCCATGAAGTCTGAAGCTTTACATGCTGCTTATGCTGCTCATGTCCCAGGACGAGTCGGACGGTCTGGGCTTTCGACACTTATAGCCAGGGCGCGGTAGCCCAGTGGTTAGCGAGCGGGAATTACACTCGGTAGCGCCGGGTTCGATTCCCTTCGCTGCCAAAACTGCCACCGTGTTCACACGGAGTACGATCACGTTAAACATGTGGGTCCGTAAGTCCTTCCGAGAGATTAGTGGTAAGGGAAGGAGGGTACGGTCCCTGTGGATGCCTCCCTACTGAGTTCCGGTCTAAATTGGGTGGCTCTTCTCGGCCGTCCAAACATTTACCTTATACCTTTCTGGTAGGTCGGACGGTCTGGGTCGCAACAACAACACTTATAGCCAGCCATCCGGTCACTCAAACAGCTGCTGTAAGCCCTAGGGCCAGTCGAGTGGTCTGGGTCTTCAACACTTATAGCCATGGGTGCCCATAGGGGCGTTCAAAGTCACAAACGTAGGTATCAAGCTAGTCAATATTGTACGTCTCATGCATGAGTTTGCCCTCTGGAAAATGTTCTATGGGCGCCCATAGGGGAGCGCGAGGGGGCATTTTCGCTCCTATGAACGTTCAAAGTTAGAAATGTAGGTATCAAGTAAGTAGATATTTACCTCTCATCCTTGAGTTTAGCCATCCCAGGAATAAGTTTTATGGGCGTTCTTGAATCCTACCCGTTCGAAACAAGGTCAACCTCTTCTGCAGTTACCATACTATATTTTGATCGTACTATATTTTGACACACACAGTCTCTCTCTGTGTCACCCTCCTCCCTTTCACCCGTGTTCTAATCACGTTAATTACATAATGATCTACCTAATTCTAATTTTTTCAGAATGCAGCTACATATAGAATTTCGTGGCTGTGCGTACTCTATCTTAAAATTTATAATTTCGAATAATGTTCTAATCCCATTTATTACAAAATATTTTACCTGTTTCTAATTTTCTACAGAATGCATCTACATATAAATTGTCATAGTGATATGTGCATTCTCTCCTTCCAGATACACACACACTGATGGAAATATTTCCCAAAATGTTCGAAATGTGTTCATGATGTCTTTAAGTGTATTTTTTAGTCTAAATGTCGTGATTATCCGTGAACTTCCTCTATAGAATAGCATTATAAAATAATAAAATTATTCTTTAATTTATTCAATACTAAATTAATTTATTTCTAATCTAAGAGATAATGCATTCAAAAAGTATCTATATTGCTTAATTGTAAGCTATATATCCGCTTCTTTAATTTAGTCAATATTGAATTAATTTAACTCTAATCTAAGAGATAATACATTTAAAATGTGTCTGTATTGCTAAATTATAAGTTATACAGAGTGTATATAAACTGTTTTGACAAAATAAGAGGGGGGATAGTACCCATCAAGACGAACAATGTTTACAATGGAACCTAGGGTCGTATTCCACTCTAAGTGTCAGCAAAGCGTAAAGTTAAAGTTGAAGTTTCAACAGTGAAAATAAGGAGAATTAGCGTAATCATAAGTTGCATAATTCTATTTATTTACACCAGAGAAAGACTCAAAGTAGATGCTTAAAGTGACGGCCAAGGGTGCCGTTGCGCAATTCACAATGGCGAATGAACGACTGGCCCACCCTTTCGAAGACACCTGGTGTCGTGTTCATCCTGTCCGCTGCAACAACGATTTTCGTGACGAAATTTTCTACGGAGTCCACAGGCGTCTCGTACACCAATGATTTTATGTGCCTCCAGAAGAAGTCCAGTGGGTTGACGTCCGGTGAGCTTGGAGGCCAAGCCACAGGTCCACTACGTCCAATCCACCTTCCGGAATATGTGGCATTCAAGAAGTGTCGGATGATTAGAAGTGACGGTGATGTTCTGGAGATGTGATACTTCTCCGGCACGACAGCTATGCCGTCCGAAGTGGCGACTTGTGCTTGTTGGACGTGTTTCGAAGTTACTCTTTTCTGACATTCAAGAGTGGAATGCGACCCTAGGTTCTATAGTAAATATTGTTCGTCTTGATGGGTACTATCACCCCTCTTATTTTGTAAAAACAGTTTATATGCACATGTATATCCTATAAAAAGATAAACAAAATTTCGGGAGTTCATTCTCATAATGTAGAGAATACGTGGCTGCTATAGTAACCTTGAGAGAGAGAGAGCGTTTCTTCACTTATCACGCGATAAAACGATGTTTGGCGTCTGATTTGAAAGAAGGGTTCTGTCGTAGGATACTTTTTGGCTTTCCGCGTCACTATGTTTCGCCCAAACTTGGACGAAAAAAACCCTAAAGCATGGTAGCCACATGAGTGGAAATTCGACTGCTTGGCGATATAAAAGTTCATTGAAATTTTTTGAAAGATGCCAACGTACCAGGAACACACAACAATGAAACAATTTAAAATACGGTAAATGGATTTCTTAATTATTTCCATTTTCAAGGTTTTATATTATTGGTAGCAGGAAAAGATTATGCTTGATATTTATCCTTTTTTTTTCTACACTATATGAGTATTATTTTTAATTTGAGAATAAGTGATTCTTATATATGTCGTTCACGGGTGATAATAAAGACAGTGCATTCAGTAACGGCCTAGCTGGATTTGCAGTTCCCTGCGAAATATTGTTACATTTTATCAAAAGGGAGTCACTAGTAAATAAATATTTAAAATAAATAAATTTATGGCAAGATTGATCTACATGATATTTTTCTTGAGGTCTTAAGTCATCGGCGTTGGCAAAGGTTGTATTTCGTATCATATTTCTTTCCATTGGCTGAATAATTAAATAGAGATCGTCTGGGAAATTCAGCATTGTAACTTTTCATACGATCACCGAACCCCCCCCCCCCCCCCTTCCCTTGCGAGATCTTACGCATGTTTGTCTATAGAGCAATTCTGATGAGTTTCTTGCACATCATTGATATTCTCAGTTAGTTTTAAAACTTTTTAGGTTTGATATCTTCATAGAATTTAAACCTTCGCCTTCCAGTTTTGGGGCCCTGATCCAGTATTATTATATTTTTAGATAGATCTGCTCAAGATTGCACTATAAATAGACCTTATTAGTAAATTTTAAACGACTCTCGCCCCTTTCTGTGTTCAAAATGTGTAATCGTCTTAGTGTTACTATAAATTGTACTTTCACTTTTGCATATTATTAAAAATAGAGAAAGTATTGTTTTCACTAAAATTTTCGATTTCGAGGTTTTGATGCCAATATATGTTATAGGATCTCCTGAACACGTTTTGAGTATTTTTAGGGTAATGTCTGTCTCTTTATCGTCGATTTTCCTATCAAGGTTCTCTAGTTTTTGTAACATATGGACCGGCGCCTTGTTTCAAATTTAAGAAGTGTTGATTCTATTCAGATTTAGTGCTGCCATTTAGATATAGTTATAAAAAATAATAAGTAAAACTATTTAAATGTTTAAAACATTGAACTTTTAAAAGTATAAAGTATTAAAATTTTTAAAATGCTCATTTATTTTCTATACACGTTGCTTTGTTACAAAAAATTTTTATTTCGAATTTATTAGTCATTTAAACCTATAATTTGAAAGCCAAGTGACCTAAATGGATTTCGAGCTCTAGTTCCCCCGGAATATGGGGACTCATGGATTTTAAGAGACCTTCTGCTGCACATATTAATCAATGATATTAAAATCAATGACTATTTTATATAGATGAATAAAAGCTTCAGATGATTGGTAGACGGTCCACAATGGATTTAATATTTGGCATTACTTGCGTAGTGTTTTATTATATACTAGCCGCCTTTGGCGACCAGCCTGTTCGCTACCCTTGAAAATTCTGACCGTGGCAAATTCTAACCGTGGCACACTCGCTGGCGCGACCTACCAGGAAGTGCCACCCAATTTAGACAGGAACTCAGTGGGGGAGGCATCCACAGGGACCGTACCCTCCTTCCCCTACCACCAACCTCTCTGAAGGACTTACGGTCCCGCATGTTTAACGTGATCGTACTCCGCCTGAACACGGCGGCAGTTTTGGCAGTGGCGGGAATCGAACCCGGACCTACCTAGTGCAAATCCCGCGCGCTAACCACTGGGCTACCGCGCCCTCCGGGACAATCTCCATAACCTTCTTTTTATTCACCCAATTTAGACCGGAACCCAGTAGGGGAGGCATCCACAGGGTCCGTACCCTCCTTCCTCTACCAACAACCTCTCGGAAGGACTTACGGATCCACATGTTTAACGTGATCGTACTCCGCGTGAAAATGGCAGCAGTTTTGGCAGTGGCGGCAATCGAACCCTAGCCTACCGAGTGCAATTCCCGCGCGCCAACCACTGGGCTACCGCGCCCTCCGCGACAATCTCCATAACCTTCTTTTTATTCACCCAATTTAGACCGGAACCCAGTGGGAAAGTCATCCACAGGGTGCGTACCCTCCTTCCTCTACCACCAACCTCTCGGAAGGACTTACGGACCCACATGTTTAACGTGATCGTACTCCGCGTGAACACGGCAGCAGTTTTGTCAGTGGAGGGAATCGAACCCGGGCCTACCAAGTGCAAATCCCGCGCTCTAACCACTGGGTTACTTCGCCCTCCGCGACATTCTCCACAACTTTCTTTTTATTCACCCAATTTAGACCGGAACCCAGTGGGAGAGGTATCCACTGGGACCGTACCCTCCTTCCCCTACCAACAACCTCTCGGAAGGACTTACGGACCCACATGTTTAATGTGATCGTACACCGCCTGAACACGGAGGCAGTTTAGGCAGTGGCGGGAATCGAACCCGGATCTACCGAGTGCGATTCCCGTGCGCTAATTTTAATTTTATAATGACCATATGGTATTTAAAATATCCATAAAATTAAAATATCCATCGTTCCATCACTTAAAATATCCATAAAATTGAAATGTCCATTTAAAATATCCAGAAATTCAAATATTCATTTAAAATAACCATAAATTAAAATATCCATTTAAAAAATCCATATCATTCTATGAATCATCCATATCGTTCCACCAATCCATAAATATAATAATTTCAACATCACCAGAATTCTATCCACCATAATTCAATCATTTAAATAATTTAAAATATCCATTTAAAATATCATATAAATATAATAATTTCACCCGATGTATCTATCCAATACATATGCTAAGCTCTTAATACATTTAAAACCCGAAGCCTGGTCTCCATGGAAACGGGGGAAAAACTACTGCGGGGGGAAAAATGTCGGGGAAGAATCGGTTCTTCGCCGAGTATTGGGCAAGAAATATAAAATCATCACGTCTTTAAAATTGCGATCCTGCAGGCAATTTTCAATATTTCTTAACCAGATTAGACTTGTAAGAATGCCAGATCTTTGGCCTTTCTAAAAATGTAAATTATTAGTCGAAATTATGAGTAGTTTTTACGATGGAAGGATTTAAAAACAAAAGTTGGTTTTTTTGAACCGAAAGTGACTTTTGTTTTAAAATCTTTAAAAAATATTAGAAATCGAAATTGAAATTTGAAATGTATATATTTTTACTCGCAATTGTCTGCTCTTTCCGATGGTGTGATTTGTTTATTTCTACGACGTCCCGATCGTGGAGAAAAAAGTACAAAAAGGGCAAAAAACGGTCGAAATCGCATAAAACATTAAATAAATAAAAAAATAATTAGAATTTTGAAAATCGGTTTTCACGTGTCCCCTTCCCTCCCCCCCGGGTTTCCGATTGCCAAATTTCGTAGCTCTCCGACGCGCGGTCGCGAAACGTATAGTGTATAAGACAGACAGACACACACACACACACACACACAGACATTGTCTTTTATTATTTACTAGCCGCCTTTGGCGACCAGCCTGTTCGCTACCCTTGAAAATTCTGACCGTGGCAAACTCGTTGGCGCGACCTACCAGAAAGGTGTAAGGTAACTGCTTGGAAGGCCAGGAAGTGCCACACAATTTAGACCGGAACCTAATGGGGGAGGCATCCAAAGAGACCGTACCCTCCTTCCCCTACCACAAACCTCTCGGAAGGACTTGCAGTCCCACACGTTTAACGTGATCGTACTCCGCGTGAACACGGCTGCAGTTTTGGCAATGGCGGGAATCGAACCCGGGCCTACCGAGTGAAATTCCCGCGCGCTAACCACTGGGCTACCGTGCCATCCGCGACAATCTCCATAACTTTATTTTTATTCGGCAATTTTGGGAATCGGACCCGGGCCTACCAAGTGCAAATCCCGCGCACTAACCACTGGGGTACTTCACTCTCCGCGATATTCTTCATAACTTTCTTTTTATTCACCCAATTTAGACCGGAACCAAGTGGGAGAAGCATCCACAGGGACCGTACCCTTCTTCCCCTACCACCAACCTCTCGGAAGGACTTACAGACCCACATGTTTAACGTGATCGTACTCCGCGTAAACACGGCGGCAATTTTGGGAATCGAACCCGGGCCTACCGAGTGCAATTTCCGCGTGCTAACCATTGGGCTACTTTGCCCTACGCGACAATCTCCATAACTTTCTTTTTATTCATCCAATTTAGACCGTACCCTCCTTCCAATACCACCAACTTCTCGGAAGGACTCACGGACCCACATGTTTAACGTGCTCGTACTCCGCGTAAACACGGCGGCAATTTTGGGAATCGAACCCGGGCCTGGTAACTGGTTGGACGGCCAGGATGTGGCACCCAATTTAGACCGGAACCCAGTGGGGGAGGCATCCACAGGGAACGTACCCTCCTTCCCCTACCACCAACCTCTCGGAAAAACATACGGACCCATATGTTTAACGTGATCGTACTCCATGTCAGTGGCGGAAATCGAACCCGGGCCTACCGCGTGCAATTCCCGCGCGCTAACCACTGGGCTACTTCGCCCTCCGCGACAATCTCCATAACTTTCTTTTTATTCACCCAATTTAGACCGTACCCTCCTTCCCCTACCACCAACCTCTCGGAAGAACTCACGAACCCACATGTTTAACGTGATCGTACTCTGCGTGAACGTGGCGTAAGTTTTGGCAGTGGCGGGAATCGAACCCGGGCCTACTGAGTGCAATTCCCGCGCGCTAACCACTGGGCTGCCGCGCCCTCCGCGACAATCTCCATAACTTTCTACATATTCACCCAATTTAGACGGGAACCCAGTGGGGGAGGCATCCACAGGGGCCGTATCCTCCTTCCCCCTACCACCAACCTCTCGGAAGGACTTACGGACCCACATATTTAACGTGATCGTATTCCGCGTAAACACGGCGGCAGTTTTGGCAGTGGCGGGAATCGAACCCGGGCCTACCGCTAACTTCCCGCGCGCTAATTTGCAATTTAAAATGACCATATGCTTAATTCCATCATCCTCATTCCATTGTTTCATTGTTCCATCATTTAAAATATCCATAAAATTAAAATATCCATTTAAAATATCCAAAAGTTAAAATATACATTTAAAAAATCCAGATCGTCCCATCATTTAAAATATAAATATAATAATTTATATAGAGCAAAGGCGCTCTATTTAGAACCGTGACGTCACCTCCACCTTGACGTCCCCACCCACCACCTTCCCTGCTTCAGCGAGGGAGAAACGAACGGAACGCCGAGCGGAACGGCGAGAAATTTAAAATCATGACGTCTTTAAAATTGCGATTCTGAAGGCAATTTTCATTATTTCTGGACCAGATTAGACTTGTAAGAATGCCAGATGTTTGACCTTTCTGAAAATGTAAATTATTAGTCGAAATTATGAGTACTTTTCACGATGCGAGAATTTAAAAACCAAAAATCGTTTTCTTGAGCCAAAAGTGACTTTTGTTTTAAAATCTTTAAAAAATATTAGAAATCGAAATGGAGATTTGAAATTGATATATTTTTACTCGCAATTGTCTGCTCTTTCCGATGGTGTGAGTTGTTTTTTTCTACGACGTCTGGATCGTGGAGAAAAAAAGGCAAAAAGGGCAAAAAAAGGTCGAAATCGCATAAAACATTAAATAAATAAACAAATAATTAGAATTTTGAAAATCGGTTTTCACGTGTCCCCTTCCCTCCCCCCCGGGTCTCCGATTGCCAAATTTCGTAGCTCTCCGACGCGCGGTCGCGAAACGTATAGTGTATAAGACAGACAGACGCACACACACACACAGACATTGCCCGGTTCCGGTCCCCTAGCCGCCTTTGGCGACCAGCCTGTTCGCTACCCTTGAAAATTCTGACCGTGGCAAACTCGTTGGCGCGACCTACCAGAAAGGTGTAAGGTAACTGCTTGGAAGGCCAGGAAGTGCCACACAATTTAGACCGGAACCCAATGGGGGAGGCATCCAAAGAGACCGTACCCTCCTTCCCCTACCACAAACCTCTCGGAAGGACTTGCAGTCCCACACGTTTAACGTGATCGTACTCCGCGTGAACACGGCTGCAGTTTTGGCAATGGCGGGAATCGAACCCGGGCCTACCGAGTGAAATTCCCGCGCGCTAACCACTGGGCTACCGTGCCATCCGCGACAATCTCCATAACTTTATTTTTATTCGGCAATTTTGGGAATCGAACCCGGGCCTACCAAGTGCAAATCCCGCGCACTAACCACTGGGGTACTTCACCCTCCGCGATATTCTTCATAACTTTCTTTTTATTCACCCAATTTAGACCGGAACCAAGTGGGAGAAGCATCCACAGGGACCGTACCCTTCTTCCCCTACCACCAACCTCTCGGAAGGACTTACAGACCCACATGTTTAACGTGATCGTACTCCGCGTAAACACGGCGGCAATTTTGGGAATCGAACCCGGGCCTACCGAGTGCAATTTCCGCGTGCTAACCATTGGGCTACTTTGCCCTACGCGACAATCTCCATAACTTTCTTTTTATTCATCCAATTTAGACCGTACCCTCCTTCCAATACCACCAACTTCTCGGAAGGACTCACGGACCCACATGTTTAACGTGCTCGTACTCCGCGTAAACACGGCGGCAATTTTGGGAATCGAACCCGGGCCTGGTAACTGGTTGGACGGCCAGGATGTGGCACCCAATTTAGACCGGAACCCAGTGGGGGAGGCATCCACAGGGAACGTACCCTCCTTCCCCTACCACCAACCTCTCGGAAAAACATACGGACCCATATGTTTAACGTGATCGTACTCCATGTCAGTGGCGGAAATCGAACCCGGGCCTACCGCGTGCAATTCCCGCGCGCTAACCACTGGGCTACTTCGCCCTCCGCGACAATCTCCATAACTTTCTTTTTATTCACCCAATTTAGACCGTACCCTCCTTCCCCTACCACCAACCTCTCGGAAGAACTCACGAACCCACATGTTTAACGTGATCGTACTCTGCGTGAACGTGGCGTAAGTTTTGGCAGTGGCGGGAATCGAACCCGGGCCTACTGAGTGCAATTCCCGCGCGCTAACCACTGGGCTGCCGCGCCCTCCGCGACAATCTCCATAACTTTCTACATATTCACCCAATTTAGACGGGAACCCAGTGGGGGAGGCATCCACAGGGGCCGTATCCTCCTTCCCCCTACCACCAACCTCTCGGAAGGACTTACGGACCCACATATTTAACGTGATCGTATTCCGCGTAAACACGGCGGCAGTTTTGGCAGTGGCGGGAATCGAACCCGGGCCTACCGCTAACTTCCCGCGCGCTAATTTGCAATTTAAAATGACCATATGCTTAATTCCATCATCCTCATTCCATTGTTTCATTGTTCCATCATTTAAAATATCCATAAAATTAAAATATCCATTTAAAATATCCAAAAGTTAAAATATACATTTAAAAAATCCAGATCGTCCCATCATTTAAAATATAAATATAATAATTTATATAGAGCAAAGGCGCTCTATTTAGAACCGTGACGTCACCTCCACCTTGACGTCCCCACCCACCACCTTCCCTGCTTCAGCGAGGGAGAAACGAACGGAACGCCGAGCGGAACGGCGAGAAATTTAAAATCATGACGTCTTTAAAATTGCGATTCTGAAGGCAATTTTCATTATTTCTGGACCAGATTAGACTTGTAAGAATGCCAGATGTTTGACCTTTCTGAAAATGTAAATTATTAGTCGAAATTATGAGTACTTTTCACGATGCGAGAATTTAAAAACCAAAAATCGTTTTCTTGAGCCAAAAGTGACTTTTGTTTTAAAATCTTTAAAAAATATTAGAAATCGAAATGGAGATTTGAAATTGATATATTTTTACTCGCAATTGTCTGCTCTTTCCGATGGTGTGAGTTGTTTTTTTCTACGACGTCTGGATCGTGGAGAAAAAAAGGCAAAAAGGGCAAAAAAAGGTCGAAATCGCATAAAACATTAAATAAATAAACAAATAATTAGAATTTTGAAAATCGGTTTTCACGTGTCCCCTTCCCTCCCCCCCGGGTCTCCGATTGCCAAATTTCGTAGCTCTCCGACGCGCGGTCGCGAAACGTATAGTGTATAAGACAGACAGACGCACACACACACACAGACATTGCCCGGTTCCGGTCCCCTAGCCGCCTTTGGCGACCAGCCTGTTCGCTACCCTTGAAAATTCTGACCGTGGCAAACTCGTTGGCGCGACCTACCAGAAAGGTGTAAGGTAACTGCTTGGAAGGCCAGGAAGTGCCACACAATTTAGACCGGAACCCAATGGGGGAGGCATCCAAAGAGACCGTACCCTCCTTCCCCTACCACAAACCTCTCGGAAGGACTTGCAGTCCCACACGTTTAACGTGATCGTACTCCGCGTGAACACGGCTGCAGTTTTGGCAATGGCGGGAATCGAACCCGGGCCTACCGAGTGAAATTCCCGCGCGCTAACCACTGGGCTACCGTGCCATCCGCGACAATCTCCATAACTTTATTTTTATTCGGCAATTTTGGGAATCGAACCCGGGCCTACCAAGTGCAAATCCCGCGCACTAACCACTGGGGTACTTCACCCTCCGCGATATTCTTCATAACTTTCTTTTTATTCACCCAATTTAGACCGGAACCAAGTGGGAGAAGCATCCACAGGGACCGTACCCTTCTTCCCCTACCACCAACCTCTCGGAAGGACTTACAGACCCACATGTTTAACGTGATCGTACTCCGCGTAAACACGGCGGCAATTTTGGGAATCGAACCCGGGCCTACCGAGTGCAATTTCCGCTTGCTAACCATTGGGCTACTTTGCCCTACGCGACAATCTCCATAACTTTCTTTTTATTCATCCAATTTAGACCGTACCCTCCTTCCAATACCACCAACTTCTCGGAAGGACTCACGGACCCACATGTTTAACGTGCTCGTACTCCGCGTAAACACGGCGGCAATTTTGGGAATCGAACCCGGGCCTGGTAACTGGTTGGACGGCCAGGATGTGCCACCCAATTTAGACCGGAACCCAGTGGGGGAGGCATCCACAGGGAACGTACCCTCCTTCCCCTACCACCAACCTCTCGGAAAAACATACGGACCCATATGTTTAACGTGATCGTACTCCATGTCAGTGGCGGAAATCGAACCCGGGCCTACCGCGTGCAATTCCCGCGCGCTAACCACTGGGCTACTTCGCCCTCCGCGACAATCTCCATAACTTTCTTTTTATTCACCCAATTTAGACCGTACCCTCCTTCCCCTACCACCAACCTCTCGGAAGGACTCACGAACCCACATGTTTAACGTGATCGTACTCTGCGTGAACGTGGCGTAAGTTTTGGCAGTGGCGGGAATCGAACCCGGGCCTACTGAGTGCAATTCCCGCGCGCTAACCACTGGGCTGCCGCGCCCTCCGCGACAATCTCCATAACTTTCTACATATTCACCCAATTTAGACGGGAACCCAGTGGGGGAGGCATCCACAGGGGCCGTATCCTCCTTCCCCCTACCACCAACCTCTCGGAAGGACTTACGGACCCACATATTTAACGTGATCGTATTCCGCGTAAACACGGCGGCAGTTTTGGCAGTGGCGGGAATCGAACCCGGGCCTACCGCTAACTTCCCGCGCGCTAATTTGCAATTTAAAATGACCATATGCTTAATTCCATCATCCTCATTAATTCCATCATCTTAAGCCAGCTTAAGCCACCATCTTAAGCCACCATCCAGCTTAATTCCATCATCCCGCGCGCTAACCACTGGGCTGCCGCGCCCTCCGCGACAATCTCCATAACTTTCTACATATTCACCCAATTTAGACGGGAACCCAGTGGGGGAGGCATCCACAGGGGCCGTATCCTCCTTCCCCCTACCACCAACCTCTCGGAAGGACTTACGGACCCACATATTTAACGTGATCGTATTCCGCGTAAACACGGCGGCAGTTTTGGCAGTGGCGGGAATCGAACCCGGGCCTACCGCTAACTTCCCGCGCGCTAATTTGCAATTTAAAATGACCATATGCTTAATTCCATCATCCTCATTCCATTGTTTCATTGTTCCATCATTTAAAATATCCATAAAATTAAAATATCCATTTAAAATATCCAAAAGTTAAAATATACATTTAAAAAATCCAGATCGTCCCATCATTTAAAATATAAATATAATAATTTATATAGAGCAAAGGCGCTCTATTTAGAACCGTGACGTCACCTCCACCTTGACGTCCCCACCCACCACCTTCCCTGCTTCAGCGAGGGAGAAACGAACGGAACGCCGAGCGGAACGGCGAGAAATTTAAAATCATGACGTCTTTAAAATTGCGATTCTGAAGGCAATTTTCATTATTTCTGGACCAGATTAGACTTGTAAGAATGCCAGATGTTTGACCTTTCTGAAAATGTAAATTATTAGTCGAAATTATGAGTACTTTTCACGATGCGAGAATTTAAAAACCAAAAATCGTTTTCTTGAGCCAAAAGTGACTTTTGTTTTAAAATCTTTAAAAAATATTAGAAATCGAAATGGAGATTTGAAATTGATATATTTTTACTCGCAATTGCCTGCTCTTTCCGATGGTGTGAGTTGTTTTTTTCTACGACGTCTGGATCGTGGAGAAAAAAGGGCAAAAAGGGCAAAAAAAGGTCGAAATCGCATAAAACATTAAATAAATAAAAAAATAATTAGAATTTTGAAAATCGGTTTTCACGTGTCCCCTTCCCTCCCCCCCGGGTCTCCGATTGCCAAATTTCGTAGCTCTCCGACCCGCGGTCGCGAAACGTATAGTGTATAAGACAGACAGACGCACACACACACACAGACATTGCCTTTTATTATTTAAGACTAGCCGCCTTTGGCGACCAGCCTGTTCGCTACCCTTGAAAATTCTGACCGTGGCAAACTCGTTGGCGCGACCTACCAGAAAGGTGTAAGGTAACTGCTTGGAAGGCCAGGAAGTGCCACACAATTTAGACCGGAACCCAATGGGGGAGGCATCCAAAGAGACCGTACCCTCCTTCCCCTACCACAAACCTCTCGGAAGGACTTGCAGTCCCACACGTTTAACGTGATCGTACTCCGCGTGAACACGGCTGCAGTTTTGGCAATGGCGGGAATCGAACCCGGGCCTACCGAGTGAAATTCCCGCGCGCTAACCACTGGGCTACCGTGCCATCCGCGACAATCTCCATAACTTTATTTTTATTCGGCAATTTTCGGAATCGAACCCGGGCCTACCAAGTGCAAATCCCGCGCACTAACCACTGGGGTACTTCACCCTCCGCGATATTCTTCATAACTTTCTTTTTATTCACCCAATTTAGACCGGAACCAAGTGGGAGAAGCATCCACAGGGACCGTACCCTTCTTCCCCTACCACCAACCTCTCGGAAGGACTTACAGACCCACATGTTTAACGTGATCGTACTCCGCGTAAACACGGCGGCAATTTTGGGAATCGAACCCGGGCCTACCGAGTGCAATTTCCGCGCGCTAACCATTGGGCTACTTTGCCCTACGCGACAATCTCCATAACTTTCTTTTTATTCATCCAATTTAGACCGTACCCTCCTTCCAATACCACCAACTTCTCGGAAGGACTCACGGACCCACATGTTTAACGTGCTCGTACTCCGCGTAAACACGGCGGCAATTTTGGGAATCGAACCCGGGCCTGGTAACTGGTTGGACGGCCAGGATGTGCCACCCAATTTAGACCGGAACCCAGTGGGGGAGGCATCCACAGGGAACGTACCCTCCTTCCCCTACCACCAACCTCTCGGAAAAACATACGGACCCATATGTTTAACGTGATCGTACTCCATGTCAGTGGCGGAAATCGAACCCGGGCCTACCGCGTGCAATTCCCGCGCGCTAACCACTGGGCTACTTCGCCCTCCGCGACAATCTCCATAACTTTCTTTTTATTCACCCAATTTAGACCGTACCCTCCTTCCCCTACCACCAACCTCTCGGAAGGACTCACGAACCCACATGTTTAACGTGATCGTACTCTGCGTGAACGTGGCGTAAGTTTTGGCAGTGGCGGGAATCGAACCCGGGCCTACTGAGTGCAATTCCCGCGCGCTAACCACTGGGCTGCCGCGCCCTCCGCGACAATCTCCATAACTTTCTACATATTCACCCAATTTAGACGGGAACCCAGTGGGGGAGGCATCCACAGGGGCCGTATCCTCCTTCCCCCTACCACCAACCTCTCGGAAGGACTTACGGACCCACATATTTAACGTGATCGTATTCCGCGTAAACACGGCGGCAGTTTTGGCAGTGGCGGGAATCGAACCCGGGCCTACCGCTAACTTCCCGCGCGCTAATTTGCAATTTAAAATGACCATATGCTTAATTCCATCATCCTCATTCCATTGTTTCATTGTTCCATCATTTAAAATATCCATAAAATTAAAATATCCATTTAAAATATCCAAAAGTTAAAATATACATTTAAAAAATCCAGATCGTCCCATCATTTAAAATATAAATATAATAATTTATATAGAGCAAAGGCGCTCTATTTAGAACTAAGGCTCCTCTATATACGAGCTGACTCATCAAGCATATTGAAGCCCACCATAGTTGGAAGCGCAATCCATTAGCATTAGCTCTATTCGTATTTTCACTTTAGGAAGTATAATTGAAATAATTATGGGTGGTTGTTCTGCATCGAACTGCTCTAATCATTCTAGAATGGGTTTTAGGCTATTTCGCTTTCCTAGAAACGAAGAAAGAAGAAAACAATGGCTAATAAATAAATGAATACCCGGTACTGGAGCATATTTGTGCGAGCTAAGTTCTGCAATATTCTAATTAAAACTTCTTTTTTTATATAAAGTATTTATTTTAAACACTTATTTTATATTTTCTGTAACTGCAGTATGGAACCCTATGGGCTTCAATATGCTTGATAAGTCAGCCTGTAGTAGAGGAGCTCTATTTAGAACCGTGACGTCACCTCCACCTTGACGTCCCCACCCACCACCTTCCCTGCTTCAGCGAGGGAGAAACGAACGGAACGCCGAGCGGAACGGCGAGAAATTTAAAATCATGACGTCTTTAAAATTGCGATTCTGAAGGCAATTTTCATTATTTCTGGACCAGATTAGACTTGTAAGAATGCCAGATGTTTGACCTTTCTGAAAATGTAAATTATTAGTCGAAATTATGAGTACTTTTCACGATGCGAGAATTTAAAAACCAAAAATCGTTTTCTTGAGCAAAAAGTGACTTTTGTTTTAAAATCTTTAAAAAATATTAGAAATCGAAATTCAGATTTGAAATTGATATATTTTTACTCGCAATTGTCTGCTCTTTCCGATGGTGTGAGTTGTTTTTTTCTACGACGTCTGGATCGTGGAGAAAAAAGGGCAAAAAGGGCAAAAAAAGGTCGAAATCGCATAAAACATTAAATAAATAAAAAAATAATTAGAATTTTGAAAATCGGTTTTCACGTGTCCCCTTCCCTCCCCCCCGGGTCTCCGATTGCCAAATTTCGTAGCTCTCCGACGCGCGGTCGCGAAACGTATAGTGTATAAGACAGACAGACGCACACACACACACACACACAGACATTGCCTTTTATTATTTACTAGCCGCCTTTGGCGACCAGCCTGTTCGCTACCCTTGAAAATTCTGACCGTGGCAAACTCGTTGGCGCGACCTACCAGAAAGGTGTAAGGTAACTGCTTGGAAGGCCAGGAAGTGCCACACAATTTAGACCGGAACCCAATGGGGGAGGCATCCAAAGAGACCGTACCCTCCTTCCCCTACCACAAACCTCTCGGAAGGACTTGCAGTCCCACACGTTTAACGTGATCGTACTCCGCGTGAACACGGCTGCAGTTTTGGCAATGACGGGAATCGAACCCGGGCCTACCGAGTGAAATTCCCGCGCGCTAACCACTGGGCTACCGTGCCATCCGCGACAATCTCCATAACTTTATTTTTATTCGGCAATTTTGGGAATCGAACCCGGGCCTACCAAGTGCAAATCCCGCGCACTAACCACTGGGGTACTTTACCCTCCGCGATATTCTTCATAACTTTCTTTTTATTCACCCAATTTAGACCGGAACCAAGTGGGAGAAGCATCCACAGGGACCGTACCCTTCTTCCCCTACCACCAACCTCTCGGAAGGACTTACAGACCCACATGTTTAACGTGATCGTACTCCGCGTAAACACGGCGGCAATTTTGGGAATCGAACCCGGGCCTACCGAGTGAAATTTCCGCGCGCTAACCATTGGGCTACTTTGCCCTACGCGACAACCTCCATAACTTTCTTTTTATTCATCCAATTTAGACCGTACCCTCCTTCCCCTACCACCAACTTCTCGGAAGGACTCACGGACCCACATGTTTAACGTGCTCGTACTCCGCGTAAACACGGCGGCAATTTTGGGAATCGAACCCGGGCCTGGTAACTGGTTGGACGGCCAGGATGTGCCACCCAATTTAGACCGGAACCCAGTGGGGGAGGCATCCACAGGGAACGTACCCTCTTTCCCCTACCACCAACCTCTCGGAAAAACATACGGACCCATATGTTTAACGTGATCGTACTCCATGTCAGTGGCGGAAATCGAACCCGGGCCTACCGCGTGCAATTCCCGCGCGCTAACCACTGGGCTACTTCGCCCTCCGCGACAATCTCCATAACTTTCTTTTTATTCACCCAATTTAGACCGTACCCTCCTTCCCCTACCACCAACCTCTCGGAAGGACTCACGAACCCACATGTTTAACGTGATCGTACTCTGCGTGAACGTGGCGTAAGTTTTGGCAGTGGCGGGAATCGAACCCGGGCCTACTGAGTGCAATTCCCGCGCGCTAACCACTGGGCTGCCGCGCCCTCCGCGACAATCTCCATAACTTTCTACATATTCACCCAATTTAGACGGGAACCCAGTGGGGGAGGCATCCACAGGGGCCGTATCCTCCTTCCCCTACCACCAACCTCTCGGAAGGACTTACGGACCCACATATTTAACGTGATCGTATTCCACGTAAACACGGCGGCAGTTTTGGCAGTGGCGGGAATCGAACCCGGGCCTACCGCTAACTTCCCGCACGCTAATTTGCAATTTAAAATGACCATATGCTTAATTCCATCATCCTCATTCCATTGTTTCATTGTTCCATCATTTAAAATATCCATAAAATTAAAATATCCAAAAGTTAAAATATACATTTAAAAAATCCAGATTGTCCCATCATTTAAAATATAAATATAATAATTTATATAGAGCAAAGGCGCTCTATTCAGAACCGTGACGTCACCTCCACCTTGACGTCCCCACCCACCACCTTCCCTGCTTCAGCGGGGGAGAAACGAAGCGGTACGCCGAGCGGAACGCCGAGAAATTTAAAATCATGACGTCTTTAAAATTGCGATCCTGTCTTTAAAATTGCGATCCATAACATTCTTTTTATTTACCCAATTTAGAACGGAACCCAGTGGGAGAGGCATCCACAGGGACCGTACCCTCCTTCCCCTACCACCAACCTCTCGGAAGGACTTCCGGACCCACATGTTTATCGTGATCGTACTCCGCGTGAACACGGCGGCAGTTTTGGAAGTGGCGGGAATCGAACCTGGGCCTACCGAGTGCAATTCCTGAGCGCTAACCACTGGGCTGCCTCGCCCTCCGCAACTTTCTTTATATTCACCCAATTTAGACGGGAACCCTGTGAGGGAGGCATCCACAGGGACCGTACCCTCCTTCCCCTACCACCAACCTCTCAGAAGGACTTCCGGACCCACATGTTTATCGTGATCGTACTCCGCGTGAACACGGCGGCAGTTTTGAAAGTGGCGGGAATCGAACCCGAGCCTACCGAGTGCAATTCCTGAGCGCTAACCACTGGGCTGCCTCGCCCTCCGCAACTTTCTTTATATTCACCCAATTTAGACGGGAACCTCTTTTCATCAGCTCTCCCACGGTATCTTCGTTTTTTACTTCCGATCATTTTTTGGTGAGCAATCTCGATTTTTCATTTGTAAATATTCTATTATCGTGACAATGCAATTGTAATGGGGAAAGTCTTGTGAACGGACAAACTTGTCCGTTTATTCATCTGTAAATCTTATAGTATATTTTAATATTTTTAAATTTGAATGGTACACATGTATTAATTGAAGTCTTATCTTTGCTAAGTGAAAAACCTTTTTTGAGTTAATGCAATATTTCTGTATGTAAATTGTAAATTAAAATGTCATCTTTTTATATTTTCACTTCTGTTTTCGGCTTTCCCCCCCTTTTGGATTTCGTTTCGTCGATGTAGCTGTTGGTAATGAGATTCACCCCTTTTTTCTGATTGTGATCCCGTCCCGTCTGCGCGCGCCTCTTTGGTAATCCTCTTCTTCTCTTTTCGCTCGGCTGTCTTTTAGTATTATTTAACTCTTGAGATCCCGGTTACAGTTTATATTTATGGATTCTTCCATTTAAAAATTTTTTAAATTCATTGATAACATGCTCCCTTTGCATTTTATGTTTGCGTGGATACCTTCACACTCCTCCGTTGCTATGGCTTCCTTTTTTCACTTGACCGGTTTCGCCCTTTTTCTTGGCGGTTGTTAAGTTTTTGAAATTGTTGAATTCTTTTGATTCTTTGACTTTGGAGTTTGTTCTCCCTCCTCTTCCCCCCTCTCTTGGTTCGGACTTTCTACCTTCATTTCTCTGGAACTTTTTTAGTGGCAACACCAAAGTTATTCCTGTTAACGCTAGACACTATCCCTTCGGTATATCTGTACAGTTTGTCTTCATCACCCTGAGATATTTTTTTCTAAGCTCTTACTCCATTTTTTCCTTTTTTGGCCCGTTCCTCTTCTTCATTCTGCCTGTTCTCATCTTAACTTCTTCTTTTTCGCTCTTGCTCCTTCTCCTTTGAAGTTTTTGACCCGGTTTTTTTTTTTTTTTTTTTTTATTGGCTCTTTTGTTTTGACTTTCTCACCTCGTCCTTATTTCTGCTCGTCTCTGCTCACCATCCTTCCTTTTTTTCTTTCCATGCTTTTGGATTCCTTTGGATTTTGCTCTACCTGTTGGGTCCTCTTGATCTCCTAGTATATACTATTATACCTGTGCTAATATTAGAACTTTAATTTATACTCCTGTTACAATGAACAATAAACAGATCATCCCTCGTTCAACTGAACATTCACTGGAACTTGATTCTCCACCGATCTCTTCGGAGACTCCTTCTCGCCTGGAACCATCATATACTCCCCGTGATTCCTTGTTTGCTGATGTTGCTTTGTTACTCGATCCTCCGGTTTCCGCCTCTACCTCGCCTGCTTCACTTTACTCTTCATCTTCATTCCAACCTACGGTGAAAATTGTTGATTTGAAAAACATGAAATCTTCTGCTGCCTCGTACTCTGAGATTGCATCCTCTGTACCTCGGGATTCTCCGAATCCCTTTAAATATTCTGCTTTTGCTGTTACTCCACCTCGGTTTACCGTTTTCTCCAATCCTCCGGCTGCATCTGGACATAACCGTACCGGCTCATTACCTGAACCTCGTCCTACTCCTGTGGATTTGGTGGACCCTAGCTCGAACTCTGCGTCCGGAACTGGAGACGTGGACCCTGATGATCCTTACCTTTCCTCTATTCTTCAGATCAAAAAACTTTGCTCTCGTGTCCGGACTTACCTTGTTCGATCCGTTAAACCCTCTCCGGCCCAGCTGGCTCATCTTGACGAAAAGTTTAATCTGATCACTGCTGAGTGCCAACTGCTTCAAGATCTCCCTTCCTCTGCACCGTCCCCTCCTCCTCCCCCCCTGCAGGAAATTAAGCACTTTCTCAATGAGGAACTTACATTGATAAAAACTTCCATTGCTGAGAATTTCGAGGGGATTACTGACAACATCTCTCTTAACCTTTCATCCCGAATCAATGAATCAATCTCTAACAACTTGGCTTCTATTACTGCTTCATCATCCACTGTGAATCCTGTTAACTACGTGAACTCTAACAAACCGTCATATGCTAGTGTGATTTTGCGCGGAAAGGATCATGCCAAATCCGCGGATCAACTAAGAGACGACCTTCTTTTGTCTCAGTGCCCCTCGGAAGTCAAAATCCATAACATCTCGACCCTGGATAATGGAGCTTTGAAGATCACTTGTCGGGGTGAGGGGGAGGAATCCCTTCTTCCTATTTTCAAAAACTCAGATATTTCACTGAAGTTTGACATACTAAAACCTCCTCGCAAGAAGTCGACACTTATTTTATTTAACGTTCCGACATCCTTTACTGAACCTGATATTAAAAATATTCTCTCGGATAATCTCAACTCTGGTGAATTACTTGACTTCAAAGTCATTAAAACTTTTAGAAATAAACTGGACAACTTGAACTGGGTTATTCTGGTTGACGCCGTGGCGGGAGGACAACTTACCGAGAAAAGAAAGATATACTACAACTTTCGATACCTGTTCATCAAAAAATACGTGGCGGTTCAAATCTGTTTCCGCTGCCATGGCTTTGGCCATTCTGCCTTCTCTTGCCGTAGATCGTCCGGTTGCTGCAGCCGGTGCTCGCTGGAGAACCATACCTTCAAAACTTGTAAAGCCACGATCCCATCTTGCATCAACTGCTTATCGGCTAACCGGAGAGACTCGTCTCTGCACTGGGACTCACACCATAATGCTCGTGATCAAACTAAATGTTTTGCTCTACAAAAAGAACTTGCCCGTGTACAAGCATTGCAGAAAACTTTATAACTTTTCCATCAGCATATGATATCCCCAAGATAACCTATGGACTTGAAATAGGTTTTGACAAACTTTTCGAGATTTTGCTCACCAATTTTTCTTTTGCATAACCTTTATTCCTGACTAAATTATGTTTTTTTTTTTGATTTTATGGAAAGTGGCTTTGGAACTTCTTTTTCCCTACATATGGGGAAAGAGAATTTTCGCTTTAATCCTTTGTAATCTTTAATAATGTATTAATTATAATGATTTATTTAAATTTAGAATTATAATAGAACGGAAACTTTAATAATTTTTTAACATATAGTGATTTATTGAAATTGATAATTATAATCAAATAAAAAAGGATTAAGTTAAATTAAAAAGGTTAAAGTTAATGGGAAAATTTTATATTTTAAAGTAACTTGAATTTGGTCTTAACTCTTTCTTTAAACTTGCTTAAATTTTGTTAATTATTGAATTTAGTGAAAGCCCGCTCCATTTTATGTTGATTGCAGTGTTATTGTTGTTTGCTGTGCTTTATATTGTTTGATGCGAATTGATGTTTTCAGCGAATTGTTTTGTCTGTCCCCCGTCTGTTTGCTGTTGTCCTGTTTTATTGTCGGTTGTGCAATTCATTGTGTGATTCCTGATTGCACCTTCCCTGTCCTTCCCTGTCCCCGTTACTTTTATGTTGTGAGTTTTTATATCTGTGTGACGTCTACCCACAGATTATGATTGTAAATACTCCAGAAAATCAATTAAGTTAAAACAAGTTAAATAATGGAAAAATGTCAACAACAACCAGAATACAGCTCCTGTTTACTGCTGTAATATTTGTTACCCAATCCTATAACGCTGTAACCACCCTTTCTTAGTTAAAATAAACTGGTGTTGGTTGTTCCGGGTTGAAGTAGGGTACCATGGCGGATGGCCTCCGCTTACAAAAATTTTCCCGACCATTCATTCAGATGCTCTAAGTCCAAGGACGAGCCGGATGGTCTGGGCTTTCGGGAACCCTGTGAGGGAGGCATCCACAGGGACCGTACCCTCCTTCCCCTACCACCAACCTCTCGGAAGGACTTCCGGACCCACATGTTTATCGTGATCGTACTCCGCGTGAACACGGCGGCAGTTTTGGAAGTGGCGGGAATCGAACCCGGGCCTACCGAGTGCAATTCCTGAGCGCTAACCACTGGGCTGCCTCGCCCTCCGCAACTTTCTTTATATTCACCCAATTTAGACGGGAACCCTGTGAAGGAGGCATCCACAGGGACCGTACCCTCCTTCCCCTACCACCAACCTCTCGGAAAGACTTACGGGCCCACATGTTTAACGTGATCGTATTCCGCGTGAACACTTCGGCAGTTTTGGCAGTGGCGGGAATCGTACCCGGGCCTACCGCTAACTTCCCGCGCGCTAATTTACAATTTAAAATGACCATATGCTCTCTAAGCTCTTAATTCCATCATCCTCATTCCATTGTTCCATCATTTAAAATATCCATAAAATTTAAATATCCATCGTTCCATCATTTAAAATATCCATAAAATTAAAATATCCATCGTTCCATCATTTAAAATATCCATAAAATTAAAATATCCATTTAAAAAATCCATATCGTTCCATCATTTAAAATATAAATATAATAATTTCTACAGTGCATATGTTAAGCTCTTATTTCATTTAAAATCGGAAGCGCGGGAAACGGAAAGTAAAAACTAATTCGGTTTCTTATTGTCCCACCCATCGCTATGCATATACAGAACCGTGACGTCACCTCCACCTTGACGTCCCCACCCACCACCTTCCCTGCTTCAGCGGGGGAGAAACGAAGCGTCACGCCGAGCGGAACGGCGAGAAATTTAAAATCATGACGTCTTTAAAATTGCGATCCTGAAGGCAATTTTCATTATTTCTGGACCAGATTAGACTTGTAAGAATGCCAGATGTTTGACCTTTCTGAAAATGTAAATTATTAGTCGAAATTATGAGTACTTTTCACGATGCGAGAATTTAAAAACCAAAAATCGTTTTCTTGAGCAAAAAGTGACTTTTGTTTTAAAATCTTTAAAAAATATTAGAAATCGAAATTCAGATTTGAAATTGATATATTTTTACTCGAAATTCTCTGCTCTTTCCGATGGTGTAATTTGTTTTTTTCTACGATGTCTGGATCGTGGAGAAAAAAGGGCAAAAAGGCAAAAAACGGTCGAAATCGCATAAAACATTAAATAAATAAAAAAATAATTAAAATTTTAAAAATCGGTTTTCACGTGTCCCCTTCCCTCCCCCCCTGGTCTCCGATTGCCAAATTTCGTAGGTCTCCGACGCGCGGTCGCGAAACGTATAGTGTATAAGACAGACAGACACACACACACACACACACACAGACATTGCCTTTTATTATATAGACTAGCCGCCTTTGGCGACCAGCCTGTTCGCTACCCTTGAAAATTCTGACCGTGGCAAATTGTAACCGTGGCACACTCGCTGGCGCGACCTTACCAGAAGGTTTAAGGTAACTGTTTGGACGGCCAGGAAGTGCCACCCAATTTAGACCGGAACTCAGTGGGGGAGACATCCACAGGGACCGTACCCTCCTTCCCCTACCACCAACCTTTCGGAAGGACTTACAATCCCACATGTTTAACGTGATCGTACTCCGCGTGAACGCGGCTGCAGTTTTGGCAGTGGCGGGAATCGAACCCGGGCCTACCCAGTGAAATTCCCGCGCGCTAACCACTGGTGTACTTCGCCCTCCGCGACATTTTCCATAACTTTCTTTTTATTCACCGAATTTAGACCGGACCCTCCTTCCCCTACCACAAACCTCTCGGAAGGACTTGCAGTCCCACACGTTTAACGTGATCGTACTCCGCGTGAACACGGCTGCAGTTTTGGCAATGGCGGGAATCGAACCCGGGCCTACCGAGTGAAATTCCCGCGCGCTAACCACTGGGCTACCGTGCCATCCGCGACAATCTCCATAACTTTATTTTTATTCGGCAATTTTCGGAATCGAACCCGGGCCTACCAAGTGCAAATCCCGCGCACTAACCACTGGGGTACTTCACCCTCCGCGATATTCTTCATAACTTTCTTTTTATTCACCCAATTTAGACCGGAACCAAGTGGGAGAAGCATCCACAGGGACCGTACCCTTCTTCCCCTACCACCAACCTCTCGGAAGGACTTACAGACCCACATGTTTAACGTGATCGTACTACGCGTAAACACGGCGGCAATTTTGGGAATCGAACCCGGGCCTACCGAGTGCAATTTCCGCGCGCTAACCATTGGGCTACTTTGCCCTACGCGACAATCTCCATAACTTTCTTTTTATTCATCCAATTTAGACCGTACCCTCCTTCCCCTACCACCAACTTCTCGGAAGGACTCACGGACCCACATGTTTAACGTGCTCGTACTCCGCGTAAACACGGCGGCAATTTTGGGAATCGAACCCGGGCCTGGTAACTGGTTGGACGGCCAGGATGTGCCATCCAATTTAGACCGGAACCCAGTGGGGGAGGCATCCACAGGGAACGTACCCTCCTTCCCCTACCACCAACCTCTCGGAAAAACATACGGACCCATATGTTTAACGTGATCGTACTCCATGTCAGTGGCGGAAATCGAACCCGGGCCTACCGCGTGCAATTCCCGCGCGCTAACCACTGGGCTACTTCGCCCTCCGCGACAATCTCCATAACTTTCTTTTTATTCACCCAATTTAGACCGTACCTTCCTTCCCCTACCACCAACCTCTCGGAAGGACTCACGAACCCACATGTTTAACGTGATCGTACTCTGCGTGAACGTGGCGTAAGTTTTGGCAGTGGCGGGAATCGAACCCGGGCCTACTGAGTGCAATTCCCGCGCGCTAACCACTGGGCTGCCGCGCCCTCCGCGACAATCTCCATAACTTTCTACATATTCACCCAATTTAGACGGGAACCCAGTGGGGGAGGCATCCACAGGGGCCGTATCCTCCTTCCCCTACCACCAACCTCTCGGAAGGACTTACGGACCCACATATTTAACGTGATCGTATTCCACGTAAACACGGCGGCAGTTTTGGCAGTGGCGGGAATCGAACCCGGGCCTACCGCTAACTTCCCGCGCGCTAATTTGCAATTTAAAACGACCATATGCTTAATTCCATCATCCTCATTCCATTGTTTCATTGTTCCATCATTTAAAATATCCATAAAATTAAAATATCCATTTAAAATATCCAAAAGTTGGCGACCAGCCTGTTCGCTACCCTTGAAAATTCTGACCGTGGCAAACTCGTTGGCGCGACCTACCAGAAAGGTGTAAGGTAACTGCTTGGAAGGCCAGGAAGTGCCACACAATTTAGACCGGAACCCAATGGGGGAGGCATCCAAAGAGACCGTACCCTCCTTCCCCTACCACAAACCTCTCGGAAGGACTTGCAGTCCCACACGTTTAACGTGATCGTACTCCGCGTGAACACGGCTGCAGTTTTGGCAATGGCGGGAATCGAACCCGGGCCTACCGAGTGAAATTCCCGCGCGCTAACCACTGGGCTACCGTGCCATCCGCGACAATCTCCATAACTTTATTTTTATTCGGCAATTTTGGGAATCGAACCCGGGCCTACCAAGTGCAAATCCCGCGCACTAACCACTGGGGTACTTCACCCTCCGCGATATTCTTCATAACTTTCTTTTTATTCACCCAATTTAGACCGGAACCAAGTGGGAGAAGCATCCACAGGGACCGTACCCTTCTTCCCCTACCACCAACCTCTCGGAAGGACTTACAGACCCACATGTTTAACGTGATCGTACTCCGCGTAAACACGGCGGCAATTTTGGGAATCGAACCCGGGCCTACCGAGTGCAATTTCCGCGTGCTAACCATTGGGCTACTTTGCCCTACGCGACAATCTCCATAACTTTCTTTTTATTCATCCAATTTAGACCGTACCCTCCTTCCAATACCACCAACTTCTCGGAAGGACTCACGGACCCACATGTTTAACGTGCTCGTACTCCGCGTAAACACGGCGGCAGTTTTGGCAGTGGCGGGAATCGAACCCGGGCCTACCGCTAACTTCCCGCGCGCTAATTTGCAATTTAAAATGACCATATGCTTAATTCCATCATCCTCATTCCATTGTTTCATTGTTCCATCATTTAAAATATCCATAAAATTAAAATATCCATTTAAAATATTCAAAAGTTAAAATATACATTTAAAAAATCCAGATCGTCCCATCATTTAAAATATAAATATAATAATTTATATAGAGCAAAGGCGCTCTATTTAGAACCGTGACGTCACCTCCACCTTGACGTCCCCACCCACCACCTTCCCTGCTTCAGCGAGGGAGAAACGAACGGAACGCCGAGCGGAACGGCGAGAAATTTAAAATCATGACGTCTTTAAAATTGCGATTCTGAAGGCAATTTTCATTATTTCTGGACCAGATTAGACTTGTAAGAATGCCAGATGTTTGACCTTTCTGAAAATGTAAATTATTAGTCGAAATTATGAGTACTTTTCACGATGCGAGAATTTAAAAACCAAAAATCGTTTTCTTGAGCCAAAAGTGACTTTTGTTTTAAAATCTTTAAAAAATATTAGAAATCGAAATGGAGATTTGAAATTGATATATTTTTACTCGCAATTGTCTGCTCTTTCCGATGGTGTGAGTTGTTTTTTTCTACGACGTCTGGATCGTGGAGAAAAAAAGGCAAAAAGGGCAAAAAAAGGTCGAAATCGCATAAAACATTAAATAAATAAAAAAATAATTAGAATTTTGAAAATCGGTTTTCACGTGTCCCCTTCCCTCCCCCCCGGGTCTCCGATTGCCAAATTTCGTAGCTCTCCGACGCGCGGTCGCGAAACGTATAGTGTATAAGACAGACAGACGCACACACACACACACACACAGACATTGCCTTTTATTATTTAAGACTAGCCGCCTTTGGCGACCAGCCTGTTCGCTACCCTTGAAAATTCTGACCGTGGCAAACTCGTTGGCGCGACCTACCAGAAAGGTGTAAGGTAACTGCTTGGAAGGCCAGGAAGTGCCACACAATTTAGACCGGAACCCAATGGGGGAGGCATCCAAAGAGACCGTACCCTCCTTCCCCTACCACAAACCTCTCGGAAGGACTTGCAGTCTCACACGTTTAACGTGATCGTACTCCGCGTGAACACGGCTGCAGTTTTGGCAATGGCGGGAATCGAACCCGGGCCTACCGAGTGAAATTCCCGCGCGCTAACCACTGGGCTACCGTGCCATCCGCGACAATCTCCATAACTTTATTTTTATTCGGCAATTTTGGGAATCGAACCCGGGCCTACCAAGTGCAAATCCCGCGCACTAACCACTGGGGTACTTCACCCTCCGCGATATTCTTCATAACTTTCTTTTTATTCACCCAATTTAGACCGGAACCAAGTGGGAGAAGCATCCACAGGGACCGTACCCTTCTTCCCCTACCACCAACCTCTCGGAAGGACTTACAGACCCACATGTTTAACGTGATCGTACTCCGCGTAAACACGGCGGCAATTTTGGGAATCGAACCCGGGCCTACCGAGTGCAATTTCCGCGTGCTAACCATTGGGCTACTTTGCCCTACGCGACAATCTCCATAACTTTCTTTTTATTCATCCAATTTAGACCGTACCCTCCTTCCAATACCACCAACTTCTCGGAAGGACTCACGGACCCACATGTTTAACGTGCTCGTACTCCGCGTAAACACGGCGGCAATTTTGGGAATCGAACCCGGGCCTGGTAACTGGTTGGACGGCCAGGATGTGCCACCCAATTTAGACCGGAACCCAGTGGGGGAGGCATCCACAGGGAACGTACCCTCCTTCCCCTACCACCAACCTCTCGGAAAAACATACGGACAAATATGTTTAACGTGATCGTACTCCATGTCAGTGGCGGAAATCGAACCCGGGCCTACCGCGTGCAATTCCCGCGCGCTAACCACTGGGCTACTTCGCCCTCCGCGACAATCTCCATAACTTTCTTTTTATTCACCCAATTTAGACCGTACCCTCCTTCCCCTACCACCAACCTCTCGGAAGGACTCACGAACCCACATGTTTAACGTGATCGTACTCTGCGTGAACGTGGCGTAAGTTTTGGCAGTGGCGGGAATCGAACCCGGGCCTACTGAGTGCAATTCCCGCGCGCTAACCACTGGGCTGCCGCGCCCTCCGCGACAATCTCCATAACTTTCTACATATTCACCCAATTTAGACGGGAACCCAGTGGGGGAGGCATCCACAGGGGCCGTATCCTCCTTCCCCCTACCACCAACCTCTCGGAAGGACTTACGGACCCACATATTTAACGTGATCGTATTCCGCGTAAACACGGCGGCAGTTTTGGCAGTGGCGGGAATCGAACCCGGGCCTACCGCTAACTTCCCGCGCGCTAATTTGCAATTTAAAATGACCATATGCTTAATTCCATCATCCTCATTCCATTGTTTCATTGTTCCATCATTTAAAATATCCATAAAATTAAAATATCCATTTAAAATATCCAAAAGTTAAAATATACATTTAAAAAATCCAGATCGTCCCATCATTTAAAATATAAATATAATAATTTATATAGAGCAAAGGCGCTCTATTTAGAACCGTGACGTCACCTCCACCTTGACGTCCCCACCCACCACCTTCCCTGCTTCAGCGAGGGAGAAACGAACGGAACGCCGAGCGGAACGGCGAGAAATTTAAAATCATGACGTCTTTAAAATTGCGATTCTGAAGGCAATTTTCATTATTTCTGGACCAGATTAGACTTGTAAGAATGCCAGATGTTTGACCTTTCTGAAAATGTAAATTATTAGTCGAAATTATGAGTACTTTTCACGATGCGAGAATTTAAAAACCAAAAATCGTTTTCTTGAGCAAAAAGTGACTTTTGTTTTAAAATCTTTAAAAAATATTAGAAATCGAAATTCAGATTTGAAATTGATATATTTTTACTCGCAATTGTCTGCTCTTTCCGATGGTGTGAGTTGTTTTTTTCTACGACGTCTGGATCGTGGAGAAAAAAGGGCAAAAAAAGGTCGAAATCGCATAAAACATTAAATAAATAAAAAAATAATTAGAATTTTGAAAATCGGTTTTCACGTGTCCCCTTCCCTCCCCCCCGGGTCTCCGATTGCCAAATTTCGTAGCTCTCCGACGCGCGGTCGCGAAACGTATAGTGTATAAGACAGACAGACGCACACACACACACACACACAGACATTGCCTTTTATTATTTACTAGCCGCCTTTGGCGACCAGCCTGTTCGCTACCCTTGAAAATTCTGACCGTGGCAAACTCGTTGGCGCGACCTACCAGAAAGGTGTAAGGTAACTGCTTGGAAGGCCAGGAAGTGCCACACAATTTAGACCGGAACCCAATGGGGGAGGCATCCAAAGAGACCGTACCCTCCTTCCCCTACCACAAACCTCTCGGAAGGACTTGCAGTCCCACACGTTTAACGTGATCGTACTCCGCGTGAACACGGCTGCAGTTTTGGCAATGGCGGGAATCGAACCCGGGCCTACCGAGTGAAATTCCCGCGCGCTAACCACTGGGCTACCGTGCCATCCGCGACAATCTCCATAACTTTATTTTTATTCGGCAATTTTGGGAATCGAACCCGGGCCTACCAAGTGCAAATCCCGCGCACTAACCACTGGGGTACTTCACCCTCCGCGATATTCTTCATAACTTTCTTTTTATTCACCCAATTTAGACCGGAACCAAGTGGGAGAAGCATCCACAGGGACCGTACCCTTCTTCCCCTACCACCAACCTCTCGGAAGGACTTACAGACCCACATGTTTAACGTGATCGTACTCCGCGTAAACACGGCGGCAATTTTGGGAATCGAACCCGGGCCTACCGAGTGCAATTTCCGCGTGCTAACCATTGGGCTACTTTGCCCTACGCGACAATCTCCATAACTTTCTTTTTATTCATCCAATTTAGACCGTACCCTCCTTCCAATACCACCAACTTCTCGGAAGGACTCACGGACCCACATGTTTAACGTGCTCGTACTCCGCGTAAACACGGCGGCAATTTTGGGAATCGAACCCGGGCCTGGTAACTGGTTGGACGGCCAGGATGTGCCACCCAATTTAGACCGGAACCCAGTGGGGGAGGCATCCACAGGGAACGTACCCTCCTTCCCCTACCACCAACCTCTCGGAAAAACATACGGACCCATATGTTTAACGTGATCGTACTCCATGTCAGTGGCGGAAATCGAACCCGGGCCTACCGCGTGCAATTCCCGCGCGCTAACCACTGGGCTACTTCGCCCTCCGCGACAATCTCCATAACTTTCTTTTTATTCACCCAATTTAGACCGTACCCTCCTTCCCCTACCACCAACCTCTCGGAAGGACTCACGAACCCACATGTTTAACGTGATCGTACTCTGCGTGAACGTGGCGTAAGTTTTGGCAGTGGCGGGAATCGAACCCGGGCCTACTGAGTGCAATTCCCGCGCGCTAACCACTGGGCTGCCGCGCCCTCCGCGACAATCTCCATAACTTTCTACATATTCACCCAATTTAGACGGGAACCCAGTGGGGGAGGCATCCACAGGGGCCGTATCCTCCTTCCCCCTACCACCAACCTCTCGGAAGGACTTACGGACCCACATATTTAACGTGATCGTATTCCGCGTAAACACGGCGGCAGTTTTGGCAGTGGCGGGAATCGAACCCGGGCCTACCGCTAACTTCCCGCGCGCTAATTTGCAATTTAAAATGACCATATGCTTAATTCCATCATCCTCATTCCATTGTTTCATTGTTCCATCATTTAAAATATCCATAAAATTAAAATATCCATTTAAAATATCCAAAAGTTAAAATATACATTTAAAAAATCCAGATCGTCCCATCATTTAAAATATAAATATAATAATTTATATAGAGCAAAGGCGCTCTATTTAGAACCGTGACGTCACCTCCACCTTGACGTCCCCACCCACCACCTTCCCTGCTTCAGCGAGGGAGAAACGAACGGAACGCCGAGCGGAACGGCGAGAAATTTAAAATCATGACGTCTTTAAAATTGCGATTCTGAAGGCAATTTTCATTATTTCTGGACCAGATTAGACTTGTAAGAATGCCAGATGTTTGACCTTTCTGAAAATGTAAATTATTAGTCGAAATTATGAGTACTTTTCACGATGCGAGAATTTAAAAACCAAAAATCGTTTTCTTGAGCCAAAAGTGACTTTTGTTTTAAAATCTTTAAAAAATATTAGAAATCGAAATGGAGATTTGAAATTGATATATTTTTACTCGCAATTGTCTGCTCTTTCCGATGGTGTGAGTTGTTTTTTTCTACGACGTCTGGATCGTGGAGAAAAAAGGGCAAAAAGGGCAAAAAAAGGTCGAAATCGCATAAAACATTAAATAAATAAAAAAATAATTAGAATTTTGAAAATCGGTTTTCACGTGTCCCCTTCCCTCCCCCCCGGGTCTCCGATTGCCAAATTTCGTAGCTCTCCGACGCGCGGTCGCGAAACGTATAGTGTATAAGACAGACAGACGCACACACACACACACAGACATTGCCTTTTATTATTTACTAGCCGCCTTTGGCGACCAGCCTGTTCGCTACCCTTGAAAATTCTGACCGTGGCAAACTCGTTGGCGCGACCTACCAGAAAGGTGTAAGGTAACTGCTTGGAAGGCCAGGAAGTGCCACACAATTTAGACCGGAACCCAATGGGGGAGGCATCCAAAGAGACCGTACCCTCCTTCCCCTACCACAAACCTCTCGGAAGGACTTGCAGTCCCACACGTTTAACGTGATCGTACTCCGCGTGAACACGGCTGCAGTTTTGGCAATGGCGGGAATCGAACCCGGGCCTACCGAGTGAAATTCCCGCGCGCTAACCACTGGGCTACCGTGCCATCCGCGACAATCCCCATAACTTTATTTTTATTCGGCAATTTTGGGAATCGAACCCGGGCCTACCAAGTGCAAATCCCGCGCACTAACCACTGGGGTACTTCACCCTCCGCGATATTCTTCATAACTTTCTTTTTATTCACCCAATTTAGACCGGAACCAAGTGGGAGAAGCATCCACAGGGACCGTACCCTTCTTCCCCTACCACCAACCTCTCGGAAGGACTTACAGACCCACATGTTTAACGTGATCGTACTCCGCGTAAACACGGCGGCAATTTTGGGAATCGAACCCGGGCCTACCGAGTGCAATTTCCGCGCGCTAACCATTGGGCTACTTTGCCCTACGCGACAATCTCCATAACTTTCTTTTTATTCATCCAATTTAGACCGTACCCTCCTTCCCCTACCACCAACTTCTCGGAAGGACTCACGGACCCACATGTTTAACGTGCTCGTACTCCGCGTAAACACGGCGGCAATTTTGGGAATCGAACCCGGGCCTGGTAACTGGTTGGACGGCCAGGATGTGCCACCCAATTTAGACCGGAACCCAGTGGGGGAGGCATCCACAGGGAACGTACCCTCCTTCCCCTACCACCAACCTCTCGGAAAAACATACGGACCCATATGTTTAACGTGATCGTACTCCATGTCAGTGACGGAAATCGAACCCGGGCCTACCGCGTGCAATTCCCGCGCGCTAACCACTGGGCTACTTCGCCCTCCGCGACAATCTCCATAACTTTCTTTTTATTCACCCAATATAGACCGTACCCTCCTTCCCCTACCACCAACCTCTCGGAAGGACTCACGAACCCACATGTTTAACGTGATCGTACTCTGCGTGAACGTGGCGTAAGTTTTGGCAGTGGCGGGAATCGAACCCGGGCCTACTGAGTGCAATTCCCGCGCGCTAACCACTGGGCTGCCGCGCCCTCCGCGACAATCTCCATAACTTTCTACATATTCACCCAATTTAGACGGGAACCCAGTGGGGGAGGCATCCACAGGGGCCCTATCCTCCTTCCCCTACCACCAACCTCTCGGAAGGACTTACGGACCCACATATTTAACGTGATCGTATTCCACGTAAACACGGCGGCAGTTTTGGCAGTGGCGGGAATCGAACCCGGGCCTACCGCTAACTTCCCGCGCGCTAATTTGCAATTTAAAATGACGATATGCTTAATTCCATCATCCTCATTCCATTGTTTCATTGTTCCATCATTTAAAATATCCATAAAATTAAAATATCCATTTAAAATATCCAAAAGTTAAAATATACATTTAAAAACTCCAGATCGTCCCATCATTTAAAATATGCTCTATTCAGAACCGTGACGTCACCTCCACCTTGATGTCCCCACCCACCACCTTCCCTGCTTCAGTGGGGGAGAAACGAAGCGGTACGCCGAGCGGAACGCCGAGAAATATAAAATCATGACGTCTTTAAAATTGCGATCCTGAAGGCAATTTTCATTATTTCTGGACCAGATTAGAATTGTAAGAATGCCAGATATTTCAGCTTTCTAAAAATGTAAATTATTAGTCGAAATTATGAGTACTTTTTACTATGCGAGAATTTAAAAACCAAAAATCGTTTTTTTGAGCCAAAAGTGACTTTTGTTTTAAAATCTTTAAAAAATATTAGAAATCGAAATGGAGATTTGAAATTGATATATTTTTACTCGCAATTGTCTGCTCGTTCCGATGGTGTGAGTTGTTTTTTTCTACGACGTCTGGATCGTGGAGAAAAAAGGGCAAAAAGGGCAAAAAAAGGTCGAAATCGCATAAAACATTAAATAAATAAAAAAATAATTAGAATTTTGAAAATCGGTTTTCACGTGTCCCCTTCCCTCCCCCCCAGGTCTCCGACTGCCAAATTTCGTAGCTCTCCGACGCGCGGTCGCGAAACGTATAGTGTATAAGACAGACAGACACACACACACACACACACACACACAGACATTGCCTTTTATTATTTACTAGCCGCCTTTGGCGACCAGCCTGTTCGCTACCCTTGAAAATTCTGACCGTGGCAAACTCGTTGGCGCGACCTACCAGAAAGGTGTAAGGTAACTGCTTGGAAGGCCAGGAAGTGCCACACAATTTAGACCGGAACCCAATGGGGGAGGCATCCAAAGAGACCGTACCCTCCTTCCCCTACCACAAACCTCTCGGAAGGACTTGCAGTCCCACACGTTTAACGTGATCGTACTCCGCGTGAACACGGCTGCAGTTTTGGCAATGGCGGGAATCGAACCCGGGCCTACCGAGTGAAATTCCCGCGCGCTAACCACTGGGCTACCGTGCCATCCGCGACAATCTCCATAACTTTATTTTTATTCGGCAATTTTGGGAATCGAACCCGGGCCTACCAAGTGCAAATCCCGCGCACTAACCACTGGGGTACTTCACCCTCCACGATATTCTTCATAACTTTCTTTTTATTCACCCAATTTAGACCGGAACCAAGTGGGAGAAGCATCCACAGGGACCGTACCCTTCTTCCCCTACCACCAACCTCTCGGAAGGACTTACAGACCCACATGTTTAACGTGATCGTACTCCGCGTAAACACGGCGGCAATTTTGGGAATCGAACCCGGGCCTACCGAGTGCAATTTCCGCGCGCTAACCATTGGGCTACTTTGCCCTACGCGACAATCTCCATAACTTTCTTTTTATTCATCCAATTTAGACCGTACCCTCCTTCCAATACCACCAACTTCTCGGAAGGACTCACGGACCCACATGTTTAACGTGCTCGTACTCCGCGTAAACACGGCGGCAATTTTGGGAATCGAACCCGGGCCTGGTAACTGGTTGGACGGCCAGGATGTGCCACCCAATTTAGACCGGAACCCAGTGGGGGAGGCATCCACAGGGAACGTACCCTCCTTCCCCTACCACCAACCTCTCGGAAAAACATACGGACCCATATGTTTAACGTGATCGTACTCCATGTCAGTGGCGGAAATCGAACCCGGGCCTACCGCGTGCAATTCCCGCGCGCTAACCACTGGGCTACTTCGCCCTCCGCGACAATCTCCATAACTTTCTTTTTATTCACCCAATTTAGACCGTACCCTCCTTCCCCTACCACCAACCTCTCGGAAGGACTCACGAACCCACATGTTTAACGTGATCGTACTCTGCGTGAACGTGGCGTAAGTTTTGGCAGTGGCGGGAATCGAACCCGGGCCTACTGAGTGCAATTCCCGCGCGCTAACCACTGGGCTGCCGCGCCCTCCGCGACAATCTCCATAACTTTCTACATATTCACCCAATTTAGACGGGAACCCAGTGGGGGAGGCATCCACAGGGGCCGTATCCTCCTTCCCGTACCACCAACCTCTCGGAAGGACTTACGGACCCACATATTTAACGTGATCGTATTCCACGTAAACACGGCGGCAGTTTTGGCAGTGGCGGGAATCGAACCCGGGCCTACCGCTAACTTCCCGCGCGCTAATTTGCAATTTAAAATGACCATATGCTTAATTCCATCATCCTCATTCCATTGTTTCATTGTTCCATCATTTAAAATATCCATAAAATTAAAATATCCATTTAAAATATCCAAAAGTTAAAATATACATTTAAAAAATCCAGATCGTCCCATCATTTAAAATATAAATATAATAATTTATATAGAGCAAAGGCGCTCTATTTAGAACCGTGACGTCACCTCCACCTTGACGTCCCTACCCACCACCTTCCCTGCTTCAGCGAGGGAGAAATGAACGGAACGCCGAGCGGAACGGCGAGAAATTTAAAATCATGACGTCTTTAAAATTGCGATTCTGAAGGCAATTTTCATTATTTCTGGACCAGATTAGACTTGTAAGAATGCCAGATGTTTGACCTTTCTGAAAATGTAAATTATTAGTCGAAATTATGAGTACTTTTCACGATGCGAGAATTTAAAAACCAAAAATCGTTTTCTTGAGCCAAAAGTGACTTTTGTTTTAAAATCTTTAAAAAATATTAGAAATCGAAATGGAGATTTGAAATTGATATATTTTTACTCGCAATTGTCTGCTCTTTCCGATGGTGTGAGTTGTTTTTTTCTACGACGTCTGGATCGTGGAGAAAAAAAGGGCAAAAAAAGGTCGAAATCGCATAAAACATTAAATAAATAAAAAAATAATTAGAATTTTGAAAATCGGTTTTCACGTGTCCCCTTCCCTCCCCCCCGGGTCTCCGATTGCCAAATTTCGTAGCTCTCCGACGCGCGGTCGCGAAACGTATAGTGTATAAGACAGACAGACGCACACACACACACACACACAGACATTGCCTTTTATTATTTAAGAAGAAGAAGAAGATGATCAGTGGCATAGGCAGGCATTTATTTTCATTTTTAGAGTTAAAACCAATCAAATTTAAAATATTTTATATATTAATATATTTGTATATCGTAAACCATGCAGTAGTATAAAATACAAATAATAAATTAAAAACTAACTAATACACATAATAATAATGACAAATGTCACATTCAAATCTTCTGAAAATAATGGAAGTTTATTTTAGAAATTCGGTACTACTAGAGGCATCTTATATGGGATAGCGAAATCAACAGTAACAAATAAATCGATATGAGTCATCTCCACACAAGCAAAGGAAACTTTATTATGCTGACAATATCACCACCCATGCCAGATACCAGCAGCTGCAAATATACCAGTATCATGCTTTCCCAACTGACATGGGGCATATGCTTTAAATGGTTAATTTGTGTTTCTATTGCCAGGAAAATCAAACTATCCATCTATCATGCATGCACCATAGAGCACAAACTAATAACAGTTTTAGATGCCACAAATGTTTAATACCTGATTCAAATACTTACTTTCACTTGTTCATTGGAAACAGTTTCTGTGTTTTCAAATTCATTCATGTTAAAAATATAGTCTAAACTCAGGCATTTGCAGTTGATCAAGTCATGTGTTATGCATCTGGTATTCTCATGAAAAGTAAACAGATCCTAAAAACAAAACAATAAAAAAAAAATTCTTCAATTTTATAATGAAATTGTATTATCTACAAACAGTACATCCATATTATTAAAAACTCAACTGATATTTATGTATGCGCGAATTTAACAGTAAGTGCTTGCTGTTCTTAAATGTGTTTAAAAATTGCTTACTCCCAATAAAGTTTTTAAAGACCTTAAAATGGCTTAAACTCATGGATACTTCTTTACAAAGTTATTGGGGTGCTTAAGGACTAGCATAGGAACCCTGTATATGGATTCTATACTAACATTTTTTTCAACCACAAGTCTTAGATTAGCACTGATCCTCAAATTATTTTATAATCCTTAATAACATTTCAAAGGAATTATATAAAAAAGCATAAGGATATTTTATAACAATAGGATAGACAGCAATACAAAACCTATATAATAATATGATAACTTATAACAATTAGACAAAACTATTTACTAGAGCAATGCTTATTTTTCCCTGAGCTCTATGTGGCGTAAATATTCTGTGGATAGCAATATACACCATTTGCTGCGCTATTGTAAAAATAGTGCTACAGTATGGTGAAAATAGTAGTACTGTAGTATGAAATTTTTCATATAAAAACTGATTCACTGAAACTTTTGTTCTGCACTGAATTTTCATTAGAGAAGATTATTTTACACACTATACTTCAAAAGAGTTTAAAATAAAAGAGAAAAATTACAAGTTTTTTTTTTTGTTACACTTCAAAAGATCAAAGTGCAACTTTAAATTATGATAGTAGGAAAATAAAACCAGCAATGAAATTTATTTTTGTTTATGAAATACAATAAAAACCATGTAATCTAAACTAATTGGGACCGAGATATGTTTGGATTAAGCAGGGTGTTTGTTTTCAAAATAAAAACCCTACTGGACATTTGCTCCTCAAGGGGATGTCAACCTACCTGTCTCTTTTGCCATTGCTCAACTATTTTCACCAGAAATAAATGAAGGGTACAGGGGAAAAAAAAAAAAAAAATCAGAGTTAAAAAAAAAAAAAAAAAAAAAAAAAATGGATGATGGATAACTACCAATGGATAACTAGTATGTGAGTGTATCATCATGTTAAATACTACTGAGCATAAACGATTAGCCTCCAAGAAACATACAGTTTAAATTTGAGTGTTGTAGGAAAGAGTGATCAGGGTTTTACTGGAACCACAAGATAATGATCAGACTTTGTAGGCAGCACGAGATCACATGGGCAGGCTGCCACATGGTCCTGTGATATTTTCAAGACATAAATTCTATGGTTTTGAAATTCTGTTTGCTTTGAGTCTTCAAATTTTCAATTTGCTTTCTTAAAAAATTTGCTTTATGTGACTTTGATTTTTCCCCCCTGTATCTTTCATACCTTACAAGCTATATGATCGCGTGACTAAAAAGTCATGTGTCAGTGTGATTAACACCTTTTACAGTTACTCAAAGGTTATAACCCATTCACAGCTGACGAGTGGAGAAAAAAGTGCTGTGTGACCACACATAGAGAGAATAATCTATTTCTCCAGGCCCTGGCATTTCCTGATGCTAAGTCTAACGTGGTAAAGAAATCGTTTTAAATAAACTTTGCTTTAAAATACATCTACCATTATCGCAGAAATGCATGGGTGTTATTGCATTTGAGAGATCCGACTCCACCACATTGCTTTTCAAATGTGAGCCTTGAAAACTTGTTTGTCCCTATTGCTTACATAATATCAATACTGAAATGCAGATTAAAAAAAAAATTCCTTTAAAAGAGGCTTTAAACTGTTTATATTTAGTCCACAGTTCTGAAAACTGCAGAAACTGGCAGATTTTTAACTTTTGAACTCTAATTATCTGTAATCAACATCATCACACACATCGGTGTCTTTCAAATAAACTTTCACACTAAAACACATATCAACTACTATTTCATGTTATTCACTTATATCGCTATGAGATTCATTCATCCATCATGCTTATTACAATTCTTCTGACTAAATTCTTACTAGCTAATGCACACTCCCCCTGAAAACCAGTGATAAGAATTCCTAACCCTAGTTCCCTTCTAAATGTACCACCCAACCTAAGGACATTCATTAAAATAAACACAGAATAACTGCCATGAAAGAAACCATCCTTTTAAATCTCTCAGGTAACATGCCTTTTAAATCAGAACTACCTCAACAGCTTACATGTCTTTGTTTATACAATCAACTTAGTCAGCATTCTCAGGAAAACCAAAGCACTGGACTAAAATATATAGGTCAATGATTCAAGTAACTGCTTTGCAAAAACTATAGGAATCTATAGTTTTATAGTGTTATTGAAAAACATTAATGAAACGTCCCAATCCTATGTTGCGCATTGGCATCACTGGGCTCTAGCAGTTGTCCGCATTGCATAGCGAATATGTATCAGTGGACTGGGAAAGGAATAATCTCTCTGTTGTGTATACACTGTGGTGGTCCTGAACATGTTAACGGGTTACTCAAAGCTAATTGTTACTCAGATTCTAATAGGCTATCTGGCCCATTTCTTAAGCCTTATTTGTTATTGACAATGCTGCATCATATTCTATTAAATCCAAACTTATTAGCTGTAACATCAAAATAGTTTTTCTGTGTCCAAATGCAATTCTGTTACTTCACCCTATGGATCAGGGTGTTCAGTAGAGTATCAAAACTCTCTACAGAAAAAAAATCTTTTACAATCTAAAAGAACACAATGGGAAACTTCTGATAATATGACCACGGTGATGAAATATATACTGATGGTGGCATTGTGATGTCTATACAGACAAGAAAATCAATGTGAATCTGATGAAAGTGATATTAACAATCCAATCCAGAGGCAGTGATGTCTCATTCAGAAGGGGTAGCAGCTCTGGAAATTGCTTTAATACATATGTGAAGCAACACAGCAATGCTACATTCGGTGATGTCATGCTTATGAAGCACTGGCAGGGCACAGCGGCTTCATTTTGGATTTCTGTCATTATGGGTTATTTTGGTAAAATAAATAATTTCAGTAAGTAGAGTATTTTTGGCTGGTACTAAATTACCTTTTCTTTTTTACACCTTTTCGATACAACATTTTAAAATTATATTATTTGCTGTAAGTATTGTAAATATTGGAAAGCTACAGAAAAAATACTATAAATTCCATAACTGAAGATTGATTTGGTACTCTCGTGTCTCCGGATATCTGCGAGGAAACTCTTTGATCCCCCCTCCATTGATCCATTTGGATTATCCGAAATTTCAGATTATTAAGGTTCAAATTAGAGGGGTTTGACTGTACTTAAATTTCACTGATGCTTTAAAAGTTTTGAAGTTATTCTTAGACAAAAGTAGATGCAGTTTAAGTTAAAAGAAAGAAGCCCATTCCCGTCATTCCCTAGTTTCAATTAAATGTAAGATGTAACTAACAATCACAGAATATATTTTCAATACTTTAAATACCTAAAATTTTAACTATATTTGAAACACTTGCAAAGCATCCCATAAAGATAGTTATCAAAATCCAGTCTTTTGTTGTTTATTGACATTCAATAAGACAGCTTCAATATAGTTTAAGCATAAAACTTTTGAATTATGGGATGTTAAAATGCAAAAGATTTTCCTAACCTTCCAGGTTTTGTGGAAAATTCAGGCATTTCCCTGACAGAGGAATTTTATTTTGTCTAACAAGTCTAGGTTTTCACAATTTTCCCGTAGCATGGAAACACTATTTTTGGACATGAACATTGGTTAATTTGCAAAAGGGAATATGCATGTAATTGTCAACATGGCTTCAAAAATTTCAGTTTTGCTTATTAAAAGCCTTATGCCTAATGATGACTAATTAGTACTGAACCTATTCTACCACAAAGATGGTGAATTGGAGGTCACAAATACTTTGGTCACGAGGAAATATGCTGACAATTTACCGGTTGCACTTCACTGCAACAATTTTCAATTATTTTACACAAAAAATATTGTGTTTTATATAAAAATAAAATAAAATAAATGACTCAAAAAATATATTTTATGCAATTGTTGTACAAATATTCATAGACAATTTGTTTCTCTTTTGTAATTTAATTTGCAATAAATCAGTTGATCAAAATGGCGAGATCTGACAATACTTATGCGTGAAATGCATCTTACTTTTTTAATTTTATAGCAAATTGATTTTGAACATAGTTAAAAATAACACCCCTTTATTAAATACAGCATTTTTTGTTTACATTTTAAGTATTTTATTTAGGGGCTGTATGGGTAAAAAGTTGTTCGTTATAACTAAGTTTAGTCAAAGCAATTATGTTTTAAATGAAAACAAGAGTGAAAAGTTCAAGTTATGCTGTTAAATGCATTCATATGAACGAAATACATAACAACATTCTTTTTTTTTGTTAAGATTATCTCAAATAAAATAAAAAGTATCACAAAACTAAATTTTAAGACAGAATGTTATGATGATATACAGATATATATTTTACCATCAATTCTCCTTTTGAAAATCTCAGTTTTCCAACAGAGTTGGTATCAAGTACAGAACCACTTAAACCCTGTTTAGACAGCTGTCGCTGATACATTTTTTCTTCAATAGTTCCCTAGGGAAAGTGAAACAAACATAATACAAAACATTTTAGTACCATCATGTTCAAAAATCAAAATATATTTAAAAATTCTTTTAAAATCTATAAATGATATAACTTTAAATTTGTGGAAGATTAAACAGTTTTTACAATGGCAGTGTGAATGTTTGCTGGAATAATTTTAAATGGATGAAATAAATAGAATGGGGGAAAGAAAAATACAGCAGCTGAAATACAAAATTTTGTTTAAGTTATAAGGTATTGTTCAAGTTGTTTACAAAATAGACAAAAATTAGACACTAATTTTAATTAAAATAATAATTTAGAAATACAGGTAAAACAAAAACTGTATTAGATTTTTTATTATACGGTATAATTTAATTTAAAAATAATTTATAATGCAAAATAATTTTTTTAAACTAAAAAATAAATTTTTAAAATGTAAGTATAAGGAATTTTTATGTTCGTTTGATTATGCTTTATTTATTTGCAACCTTGGCAAATAAGGTATAGCATATGTGTACTCCTTGTGCCATGTTCCAAAGACACTTTTAAATGCTTAATATATTCTAATTATATTGATATCATTAAGGTTGCAATTTTTTATTCCATACATTTAGTTGCATTGTGTTTTAGCATATCACCAGCATTTTTTTTTTTTGTTGTTGGGGGAAGGGAAAAATAATTTTTTTTAAACAAATTCTGCATTGTGCTGATATGCCTAATATTCTAATTTTTAAAATGTTATAGAGATTACTTGAAATGTTATATGGATTACTTTGTACATATAAAAATATATTTTACCAATCTAGATTTAAAAGTTTGAATTAGAAAACAGTTATAAAACAATATATAACAGTTATTGATTTATTGCTTTTTTTGTTATCTTAAAACAGTACCAATGATTTTTTTCTTTTTCCATTAAGCATACCATGTGGTCAATCTTTGAAATTTAATAAATATTTTACTACCAAAACTAGTAACCAAATAAAAATATATTTGGTTAGAGGGAAAAAAAAAGCTTGATCTTTTGCAAGCATTAGAATGATGTATTGCGTTTCCCATCATAAGAGTAACAGATATAATGAAAGTAAAATCATGTTTTGACACAAGATGCAGCATCTTCTTCCACATTTACATATAAAAATAACTTTTGGTATGAAAAAAATATGCTAATTAAAGAAATCAAATCTGCACTAATTTAGTATAGCCATGTTCTGTTTGAGAGGTCTTGAATAAAGTATGAAACTTACTGTTGTAAGGAGACGATACACATATACTTCATGTTTCTGGCCATCTCGCCAAATACGGGACATTGCTTGTAAGTCATTTGCAGGATTCCAGTCAACATCATATAATATTATGCGAGATGCTCCTATTAGGTTGAATCCTACACCACCTGCTTTTGAGCTCAGAAGAAATACACCTATAAAAGTTTTATTAAATTATTAACATTTGTCCATACATAGAAACAATATAAAAAATATTCTAAGAATTTGGTTTAGAATGCAAGTGAATACCCAGTTTTCTAGGTAGAGTGTGGAAACATATTTGCATCTAGGAGTCAACTTAAAAATGAAAGCATCGATTAAACTTTTAAAAGTTATATTTATTTAGCAACACAATTTTCAAACTCCTAATCTTTTTAAATTTCTTAAGTAATAATAATAATAATAACAATAAAGTGACACAAAATGTGTATATCTCTCTGTATCATTTAACAAATGAATTAAAACACACATACACACACACATATATATATATTTATATATTAACATCACTTATATATCATTTATATATATATATATATTATATATATATATATATATATATATATATATATATATATATATATATATATATATATATATATATATATATATATATATATATATATAATGACTAACATTATACCTGTTAATTTTTGTCTAATTTTTTGTGACCATATACAATAACATGTTTCGTTTATTTTCAAGCTATTGATTGTGTTTATCAGTTATAATGCAGTATAATTTGGATTCTTATCATGACTGGAAAGGAAGGATTTGAAACTGCTGAAATTTGTATTTTGATGACTCTACAATTATAAAATTTTAGAGAAACAAAATCTTAAAATTGGTTATAAGCAAGTCAAAAATACTTGGTGCCATGTCCAGCATCTCAGGCAACCTGGTGCTTGAAAATTGCTCATTCTTATTTTCAAGTATAGAAATTTTCTAGACGAACAGAATGCTACCCTAAAATTTTAAAGGTAATCTCCTCTATATACCATAAAATCAAGAAAATAGAAAGGGTTATTTTGGGATTTTTAAGGAAGAAATAAAAAATATTTTATGGATAGAAGTTTTTACATACAATCATGAGTACCACACAGTGGTGTGATTCATATTTTCAGTATTTTCTAAGGATCCAATGAGTTATGCTACATATTTCAGTTAACACTAATGTGAAACATGTGATTGAATAAGAAATTTATCTGTCTTGCTCAGGCAACACGTCTGATTGTTTCATTTCCTTTTCTATTATACTGCATGATAGATGGATGAACATGTTAAAATCTTTAATTTAAACAATTTAATTTTAACTCTTCTAGGAATTGTTCGTAAGGAAAAGAGATAACTCTCAAAATCATAGGAAACTAAAATATCCTTGCAATAAAATGAGGTAATTTAATTCAAACTACAGGGTTTTAAACATTACAGTTATTTCAAATGTCACAAACTGAATATTTACAGTATAGATATATCATTAAGATCTTCTACAAAATTACATAATTGATAAACCATTAACAGATTGAATTTTCAATTAAGAAGCTTCTAAAATTTATATGACCACAAATTTGCAATATCAGATTTTACTATCTATACCTGTCTATCACACAGGTTGCAAAAATATTTCTTTCATCTACAGTACAAAATTGTTAATTTGAGTTATAAGTAGTGTTATATTTATCCTAGTTATAACTATCAATAAAAATAGCCAATAGAACACATGCAGTGCCCCTGATAGAATTTTCGGACCTCTATGAAGCAAATATGCAGCCCCCTACTATCCTCTATTTTAAAAATTTCCCATAAACTGTTCATGCAGCCCAGACCTCAATGCAATACATCCTTTTCTCCCCTCCCCTTGTTGGCGGCCTTGAAATTTTATGAGAGTTTAGTGATTTTATGCCAGAAATAGTGTGAGGAGAGAATGGGTTAGAGAAACTATATTTAACTAAAATACTTGAATAAAGAGGTTTGGTGAATCTATTACTAAAGAAATTTAAAGGTCTACTACTCTTGGTGGACCTGTTTAAATATAAGCAAAAGAAAACTTACTGTATTTTGTATAGGAGCAATTGAAATTATCTACTATTGCTTGTCTGGATGATGTATTGGTTGAACCATCAAGTCTTAAAAATTCATAGTGTTTCATCTTGCAGAGAAATTCAAGTATATCAAGAGTCTAAAAAACAAATTAGAAAATAAGAACTGAGCATAATATGCAAATAGATTTAGAGTGAAATCCATAAAATATTTCATTTTTCCAGTTTTATTCTTAAAAAGAGAAAATGTGTAAGACACTAGCTGTGTCTTTAGTTGCAATGACAGCCTGGTACTTGTAAAAAATTTCAATGTTCTGTTTATAACTTAAAATTTAGTTTTCTGTGTAAAATCCCATTTGGTATCTGTGTAAAATCACATTTGGTACAAGTCACGAGACCAGTCCTTTAATGCACAAATAAAATTAAAATTTACTTTAACTAGAAAAGATTTAGCTGTGAAAAGTGTGACCCTGATTCTCCTCTTTTCTGAATGAAGAAAACCTTCAAAACTTCAAATTATTTATCACTTTGTCAATATTAGAATAACATTCGTAGCTACAATATTACTCTGTGCTTTGTCCTGTATTGCAGATTATGTCACAAAATTTTACTACTAATCGCTTTGCTAAGATTATATGCTTGTTACTGTGGTATTGGTTAGGAATTTCTAATGAATTAAGACTCGGTGTGCCTTGATGAATTCAGGTGCTTCCAACGATCTAATGCAGAGGGAAAAAACATGCTTTTGACTTCACCATTTTTTCAGTAAAATGTTTTTGACTCTCCTGATCAATACAAATATTTCAATATTTGAATGATCCCTTTTGGTGAAAAATTTGAAGAGATTTTAGGATATATATATAAAACAAGTCTCAGGGGTTCCCCAAGGTGGCTGTAGCAGCAGTATGTTAGCTAATTTATACCTTTATCATTATGAGAAATCTTTTACTTCAACAGATTATAAAATTTACAGATACGTTGATGATTTGATTTGTTTAGTATTTACTGACAACTATGTCATAGATATAGATTTTTATCCAGATAATTTGGAATTCATTCCTAATGAAGCCACTATTAGCAACAATACTAATTTTTTGAATTTAAATCTAATTATTGAACCTACTAATGGAATAGTTACTAATTTATATGATAAAAAAAGACTATTTTAATTTTAACATTAATAAAATATTACCACTTAATTCCTGCAACTCGATTCAATTGTTTAGAAGTATTATACTTAATCAACTTCATAGAATTTATAGATTATCAGATAAAAAATTTCATGCTATGCATATTAATAATCTAAAAATTACCAGCAAATTATATAAATATCCAGCTTATTTAGTAAATGGTATAGTGAAAAAGTTTGGATTAGCTAAATACTCTTAAATTCTCTCCTTAGTGTTTTATATTAGCCAGACATCAACTTTCTCTTGAATAAACATTACAATGTATTTACATCCCCTTATACTTTAGCCTCTATGTTTTCTATTATATTATATGCCCCATTATTTTGTAGCTCTTACTGTAGAATATCACCTTTTATTGCCTTTTCGTATTACTGTTATTTATTTCTCATAATTGGCAACAGAAGTTATCTACTTTTATCTTTTGCGATTGGAAATATTAGGCTTTTCATTCAAGGCTCCAATGGATAGGACATATGCAGTTTTTTTTCAAGTATTCTTGTTTCCTATATAATTTTTCAATCTTTATGTATGTAGTCCAAGTAGAAAGAGTTTATAGATATTATCTATCTCTTTCTTCAGACACATGCATATTTTGTGTACATTTTGATTAAATACTTGGACTTGACAAAGAATTTTTTTGAAATGAACAATTTATTTAGGCCTAGTGCTTATCCACATGTATAGCTTTAATGCTTAGATGTTATTTGATTTCCTATTATCGAATCCACTCCATTGATATTTGTTGATTATCTTCAGCTTGATGACTAGAAATCTGCATTTTGTTTTCCCCATGATTGATGATTCTCTATTTAATACTTATTTTTATTATGTAGGCATATTTTAAAGTTAGGGTTTTTTGAGTTACACCTTCTCTCTATTCTATCATTGGATTTTTAAATTATTTTTATTATATATATATATATATATATATATATATATATATATATATATATATATATATATATATATATATATATATATATATATATTATTAATTAAAATAGGATGTTACCATGGAAATTTGTACACAACTTGACAGAAAACAAAATGATCAATATACAATATGCGCATAATGCAGCAGACAAGTACATGAATAAATATTAGAAAAATATAATAATAATAATAATAACCAATTCCAAGTAATCATGAAATATTTAAATCACCAAAGCAGTCAAACCACGGCCACAATGCCAATCATAGAAATGAACAGCATCGGCCCATTTTCGAAGATTAACCAGAATTAAATTCCTCTTCAGGTCTGAGCATCTAATCCTAATTAACCCAAACAAATGCCTGTTTCAGATTTGGCAATAGTAAGTTACTAAAAATGCCAAAACTCAGACTAAAGGCACTAAAACTCAGACTACAGGCACTAAACCTCAGACTACAGGTACTCAGACTCAGGCAGGACTCAGACCACAGGCACTGCCTCATGGTAATACTTGATTTCCAAATTTTTCTTTTTTTCAATTCTTCCTCTTTTAGTGCCTGGAGTCTGAGTTTTGGCATTTATAGTAACTTACTATTGCCAAATCTGAAAAAGGCATTTGTTTGGGTTAATTAGAATTAGATGCTCAGACCTGAAGAGGACTTTAATTCTGGTTAATCTTCAAAATTGGGCTGGTGCTGTTCATTTCTATTATCGGCATTGTCGCTGTGGTTTGACTGCTTTGGTGATTTTAATATTTCATGATTACTTGGAATTGGTATTATTATTATTATACTTTTCTAATATATATATATATATATATATATATATATATATATATATATATATATATATATATATTGACAGATACAAGATATGTTGTTAGACATATGTTCATAGATATGCTCATAGATATGCTCATAGATATGCTAACAGATTTTAATATTATTAAGAGAACATAAAATTTAGTCAATTCTTGAAACCTGGGGAAATTCACCAATTTCACAATGTTGATGAAAATAAAAACAGAAAAAATATTAAAAATATGAATATCTAAATAAAGGAAGATGTCTGCCTCTTTGTGTAGTCTGTAGTGAAAAATGTAAATACTGTATGGCCATGATATTTGGCACACAGAATGGTATGCTTTGGTAAGAATTTTTAAAAATTCAAATTAGTTTAAATCGAAAAAAACTTCCCGTTCATGGCAGATTTATGCTATATCTTTTATTGCACAGTTGCTGATGGTGCCATCTGGTGCCGCCATCCTAAACGTAAAACTACAAGCCATTCATTAATTAACTTTTATATTTAATGGCACACATATGATTTTGCAGAACTAAAGAGTGTTTAAAATAATTGTAGTTTATATAAGTAACACAATGCCATTAAGGTAAGCTTGAGAACATATTGTGTGTGTAATTTTAATAACTATCAAATTACAACATTAGAACATCTTAAAAATATAAATTGTAGGAGAAAACCGAGTGGAGCCTTCTTTTTATATATATTTTAATCTGTGAGTAATTGAGTTTTTTCTTCTTTCCCAGAAGCAAATTCATTTCATTTGATCGAAAGATGAATGTCTTTTGATATTCGATGTTCAAAATTTTCAACAATACACTGTAAAATTGTTGGAGATTGAAAATATAATCATACATTTTCCATCTATTACATTGACATTTCCCTCCAATGTAACATTCCGAAGTCCAGAATTCAGGTCAGAAATTAAAGTGATGGGTCCCGGAAAAAATACAAACAATTCATACAAGGTTTCCTTAATGGACACCTGCAGTGGATGTGGCTGTACACCCCTTTTCTGCCTTAGAGAAGAGGTTCTTAAATTTTACAGTATGTCGACGCTCTGGCCCTAATGAAGCTGACCTTAGATGACTGCCTCAGTATTATAGTATATACTTTGGGAGCATGAGAGGGGGACTTCACAACCATATCAATTTTAGGGTTCCCACCAATATAAAGGATAGAGCCTGAACCAATGAAAGCACTTGTAACCTTATCCTAACCAATGGTAACTCAATGGGTGCTCAAATAGAGGCATAGCCAAAAGAGTGATAAGAGAGGGAGAGTTGTCTAATGAAGCTGACTTTAGATGACTGCCTCAGTATTATAGTATATACTTTGGGAGCATGAGAGGGGGACTTCACAACCATATCAATTTTGGGGTTCCCACCAATATAAAGTATAGAACCTGAACCAATGAAAGCACTTGTAACCTTATCCTAACCAATGGTAACTCAATGGGTGCTCAAATAGAGGCATAGCCAAAAGAGTGATAAGAGAGGGAGAGTTCAGTCTAATGAAGCTGACTTTAGATGACTGCCTCAGTATTATAGTATATACTTCGGGAGCATGAGAGGGGGACTTCACAACCATATCAATTTTGGTGTTCCCACCAATATAAAGGATAGGGCCTGAACTAATGAAAGCACTTGTAACCATTTCCTAACCAATGGTAACTCAATGGGTGCTTAAATAGAGGCATAGCCAAAAGAGTGATAAGAGAGGGAGAGTTCAGTCTTTAAAAAAAAAAGTGAAAATGTGAAGGCTTGATTTCAAGTTGTGGAGTGTTATCGTGAACATCACAGTGAACAGCAAGTCCCTTAGGCAGTCGGCAGACTAATGTTTGTTCCCTCAAAGGTACAGAGGTAGACCTTGCATGATTTTTACATAGTTAGATGGCTCTGAACTCTCTCGCTAGTAAGAACCAATATAAATAGTTTTTTAGAATAAATAGGTTTGAGATGCTTGAGGGTTTTAGTTAAGAGAATTTGAATAATAATAATGCTTATGTTTAAGAGAATTGTATTATATGTACTATACAATTGAGTTTTGAATGAGTCTATTAGTAGAGAAAATGAGTGCATTGTTTTGGAATGCAGATATTATTGAAGCAATGATGAGATAATAAATATGTATTTTCATTTATTTTAAACTGTTCTAATTTCCAGAATATTTGAATTACTATTATTAAAGAATTCGTGATGGCCATAAAGAACAATTTTTAATTGCAGTGTCAGGTTATTAGTAGGTTTTATAGTGCTTAGATCAGGAATGTGGTGTCGTCCACATAATACCATCTTAACATTATTGGAAGGCAAAAAATTCTCTTTCAAACAAATGTTGAATGGAATCCATATGATTAATAGTTGTTGTTTTGTGAATTTTAAAAAATTAATAAATACTTTTTGTATCTTACAACGACATTGACTGATGCTGCTATCTGTTGTATCGAAACACTTTATTATTTATTTTTAGCTCTGGTCTTCAGACCAGTCGAAAGATAAATATAATATCTAATTCTCATTTAAATAATTTTGACAAGATATTTGCCTGTGGCATGTGCAATCAGTAAGCAGCACAGAAGAAAAATAAACCGAGTTTCATCATCACTAGCCATTATATAAAATTTATGTTAAAGAACACATGGCCCACCATCACGCTCTAAATACAAACAGACTAGAATGATTGCTTCCAAAATATACCTAAAAGAGATAGAAATTCAGCAAATAGAACAAATAATGTGAAGTACTCAACAAGTAAATAAATGAGGAAAATTAACTTTTAAAGGAATGAAGGATTCGAGCCAGCGAAATCCTACTAGAACTATTGCAGTGCTGCTGCAGTACACCTCCCTACATGAAACTATTAAAGGTCTCAAAAATAAAAATTTTGCTGCTGAAAGAAGTAAACAATAGTGGAACAGAAGTTCAATACAAATATGTCAAGTAAAAAAAAAAAGTAATTTCCAAAGCTGGTTCAAGTAAAAGAAAAATATTTTTGTGGAATATTCACCCCCCATAAAAATCTAAATTTCCTAACATGTAGGACTATACAAGATCTCTTGGCTTTTAGATCATTTATACACATTAAAATACACTAGAAATGACATTGTGCTTCATTTAAAAATTAATAATAAACGCGACTTTAAACCTTTTGCTATACTCAGCACTCTCTTATATCTCGTTGCAACCTTTTCTATTCAGTACTCTCTATATCTCTTTGCAACTTTTATTATTCATATCTCTTTGCAACCTTTATTATTCAATACTACAAAAAATATGACAGTGGTTAAAGGGTCATGAATCCTTTACCATGTTTTGCCACCATATTAACTACCCTGTTAGACAACCCTACGGAATGCCTCTCAGCACCCATATACATCTGGTACATGCATCTTGTTTCTACTGATAAGCCATGAAAGGGCCAAATCCGCACTTAAAACATATGATTTTTCACTTTTGGATGAATATAATCGTCACTTGAAAGTGAAGACGTAAGGCTGTAAAAATAAATTACAGTGACACTGACAAATTTAGCAAAGGATTTTATGGATATATTTAGCATTTGTAGACATATTGCGTGCGTAATTTAGAATATAGGAATGCAAAAAGGGATAATAAATTAATGTTAATACGAGATAAATCGCTGAAATATTCAATGAGCACAAATCAATTTAGAATTTCAAAGGGAAGGGGGGAAAATCATGAATTTTGAATATTAATAATTTAGAAAAACAAAAATTTCTGAAACTAAGTACAACATATCTACATTATAAAATTGTTCACTTTTTGTTAGAACTGATGCAGTTTTCTTATTCAGCGCACGCACATGTATTGTAAAGACAATTTCTGTTACTTTAGTTTGCTCTGAATTTCAGAAGTTATTAGTGTTCATAGACATTTTGGTTTGCTTTTTATTATTAATTACTTTTATAGATGACTAGAAAATACACCCAGCATTGCCAGGTATTTAAAATGAATGATCGTGGCATAACAGTATGTGCACCCATGCAATAGTTTATTTTATTTTACTTTTGTTATAAGAAAGCATACTGTTAAAATGTTATTCAGTTTTGATGAATTGGCTGTGAGTTCCCGTGTAGTATTTACCAGTTTTCATGATTTTAGGGGTAGGAATTGATTAAAAATTTTAGCTGATTAATCAGATTTTTAATCGATTAACTGACTGATTAATCAGATTTTTAATTGATCATCTAAAAATATTAACTAAAGCTTTTTTATTGAACAAATGTATATATTTTAGAAAAAATTACTAAAATGTAAACATTGTAAAAGTGAAAAAAATTCATATTTTTATAAAAGAAAATAAAAATGCCTTAATAATCTATTGATTGTTTTAAATAACAATCAATTTTATATTATATACATATGTTGGACTAAAACTTAAGAAACCAGAATTCAATTTACAGAAAAATTTTAAAGAGTAAAGAAATTAAGAAAAATCAAATTTTATATATTTATAATGATGTTACAAATTTTAGGAAGTTATACTTTTCTTTTCCAGTCTTGTAAACAAACAAGCAAATTTTCTGGTTCACTTACCCAACAACCCCATTGTATATACTGCCTTTGTAAAACGTTATCTTTTTTTGTTTTTCTGTCTTTTCTTACCATTCAATTTCTGTGTTTTTTTCACATAGTTGCTTTACTTTTATTTTAAATACTTTAAATTTTGTTTAAGTATTTTTTAAATACTGTGGGAATATTATTTTAATTTATTCAAAAGGTCAATCAGACTCAAGTCAATGAAAAAATTTAATTGAATTAATCGATTCGACCATTTGACTAAAATTTCTAATTGTGACTATATATATATATATATATATATATATATATATTTATGTTTTACAAACTATAATTTGGAAAACATTTTTACAGCTAAGGCCAATTTCGGCTAATGGGGAATGGCTTAAAAAACTTATTTTAGCATATTCAAAACTAGCTTTTTAATTTGATAGATAGTTTTGACCCTGACCATTACTGATAAAATAGCAGCTAGTATAAAACATACAATTCAAAAAGCATGCAAGAATCTAATTATATCATTGAAAGGATATGATTTTTAAGGATTTAACATTAGAATGACAGAAGTGATCATTTTGACCGCATAACTACTTTGAGAAACGATTCCTCCAAAATGGCTAATCCCAGCCCATTGAAATTTTTATGATGTTTCTTATTTTCTTCTGTGTTTTCAATAATATTAAGAAAATAAGAAAAGTCATAAAATTTCAATGGGCTGGGATTAGCCATTTTGGAGGAATCGTTTCTCAAAGTAGTTATGCGGTCAAAATGACAGCTTCTGTCGTTCTAGTGTTAATGAATAAATTAAAATATACAATGCATTATATTTATTTACAAAGGTATACCTTAGTAAAACTTGATACTATAACAACTTTTTCTTTTTGAAGATGACAGGCAAAGATTGATGATAAAATGCTTTCAAGCACTTTCATTTTGCCAGAATCAGCAGGAATAACTTTATAATTGGTTGGGAAAGCTGAATTCATGTACTCCATCACTGAGCCCTATTATAAATTTTGAAACAATTCTCAATGTGATCAGATAATTACATAATCTCTGTTAGTAAATTGCTAAAAATTTACAAACTATTATTAACAGAAACACCAGTAAAAATATAAAATTAAAATAAATTATTTACTAAATATATAGGTTTTAAGAGAGTCAGACACTGAAAATTAAATTTTCTTCTGTAATTATGTTACAAAATTTTAATATTTTTTTCCACGACAGCCCTTAATACTATAAATTTATTACGAAAAATAGGGATGTGTAAATTTATGGCATGTTTTGATACATATTGTTTAATGATGAGTCAATACCATATTAAATATTGAATCTCGTATCAATATTGTATCACATTTACATCATCAGTATTTTAACTTAGATAATAATTAAAATTACCCGAGTCTTGCACTTTACAATTTTAAAATTAAAAAATAAAGATTAAATTAAAAAGTAATGTATATGCAATTTATATTTTTAAGAAACTTTGTAGGAAAAATATATATAAAAGATTATTGTATCACAATTCATGAGCATATTGATTATAACATTATTAGATTAATGAGAAGAATCTAAATACAGTAATTACCATCAATTCCAATGAATGGGGACTGGGCATGATTAGAATAAACAAAATTCCCAATAATCCAGAAATCTAATAATCTATACACTGTATAATTAATATTAATACACAACTCTCATTTGCAGACATTTATAAAAACTATTCAGAGTAAAAAATAACTATTTGAAAATGTATTTTTCGAGGTGCAGCTATTCTCAGAATGTTCTAATACAGCTATATCAATACACCCATCATTGCAGAAAAGTTTTGTACTTCCCTTCTTTGTTGAATCTCAATAAAAAATGAATTCATACATTTTGCTAGTTCTTTCATATATTGTAAATTTAAGCCTTTATGAAAGATTATACATCTATTTAAATATCTGCCAAGATATTTTCCAAAACAATAACTTATTGATCTATAAAATAAAAATTAAATTTCAAAGTTGCTAAATAAAACACAATTTCTGGTTGCATATTTTCCATTTCCAAAAATACTTATCAAAATTTTACTTTATAAAATTAAAAAAAAAATAGTTTAAAAATGGTTTCTAACATATTTTAAGTGTGATAAAAAATTTAAAATGCCCTAGCATTTTACATAACACTTATTGAGAAAAATGCTAAACTCAGAAAATTGTATTTTTCATAGCGGAAATTTTAAATTTCTTTAGGAATTCCTCAATTGAGTAGCATTTAGAGGGGATAAAAAGAACTTTATGGGTATAAATAATACATTAAAATGTATAAAATACACTTCATTTTGATATTAAATTCTCAATGTACTCTTTTTTACAATTTTTTAGTCAGTTTAGTGTCAGACCCTGGAATATCATTTGAAAATCTAATTCAACATGTATAGAAATCTTACAATTTTCAGGACAGACTTGCTGGTTCATCCTAAAGGGTCTTCATACTTGACTTACTCAATGAATAAATACAATTCTGATCTGATATTGTTTGCAATACATTTATTTTAGCAGAACTAACCAATGAAAGATGCAATTAAATAAAATTATTAGATACTGATTTTTCTGAGCAGACTGAATACATGTGATAGAACAAAGTATGCCATGTAATAAGACATGTCACATGTAATTTAATATAAGAATGAAATAATGAAATCATTAGAAAAATGTTACCATTACAGAAAAGTTCATAAATAGAATTTGTGGAATACAGATTAATGAAGGTGATCTTTTTATTTATATTAGAAATTAGCTGCTAAAATATAGTTTTACAAATATATTTTAAATTTATTAGCTATAGGGGGTCGGCATTTTTTATCCTCTCACTATATATAGATTTATGTTTCATCTAAACTTTTATTAGAACAGCAATTCTTAACATTTTATGGATTAAAGAATTCTTTTTACAAATATATTGTACCCAAAATTTGTTTTTAAATATTTTCAGAACTTCTATATTATTGGAATTATAAACTATATTGGGTATTTCTCACAGTATCACTATAAATTTAAATTTCATGTAGAAATTGAAATCTCATGTTGAAATTGAAATCTCATTGAAATCTCATACATGACATGCCTACAGACTTAATTTGTCTCTCTCTTTACTTATATTTATTAAAATGAGTTAAAATTACATAAAATTTGCAATTGCCATGAACTTATTTTTGGCAACTTGGTGCCAGTTTAAATGATGCCAACTTACAAAACTGACAAAAAATATTACTTTGAGAACAGTTTTATTGTGAGAGTGGTTGTATAGTTCATGTCCCCCTCCCCACACACACATACATGTTTTCTTTCAATTTTTGCAGGCTGTATTGAAAAAAGATCACCTTTCCCTGGTTTTGCCAAAAATCTAATTAGTATAAGAGAAAGGTCACAAAATCTACAAAACTCTGATGGATAATTTTGAGATACAGTGAATAGAAAATTGCACAAACACACAGAAAATAATTGATTCTTGTTTTAGGATGTCCAAAATGTGTAAATATTGAAAAGCACAATTTGAAAATTTCAACTTTGTTACAATATATTTCTGATGTATGTAATATGCTTTGAGAAGAGAAAGTAAAAAATAACTTGCGCTTGAGGAATCTTCTTCAGTGATTTTAGCTTTATATAGAAGTGATGGGTGGTTACACAGTTTACGAAGGAGAGAAATACAGACTAGAGGGGTAGACGAATCAATCAAGGCTGTTGAAGATAAGATGTCCACTACTGCTCGCGACCTTAATAAGTGCTTGTAAAGGATCTTTTGCAATTCAGATGGACGGCAAAATATGACTGCTTCAGCTGAAAGAAAATGATTTTAAATTAAAGCTATCTGCATTGGACATGTTAAAGAAAAAAGACTAATAGCTAATATTATAATTAATCACTTTTTCTAACATACTAAAATATTAAAATAAAATTAACATATTATATTAATTGGATGTTAGTAGCATATTTCAGACTAATTATTAGAAATTTAATCTTTTTTATAAAAGAAAATTTATAAAAACTTGCATACCCAATTTACTACAGCAGAATGATTTAAGGCTTAAGCCTAGAATTTACTTGGTAGTATAATGCTCAATGGAATTTTGAAAATGTCTACATGTCTTTCCAAATATCCAAATCCATATTATTTTATTATTTATCTCATACAAATTTGGTATGATGATTAATCAGGTTAATACAACTCCGAGTCAAAATATTAGAATAAGGCATTTCATCTGTAATTTGAATGACATTTAGTTTCATTTCAGCATAGTAAATTTGAAAAAGAACAACGGTTGATGTTTTAATAAATTTACATGTTATTAAAGTAAATTAAAATTTTAAAAGATTTAATTTCGAGCAAATATTATAGTTTTTAACAATGATTTTCATTATTCAAAATATTAGAATACTAAAATAGGTGGTTCAAAAAATCAGAATACTTATGAATTTTCCTGAATGGTTCAGAAAGTTGTATACATTAAACATAAAATTAGCTTCTGTGGGACTTTCGTGTTTTTTTGTTCATTTTGTGTGAAACATGGGTCGTTTGTTTGACATAACGGCATTTACAAAGAATCGTATTATTGATTTGCATAAATAAGGTAGTAATCAGCAATATATCGCCAGTTACTTAAAATGTTCTTAATCAAGTGTTAGTAGAGCAATAAAGCAGTATTTTAACAATGGATATTTTGAAAACAATCGTCTGAATAGTGACCGAAAGCCAAAAACTACTCTGAGAGATGATAGAAAGCTAAAGGATATTGCTAAGAAAAATTGTTTTAGAAGTGTAAGGTATTTGCATCAGAAGTGGAAAGAACACGGTGTTGATGTGTGCAAATCTACAACACTAAGACTTGAATTTCATTCTTGTGTACCAAAGATAAAGTCTCTCATGATTAGTAAACAGAAAAGGGACAGAGTGAAGTGGTGCAAAAAACGGCTTCTATGGGGTGTGGATGATTGGAAAAAGGTATTGTTCAGTGATGAGAGTATGTTCTGCATATCATATGGTGATCAAGGTGTTTGTGTATGGCGAATGAAGCAAGAAGCATATTGCAAGGAATGCATGAAGTGATTAGTGAAATTTATAGCCAGCGTAATGGTATGGGGGTTACATGACTGCAAATGGTCCTGGAAGGCTATGTGTCACTTACGAAAGGATTAACTTTTAGATGTATCAAGAAATCCTTAAGAATTTCATGATACCATCATCGGAAGATTTATGTGATGACGATTTTTTTTCCAACATGATTTAGCATCTTGCCACAGGTCATTTTCCACTATGAATTGGCTTACACAACACCAAATTAAATTACTTCCCTGGGTGGCTAATTCGCCTGATTTAAATCTAATTGAGAATTTGTGCAGAATAATGAAGAAAAGACTTCAAAAAATTGTGCCAAAAAACAAAGTTGATTTTATTTCCAGCATAAAATCAATATGGTCATGTCTGGGCAGAAAACATTGTGAGCCACTTGTAATTAATTTGCAAAATAGAGTTTGTGCTGTTATAAAATGTAAAGGTGATGCTACAAAATATTAAACAATCACTGTTTTTGATTTTTTTTTTTTTAAATAAGGTGATTTACAAAGCATTATTCTAATATTTTGAAGCAGGTAAATGCTATTCTACTATTTTGATTTTTTCAAGTGTTAATAATCATTTTCATTTTTGTATTATTTCCGTTAATTTTTATGCTAAAATATTCAACAAATTATGTAGATTCTTACATTATGAAGTTTTCTCCTGCATTACTTTTTGTGTAAGCAATACATAAAAAGCCTTTTTTCAAAATTCATTTTTTTCGATTCTTATAATTTTTTGACTCGGAGTTGTATAAAGTATATGGTGGGGTTTTGGAAGTCGAGATAATACAAAATTCATTTTTTTCGATTCTTATAATTTTTTGACTCGGAGTTGTATAAAGTATATGGTGGGGTTTTGGAAGTCGAGATAATAGTTCTAGAGAAAGAGATGGAGATTAAAAGTGTTTCTGAGTTCGTTTAATATTTACCTTACAATATATTTTCAAATATAAACAAGCTTCAAATATAATACATAGCTTGTTAATTAGTCAAAACTAGCTCAGCAATCTACTGAATCTGAAATATTTTATTTTAGGGGGTGCTGCAAGTCAATATACTTAAATTGTGGAGAGAACAAAAACGTAAAACACTATTTTATTAAAATGATGACTTGAAATGCAGCACTAATGTCAAATATTTGATAAATTAACATGGAAAATTTTTAATTTATTAAAATTTATAATATTAGGAGTACCAACACTCAAATCATTCAATGAACACAGAAAACTGACTTCTTTAAATAAGATAGACTTTAAAATTTAGTAAGCAGATAGATTGTTTTTCAAAACAAATAGTAAATAAAAGTTCTTAAAGTTATTTATTAAAGCAGATTCTGTAGATTAAAATGTTTGAAATCTGAAATAAATTTAGAACACATTTTCTGGGGGTGATATTTTTAAATTTGTGCACATGTATTGAACGTAACATAAAAATAAAGAAAACAACGAATGTTTCAGGAGTATCTCAGACTAAAATATATATATTCACATTATTCATTTCATTACCTGTATTTGTAGGTTAATTTAAAATCTTAAGGTCACAAGGTAAGGTATGCTTAAGGTAAGGTATGCTTTATAGCGATCGAATACATCTTGATTAATATTCTTTCTATATCATTAAAAACAGCTTAGTAGAATAAACTTAAGTGAATTGATTTGTCCTATTATCACCATTATGTAAGCATTATAACTAAGTAGAATAGAACTAACTTACAGTCCCAAACTATAACATTATGATAAACATTCATATAACACTATAATTAATCTATGATGAACATTGGGATTTTTAGGACTTCCAACCTATTGCTTGTTAAACTAAAAGCCAGGAAATTATATATTCCATAGACAGCCAAGATTTTAAAACAAATCATCGGTAATCAAATGGGTTGGGGGTGACCATGACGAATCCTGTTTAGACAATAAGGAAATGCGTTTGATGAGCCTATGATGAGGTTTAACCACTAAAACGACTAAACCACTAAAATATTCAGTCATGAAGGAGTCTTAATATAGCTTAAAACCTTACTTTTGGGTGGTAGATATTGATTAATAACTTCCTGAGTTCTTCTAAGCATAAACATCTTTGTCATATTATAAAGTTCTTCACTCATTTCTTCACCATATTCTTTCTCAGTTTCAGAGCATTCTTGATTTCGAGACTGAATGATAGGTTTCTCATATGCTTTACGAAAATACTGTATAGAACCTAAGAGATAGTTATAAAGAAAACTAATTATAAACTAAGTATCAAATCTGTCTAAGCTGGAATTGCATGGAATCTAGACAATATTTCATTTTAAGTAATTTTCGTCTTTAAACACATTTGATTAGAACATAAAATGAAATAGTTATTTATTTATGTACATAACATTTTTTAATGTAAAACTGTCTCAGGTATGTTAGAAAACTTATATGCATATATTTAATCATTTATAAAAGCCTAAAATAAGTAATTTCACAATGTCAATTATTAACACTTGTAGTCTGTATTCATAGTGAAATAGTTGTCTTGAATTAGTTTTGAAATCTCATTAAAAAAAAATAACATTCTAATTTTTGTAATGCTGTTTCAATATATTAAATATGTTTTTTATATTGAAATTTTTTATATAATGAAAAATGATCAATGCAAGAAAAATACCCCTTTTATATTAAAACAGATATTCAATATTCCTATGAACCCAGTAAAAATTTAAATATATTTTTATGATTCTTTAACCACACAGATTAAAACAGTAGTTTACAACCTTTTATGAATCATGGCTACATTAGTCAGATAGAGGCATGTAAACAGCACATACAAAAATATATGTATATGAACTCATGTACATAAATACATGTAGGCGCATCATATGCATATGCATGCACAAACATTCACATGCATATACAGTACACATATATATATATATTTCATTTTATTAAAATCACAACTTATTTTTCAAATTGTATATCTACAAGGTTTCAACCTTGATGGAAAGAACTGTAACACTAACCATCATACCCCTTTATTCTTTTGGTTTCTTAGTAAAGGAAGTGAATAAAACATGTAAGGTGCAACAATTTCTGCTAGACAAGAATTCTGATTTTTCAGTATGGCTGTATTTATAACCCTTCGACGAAACACATATCTGACTATGCTGTTTCCAAAATGCAAAAATTTAAGTGAAAAAGATAACAGAAGTCCATTTTTGTCCTAAAACAGATGTTACAAAATGAGGTGAATTTCAAACATTAGAATTAATTTCAACAATGACCACCATGCATTCGGTTCCTCAATTTTTATTGCTCATTCTGAAAGGGTAGGAATTGAGATAAATCAAATGAAAAAAACTCAATATAGTAGAAATTCTGGAATTTTATAGGTACAACATTATTTTAAAAATTCTGTGGTGGAAAGGTCTGTATTTGAAAACATAGAAAATGTCTTAGAAGTAAAAGATAATAGAAGAATGATTCTGGTCTAAAATGGGCATTTGCATATGCAAAGAACTGAAACTTCAGCCATCACAGAACTACATTATCACCCTTTGATGGTCTTTGAGGTTACTGCTGCTCATCAATATAGTTCTTATTACAATGGAGAAAAATTATATATCTTATTTACAGGTTTAAATCCAACTAAAGTCAATATTAAAATTAGCACAATTATGAGGTTTAAATAGTATGGTGATTTAAATTTTGATTACAAAATATATGCATGCATATTGATATAAATATTAAATGCTTATTATGCATAGAGCATATCAAAAGAAATGTTAATTTAGAGTAAACCATGGATTTAATGTAATTTATGCTAATTAGAATAAAACTTAATATAGTCACAGTATATACATAATAGAAAATTTAAGTTAGCACACTTAAATTTGGTATAAAAATTTTTTTCATTTAATATGTTGAATAAATAATGAATATATAAAAGTTTTAAGAAACATAATTGTTTTCTTAAAACATTTTTTGTTTTAAGCCATTTATGAAGTTCAGCATTACCCAAAACACCGGGATTCACAAAATCCACTATTGAAAAAAATTCTGCTAAATCATTCTGTATCGGCGTACCAGTCAGCAAAATTCTTCTTGTTGTAGAAAGACAATTCACAACCTACACAACATAAATCAAGATCAATACAAAAATTGATAATAAAGTAGTTCATAAAAATGGTATCACAAATGAACATGCACATGCTGATAGATTATAAGACAACTTTTGATATGGATCTTAGTATTCAGGTGTTAACCAGTTTAAGGTTTTATAATATCATGTATACTTTATTATTTCGAAACAAAGAAATTTTAAGCGAGATCATTTATTAGATAGAAAGGGGTTCAAATGTGACCAAACTGCAATAGGCGATTTCTTTAAAATAGTACTTTAACAGAAACTGTGCTGTACTGAAATTACATGCAATGATAACTATGCTAATATAGCACAGTCTTACTAGAATCAAAGGAATGTATGTTTTCTAAAGCAGGGATGAGGTATGGAGTCCTTCAAATGACTGAAGTAGAATAAATATTTTATTTTTTATAAAACATTATTTTTTATAAAACAGTATTCAAAGTATCTTTAAAATTACTTAATTTCAATTGCTTTTTTTCAAAAATGCTGTGCTTGGATATCTCATATACTACTACTGTTTTGGGAATTTTGTAAAAGGTAATAGGAGTTTTCAGGTCTTTTTCTGGGAATAGGTACTTTGAAACTGTTGCTTTGAAGCTGGATATCTCAAAAATTAATGCATTAAATATAGACAAACATATATTTATAATAAAAATATTAGAAATTATAAGATTTATGGTGCAGATACACTTACATTTGAAATTTTTATGTTGAGATTCTTTATACGATGGCCTTCATCACAAACCACTAAATCAAAAGATGTAGATGACAACAACTTTGATGATCTCAAAAACATCTCATAAGAAATAATTAAAACAACTTTTGGTGATTTCATGTAATCCTATCAAAAAAAGAGAACAGTTTTTCATAAAAGACATAAGAATTGACATGATTGAAACAAAAAGTTTATTTATAAAGGAAGCAGCCTTAAAACATACTTTCACAGTATTTTTTTGATTAACAGCAAAAATGGGCAATCTTGTTTTTCCAAGCCATTTATGAAACTCATTTTGCCAATTCTAAGAAATTGATGAGAAAACATAGGTTACAAAGAAATAAACTTAACAATAAAAAAAAAACTCAAATACAGATAATGTGACATATATTTCTATTAATCATTTTATACTTCCAGAACAAACTGGATCTTGTAAGTTACAATAAATTATATAAACTTTAGCATTTAGGTGTTAAATATATCATTAATACCTGATCTTAAAACGAAAGAATTGCCTTTAGAATTTTTGAGAGGAATATTGATATTTGCATATTGCAAAAAGAACACAATATTTTAACAATATTATATTATGCAAAATAAAAATATTGTTTAGTGATAATAATATGAAATTACATTTTTTAACAATATACATGGTTAAAATGTAGTATACAGTGCAAAAAAAAAATATATATGCAACTAAAGATTGAATATATTTTAATTTAAATGTCTTTGAACATAGATAAAGATAACAAGAAAGATCAATCATGCATAAAGCATTGATTATGAAACACTTTACAATTTCAATGCAATTTTTTTAAACATCTCTAAAATGCGATACATTCCTCGGTAATATTTTTAAAATTATTACAATACTACATTAATTTATTATATTTGAAAACTTAAAACATCATCGAAAAAAATGAACTTCATTCGAATGACAGCATTGAAATATAAATTGACTGGTTTAAACATCGCTAAAATGCGATACATTCCACAGTAATATTTTTAAAATTATCATAATACTACAATAATTTATTATATTTGAAAACTTCATTGAAAACAAATGAACTTTATTCAAATGACATCATCGAAATATAAATCGTCTGACTCTCTCTATAAAAGCAGCATTTCATTCATAACTTTTTCCATTCCTTTCATTCATCAAAATACTATAATAATTTATTTTATTTAAAAACTTGAAACCATGGAGGTACAAGTAATTTAACTCTATGCTTAAAACTTCATCGAAAAAATTGTCTTCTTCTCTGTGTAAAATCAATGAATGTTTCATTCATATCAGCTATATTGCAAACTCCATGAGCTAAATAATTTTGCGTTAAAGAAATGCAGCAATTCTTATACAACTCATTCTACATATTTTGGTGTTTACATTCTCCACAAGTGAACATTAGGCTTCGTTGTAGAAATAATCAAAGTTTGATGATCATTTAAACTCAACTATATTATAACTGCGTTGTTTCAGTATGTAGATACACAGAATATAAGCAAAAATAAAGTGGTTTTAGGAATATAACACTAAATATGAATTAAAAATAACTTTAAAAATCACAATTTTGGCACAAGATGGATGCCATATTTTATTTTGAAGTGGGTCACGTGATCTCTTCATATGACATGGGTGTAATTAATATTTTAATTTTTATTTAAAAAACTACCAAAAATATTTTGCTGAAATTTTTTTAATATTTTTTATGGAATAATTTGAATATTTTCTAAAACTGTTGAAGCAATTTGTGAATTTTAAATTTGCTTACAAAATGTTTCAAAAATTAGGTCTTATAGGGTTCAATGTATTTCACTTTGCCAACACCCGGGTTCAATCCAAAACTAATTGGGTGATATTATTCATTTATATTCTCATAGGTTCCACAGACCATCTGAACAACATATTAAAATTTCATTTTGATAAAATCATTTTTACGGCAGTTATCATGTGGGCAGACAGACAGACAGACAGAATGAACAAACTCATGAACACTTTTCAACTATGCTGTAAAGTGTTAAAAATCAGAAATATGATCATCTACATTATTAAAATGTGTCTATGTTAATATGTATGTATGATGTATGTATGTGTATGTGTGTGTGTGTGTTTTGCAATTTCAATTGTCAATTCTTGGTCAATATATTTCACAGTTGTATTTTTTTAATGAGAGGTGAGATCATGAGCTTGGAATATGCACAGAATATTTGAAAATTAAATTACAGAATTATTTACAGAAAATTGCCAAAAAAGATCATGCACCATTTTCTTTGGTGGAAGATGGAATTCCAAATTTTGATTGACAATGCCAAAGTAGATACCTTCTGCAGAGGTTTCAGGCTACTTATTGTTGAGTTTTCCAAACTTAAATTTTTAAAGTTCTTTTTAATTCATATTTAGTGTTGTATCCGTCCTAAAACCACTTTATTTTTGCTTAAATTCTGTGTATCTACATATTGAAACAAAGCAATTACAATATATTTGAGGTTAAATGATCATCAAACTTTGATTATTTCGACAACGAAGCCTAATTATCACTTATGGAGAATGTAAACACCAAAATATGTAGAATGAGTTGTATAAGAATTGCTAATATAGCTGATTTGAATGAAACATTCATTGATTTTACATAGAGATGCAGACGATTTTTTCGATGAAGTTTTAAGTACAGAGTTAAATTACTTGTACCTCCATGGTTGTAAGTTTTTAAATAAAATAAATTATTGCAGTATTGTGATGAATGAAAGGAATGGAAAAAAGTTATGATGAAATGTTGCTTTTATATAGAGAGCCAGGCAATTTATATTTCGATGAAGTCATTTGAATAAAGTTCATTTATTTTCGATGAAGTTTTCAAATATAATAAATTATTGTAGTATTATGATAATTTTAAAAATATTACCAAGGAATGTATTGCATTTTAGAGCTGTTTAAACCAGTCAATTTATATTTCAATGCTGTCATTTGAATGAAGTTCACTTTTTTCGATGAAGTTTTAAGTTTTCAAATATAATAAATTAATGTAGTATTATGATAATTTCAAAAATATTACCGTGGAATGTATCGCATTTTAGAGATGTTTAAATAAAATTGCATTGAAGTTGGAAAGTGTTTCATAATCAATGTTTTATGTATGATTGATCTTTCTTGTTACTTGTTAAAACAGGATATAAGGTTTGTTAGTCGACATTTATTTAGGGCATATTAGAGGGAAATTGCAGCTATTAATTTTTTGTTATTAAAGCAAGCTACGAGGCTGCATAATGGGTGCTTATTTAAGGTGTATTAAAGGGCATGCATATATTGCTGTGGGTTTAATAGGAAAGGAGGCCATGAACTGGTACATGATTTTAATTAATTTATTTAAAAAAGTGATTGTTAAAGAAGTGACTACAACAAAATACTGACTGCTAACTGTGGGCATCCCAATTAGTACAAAGTGTGTGTGTGTGTGTGTGTGGGGGGGGGGAGCACAGCCCAGTGGATGAGGCACAGGGATTACTCTCAGAGGACCTGAGCTCGATTCCTGGATTTGTCCAAATCTATGATAGTGTTAATGTGGAGTACTGGCACCTAAAATCTGTGCGTCCGAGAGTTCTTCTGAGAGGTTGATGGTAGGGGAAGGAAAGTACGGTCACTGTGGATGCCACTCCCACTTAGTTCCGGTCTAAATTAGGTGATGCTGTCCCAGCCATTCAAACAGATCTCCTACACCTTCTGATACGCTAGATGGTCTGGATCAAAAGAAAGAAAGCTAGTATAAAGTATTAAGGACATATACAGACAGTGAGTCCAATCATTAAAGTATCTTAATTTTGAACACAATTTAAAAATTAAACATAAACTGCATAGAGATTGCTTTTGTATAAAATTAAAATCATTGAAATTTAAAATTTAAGTGATTATAATTGAAAAAAAAATGAACGCTTTGTTTTCTTTTGTTAAAAAATTTTTCTAACTGTATTTTATAATTTTGTTTATATTTTTTATACCACTAAATCTGGAAAATTTTATAAGTGATTTATTTGAAATCTTTAAACTTCATAAGTGGAATTTTTATAAGCAATTTATTTTTATAAGTGATTTATTCCGTGTTCCATATGTAGCAGATACAAATTAGCAAGAGCTTTAAAAAGTGTTAGAGACAGATATTGAAGCTCTTGCTATAAAAGTAATATAGTATGTCAGCTAGTTTTGATATAAACAATGCCCTACATTTTAAAAAAGAAATATAAATATTCTACTGAAAGAGAATTAAGAAAGAAAGTTCTTACAGTTACTAAACTGCTTGGAGTAATGATTATCACTTTTTGAATAACTGGTTTACCACCATATGGCCCACGTTTATAAAGAGTCCTGAAAATTAAAAAAAACAAAGCATGGATCAACCACTTTCTTTACAGTGATAAATATTCTAGTTAGAAAATTAATATTTTTGCAATTGACTCACCATATAAGAGCAATGCACTGCAGAGTTTTTCCAAGTCCCATTTCATCACTAAAATATAATAATTTTTAATTTTATAAAATATTATTCAATTCATAAAGAAATGTATAACATACAGTAGAAATAAAATAGTAACGTTAGGAAACATAGAAGTTTTAATTGAAAATTTAACTAAACAGAAAGAAGTATAGAAGAAACTGAATTTACAAAATTTGTATCTAAATAATTTCGAACAGGTGTTAAAAGTACTTTAAGAAAGTTAAAAGTACACATTTTATCAAACTAAATTTATCATATACAGTATGAGACTGATACATCATGGTCCAATATACTACAGATTCAAGTATAAGGTGATAAAGAATATATCTACTGAAAAGAAAATAATAATCATCACAGCATTGTCCAATATACCATGGTTAAGCTATAATGCTGAAGTGAAGCATGCTCTCCAACAGCCATGCTACATCAAGCTTCTACTGTATATTTCTTCATTTATTTGAAATTTTTTAATTTATCAAGTAGCATTAGATTTTGAATATATTTAAATAGAATAATTATCTGAGTATTTGAAATAAATCAGTGCTGCCATTGAACATTTTTTGGACTGGGAAATGTTTTTGTAGGAAAATTACCAAAGGAGGAAGATTAGAAAAAACAGAGTGATGTGAGATAATATTTTTTTTATGAGATAATAAACACTAGGTACTTTTTGAGCACATATCAGTAAATAATTTTATATGAAAAAATTATTATTCTGAGAACAGATGGTAACTTTTAAAATTTTTGTGATAATGAGACTGACGTGCAAGATTTGGTGAAAAGAGAAAAAAATTGTAATAAAATAATAAATAAAGAATATAATAATATATAAAGAAAATAATTATTGTTATAAAATCAAGATATAGTACAGTGACGATGAAACTTAAATAATAAAATATTTGAAATATAACATTATCTCCATTACAATATGAAAAAAATTATCATTCTGAGAACAGATGGTAACTTTTAAAATTTTTGTGATAATGAAACTTATTTGCAAGTTTTGGTGAAAAAAAATATTGCTGTAAAATCAAGATATAGAATACAGTGATGAAACTTAAATTATTAAATATGTGGAATATAACATTATTTCCATTACAATAGCACTGAATCAGAGAATAATTGTAGCTGTTTGTTACAGTGCAGTTGTCTTACAATGCAGGTCAAATCCTTACTCCGCAAATCCATGTTATAACTGGGAAGTACTGTATTTGACCTTATATTTTTTTATTAAATTCTAAATATTAAGCTATTTCAATCCCAAATTTTATATTTGTACAGCTTGTAAAAATAATCTGTGTGAAAAAATTAAAAAAAAATTAATGTACATATATAGAAAACTTTTCATTATTTTTATTTTAAAATTATAAACATTTCTTTTCATAATGATAACTGGAAAATGTGTAGGCATGAAACTAGGTATATAAAGTGACCTTCAGCATTTTATGTGCGTACATTAAATATCGAAAACATTAAGCATACTTTTTCACTTTAAGAAGATTGGAATAATCCTGATATTTTATGCAATGATGAATGTTTTCATCGTCCTGTTTAAAATAAATTGAGTATTATGATTAAAAATGTTTTCTTTTTTTCTAAAATTTCAATTTCTAATTATTACGTATGTATGAATTATCTCATGTTCTTAATTTATTTGAACAATTCTCAATTGTTTCTGCGTGTGCTTGTTTGCAATTTCAGTTTATTTTTTAATAGAGTCAAAATGTATATTGTCTCATAGAAACATATGTAAAACAATTGTCAAGATCCTAAAACTAGAAGATATCAATTGTGATGACCTTGGCATATAAAGTAAAATTTGGTAGAACTTTAACAGTACATATTAAAGTATTAAGGATTTTTAAAATTTTTTCTAAACTTACTATTAGTCAAATTACAAAATGTTTAGTGCAAAGTACAGGCACAATAAATGCATTGATATATATATTCATAGAAATCTGTTTCTGTATTCAAACTGAAGGTCGGTCAACTGGAAGATAAATATTGAAGTTTTTATAGGCATATTTTCTCTTATTTTCATTGATGAACTTCTATAATTTTCTGTATTTGACATGTGATTGTATACTTTATCACATGTGGAAGCATTTTGCATATAAAATGTTGTCAGACAGAGAACGAGAGGTGTGAAAATCAATTCAATAGTATGTACAAACATATCAGTACTTGGTGGGTGAAATCGCAGCCACACTTCTAGATAAAATCTGCTATGAAACATATTTTTAAAAAGGAATATAAAATACATAGGTTTATTATTTTCTCATTGATGTACTTAAGAATTGAGGCATTCAAAGAAAAACAAAACAAAGTATTATATTTATAAATGCAGTTTCTTTTTTCACATCTGTAGCATTAAAAAACAAGCAAATTATTTATTGGAAATACCTATTCGACAATTCATGGTAAGAATATCATATTCATCATATCAGAAAATATTTTGAATGGTATGGTCCCTGTTGTTACCACCTAAACTAGGTTCCATTCTAAATTGGGTGGTATTAGGCAAAGTCAGGCTGCTATCATGGTACACCTGGGGTCTTTGGACCAACAGAAGCTGCATTCTTTCCTCTTTTGCCATTGACTTCTGTTTATGGGTTTGTTCCAAACAAATGGGATAAGTAACAATAACACAAAATATTTTGCAATTTTAGTAAGGCATACACTTAACACTAGAACAATGGATTTTTGAACTACCTAGAACAACGGGCAGCGGTCAATGTTCTCTTATTATAAAACCTAGAATAATTTTCTTTTGTGTTTTCAATAACTTTAAGAAAATAAGAAAAGTCATAAAATTGCAATGGGCTGGGATTAGCCGTTTTGGAGGAATCGTTTCTCAAAGTAGTTATGCAGTCAAAATGACTGCTTCCGTTGTTCTAGTGTTAAGTAATTATCTAGATATTTCATTAATACCTACGCTAAAATTACACCTTGTCCAAATTCATGTTGAAACCCCATTATGCATTTATACATGAAACTTATACCTTCTTTTTGATGAAATCTCAATTGTTTAGCCAGAAAGGAATCGACATAAACATCAACAAGGGGCAGTTCTTCTTTATTATAAATCATCTAATTGTAAAACATAAATTAATTTTACTTCAAGAAAGGGAAAAATAAAAAAAAGGTCTTATAAATAATTTTGTGACAGAAAATAAAAATTGAATATCATAAAATAAAAGTAAGTAAAATTGTACCAATTTAGAAGATAATATTAATTTAATTTCAGGATCAATTTGTCATTAAAAATGTAAATACATAACATTAAAAATTTAAATACATAACATTAAAAACATAAAAAATTTAAATATATTTAAAGTAAAATAAAGGTAAATTTTTTTAATCTGTTGCAAGCATGAAAATAAACTGTTGCATAGGATATTTTTTGTCTGAGTTGATTGGTTTAAAATTTATATCAAATAAAAACTTTTTATTTGATATAAATTATGTTACAGTAAACTTTTGTTACATTCTGTGCATTATATTATGCACACGGACATATGGTTAAATCTGTTGACAAACTTCTACATAACATCTTTTGATTTTATGAGTTATTCTAATGTTCAAATTTAAATGAAAGATGTATAAAAAATGAGAACTATTTGCTCATTTTTGATTGATAGACTTGATATTTGCTGTTGATTGTTAAAATCTCTAGATGATTTTTTTTGTGTGTGTGTGCAAATAATAAAAGGCCCCACTTAATAAAACTCATCTTTTTCATGTGTATGAATTAATACTTAAATAGTAATAACCACATTAATCTAAGAATCTCTCCATCATTATTGAAAAAAAAACATGTATTATGATTAGGAAGCCCTTTTTTTCAGCTATAAATAAATTAAATTACAATGTAAAATCAATGTAAAATCCACCTTACAATGTAAAATCCACCTTATTTGCACAGCATTTTAATTTGTGATCTAATTTACTTATTTCTTGTGATCAAAGTCAGATTCTTCCTTTCTTAGCTACTTCACTTCTTAATCACTGTGTGATTTATTATGCAATGTGATAAATTTTATATATCTTAATAACATTGCTTATAAATCCCTAATTAATATTTTAAATAAAGTTAATTTCTTGATTTTGCAACTGGTGCATAAACAGCTATTGAAAACCTAGCAGAAAGGTTAATATTCAAAGAAAAATAATTTAAAACATACCTTAAACTTTATAAAATATTACCCAGTGGTCATATTTAAAAAAATAAAAGTATCATATACAACTACAAAGTAACTTTTACCATGCTACAAAATTTTATTTTTATTGTTTAGAAGCTATGGCCATACTGTGTCATATTGTCAAGGGTATTTTCTTTTCTTAATTTTATTTTCGAATAATCTCAAATTTTTAATAGATTGAGATAATTGGAAATTATTCAGTTCAAAGTGTATTTTTACACATTTTTATTTAATTTTGATCGGCATGAAATCTTTGAAGCCTTGACTAACTAGGTTCTACTAATCGTAGCAACATGAAATTTAATATGTTTTTGTGGTACATTTTAATTGAGTTGTGAACCTAACCGGTCCAGACCATCTTTGGTCCACCATAGGAATGTATAAGTTTTAGGCAATAACCCAAGAACTGGAGCAAATAGAAAGTTCAAATTTAGCATATCATTGTCTTTTGTGGAGAATTCTTAATTTTTGGATTTTGACACTTACTGGTCAAGCCCATTCTGAGCCCACTATAGGAAGATATATGTTTTAGGGGAATAATTCAAGAACCAAAGCAGCTAGAAAGCTCAAATTTGACATATCATTCATTGCCTTTTGTGGTTAATTTTTGGGGATTTTCAGCCTTACTGGAAAAGCTCATTCTGGGTCTACCATAATATGGTACAAGATTTTTGACAATAACAGCAGTATCGGAGAAGTTAGAAAGCAAGCTCAAATTCAGCACACTGCCTTTGATGGGATATTTTAATTGTTTGGATGTTGAATTTTACTGGTTCAGTTTATCCTGGGCCTACCATAGGAAGTTTTAAGGAAGTTCAAGCTCATCAATCTTTCTGATACAAACAAGATGGAAGCTCTGTGAAAATATTTTCAACTGCTAAGGAACCATTTTGTGTTACAAGCTCAAAATTGTACTTCAACATAAAATAACTAAAAACCTGCTTCAAATTTAAAATCACTCTAAGGTATCTCGGGATCTGACCTGAATTATCACTGTATTTAAGATTTATTATTGTACCACTGTATTTAAAATGTATTTTGGCCTTATTATTTCAACCACTTACAGAAATTGAGTTATCTTATAATTTTCTGGGTTTCTCTAATATTTCAGCATTGTTCATATAGATAGCATATCATTCTACTGTATATTGTCTATTATTTAATCAACACAATTTTTATATTATTTTATCTTTAATTTATAAATTTATATATATATATATATATATATATATATATATATATATATGTATATATGTATATATATATATACGAGGCATGTTTTTTATGTAAGTACCGTTTTGCGATTCCGCCGCCGCAGCGCTACGGTCGGCGTTCCGCGCTGGTTACCTACATCTCTTGTCTACGCACTGACGCCATTACAGTCTGATTCTTCATTGTATACGTTGTTTACTGAGTGTTTAAGATGCCTCCGACAATCGTGAGTCCCGCCGATTGTGAAGTACGGGCTGTTATACGATTTCTTAGTGCTAAAGGCGTAAAACCGATCGATATTCATCGTGAGATCTGTGAAGTTTACGGACAAAACATTATGAGTGATGGAATGGTAAGGAAATGGGTGAGAGCATTTAAAGATGGCCGCACAAATGTGCATGATGAAGAACGGAGTGGGCGTCCTTCGGTCTTTAATGAAGATTTGGTGCAGAAAGTGGAAGAAAAGGTGAGAGAAAACAGACGCTTTACAATTTCATCAATGTGCGACTGGTTTCCTCAATATTCTCGTAGTGTTTTGTATCGCATTGTGACCGAGAACTTGAATTACCGGAAATTGTGTTCACGTTGGGTTCCAAAAATGTTGACGGATTTGCACAAAACCCAACGTTTAGGCAGTGCATTGACTTTCCTTGAGCGGTACCACAATGAAGGTGAAGATTTTTTAGACCAAATTGTTACTGGTGACGAAACATGGGTGGCCTACGTCACACCAGAATCAAAACAACAATCCATGGAATGGCGACATTCATCATCACCCAAAAGAGTGAAGTTTAAGCAAACAATTTCTGCCCGGAAAATCATGTGCACAGTTTTTTGGGACAAAAAAGGAGTATTGCTAGTGGAGTTTCTGCCTCGTAATGAGACAATTAATGCAGCGTCTTATTGTGAGACATTGAACAATCTGAGTCGTGCAATCCAGAACAAAAGACGTGGCAAGTTGAGTAAGGGTATCGTTTTGCTGCATGGCAATGCCCATCCACATGTGGCTAATCGGACCAAAGATCTCATCAAATCTTTTAAATGGGAAACTCTAGATCATCCTCCATACAGCCCTGATCTGGCGCCCAGCGACTACCATTTGTTCCTGCACTTGAAGAAACACCTGGGTGGTCAGCGTCTTCAAGACGACAACGAAGTCAAAACAGTTGTGATACAGTGGTTAACAAGTCAGGCGGCAGAATTTTATGAGGAGGGTATTCAAAAACTGGTGCCACGTTATGACAAGTGCCTCAATATTCACGGAAATTATGTAGAAAAGTAGATTAAGGTACAGGCTTTCATGTAGAAATAAAATTATTGCGATATCTTTGCACGTCTTTTTTTAATTCCAAAACGGTACTTACTTAAAAAACATGCCTCGTATATATATAATTATTTGTGCAAAACTGGTAATTTCTTCTGTTTACTATAATTATCTTTTTTACAATAGAAAAAGTTTTTTTTTCTTCTGATTATTTACTTGTTTTGTGTGTGATTGTATTAATTTCATAATTTAAGTTCACTGTAAAAGTTCACTTCAAGCAAAATAAGTTCAAGAAATATTTGGAACACAAAATGCGTGTTCTATCAGGGTTTGTGCCCATTTTTTAAAGTGAAATTACCTGAATTTTCCAGGCTTTTCCTGTTGTTTTCATAAAAATTCCCGGTACTACTATTTTAGCCAATTACTAAAGTCAATTTCAAAAATAATTTTAGATTTAACTGATATTTACCGCAAATACATGACGGTGAGAAAAAAAACATTCAAATAACTCAAAATTTTCTATATTTGTATACAATTTTATCTGCATATACAGTACAACCTTAAAAATCTGGCCTTTGCCAATTTCGGATATTAGAATTTCCCAGATTATAGAGTTTGAATAAAATTCAAATTTAATATCAACTAAATACATTATAAAACATTATTTTTCGTAAAAATAATGATAATTAACCCATTAAAAATAGTATTTAATACAAAAAAATGAAAGAAAAGAAATTTCAAGAAAAAATATATACATAAACAAGAAATAAAAAGAAAAAGAAAGTTTACACTTTATAATTTTGTTTAAACATTTAAACTAATGTTTGTTGTTTCATTAATTTTGGTTTGTGGGAAAGCAGTTTTTCTTTTATCCTGTAAGTAGATGGACATTATTTCCTATTTGGTTACGAAGTTTCTTCTTTCAAGACCTTTAATTGCATGATTGACTGTTTGTACATGATTATCAATAGGTATTTTTTCTGGAGGATAAGTCAACCTGTGTGCAAGACTGGCCACCCAAACTGCTACTGTAAACCTTTGTGTCAGTCGGGTAGTCTGGGTTTTCGACCTGTGTGCATGCGGCCGTAAATTTATACTGGCTTTCACAGAAGACAGTTTTCCATATTAAACTATGAAAATTCCGTAATTTGTACTGTGATGTTTCCCGTAGGAACTACGGAGAATCCGTAAAAGGCGGCATTTCTGTGAGAAGGTCGGCAAGTTGAAAATTACCTGATTTTTCCAGAATTTTGAAAAAAAAAAAAAAATCGATTTTTCATGCATTTTCCCTGACAGTTTACTCCACTTTTAAATTCCCTGTAAATTCCCAGTTTTCCAGACTTCCAGAGTGAGCACGAACCCTGTTTTATACTACTTCCACACATTTATGTAAACCAAAGAATTTCACAATCTGAATATTCAATTGCTCATCCAAATTAACACAATTTAATAACGTAAAATATTTACTCTAATTTAACACAATAATTAAGAACAGGCCTTGCTTATTCACACATATCAAAATTCATTCTTATCTAAATATCATTTTTATATTGGCATTAAAATTTTGAAACTTCAGTTTACCTTCTGATCTGATGTAGGAGAAGGTAACATAAAAGAATCTTCATCTAAAATACAAGACTGAGAATCATGTTTGTCTGTAGACTTCAGGTTTAAGCAAATGGGGGGATAGAACTTCTTGGCTGCAATTTTAAAATCTATGGAAATAAATTATAAGATTAGTTATAAATTATTGCATACAGTTTAATTTTAATCCATAGTATTAATATTTTTTATAGATTATATTTCCAATGGAATAGACAAACTAAAAAATAGCCAATTTGAATTGAAGGTTTCATTCATACAGTACAATCTGTTAAAAGCATAAATTATTGAAAATTTTGTTGATTTTTTACTTAATTGTACAAATTTGGGAATTATTTCAGATGAAATATACAAAATTGTGAATTCTTTTTCATACGATCTTACAGTATCACTTTTAAAAACAATTTTGCACTCAAAGCCTTGTCTGTTCAACTAAGTTTTGGGTAAATTTTGATCACAGCTTAGTAAATTCTGATATATAGTAGTTTGCTTCGCGTTCATATAACTAAACCACACCCTGAAAATCTATAAATCCATGGTCTATAGTTTTTACTTGAACCTAAATGCACATTTAGTATGAATTTGGCCATTGCAACCTTGTGCAGTCCAAGTCATTTGAAGTCAGCTGCGTGGTAGGACTGAATGTTTCGGTCTCCATTGAAGTTTGTAAAATTGTGGAATATATCAAGTTTTCTGGATGAAATAGCAGGTATTGGCTATTTCATGCTGATGAGTGCAATGTAAGTGTAAAACTAGTCCGTGGATGCTGTTATTTGTAATAGGAGCATGATGCTAATATTTACATTACATTACAGGTTATGCATGATTTAATGTTAATATGTACATCAATAACACTGCATTCATAAAACAGAATATTTTTATTTCCAAACAGGTAGAGTATATATATGCATAATAACAAGCCATTTTATATTTATTTATTTTTAATCCATGCTGGTTTGGGCAATGTGGGGAATGAACCTCTATCCATGCATAGATAGAGGACATCCTTACTTTTCAACTCATGTTATAAGTGGTTTAATAGAACTATCTTTCAATTTTGTTAAGCAAATTGCACAAATTAGGACACTTAACATTATCGTCCTATCTGACCCGCTAGTTTGATGATACTATATATGTTTGAAGGTTTACAAGCCAAAAGTTTCTACTTATGACCTTTTCAGAAATAAACAAAATACAATGTTTAATTAATTTGCAAAGTATAAAATAGGCAGGTATTGAATTCAGTTAGATATTTCAAAATTACTTTTGACAAAGAGTTAATTAAATTAAAAAACAATTATTTGAAGGTTAAAAAGGAGTAAATGTATCATATATACTCTTTTAAAATTATTTCCTGTTAATATTGCGATTATTTGTTTAAAAACAATGGTAATAATAAAATATTAAAATGCTGAGTTTTTATGAAAACTTAAAACTGTGCACTAGATGTTATTTAATACTGCACATTATACATATAACTGGATGCTAAAATAAATAAAACAATAATTCCAGATATTCTGAGTAGCAAAACAATGTTTCACTGCTGGTTACAAGTTAGCACAAGTGTCACTTTTCTAGTCATTTGAAAGGATATTTCCTTTCAAATTTATCCTAAAAAAGCACTCTTTGCTTTCTCATGGTTATATAGTAGAGTATTTGTTATTTTTTAATTACTGACTTTGATTTTTAGTGGACATTTATGGAACAATAATAATATTCGTCGATATAGTAAAATGGTTTTTATTGTACACTTAAATATTAAACCTGTATTTTAGTTTAACTAATCTGTTTTGATGATGGCAGTCTTTACTATTGAATTGCCAACTTCAAATTAGAAATTTTAAAAGAATCTTAACAGTTAATTACTCCTTAATAAGAGCTTTTATAAAGATATACTTTCCATCATGATGTTGAAAACGTTTTCTATCTTCTGAAAATCATGTAGCTAACATAAGATTATTGCAATCAAATTTCATGAACCTTTTACAGTTGTGAAGAATTTTATGAAGTACAATGTTACAAGTTTTGATACTAGTGCATCTGAACAGAAAATATTATTGTATGAGGAGGTTCATCCTCCCATTTAAGATATTTTTTTTATTTATGTTACTTGAGATATATTCAGTATTTCATACAAAATATCTTTTGAGAAATAAAACTTTGCCTTAAAACATTTTACACTATCATTTCACTGCAATGTAAGGTTTAGCCAATGTAAACTATTGACAGTTAGTAAATCTGTACAGGAAGGAATAATAATGCATAGGAAAGCTAGGCACAGCTTCACACGCAAGATATATTTTTTTCATTTTTATCACTTTCAATTTCTCATACAAGACCAGTTGCATTTATAGGTAATAAAACTGATAACTAGTGTTTTGCCTTGATATGGTGCAGTTGCTTGCATGTACCAACGATCCAGCAACCTATACCTGTGGTAGTCTAGTTACTGGTAAGGTCATCCAAGATGGGTAGGTACCAGACTAAACTAAATACCCTGGCTCCCAGGCTGGGAGTTGGGCTAACAACCTCATTCCATAAAAAAAATTACTGTTGTGAATTCTAATGAAAATAATTCATGGCTGAGCTTACGGAGACTTATGGTTCAGTGACGTGAATTTTGACAAATATTTGGTAGCATAAGGGAAAACAATTAGTGAAGAAGGTATAATTTTAAACTCTAAAAGATCTATAAAGAACCTAATATAATAAAATTTATTAAAATCAAATGTCTAAACTGAACTACACATCTTAAAAGAATATAGGGAAATTGTCTTGTAAAGAGGATCTTTCACGATAGTCTACAGGGAAAGACAGCAAGGGAAGATAATGTCTGTACTGTGTTGATATAGTGGAGAAGGATTTTTAGATCCTAAAGATGAAACATTGGTGTGCGACAGAAAGGAATAAGAATACCAGAGTAGTCTTTTATAAAAAGGGCTAAAGTTCACACAGGGCTATTGAACTATGAATGATGAGGGGAAAAAATAACATTTTACACTCATACAGTAAACTTTAATATAAGGATTGACAGCATGTTATTCGCTAGAACAATATTGCTTTAAAAGTGTACACAATCCCATTATTTCCCAAGTCTAGAAAAGTTATTTTATACACAACTGCTCTCTAATGTAAAAGATTCAAAATCTCTGCTATACTGTATTCACACCTATTTGCAATAAAAATTTCACACATTCTGTCTTTGATAAAAAGACAGTAAGAAAACATGTATCAAATAGAATATACCTATTATTAATATCACAAATTAACTTTCTCTCCTTTTGGTACTACTTTGTAATAACTTCGTGTTCGTTATTTTGTAGAGTTGAAGGAGTAGATTGATGAAGGTATTAATTTACAAAAGAAAATCTTCCAAAATTAGTCTACAATGAAAACCTAATAGTAATGTAATATTAATGAAATCTTTTTAGAGGATTAGTGTTTTATCATATCTTCATTCATCCTTTTAATTCAATTATGCACATTTGAAAATTAAAATATTTACTTGTAACAAGTCTTAAATATGTAAATGGCACACACACACACACATTAAATGGAAGCAAATTCAGCATGTACAATTGAAAAATTTCTTATATTTAAGCAGAATTTCACTGACAAATGCTAATTGAGGGTACAATTTTTCTCAGCTTTACTGCCTCAAAATTGCTTATTCATAGCAGGTACCTAAAAATACAATCTAAATATACTGGCAATATAAGGGATGGATTTTACATTGTATCCTAACTTTTGATATAAGCATAATTATAACTAAATATTCCATGTGGTTTTAGTGGTTTATATAATAAATATAAATGTTAAATAACCAAATATTTGTTCTTAATATCTTCTGCCAATGCTTGAATGACAAAATATGTTCATTCACAATAGATGCCAAAAAATATAAACCAAAATTATAATTCCTGATATAATTACAGTAAGATTTACTTTCTTATACTGTTGTATAAAAAAGAAAAAAAAAAAAAAAAAAAAAAAGAGATTTGACACACACACACGGGGCGCGGTAGCCCATTGGTTAGCGTGCTGGAGTTGCACTCGGTAGGCCCGGGTTCGATTCCAGCCACTGCCAAAACTGCCGCCGTGTTCACACGGAGTACGATCACGTTAAACATGTGGGTCCGTAAGTCCTTCCGAGAGGTTGGTGGTAGGGGAAGGAGGGTACGGTCCCTGTGGATGCCTCTCCCACTGGGTTCCGGTCTAAATTGGGTGGCACCTCCCGGTCGTCCAAACAGTTACCTTACACCTTTCTGGTAGGTCGGACGGTTTGGGTCTCAACAACACACACACACACACACACACAAAAAAAAAAGTATGGGTAAAAGTATGACAAACGCAATTTGGAATGAAATTCAAGTATCTGTGTAATGTATATAATAATAATAATAATAAAAAAAATAAAAACTGAAAATATATTGCTATGAAATTTTATGTGGATATACTAAAAAACAGACCAGATAAAATTTCTTGAAAATTGCATTATTAGAGGATAAATTAATCATAATGTTATATTTCCTAACTTCATTTTCCACAGAGAACAACAATAATTCCTAAAATGATGGTATTGGCATCAGTGGCAAATTTTGGATTTAAAACTGGTCTATTGAACTCAATTGCCACTACTTAGAAAAGTGATTAAAGACCTTTTTTTACATTACTTAAAAACTTTGCTACTGCAATTTTCTAAAAATAAATGCTTTGGTGGGATGTGTAAGTAGGGTGAGATAGCCTAGTAATGAATCCAGGATAAGCCACTGAATGGTAGTCAGCCGGAAAATGAATTTGAATTATATTATAAATGTAAATGGTATTAAAATAATAACTTCCAACTTAACACAAGTTAGCATCCAACTTATCAATAAGTCTGTTTCTAAATTGAGAAAAGAAATCTTTAGGAAATATTTAAAATAATTATTTGTAGACAAAAGTACATAAAAAAATCTCTCCCCCCCCTGACACTGATGAAAGTGGACCTCACCAAAATGAGTATGAATCAATGAGTAAGTTGAGTGGAGCTTCACATTAAAGATATTTTATGATTAGGTTACTGTCGCCACCTGTCAGGCTTTGATGGGACAATCTAGTTTAAAGGCATTTTGCTATGTCCAGTTAATGTGTCCAACTGGATAAACCAAGTTCTGCTTACTATTTAAAAACATTGCTTCGTAGTTAAAATTTACAAATAAAAATATTTAAAAAGAATTTTAAATTGAAGGGTTTAGAATTGTTACATATTAATGACATTTATTAGTGTATTAGATTACTTCACCAGTTTTAATGAAACAAAGCATATTTGGAATTATCACAGATTGATGAGTGAAAGACAATCCTTTCATTCAATTGTTCATATGCATCTATACAATTTGATATTAAAAAACTTTTGATGTAACAATTTAATGTTGAATACTATAAGATTACAAAGTTTAGAAGTTGTGCAATCTCTAACACTGAAAATCCATATATATAAACCAGTTAATTTATGTTTAGTTGATTTGGAGTACATAAGTAACTTTATGGCATGTCAATATTTAATGAGTTATATTAAGATTATTTGTTATTAGTTTATGGATTAATATATCTATATCATTGCATCTTTCATGTTCTTTAGGATATAACAAAGGTAAGTTTAATTATAGACAATGTAATTAGCATTCTCCATTAAAATAAATTAATCTACACATAACTGTCATGTGTCCAGTTAATTCCATACAAACATTCTATATACATCAGGTCGAGGGTTAAGGAAAAAATGGTAAAATTAGATTAGGTAAGAGGGAAAAAAAATCATTTTATGTATGAATTGGTGATTGAAAAAAGCAAAAATGTAAAAGAAAAAGTATAAGATTTTATTGAACCTAAATTATAGAAAGTACATATTATATATTCGTGAATACAATAGAACAAGTAAATTGCTTTGATATGTAAACCTAAAAGAATCTCACATTCACAACTGGTGTAATATCATGCAAAGAATTATGATGCAAACAGATTAACAGAATGAATATATTGATATTCTTCTCGCCTTATGGAATGCAATTTTTACTTTTAAAAATGAAGATTACATTTTTTATCTATTAAATGAATAATTACATAAGATAAAAGAAAAAAAAATCAACTAGCCAAAATACAGACTGGGTGAAAATCTTATCAGACTTATATAAAGTAACAATTAAACAATACACTTGATCTGAACAAAAGTAATTTTAGTTGCTTTTAAACTTTTCTTTTAAAGAAACCTTAAAAATTAAAGTTCAATTTTCAATGCCCATATTATCAGAATAAAGGCTGAATTCTACAGTCAATCTGATATATTACTTGCTTCTTATAATAAATCAACAAGAAATGTATTTTGATATGCTAAAGTTCAGAATTTGAAGTTAATTTTAATGAAGGTATTGAATAGAATGCAATCTTAGAAAATATCATGACTGAATATAGGAAATAAATATAATTTTTTTAAGGATATATGTTCTCAATTTCACATACTCAAGTTAGTAATAAATAGATTTTGTAAGCCTTTTATAGGTAGGTCACTGACACTATATTCAAAATATGCCTACAAGTCAATAACACATGATAATAAATTAGATATACTATAAGTAGTTTAAGTATACTGGTATCAGATTGAAAACATAAAAATAAAAGAAAACTCAATTTCAAAGTTACTAACAAGGTTTTTCCATTTTTACTGTTGCTTGTTTCACAGGTGATTCTGATTCAGAACTACATTTACAGTATTTTCCACTTTCACATTCTTCTTGTGATATTTTGCATTGTATCTAAATAGAATAAAGTAAAAAATAGATCTTTTAAACTGATATGCTGACAATGTAGTTAAAAAAACTTATTTTTTATATCAAACTTGGAAAAACAATAAAATCTAAATAATGAAAATTTCATCAACATATTTTCAAAAAAGGGAAAGATGTAATAAAATATTGTTTGACAATATGTTATAACCAGAGCCCATGTTTGCTTGCAATTGCAGTGTCAATCAGTACTTTTTTAATTAAATTGAATTGCTATTTAAAAACTGTGAGTTAAATATAACTTGTACAGTTCATAGCATATTTTTCTTCTCTTTCACAAGTTTTCAATGTCTGGCAATTATACATATGTTTAAAAAGTGCAATAGTACTATAACTTTAAAAGAAGCTGAAACTGTTCATCAATTTAAAAATTTAAATTTATTACTCTGTTACTTTCAGTATAAATGTGTGTAGCCATTTTAAAATTAAAATTGCAAATGTTAAAAGTAGTAAAAATTGTTTCACAAATTTAAAAGTTTGACTCATACTTTTGAGTTGTAACAGTCAATCTGATCCACAATTTTACAAGCTAAGAAACTCTGATTATAATGAAAACAAAATCTTATGTTGCCAACACATGGCTTTTCTTACACTCAAGTATCTTTGCTTCTATTATGTTATTTATATTCATTGTATCAAGGAATATTAATATATATATATATATATATATATATATATATATATTAAAATGTAATAGAATTAACAGTTTTTATTAATTGTATTTTTCATCTAGTAAGTTGATACTATTTTAAAAAATCAATTAATTAAATATTTATACAAAATTAAAATCCACAATATTTAGAAAATTTTAAAGGCGTTAATATATATACCACTTTCGCATTTACTTTGTATGTAAAAGGGAAGTTCCCCTTAAAAAAAAAAAAAATTTTTTTTTTAGATGTCTGTTTGTGTCAATACTTGCAGATTAGTTTTCAGATTGAGATCAAATAATGGTATAAACCTATATAAATGTGGATGCTCCCGTTTAAGTGTTTTAAGTATACATCATATTAAAATGGGGCAAATGATGGAGTGCTACAGATGAAAGAACTCAAAAGTGCTTACATAAAATATTGTATGTACTTTAAAAGATTTTAATGAGTAAAACTGAAAAGCATTGATGTTTGCACTGGATGAGAAGGCATTACTAAAAAGCAAAAATATCATTTCTAGATTATATTTATTTGTAAAGATCCATATTCAGACTGTTTATTAAGTAGGAAACAAACTTGGTACAGAGTTAGGCCAGAGAATCTCAGCACTGCTGTGATTTGCAGTCTTATACTTGGATAGTTGTTAAAAATATATTGAGGAAGGAGGATTATTTTTTAGTATGGTCGGTGACCTAGACGGCAGAATCTTTGCACACTTATACCAGCCCGGCCGTCCAATTAGTTGCTCATGTCCTCTGGATGAGTCGGACGGTCTGGGTCTTCAACACTTATACCAGCATCGACTACTGTCCTACCGCCACAAGAAAGTCTCTGAACAGGGTTGCCGCAAGTAGACGAGTCGAAGAAAGGAGAGAGAAAGGTTTAAAATCGACTGCAACATTTGGCAAATCAAGCGCACTTCGTTAAGCGGAGAATCCGTTTCGTTTATCATGATGTACTAAAAGAAAATAGTAGATGTTTTTTATCCGACAGTTAAACAAAATTTTTCGTATTAAATGACATAAAATTATAAATAAACTTAAAAATTCCTCGTCATCTATACTCAGAAAATAATTTGTTATTATAGGCGACAGCGGCTACGGGAAGCCGTCAATCTATTAGAACAAAGTAGTTTTAGATATTTTCTTTTAGGTTCGGGCGATTTTGGGAGAGAAAAGCTTACAATTTAAAACTAGAATTTATATCATTTTGTTTAAAACTAAATTTCGAATTAGGTGATAATTATTACAGTTTTCAATCAGCAAGTTACACAATTATTAGCCAGCAAAAAGGAAAAAATAAATGATAAATAAGCAAAATTATGACTTATTCATTATATTATTCATTCAATATATTCATTCTTTTCATATTTTTCAATCAATTATAAAATATTTATTCACATTCATTGGAATAACTATTATCTACTATGTCCGAATCACTTCACTTAAAATGCTTTTACTTGGTGTTCACAGAGTTTTTTCCATTCATTTTGTGTTTCTTTTAAAATAGTTTCTTTAAGCAATAATTGTAAATTGTTCAAATAGAGAAAATACTTATCTCAGTGTCATTAAGCGATTTCCCCTCACGTTTTATCTTTTTAACTGATGACACTGAAACCTCTATCGCTTCCGCAGTTCTCTTCATTGCATTTGAAATTGGTATTTTTAGAGAATTTGCGGTTTTTCTTCTTCAAAAAATGCCGTAAGATTGTGGACTATTGCCCATGCTTGCGAATGCAAAGTCTTTCCACTTTTAAATGTAGTCATTTTTCAACTAGACAAAATCCACAAAGTGTTCACCACAGTACAAGTTACTTCACAGCTTTAAAAATCACAAAATGCGAGTGCCTGGTATTGACCCCAGTGCAAAGCGAAATGCGGCGACTTTCGTCGGTTCTATCTGTGCCAAATCGAAAAAAGCGCTTTCCGTCACACCTAAAATGCAGTGGAATAACCTGTTTCCATAGCGACCGCCACCAAAACGTCTGCTATCTGGGGACTTTCTCGTGGCGGTAGGGCAGTATACAGAACTTAATGGAGCTGAATTTTTGATTTACAATTCCTTCAAAATGCAGAGAAAACAGGGAGAGGAAGATCAAACATTCTTTCCAGCTTCTCTGTTGAATAGAAGTATGAATCATTGCACATATAGTATTGACGATAGGACAAAAACTAACAGTCAGATTTGTGACCACCCCTGAGGCAGAAATTATAGTTTTTTAAAAGTTTTTTCAGATTCTAAAGCAGCTCTTCGGTAGCATAGAAGGCACACTTATAGTTTTGACTACTGGACCACAACTAACAGAATCAGATTTTCAATTTTACTCCCATAGTGGGCAAAATAGAGGGGAAGGAGTAAAATATCTCAGAACCCTCCATAAGCCTATCATAGGAGCCATAAAAGGCTGAAACTTGACCACAGGTCAAAACTTAACTGGGCCAATTTTTAATTGAGATGACTACTTTTGACACTAAGCACCATACACTGTTAAAGAACATAAATAATGTTGCAGCTTAATTTTTAAAGAGTGTCAGTTTCCATGCCGTTGGCAAACATATTCTAGTTATACTTATAAGGTCTAAGTGTAAAAACAGTCACTATGCAGTAAATTCTGACTGTATTTCAAGTTGTAAGAGTAATGCTAATTAAGAAAGCAGCCTTTATCCAGGGTAAGAAATTAAAAAAAAGAATTAGGGGCTGAATGGCCCCCAGCATCAATTTCTTATGGGCCATTTGAAAATTTCTAAGAGCCAAAATAAAACATTTTAATGAAATAAAAAATATACGCAATAAAACCACATAAGACTAATCTAAATATTTTATTTGCTTACCAAATATATATGTAAAATTTTAAGTACTCAAGAAGATTGATACTGCATGAGCAAAGAAGATAGTTTCACGTTCATGTAATATAAACACTAACAGCACTTAAACGATGATATCGGTTCTGATGAAGTGCTACTATTTTGCTGTAAATCATAGAATTAAAATTAATGTACGTGATATTGCTACATTTATGCTTGCGCCATGGAAGTAGCCTACTCGGAAATTAGGGGTGGCAGATGGAAAGTTGGCATCTTGGGAGAGAAGCGGTATTCGGCATTATAGACAAAAGTGGAATTCTGGGGCGAGGGAAATTCCCTCCACCCTATAAGCCACTTCCTTCTTTACCTCTTCAATAAATGTCGATATGCCAGACTTTAAACAATTTGGGCTGATTCTTTCAGGTTATTTTAAACATGATGAAAATAAAATTTTTTAAATTAACTTATTGTTTTATACAAGAAAAAAATAATTTTTTTCCCCCTCTGTCATTTTTGGTAAATTATATTGGTTTAATTCTAGTTGCGATTTGGCCCCCCAGATTCAGAAATTATGGTCGCAAATGATAAAAAATTTGGTCGCATTTCACGCATCGCCCCCACTAATTACTTACCCTGCTTTTGTCACACATTTTGGAATGTTACATGTATATACTTAAATAAAATTCTGAATGTTTACATTGAAATAATCATTAAATTATTAATTTAAAAACAGAAATATCATATCCATACCTCACACTCCTTGCCACCTATAAAAAATCTACCATTATCTTCAATTGATTCAATTTCTTTCAATTTGTATCCCAGACCTCTGTCTATACTGAAAAGAAAAAGAAAAAAAAAAGCAATTAATGACATAAAAAGTATTAACTAAAAAAATACAGATAAGTTTAAAGAAGTGATAATAGAAAATGTTTAAATTTCAATGGGAGTAAACATTTATAAGTGATTATTAAATAATGAGTATAAAATACATTATTGAAAGATAATTGGTTTGCAACTATACATTTTTTTTAATAAAGGGTTAGCTAGACATTTCATATTCAGTAGAAATTGTGATCTTCTGGACATGAAGCCATTTACCAATACATTGCAGCCCTATATTTCACAAGCTAGCTTTGCTTTAATCTATATCATAGGTTCTCAACCCTTTTTTGCCCACCGCCCACTTTGAGAATATTTTTTTTCCTAATGCCCCCCAATTTTTTTTACTTGCGAATCTGAAACAGCTATTGCCACGATTATATTTAAAAGTGTAATATTATATACTATAATCGTAAGATAGGATATGGCCCTATCCTATTTCTGAGTTTAAAGAAGACTGTTTCAATGAGAACAATTAAAACGCATACTTAATTATATTGAAAAGTATTTTTATTAACATTCAAAAGACATTGAATGAATAACTTATCTAATGAGAAGGTTGAATTTGATGCATTTTAAGGAGTTTGTTAATATCAGGCTCGATTTTACTTAAAAACACTGTAAGTCGCCGCGTTCAGTAACATGGAGCCGATTTCTCTTTTTAGTCACCAACGTTGCTACAGCACTAAATCCACGTTCAGCTAAATAGGAAGATGGCAATGCTATCAGAAATCGTTGAACAATCGACCATAATCGTGGGTACAGTTGCAAAATCGGCTTCTGCAGCCAAAATTCTTGGTAGCCATTCTTGAATTTAATTTTTAATTCCTCATTTGTCGTCAGTTCTATTAGTTCTTCTTCTAACTGGGATGATCCTGCTGTGTTGACATTTGAAAAAGGATCCAAAACCCAGTCTGGAATGTCCGTGTTTAAAATCTCCTGGAATCGTTCCTTGAAATCACTGTGACGGTTTTCCAAGTGTTGACAGTAAACAAGCAAGTCGTCGTGCTTGAATGATACTGCTGATAAATTTGGGAAGTTATTGAATTCGCATCTGCCGATATTTCTTTTGTATAATAGCAGTTTGGACACGAAAGCAGCAACGCTATTTTTTATCTTAATCAAGTTTAAGTCATCGCCTTGAAGTTGGAGATTGACATCATTAAATAATTTATACAGGTCTGTCAAGTACGCAATATCATTCTTTGATGAGATAAGGTTGTCACGCAATTCCGTGTCTTTGTTTTCTAGGAACTCTATCACAGACCCAAACAGATTGTAAAATCGAGTCAAACAAGTACCTTTTGACAGCCAGCGCACCTCTGTGTGAAGCAGCAATCGGTTGAAATCTTCATCATTGGCAATGCAAAGCTGACTAAATAATCTGTCATTCAACGAGTTACTTCTGATTTTATTAACTGCTCTGATAACATATTGCAGTAATGTATGGAGGCGTTCACTCAAATTTTTTGCAACCAAATGCGGGCGATGAATCACGCAATGCACAGCAAGCATGTCAGGAACTTTATTTTTTAAGCACGCTATGAAGCCTTTGTGACACCCTGTCATAGCCGGTGTGCCATCCGTAGCAACTGACAAAATATTATTAAAAGGAATTTCCTTTTCGTCACAAAACTTTTCCAGTGTATTAAATATGGTTTCTCCTTTTGTATCTGTTTCCAAATTCGTAGCAAACAATAGTTCTTGACATATTTTCTCATCTTTGATAAACCTCACGTATGACAATAACAATGCTTCATTGGTTGGTAAAGTGGACTCATCCAGCTGAATTGAAAATTGACAAGTCTGCAGATGATTAATCAATGATTCTTCAATGTTTTCATCCATCTCATCAATTCGTCTTTGCACAGAACTATTGCTCAAAGGAATTTTTCGGATAATATCTGCAGCTGGTTTATGGAGCACAGTGGTTATTACTTCATTTACTGCTGGTAAAATTAAATCTTCCCCAATAGTATGTGGTTTGCATGTTTTAGCAATCAACAATGAGATATTGTACGAAGCTCGAAATCCGTCATCATCTTGCTTAGAAGCTGATGAAAAAAGTTTTGATACAGTTGGCTGAATTTCGTACTTCTTTTTCATGTCTTGAAAATAGGTCACATCTTTGTCTTTCTTATCCGGGTGTATTTTATTAAAATGATCTTGAAGCCTAGAAGGCTTCATCGCTTCATTTGAAAATGTTATTTGACAAATAAGGCACATTGGCGATGATGGATTTGTGGGACTTTCGATAAATCCGTACTTAATATAATCCACACTATACTGCCGCCTCTTCTTTTTTGCTTCCGACATGGTTTTTACTTTACAGATACGTGAGTAGTATTAGTGTACTTTTAAAACCCTGTCATCAATTGCGTGCGATAATGCTAATGAAAATAAAATGAACAATCACTGCCTTTATATAGGTTGGAGACATATAACACGCATCGACAAGAATAAGATAAACATGCAGCGACTCGTTTATAACACCTGGCGCCAAAGTAAAGTGCGGGGGCAAGGGTGATGTGGGAGCAGAGTGCGGGTTAGAACAAGCACAGATAATACTGTCAATTCTTGCAGGATTGCAAAAATTACGTTATTTAACAAAAACTTGTTATAACTGAATTGCTACAAGCATATTTTTTGCTATTTTTAATTAACAGGTTTTTGTTAACTTTACCTGTATTTATATAGATATTTCACGTGAAATTGGAAGATTTGAAAATTTTTAATTCAAATTAAAAATTAAAAATTTTTATATCATCCAATTTAATGTAGATTTGAATGTAATGGAATCTTTAAGTTCAATTTTCATCCACTTCCCGAACTACCGAAATATGTGAATTTTTGCACACGTGATAAAAATGATTAAAATACATACAATAACAAAAATTAACCAATATTAAAGTTTACTTTAGTTAGTACATGATTAGCGTTTTTTTTTTTGTCTTTTTAAAACTATATTTTTTTAATCTGCCCACTGCCCCTCCGTACCACTCAATGCCCCCTAATTTTCTCTGGGTCTTCTACTGCCCCCCTAAAAGTCTCAAACGCCCACAAGGGTACGTTATCGCCCACGTTGAGAACCTATGCTCCATATGAATAAAATTAAAAACCTGTCTGTCTGTCTGTAACTTGTTTTATCATCATGGGAGAAAGGCTGCACCGAATTTCATGAAATTTTATGGGTAGCCTTGGAATAGTCCCACTTAAAATGCAGTTCATATTTTGAGTTTCTAGAACCAGAGGTTGTCAAGATATTAAAAAAAAAAAAACCTTCCATAGAGATAGCATTAAATTTATTTGAATATATATATATATATTATGTTGCCAAGCAATAAAATTAAACCCAATGCATTTATACAGCAGACGATTTTTATTAAAACTTTTCTGATTTAAATAATTAAGAAATGTATATAAAAATAAATTTTATCAGAATTATATTTTTGACTGTATCAATTACAGCTTTTGGGTTGAAAGTTTACAGGTATTATTAAAATTTTGAAGCCATTTGTTTTATTTTGGCAAAGATTTTTCAAACTCATATATTGAGTTTAGCCAATTGTTGAAACAGAATAAAAATGGCTCATGTATATTTCTAAATATTATTTTTGCATTTTCATTTTGGCATATGTTGATCCAATTTCATAGTACTTTCATTTTAATATATATATATTGATCTAATTTCACATTTTTTGTAAATTTATTTAAAAATGGGACCAGGATGTTTTATTCTTAAGATCTGCCTAATAAAGATAATTTTGTATAGCAAGAACATATATTCTTGTACTTCTTTTTAGGAGAATTAAATTAAATATTTTAATAGAATGTTTTGAATAACAATGTCAGAATACTATAGGAATTTACACATAATTGTAAATTGTAAGTTTCTTTATATTATATATTTCCATACAAAAAATGGGTATACTGTTAATTGGATCTAATTTTTATATGAATGATATGAAGCATCAGCTTAAAGCAGACCTGAAAAGAATCTTTTGCAAAAACAGACAATAACTGTGCACAGCTATTTTGAGAAGGGCAGGATTTTCATTCGCTTCACAAAGTAAATATAGGAACATTTTAAGGTTTTAAATTATATTTTTAAGGGAGCTTTACCTTATTTTACTGTTCATTGTGTTGTGTTTACAGCCCTAAAATAAAAATTAACGGTCACAACTAATCTGATAGATCTGGTGATTAAAAATTTTCTACCCTTATTGCCTTTTGGTTACCTTTCACTCATGCCAAGTTGCCACCTGCCAATAATCAAGTGATTTCTTCAGCTTTTAATTCTAAATTAATAGCGTGAAACTCTTAAAACTCTGTAAAAACAGTTTCAAAAGATTATGTAAAAATTATTATTTTTTATTTTTTAAAAATACTTTTACTTAAAATACGATTGTGTAACCAAGTTTGTATTCTTGGTAATAAAGATAGTTCAAAAGTATCCATTTCCATTTATGTTTTACTTCCAACTAATTGCATTTAAAGAAACAGAACCCTTTTTTCTTCAAGGCATATTTTTATTATTAATAAATATGCTGATAAAATATTAATTCTATTTAGGTGCAATATTTAAAGAACTAGTTAACTGTTTATTTTAATTTCTTTAGATATCTAGATATGATTAATGAGCAATGAATCATTATAATAATTTTTTAATATAAACACCTTTATTAAAATTCGTAGATAATTTACATTTTTATTACTAGTACAAATAATACCCATGTGTTGCCCAGAATTTAAGAATGCAAATCTCTGATTAAAATTATGTGGGAACATATATCGAGTTCTCAAAAACCAAACACCATTTCAACAATTAACCCACTTAGAACTAAAAATAAAAATATTGCTGCTAGGGCTTGTGCTCTAAATAACATGCTTTCACCATTTGTTCTACACCTGTTGTGTGGACATAACATGTCATTTCTTGTGAAGGGTACATAGGCTGCCATGTAACAGCTGCACAGGCACAATATGTCATAAAAAAGCACAGACATACAATATTAGTACATAGCCATTGTTAGCTCAAGAAGTATAGTTTTTAAAGCAAAGCTCTAGCATAATTAGAAGCTGGGATATGGTCAAATGAGTGAAAACCAATTTAATTTTATTGATTGGGACAATATGGCCTGAACTATTACTACACAAAATTTTGTAGCAGTGGGTCGCTTAGATTTTCCATTACACTGCCAACAGACAAGCAGATATTATCTTTTATTATTATAGAAAAAAATTATAATTAAAAATCTAAATAGTAAAAATAAATTATTTATTTGTATAAATAAGTTACAGTATTAGAGTATAGCATTATTGGATCTTAATCCTTAAAATAATTTATCCTTAATTTTAATTTTCACGAGTAGCGACAAATATTATTCAGGTGGATCAGGCTTCCGGAAATCGCCCGTCCTCGCCGGGTTAAAATTCGGCAAGGACGACCAATTTTCGGAAGTTGCCATCCTCTCGGACGGCCTTGAGATTAGAGATTCCGTAAAAAAAAAAAAAATAGATAACAAATTGTTGTCATCGTAAAATTGTGGTGAAAGCCGCCCTTTCCGGTACCATGAATGAAAATTGAAATGTCGTCACCTGCAAATCTCCGTGTGTATTATCAATCGAGCCGTCAGATCTGAATTGTAACCACAAGCGCTAGTTATTTTTTCTCCCCTCATCCTCCACCCAGTGAATCCGATGAAAGTACCTTGAATCCGATGATCGCACGAAAATGCGATAGCGCTCTCACGATCGAAGTGACATGTTCTCTTCTCCTTTTCAAGGAGGAATTTGTGCGGAATTTTCGGATTTTCACAAGACCGACAATACCAATGCTTAAATTCAGACCAAGCCCGAAGAAATTTATAAATGTAGAATGAACTCGGCCTGAAGATAACTGCGTCTCAGCAGGCCCGAAATGATTTGTATTCAAATATGTTAAAAATAAATTTGTCAAAATTTTGTATGGAGAATTTAGTTTGTTTTCTTAAACATTTATCTTTACATAGCTGAAATAAAAGCAATAAGTTCATGCATTCAATTTAAATCCATTTTAAAAATTTTCAAAAGAAATATGTTCGGCCCGGTCGTAACGGACGTTTAAAAGAAAAAAAAAGACTAAACCCTGCCCGAACCAATAGAAAACTCAAGTCCAGCCCGGGCCTAAGCCCAAATTCCCATTTAACTCTTTAAAACCCAAACTGTACAATTTTCATTTGCTGTAATAGACGGGAGTAAGTAACAAGTTTGAATTTTTGGAATGGATTCTTCTAGTTTCAGCCAGAAGTGTTTTATTTTCTTCCCCACTTTGGTTTCAACTTTAAAACTAAAACATTTAAAATTCATTCATGGCATTTGTTCCAATTGTTTGACAACTGAAGTTAAAGTATGAAACATCTATTCAGTCCAAGAAGATTTTAATCTTGATTGACTACATTCCCTACAAATTAAGAGTACGGATGAGGTTTAAACTGTTTAGAGACAAAAGGATTTATATGATTATTTATTTACCACGCTTTCAAGTTAACAAACATTGAAAAAAGGAGCGATTCCTTACATATCTTACCCCTTTGCCCCCACCCATAGATCGGAATTCCGCCGGTCCGATCCATTATCCGAGGGGGGTGGTGTATGAATATGGAGTTATCGCACTTCATCGTGAGGCAGTTGGTTCTAATTTATTATTGTTGTGCGATGTATTTAAGCACATATATTAAGGAATATAAAGTGAAAAAAAAATTCTTAGGAGGACGGGTAAAAAATTTCAATAGCCGTCCTCACGGACGGGTTAGATTTTGCCAATTTCCCGAAGCCTGAGGTGGATACTATGTGTGTCATACTACTGGTCACTGATTGCTAATGAAGTTTTTACTTAATACCTACACAGCCAAGCAACAATACAAATTGCAAAATCATTGCAAAAAGACACCCAAATGATGCTCCTTAGAGCACCATAACTATAACATCACAATAGTATGGGAGAAGGGGGATAGTCTGAAAATATAAAATAAATTGATATGACAATTTACAAACTTAATAAATCCTGATTCCTTTGAAAAGTAAAGAAGAAATCCTTAAGGAAGGAATACATAAAAACCTAATGTAAAAAATTAAAGTACTTTTAATGGTTTTTAAAATCAATATATGGATGCAACACATTCCAAGAAAAGGCTTAGATTTTGGTACGGTACAAATTAAAAAAATGTGAGTACTCAGGCAGTGCTTCTACTGATTACTAATACAGATGCATGCCAACAGTTGTACATATGAAAAGATTGTCCAACATGCATATGCACCATGGGATGCAAGTTATCCAGATTGTAAAATTTTTTGTCTGCTGAAATCTATTGATTTCTGCTATAATGTTAGAGCTTCATTGGTAATGTGTACCTTTACCAGATGGAGTTGAACCTTGCTCTCAAGGAGGCTAGAATTTATCTGATTCAATATGTAGATTTTCTTGACATATAACATGAGTGCAGCCAGGTTTGCTTCAGTCCTCATGAAAAAATTCTGTCAAACATTAGTATGGTTGTCTCTTCTCTCAAGTATATCAAACTTCTCCTCCCCAAATCTGATATTTATTATTTAAAAAAAGATAACATTACATTTTTCATAGAAGATTGGAAAAAAAAATCTATAAAACTATACATACACTTTTCCAGTACAATCTTTTAAAATTGCAGAGCGATTTTTCACAATAAGTACACCTAAAAATATAACGACTATTGAGTTTCAAAGTATATAAAATGAAAATCAATGTGCTTTAGTAAATAATTAAGTTGCATTTATATGAAAAACATAAATGCTCAAATTGAAGCTAATTTTCTATTCATTAAAATCATAACTTAGGTAAAAAAAAAAAAATGCTTAGACAAATTTTAAAATAGAGATTAAGAAATATGTTAAATAATACAACTATTTTTCACAACACATATACAGTATATAGTAGAAATTAATTTCTACTTAAAACTACAATTTGGTGACAGATAATATATGATTTGATAATTAATGAAGTAACATGGAGAAATAGTTGAAATGACATACCATCTCCTTCCCATGTCTTGTGCTATAAAAGGAAAAAATAAAATTAAAAATATTTCACGTAAAATACACAATATAATTAATGCAACCTGGTAAATAGATATATTTTCACATAAGCTAGTTATAAATACTATTAAAATATTTGTTAAATTAAGTTATAATCCTCCTCACACACACAAAAACCTAAGGAACAGAAAATATTAGAAAATAGGAACACCATGTCAAAAGCAGTTTTCATGATAAAATATTTTAAATTAGAACTTCCCTTTTACAATATAATAAATAGAACTAAAAGGACTAATTTAAATCTACACACGTGTGCAAGTTTAATTTTGACATTGACTCATAATTTTGTGAACTGAAATTTGGAACTTTTAAAAATTGCTGATGTTATCATACATTATGACTACAAGCATTAACTAAAGTCATTAATTGGCTCTATAACAGTTAAAGAAAATAAACCTGGAGCTGATTATATAAAAAGCAAGAGATAGAAAAATTAATCTCCTAGATTGGGTTGTAATAATAGTGTTAAAAATCTATAAAGGTCTATATTAGAGCAGATTATGCAAACTTTCATTATATTAGAATTATGAAAATAATACTACGGCCTTTTTCTAGGTTGGCCCATGAGCAATACACAGAGAGGGGTGCTGATTAAAAAATATCTTGCATATAAATAAAAATTATATGCATGTATTTTTCAATGATCAATCAAAAAGACAAAGTACCTATCGATATTTTGAATCTAGGGAATATAGATAAAATACAATTACTTGAAAAATGGAGTCAGATCTGAACAAAATTTTCTTAATTATAATGTTAGTTTTTATTTCAAATCATAACAATGTGATTTTTGATTACATCCCTACAGTTTTAACGATAATCAGCTACTAACTTGAATTCATAACAAAACTTTAAGTAATAAATTGTTTGCTGCTAGAGTAATTTTTACTGCATATTTCAAATGCATTAGGACATTCTTGATTTTTAGTTATAGTTAAATTTGATAGTTGGTTTCATAACTTTATAGATGAAATACTATGATGCAATATAGAAAGAAATATGGAACTATTTTGGATTAATAGCCATCTATAAAATATTTGTTGTTCTTTGTAATTTTTTACTTTTAAGAGTAAAACATATGATGTGGACAGCACATAACTTTATCTCATTCTGTGGTAAATTTACTTATTTAGCAATCTGCATGTAAAAACTATAGACCAATGTAATTCAAATAGAATCAATTGCATGTTTATTAAAACTTGGTTCCTTTGTTATCGACATCTTACAACATATTAAAAACTGTTTAAATAAATGTAATAATTGTACTCATCTGTGTGTGCATATGCGGTCTGTAGCAGAAAATCTAAGCATCATACAGCCATGAAATTTGGTACACAGGTACTTCAGGACCCACATGAAGGTGCACCATGGCATTATTTTTTTTTAATTTCAAATTAGTTTCTTATCTATTTTGTGTTTTAGCATTTTTATACAAAGCAGTTCTTCAGTGACTGAAAATATTATCACAGAGTTTCTATTTTGATACCATTATAAAGAACATTCTTTCCAACAATGTTTAAACTGAATCAATGGAACAATTCCTTCATATTTATTTATTTATTTTAAAATAAATCAAAATTTGCAGTTTTTATGTTACTGATATACATAAAGAGTTAAGTCACCACCTCCTACTTCTGATGCCAAGGACACATAGCCAATGAACGAATGTATATGTCATGGTCAAACTTCATGAGTACATAAGGTGGGATGTTGGCAACTTGCCAGGATAACAACCGTGGTTGTTATGGGTAAACAATGTGATGTAACAGAAGTGGAAAAAGGCATGATCATTGGCCACCGGGCCAAGAGTGGCAGCACTTCAGAAATGGTCGAGTTTGTGAACTGGCCACGAGCTAGTGCGGTTAATGTATACCATGAGTGGAAGGATGGAGTAATTTCGAAGACTCAAAATGGTAACTATGGAACACCATGAACCATCGATGTGAGAGGTGAACGTCGCTTGATTAGGTTGGTGCAGGACGATCAGGCATCAAAGGACAGCAGCATTTCAGATATGGTTGAGTTTGTGAACTGTCCATGGGCTAGTGTGGTTAACATATATTGTGAGTGAAAGAATGGAACAATTTCAAAGACTCGACATGGTAACTATGGAATACCATGAACCATCAATGTGAGAGGTGAACATCGCTTGTGCAGGTTGATGTGGGCCGATTGGCATGCTACTGTGGAGCAACTCACTATAACTCACCATACAAACAAACCAGGGGCTTTCAGATGTGTGTCCAAAACAACTGTGCGGCGAACCCTGTTGTGAATGGGACTCTGGAGCAAATGGCTAATGACTGCATCCATGCTCACGGAGGTTCATAGTTAACAACGGCTGAAATTTGCACAGAGTAACAAAATTGGACTTGCATTGACTGGCAAAGGGTTGAGTTCTTTAACAAGTCATGTTTTCAGCTCCAATGAACAGGTGGATGTTGGTGTGTGAGGTGTGAAACTGGCGAGAACAAGCACCCAGCAACCATTGTTGGATGTAAACAAGCTGGTGGTAGCAGTGTTATGGCCTGGGGAATATTTTCTTGGTCTGCTCTGGATCCCTTGATTCCTGTATAAGGCACTATCGATAGATTTGGGTGTCTCTTCATCATTGTTGATCAAATACACCCATTTATGTTAACGGTCTTTCCTATGACCGATGGATCTTTTAACAGGACAATGCGACCTGTCATGCTGTCAAAATTTTTTGCGAGTGGTTCAAAGAGTACGACTAAGATTTTCAGTTACTTCCTTTGTAGCCTTTGAATTCCTCAGATCTTAACCCAATTGAGTATATTTGGGACCACCTCGATTGACATATTTGATGACTGGATACACCACTATACACCTGTCAGCAAATGTCGAACACACTGTAGTCTGCATGGCTCCAAATACCTCTATCAACTATTCTACACCTTATTGAGTGACACCCACAGAGTCTGGCTGCCATCCAAGCTGCCAGAGGTGGTTATTCGGGACCTTAGCAGATGGTCATAAAATAGTGACCGGACTGTTTATATATAACGTCATATCTGAAAAACAAAGATTAGCATAATTCTATAATTTGGATTTAACTAAGATTTAAATTGTGCCTATCAATAGATTTCAACATAGCATGTAGAGTCTTAGCAAATGAATGGGGTTCGATTTTGTAATTCAGATGGGGGGGGGGGGGTGCATATCATGGTCATTGTGCCAATGTACATAGATTCTATGTAATTTTCATTATTAATTGTACCAATGAAATTTATTTATTTTGTTATTTTATACCTACCTTGCTTTAACTCTCAGGCAAAATCAGGTACATTTTCCAGTATATAGGGGAAGGTGTTATACCTTGAACCTTGTTGGACATTTCAATTTTTAATTCGATTGCAATATGAGGAACAAAAATTATATTTGTTGTTATGAATACTATGAGATGTTGTGCATTACATATAATTTTGCTTTAATGTTATTTCCTTCTATGTATTTTTTAATGTTTAAAAAAAAAAATGCTTTTAGGACTAAGATACAACACCTGTGTTCTACCTTGGTCCTAGGTATGTTGCACCTAGTTTTTGTACCTAGTATTAGTGTCTAAATTTAATTTGTTTGCAACTAGCTCTGTGGAGTCAGTATCTCAAACTTTCGACTTTTCCTTTTTTCTACTGTCCGATTCCTCGTATTTTCTATTATTCGACACTGATACTGACATAAATACCAATTAGTTTTTATATTCATAGCTTTTTAATTCATAAACATTTCATGCTTTTTACATTTATTGCCTAAAAATTATTTAAAAAATCTATTAAAAATGTAAATGTTCCAAAATAAAATAATTTTTAAATAGTTTTATTTAGGAGTCAGAATTGGTATATTTTTTCTGATTCGACTCACCTTAAATGACTACCAACTCCATGGTCCTGTTTATAACACATGTTTCCATTGCTAAAAAAGTCTTAAGTGGGCAGTACATGACCTTCCTTATATAATGCAATGAATTTATTTCTTTTACAGCAAAAAAATAATGTATAAGATTCATGGTACTGTGTTTTTAACATTGCATATTTGGTGATTTTTCAGATGAGAGATGACAATATGTAAAACTATTTCAAAGTTCCCAACTAACTTATATTTTGTGTAACTCTAAATAAACAATTATCAATATTGATAGCATCTTCAATAAGCAATATAGTCCACATAATAAAATATTTTAATAATAATGCATCAATTAGGCATCATTTTCATTAATTTAGCATTATATTTTCATCAATCTGGGGGTGAAATATCGCCAAATTGGTGATAATTTGCTAGATTATTCACCAAGTTCGCCAAATGCATCACCAAGTGTTACAGATAACTGGAGAAAAGAGTATTTCTTCACTAGAAGATATGTCTGTCATATTTCCCATTTGGCGTCATTATTAATTTTGGCAACATTTAAAATAGTCGCCTAGTTGGTAACATCCTGCAAAACTTCTCGCCAAGTGTTACAGATGGGTGGATGGAGAAATGTAACCCATTTCTCCATCTTATCAGGGTTTGATTACCGAAAAGGCACAGTAAGAACATACTTCTCTTCAAAAGATTCAAAGGGGCCCCCAAATTGCATCCCTGATTTACACTTATTTTTAAATGTAAATTATTTGTCAAATAGTTAGATTTACACTTTTTTTAAATATAAGACATTTATCAAATAAATAAGTTAAATAGTATCTTGTCCGTATAGGCAAACAAAGAAATATTTTGGTTGTCTAAGCCCGAATTTGTATTGACCATATATATATATATTTTTTTACATTTAAATATTAAACTGTTAATGAAAAGGGGTAGCATGGCAGTTAATATTTACTATTACGTAAGAACTAATTGCAAAAGTAAACATGGACCACCTGTGATTAAATAATAAAATAGACTATGGTTTAGGAATTTTGGTACAGAGAACCAGTTTAAAAAAATCAGTTTGTTGATGAGAACTGTTAGTTGACCAGGGCAATGTGGTAATAGAACTTTTCGAGCACTGATGAGAGCATGAAGAATTTCTTGGACCATGCTCACAAAATCAAAATAGGACCCCAAATTTGGTTGTGCTTTCCCTAAATTGATTGGTTCATATGGCCCTGATTCTTATTGTCTACTCATATCTTTCCAAGATATTTAACTTTCATTAATTAGTCATAATTTCATTAATTTTGCATCAGTTTCATCAATTTGGTGAATTTTTATCTATTAGGTGACTTTTTCCTCAATTTGGCTACATTTAAAAAGACAGCAAGTTGTAGATATTTCGACAAATTCATCACCAAAATTTTGCCAAACATTACGAATGGAAAAATAGGTTATTCTTATAGTAGATTCTTATATTCTTTCCAAACAATTGAATTTTCGTGAATTAGTCAGCATTTTCATTGATTTAGTATCATTTTTATCAATTTGGTGACATTTTCATTAATTTGGCAACATTTAGAAGGTCGCCAATTTGGTGACATTTTGCCAAATTCATTGCCAAGCATTATGGATGGAGAAATGAGTTATTCTTAGATAAATGACTATTTGCATCCAAATACAAAAGTATTACTCAAAGTATCTTTTCTCATGTGTGGAACGAGCGAGATCCAAAAGAATGGTGTCACCAAATTTATCGCATGATATTACATATGAAAAGTGAACGTATTTTACAATAATTAATATTTTTTTTTATTTTATGTGATTTTTTGATAAATTTATTTGGAAAATGTGCAATATCTCAAGAATGGTTTATGCAAGCATTCTAAAGCTTATGTTATTCTAAGCTTATGTGCTTAGCATTTTCTATTGAAAAATTACATAAGAAATGACTATTTGAGTACCTTTATTACAGGTTTTGATTTTTTGATGATTTTTTCAAAATTTCAGCAAAAAATTTAGGGGTGCTGAATATACAATTGCATTTAAAAGCAATAAGCTTCCAGTAGTTACGGATTGTAATTTTTGTACAAAATTTCATTTGAATTGCTCCATTCGTTCATAAGATATTTTCGCCACAGACTCACTGACACACACACAGACATTACATAAAAATATTTGATTTGTATCCAGGGATGCTTGAAACGGGCTTTCCCGTCAAAAACTCAAATTCAAATTTTCGACTCTCACAATACTTTCCTTATACATTATACTATGTACCAGGTGGTCAGAATTAAAACACCCTACTCTGAGCTCTCTATACATCGAACTACTCAGTGTAAAGGCTCCAAAATTGTTGAACTTACTATTCAAGACATGGGCAAAGGGATTATGCGAGAAAAAAAAATTAGTTCCAGAAACACCGATAGGTGGCGCTGTACAACAGAAAATATGCCGAAAAGACACAAAATACACATTTGTAGCACATTTTATTCGAACGTACCAAATATTCATATCACAAGGACCTTGTCGATGCAGGGAATGCTGCTCAATATGGTTTCCTTCTTCAAGATGTAAAATCTGCAATCTGTGAACAGCTTGTTCAATTGCGGATCGTAATTGGTCGATTGAGATGCTTTTCACATGCAGAGTGATACTGTCTTTCAAATCTGCCAAGGTTCCCAGACGTCCTCGATAAACAAGACTTTTTAAGTATCCCCATAGCCAAAAATCACAGGAATTAAGATCTGGAGAACGAGATGGCCAGGTTGTCGGAAACGCATGACTAATTACTCTACCATTAGTAAAATGTTGCCGAAGAAACTGCTGTACACAGAGTCCAATGTGTGGAGGCACTCCATCTTGCATAAAGGTAATTGAATCAAGACATTGGTGCTGTTGCAGTTGGGGTACAACAAAATTTTCGAGCATGTTTTTGTACCTCCTGGCCATCACGGTGCATGTCACAGAGCCACTGGGAGTAGCCTCTTCGAAAAAGAAAGGTCCAAGAATGAATGTGGCTGTGAATCCACACCAGACTGTAACTTTCGATGAGTGAAGTGGACTCTCTTTGAAGGTACAAGGGTTTTGCGTGTCCCAAATGCGACAGTTATGGGTGTTGACTGTTCCACTTAGATGGAAATGTGCTTCATCGCTTCATAGAATCTGCCATGGCCACGATGCATCCACTTCAACTCTAGCCAGAAATGTCAATACAAAGGTCAGTCGCTTCTCCCTGTCGATGGTCAGCAAGTGGTGATTGTGACTAATTTTGTACGGGAAAAATGATGTTACTCAGTACGTTCCACATTGTGCTGTAGGGAACACCCAAGTGTCGTGACACTCCACGTGCACTTCTACAGCCTATAACATTATCCACTGATTGTTCAACAATAGCGGTGGCAACATTGTCAACGACATCTGAACGAGTCGATTTACATCCTCGACCCGGCTGAACTCCAAGATGTCCAGTTTTCTCGAATCGAGCAGTGTGACAGCCATCGCTGATAAGAATGAAAATTTCCCAGTTTTATCCCCTTTTATGTCCAGAACATAGTAGCTGCAAACCAAGGGTTTATACAAATTTTTGTGCTTACAGTGCAAAATTGCAGTTACAATGACAGTTTAAGTTTCTTCACTTTTTTATCTTCTTTTTTTTCATATCAGCAAAAGAAATTAAAAAGGAAAAATTCCATATTGCATGTGTTTGTTTTTTTGTGATTATTTTGTGTTTTTTCAGCATATTTTCTGTTGTACAGCGCCACCTATCGGTGTTTCTGGAACTAATTTTTTTTTCGAGTAATCCCTTTCCCCATGTCGTGAATAGTAGGTTCAACAATTTTGGAGCCTTTACACTGAGTAGTTTGATGTATAGAGAGCTCAGAGTAGGGGTGTTTTAATTCTGACCACCCGGTATATAAGGAAAGTAACAATATTCTATCAGCCATGACTTTTATATTTACACAAATAAGACATGTTAAAAATATATAATAAAAGGTAGTCACTTAAAAAACTTACTTTTGTATGGCCAATTTGGCTTTTAATAATTTTCTGACATACAGTACAGCTTGCATGAATTAAGGTAACAATACAGTAATCTCCAGTGGCACATGTATAGAATACACACATTAGTTTTGAACAAGCTTAGAAAGGGGTAGAATAAGTGTAGGTTCAAGGTACATCACCTTCCCCTAAACATATGTAGTCTGTGGGTATATGTGTTTGTTTCGTTATGATAGGAGAACAGCTGCACTGAATTTCATGAAATTTTGTGGGTAGCCTTGGATGAGCTCCACTTAAAATTTTGTCTATATTTCGAGTTTCTAGGACCAGGGGTTGTCTAGATATTAATAAAAAAAATGCATAATTAAACCTTCCATAGATATAGCATTATGCAGACAATATTGTTTTTTGGCAAATTTATTTGAAGAAAATGATATGTTGTTAAGCAACATAATTAAATCCAATGAGATTATACAGCAGATGATTTTTATTAAATCTTTTCCAATTTAAGTAATTAAGAAAAGCATATAAAAATTTTTTTTTATCAGAAATATATTTTTGACTTTAATTGCGACTTTAGAGTTGAACGGTTACAGGGATAATTGATATTTTCAATTTCTTAAGTTATCTTTTTTATTTTAGCAAATATTTTCCAAATTCATATATTATATTTAGCCAATTGTTATAATGAAATAAAAATGGTACATGTATATCTTCTAATACAATTTTAGTACTTTCATTTTGGTATATGTTGATCCAATTTCATAGCGTTTTCATTTTGGCATTATATCAATCCAATTTCATATTTTTTGTAAATTTGTTTACAAATGGAACCCGAATATTGTTGTTGTTGAGACCCAAACTCTGTCTGACCTACCAGAAAGGTGCAAGGTAACAGTTTGGACGGCAGGGAAGAGTCACCCAATTTAGACTGGAACCCAGTGGGGGAGGCATCCACAGGGACCGTACCCTTCTTCCCCTACCACCAACCTCTCGGAAGGGCTTACGGACCCACATGTTTAACGTGATCATACTCCACGTGAACACGGCGATAGTTTTGGAAGTGGAGGAAATCAAACTCGGGCCTACTGAGTGCAATTCTTGCAGGCTAACCATTGAGCTACCACGCCCTGGGATCCGAATGTGTTATTCTTCAGATTTGTTTGAAGATAAATTTGTATAGAGAGAACAGAGATTCTTATACTTCATTTTGGAGAATTAAATATTTTAATAGAATGTTTTGAATAACAATGTCATTTAGAATACTATGGAAATTTACACATAATTGTGAATTATAAGTTGCATATTATGTATTGTATTCCATATGAAGAATGGGTATACTGCTAGTAATAATAATATAAAAATGTTATATTCATTTTGTATTGCTTTGATTGGTGTTTGACAATAAATAAATAACATTTCATACTTAAAAAATTACTTAATCATAATAAAACATATATGTGCTTCTAGTATGATATAATATGTTGCAGGAATCATTCCATTTGTTCTTTAAATATCATATCTATAGACTCTCAGATACAATCATTCTAACATACCACACAGATTATTTCAAACATGTTAGATTTGAATTGAAGGATGTCCAATGTTTAAATCTTCAAATAATCCTAATGTTTAAATCTATCAAATAATCAAATTTGAACTTTCAACCCCATCTCATACTTTTCCTTTGCATAAAAGTATGTAGAGAATGTAAACAATCATCATTTATTGCCTTTGATTGAGAGTGGCAGAACTTTTATTTAAAAAATATATACAAGGTGCGGCTATTAATTTCCAGGACTGATCTAATAACTCCAGAAAATATTATGTGAATTACATACCAATTTAATATGTTTCGAAGAAACTTTCACCTGCCATAATGCACTTCTGTGCTCGACTGTATAAGTTTCAGAAACAACTTTTAAAGTCCTCTTTCGGAATGCTCTTTAATTCTGATGTCAAGGTTATCTTGATCTCTTCGAGATCCTCAAATCTTGTTCCCTTCAGCAAATTTTTTAGTTTCGGAAACAAGAAAAAGTTTGTGGGTGCTAAATCCAGAGAGTATGAAGGATGATTTAACAAAATTTGTACAAACTTGTATCAAAATTTGCCGAACCACCTCCTTGTCAATATTCAGTTCATTGACGAGTACTTGAATAGTTAATCGGCGATCCGATATCACAAGCTCAAGAACTTTCTCAATTGTTTCGAGCTTGTACATGGAAATCGGCCATCCAGTGTGCACATCATCTTCGACGCTTTTGCGCCTGTCCTGAAAATGTCTAAACCATTCAAATGTGTAGGAACAGGATAATGCTTCATCACCATATGCTTGTTTCAACATTTAATGAGTTTCTTTCGCAGTTTCGCTCAATTTGAAGCAAAATTTGATGTTAATCCTCTGCTCCATATCTGCACTTCGATAACAGCAATTTAACTGCTATGTTTTAATGCGTGTTTCAACAACAACCTCTTGCTTCAGAATGACGTGCACTTCATGGAGCATGCGCAGATACACTACCTTCCAGATAGAAGCATTAATACATTCTGCTGAGTTACAGTTCTCATACAGTTACATCAGTCCTGGAAATTAATAACCGCACCTTGTATATATACAGTTTTGTAAAAAATAAAAGATAATTGTTTAAAAAGAACTTTAAAATAAAATAAATTATACTTGTTTAAGGACTTATTTACAAATATCAAAACAATGTTTAAAAAAATAGAAATTATCAAAAATGGTAACAAAGCCAATTTTAGAAGCCTGACCATACCCATTAATTTATTTTTCCTTTCAAAATGTTTTACTAATTTTACATTTTGCACAAGAGACATTTTAATAGAATTAATTTAATTATGATTACCTTTTTTGCTGATCTTTTACACCATAAAACATTAAATAATGCAGCATCCTCATGATTTTTTATACAATATATACAACTTGATAGACTTGTGTTATATTCTACAGTTTCATTTTGAGTCATAGATTCACACATATTTGTCTTGAAAGTTTTAGAACCTTTTATGATTTGAGAATAATTTGCAGTATCAGTTGAAAGTATTTCAACATTTGGCATATTGTTATCAACTCTTGAATCCACACATTTGGCAGAATCATCAAAGATAAGGTCTAAAATATCTTCATTGGTGCGAATTTCATTAGCTCCATAAGTTTTAGGCTCAGTAAATCCATGTAGTTCAGTTGGAGTTGGAGAGGCCTTAAATTACAAAGTCATTTAGCATATCAAATTTACAAGTTATAACTAAATTTTAGACTAAATTAATTCTAAAATAATTTAACAGATCAGATTTACAAGTTATAACTAAATTTTAGACTAAAATGTTATAATAATAAGACAATCTATATAAATAAAATTGAAAATCTATCAGTGTGTGTTTGTCTCATAATTACAGGATAATAGCTGTGCACCAAATTCCAAGAAATTGTATCGGTAGTAGCCTTAAAATAACCACACTTAAAATGTAATCCATGTTTCAAGTTTCTGGGATGAGAAGTTGTAAAAATATTAATAAAAATTGAAGCTTCCAAAGAAATAGCATTATGCAGACATATTTTTTGTACAAATTTATTTGAAGAAAATTATATTATGTTGCTTCGCAACACAATTAAATGAAGTGGGTTTATATGGCAGACAATTTTTATTAATTCCTTTTAAATTTAAATAAAAAGAAATCGACATACAAATTAATTTTATAAATAAACAGTATTGTATTTTTGACTGGATTATATCAATTATGGCCTTTATGTTTAAATATTAAGGCCATAATTGATAAAATAATAATATAATTGTTGTTTATGGCCATAAATAATTGATTGGCCATAAACAACAATTGGCTAAACAATATATATGGTGTTTAGCCAATTGTTGAAACAGAATAAAAGTAGTATAAGTAAATTGTTTAATATTAGTTTAGCAGTTTCTTTTGGCATATATTAATCAAATTTCACTTTTTTTTTTTGTAAATTTATTTACAAGCAGGATTAGGACATTTTATTCTTTAGATTTGCCTGTGAAGATAATTTTGTACAGTAAAAATAGAGAAAACCAAATTCTTTATATCAAAGCTGTATCGAATGTATTGAATAACAATGTCATTTAGAATACTAAGTTTCTTTATATTATATATTACATACGAAGAATAGGTATACTACTATAGTAGTATAAGATAAATGATAAGATGATGGAGAAGGTTCACATCTCTTGCAATATTAAATAAAATTTGGAAAGAATCATCTTATTGTTAAATTTTGAATAGCAGTACAGATGATATAAGATAAATGATATGATGCAGAATGTTTATAATCAGAATTTTGGAATGTAGTAGCAAAATGCACCTTACAGTTGTGCATAAATTATTTACTTTTAAATTTGACAGTTGTTTAATTTAAGAATTTTACTGTGATTTTTTTATTTCATGTTTTCTCTGAATAGAAATATTTTTGATAAGGGTTTCAAGAATTGGTTTGTAGATTTTGACAAATGAAAAACGTCTTGTAGGGAAAAATGTGTACGAAATGCAGCATTTTTTTATTCTTCACTAATTAGTTCATTAGCATCATTTTTGAAATGGCTTCATGGCATTTTAAAAATTGTAATAAATAAATTTTTTAGCTTAAATTTTATACCTACTTTATTTCATGGGTAGGTAACAAATTTTTGAGGCAGCAAACAATGCAGACAGATGGTTACGAATTTAATGTGTTATTCGAGAGAAAATCATGGAACTCAAATGTAAAACAAAACAAACTACTTACTTTAGATATATTTTTTTCAAGAAAAATTAAAAATAATGATCCTTTGGGATTAATTAACTAATTTTATGCAAGTATGCACATCTATCTTAATGTTAATTTAAAATTATTTTTATATAATTCTAGTTGTAAAATTTTCATTTTTGAAAAATTCAATCAAAATTTTAAGACATTGTTTAATTGTAGAGTATATTATACAAATAGCTATTGCTGCATAATATCATATAAGTTTAACATATATACAAATAATATTGCGGTAGGACAGATTAAATACGCATATTTGCTGGTCATGAGCTGCTCGGTATCTATGGATCCTATTATGTAATTTCATTCTATATATTATATACTTCATTCTTTTTAAATTTGTTTTATGTTATATAAACATAAGACAAATAAATGCATTGTAAATTTAGTGTACATGGATAGCTGGAAACCTACACTTATGTAAACAAATGCTTACAGTTAAGCCCATAATATAATTTCATGGTGTAATTTTCAACCTTTTATAGAGCACATATTACAAATATGCATCATTGAATATTCAATTTTACAGCATTTTAAAAATTTTGAGTGTTGATTAAAGATTTTTTTAAAAAATAATTTTAAAATGAACTTACATGATTAAAATTAGATATTTTCCCATTACCATTTGAATTTATGGACGCATTTAAGTTATCAGAGAATTTATTTTCTTTATTATATGGAACATCTTTAAATATATGCGGGAGAAGACAGGCTCGTTTTGCGTCTGCTCTAAAGCTAGGCGCTGCCGATCGCCTCATTTTATTAAAAGATACATGAGCTGCTATTTTTAATTAAATTTGAATTCATAACTATAGAGTTAATAAATTAGTATTACAAGAAATAACTCTATGTAATAAGTGTACAGACGATAATTATTCTCAAATTAAAAACACAAAATATTAAAAAGTGCCGGCAAACGTTGAGGTTGCCACTGCATTTTTTAAAATTATGTACTTTCTGTGTTGATATTTTCCATGCAGTATTAGTCCAGAATTCTTCAAAGGATGGTTTTTAATATGTTGATTAAAAATTATATTTTAGATTTGCACTAAATTAATTATGAAATTCATTATTATATTTTTTTTTTCATATTTTCTGAAATTGAGATATGACATCACGGTTGATTTCCCCCATGTTTTGAGTGGTTATGAAGGATTTGAAGTTGAATGAATTCATGATATGTTTTCCGCAGCTGTGTTTACTTGTACAACTGTTTGCCTGTCAGGTGGACGTGTCAAGAAAGATGGCAAATCAAATATTTGAACTGTCTTACAAATCATAATCTTCAGTTATCACATCTCATCATAATCTGTTGAGATATATTATTTATATAGAATGAGTTGTTAAGTTTTAAGTTATCACAAATAGGCATGGCATTGGGTGAAGAGCATACTTTTATCATTGATTACTGAGGAAATTAAAAGCCAGTATATATTTAGAGCTTAATACTATTTCTATATTAGAACTTGTAGTTAATATTCTTAACTTGATCTCAAGTAAGAATAGAATTGGTTACTCTAAGTATTTTTTTTATTTTTGCCTATATTTTGAGTGTTCCATTCTTTCAAATGAAGTTTTAAAATCTAATTTAGGCATTTTCACTCTTCTACAATATTATTTGTCTTGAGTTAAAATCCATAAACTTTACAGATCTAAATCAGGAAATAAAGTATGTTACCTTGATCATTGTTTCTTATTGTGTTCTCATGAAATCTGTACAGCTCAGCTTGCTGTTCTGAAATCTTTATATGCAAGGCATTATTTGATTTACTAATTGATGAATTAAGCCAATCGATTTAGAACTAACAATTTCCAGTTTCAATTTTTTTTTTATAATTTGAAGTTTGTATTAGATGTATAATATTATATAAAAGTTTACTTGAAAAAATATATTAGTATTATGCAACCAAAGACACCTATTGAAAAATCATTTAATAGTTATAACATTACAAAAATGCTTCAATTATAATAATTGCCAATTGGCGATGTTTTAGTCTAAATACTGTTAGTACTATTTTCAACAGTATTGAAATTCATTTGCCAAGAAGTATGTTCCTTATAATGGACATGGAATTATGCTATCTATGTCACAACCAGTAGTGGTCAATCAGTATCACACTTTTTAGTGCTGTTTAGCTCCAAATAGACAATGATAGCTCTGGTACTATAAAGCAATGAGCATCTTTATGGAAAGGATTAGGAGGGGGGGGGGGGGTTCTCTCCTTAAATAAGCAGTGGTATGACATGAAGTTTACCACAAGGGATGCTGGTGGAATAAAAACATACTGATGCTATCAGCATATAAAATTTCAACAGTGTCTTATCTTGGTATCAAGTCTAGAATTTTTTTGTTTTATATACTATAAAGAATGGCATAAATGATATTTTTCTTAGAGTGGATTTCAAATAAAATTGATCAGTATTTAAAATAAAATTAATAATTTAACATTACATTGTCTTTACCAATTTCTATTTTGAAATTCAAAATATTATTTTCATTATACATAGCTTTAATTATCAAAATTTATCCTTAGATTAATATGTGATTTTTTTTTTTTTTTCATTTATTAATTTTTGGGTATTTCAATATTTGAATAATGGGTAGTTTGTTCATAGTTTCATTTTGCCAATAAGTAAAAATTGCTAATTGAAAATTTTGTTATAATTTTTATTCTCAAATATAACATTTATCCGATGGAAAGACTACTTGCTCTCAGACTCTATATTCAACATTCATTAAAATTTATAAACCTCAGCTCACATAAAGTAAGTTTAAGACAAGAAAGATCAATCATGCTTAAAGCATTGATTATAAAACACTTTCCAACTTCAATGCAATTTTATTTAAACATGTCTAAAATGCAATACATTCCTCGGTAATATTTTAAAACTTATCACAATACTACATTAATTTATTATATTTGAAATCTTAAACCTTCATCGAAAAAAATTAACTTCATTCAAATGACGGCATTAAAGTATAAATTGCCTGGTTTAAACATCTCTAAAATGTGATACATTCCTCGGTAATAATTTTAGAATTATCATAATACTACGATAATTTATTATATTTGAAAACTTCATCGAAAACAACTGAAATTCATTCAAATGACGTCATAAAATATAACACGCCTGGCTCTCTCTATAAAAGTAACATTTCATTCATAAATAATTCCCCCATTCATGTCATTCATCACAATACTATAATAATTTATTTTATTTAAAAATTAAGACCATTGAGCTACAAGTAAGTAAACTCTATGCGTAAAACTTCATCCAAAAATATCGTCCGTCTCTTTCTAAAATCAATGAATATTTCATTCACATCAGCTAAGCAGACTCCATGGACTAAATGATTTTGTGTTAAAGAATTACAGCGATTCTAATACAACTCATTCTACATATTTTGCTGTTTATATTTTACATAGGTGAAAAATAGGCTTAATAGTAGAAATAATCAAATTTGGAAGAGCATTTAAACTGAAATATATTGTCATTGCGTTGTTTCAGTATGTAGATGCACAGAATTTAGGCAAAAATAAAGTAGTTTTAGGACGGATACAACACTCAATATGAATTAAAAAGAACTTTAAAAATAACGATTTTGATACAAGATGGATGCTATATATCATTTTGAAGTGGGTCATGTGATCGTTTCATATCATGGACACGTGATCGCTTCATATAAGAGGTGTTATTATTATTTTAATTTTTATTTCAAAAACAACTGAATATATTTCGCTGAATTTTTTTTTATATATTTTATGGAGCAATTTGAATATTGCCTAAAATTTTCGAAGCAATTTGTGAATTTTAAATCCGCTTAAAAAATGCTTGAAAAATTAGGTCCCATAGGGCTCAATGTATTCCATTTTTTCAACCCGGGTTCAATCCAAAACTAATTGGGTGATATTATTCATTTATATTCCCATAGGTCCTATAGACCGTCTGAACAACATACTAAAATTTCATTTTGATTAAGTCATTTTTACGGCAGTTATCGTGCTAACATACAGACAGACAGACAGACAGAATGAACAAAGTCATAAACACTTTTCAACTTTGTTGTAAAGTGTTAGAAAGCATCCCCTAGCTTATTGAGTTCATGTAATAATACTGATGCACAAATAATGTTATGTCTGGATTTGGCAAAAAGAGAAACAGAATATTCAGGGGTTTAAATTCATGAATTTTCAGGCTACAAATAACAAAATGAAGTAAAAAATATATTTAATAGTTTTTTTATAATAATTTATTTTAGTGTAAAGAAAGAAATTTGAAGGATTTATATACACTGAATTTGTTTAATAAAATAATTATATTAACAAAATTTATTTAGTAATATAATTGAATTATATTAAAAAATGTAATATAGGGCGAGAGGTGTTTCATATCTAACATATCAGATGAGCTACTCCATTTTACTCCATCATTTTCCCATTGTGAGATATACATCACTGAATGTGATTATATGTAACATGCATAGTATATGAATTTAGACTAAAGATAAACATGATAATTTGAAACTGTTATGTTTAACTTGAACTTGCATTTAACTTGCTTAAATTTGATAATTTGAAACTTTTTTTTATTATTGTTATGGCTATAAATATTTTCAGAATCATGATATACATATTTTATTTTTACTAAATTTATTAAAAATATATAAACTGATAACAAATGCAAGTTTTATAATTTCTAAAAATGTTTCTGATTTTTTTTCCAGATATGGCTTCCAGAACTGCAAAGAAATATTTTATGCTTTTAAGTTTTTGTACTATATTTTTATTTTTCTTCTATAAATTTTTTTCTCCTTGCTCTGTGTCTTCAAATTATAGTATGATGGTAGCAGCACAAGTAAGATATTTGTAAAAATTATAGTTATAGTTTACATTGCTATATATCATAAATGCATATTATGTTGTAATGGAGACATCAATATAGTCATTGTACCTTTATGTAATTTAAGCTAATTTTCTCAATATTAAATATTTCATTTACGTCCATATAATCTTAAATGATTGAGTCTTATATTAGTTGTGTTTTAATATGTAACTTAATGGATATTGTGATTTTTTTTCTCTAATATTTAAAAATTTTAAATCTTTATTATTGAGAGAGTAGGTCAATGCAAATGAGGACAGACATGACGTATATTGCTTTTCTGTTATATCATATTTTGTTATAATGTGCTTTAACTATAAATTTTCAAGTAAAAAAATGTTTCTTTTTTACTCTATAAGTAAATCATGTTTTAATAATTTACCAATGTTTACATCTTTCATTCTTTTTTTTTTTTTTAATTCAGCTATTTTTATGAATGAGCAAAGCAAAGCCCATCTTCCATTCCCATTAAATTCAACATTTGAATGAATTTTGTGGTCCCTTTTGCTCAAAAACTACAATAGGCAGGAAGATGAAATTTTGCATACATACATAAAAGAGCATGCAGATTGGAAGACAATAATTAAAATAAATTGTATCAGGACAAAATGCTTTAAACTGTGCATGCTTACAACACTTTGTGCATGTAAACAATTAAACAGCTAATCAAATCATGTGTACTTGCATCAGTTGGTTCACTGATCATTTTCAATTCATCTTGTATCACTTGTACCCCATGTACCCCTAAGATGTTTCACATCAAAAAGTTAAGATCATTCACAATTGTCGAGTCAATAATTTTACCAGCCTACCATAAAATTGTAAATATTATATTTGGTTAGAAATATGATATAGTATTTTGAATATACCTATCAGATAATATTACTGATCAGTATATATGTCTCAACACGTTGAGTCACAAGTGACATTGTCAAAGAGAATTTTTTTTGTACATATTAACTTGCAAGATTTTCTAACTTTAATGATGTTGATTTTAAAAAGTCCTCTTTTGAATTAAAAGTTGATTGTTTATTTGTTATCATGTCTTTGATATTTTCAACTAGATGTGAAACATCCATGTCAAAATTTCTTTTATTTAAAATATAATGACTTAAGCATATAATTATAAAATACAATAGTTACTGATGAAATAATAAAAGTCAGTATTGGCACATAATATAATTTTCCAAAGAACTTAGGTACTATAAACTGAAAGCACCAATGATTTGAATATCATAGTTAATTGATATGTAGTATTGGTTTCAGTGTAGTTTAGTGATCTCCATTAGTAAACTTAAAAAAATGCCACCATTTTGGCGAAATTTATTTTTCTCAATCAGAAAGTACATGGTTGCTAGAAGAACATGATGAAACAAAATGATACAATAATGAAACACAAATCAATGGAAATACAATTTTAAATGAATTAGTTGAGCATTTAATTGCTATTTTATTGTACCCGACTGCTGTTTAATGATCTTGTAAGATAATTATGAAGCTATTCGTTGTATATTGTTCCTGTGTATGCTTATTAGTATTTTTAAATAAAAGCATTATTTATCCAGAAATTTGGACTAATTTTTGTATACTGAGAGTACACCTACAATTCGAGAGTACATATATGTCGTAATAGTAGCAAAATTGGCTCATTTCAATAGTATAGTGCAGTCATGGAAAAAGCCATTAATTTGAAAAATCATTTGTTTATTCTGTCTTAATAATAATTCAAAGATTTCTGTTTACTTTTGAGTAATTATTTATTTGTCAAATTAAGTTTTAATTTGAAATTATTCACAGCTTGTATATTTTATATACGTGAGTCCATTCGAAGTTCATATTTTTGTTAGTTATGTTTAGTTGTTCATATGTTAATGTATTCAAATTCACACCATAAGTAATTGCAACATGATAGGACACAATTTATATTTATCTATGCTTATAAAATATTTAAATTTCTTTATGAATAGCAAAGGAGAAAAAAGAAAAGTAAATTCATAAAAGATTCCTTCTAAATATCTGACCTTTTGTAATTATCTAATCACCATCATTTAGTTTTCATTACAGGAGTCACTCTACAGTTTTGATTTATTTTGTCAATTTAATTGCCAGTTGTAACTTTTGTTTGCCAAATGCAATTTTTATTTGACAAAATTCTAATTTAACTTTCAGATTTTTGTCACATTGTGGAATTTATTAATTTAGTGTATTTGATTCAAAATATAGTGAGTTTGACTGTTTGTGGAACAGGTTATTTTGTTAAGGGGTGGCATAGTAATTATTACTTTCCTTATATACAATAATGTATAAGGAAAGTATTGTGACGGGGTTGAAAATTCAAATTCAAGTTTTCAACGGGAGAGCACGTTTCAAGCATCCCTGATCATGAATCGAACATTTTTGAGGTGATGTCTGTGTGTATCTGTGGAGACAATAACTGACAAACGAATGGACTGATTTGAACAAAATTTGGTATAAAAATTACAATCCGTGAATACTGGAAATCTATTGTTTTCATACGTAATCGAATTTTCAGAACCCCCTAAATTATCGAATGAAATTTTGAAAAAATCATCAAAAAATCAAACCTTCTAATAACATTACACAAATAGACATTTCTTATGTAATTTTTCATTGGAAAACTATTGACAAATTTTAGAACGCTAGTATGAACCGTTCTTAAAATATTGCACATTTTAAAAAAAAATTATCAAAAAATCATATAAAATAAAAAAAAATATTTCCTATTAAGAAACATGTTCATTTTTCATATGTAATATTATGTGATAAATTTGGTTACATCATTCTCGTGGATTTAGCTCATTCCGTTCATGAAAAAAGATACTTTGAGTAATACTTTTGTATTTGAACGTTGTATTTATTTGCTGTAAGAATAGCTTATTTCTCCATCCATAATGCTTGGCGAGATTTTGAATTTTTTTAAATGTTGCTAAATTAACGAAAAACTTGCCAAATAAATAAAAATGATGCCAAATCAGTGAAAATGACGACTAATTGACGAAAATTCAATATCATGGAAAGAATATAAATATCTACTATAAGAATAATCTATTTTTTTTTACTGTAAAAGTAGTAAATTCAGTGCATTATGTAAGGAAAGTCATGTGCTGCCCATATCAGATTTTTTTTGGATAGGGATCATTATAATAATATTGATGAGGAGAGGTGCATGACCTGCATGTGTCTGGGGATTTTAGTAGTGACACTGCAGGCAGGTGGATGGGAAAAAATCTTTTACAGAATTTCATCATTTTTTGGGCTCAATATTTAGTTCTAAAATGTTAAAACAAAAAATAAATATACAAATGTTTGAGATTTTACAAATTATTTAAATATCAGGAAAAATGAGAATTGTCAAGATTTACCAAATCTCAATAGCAAACGGTAAAGGGAATTTCATATTGATCATAAAGGGATTAGATAATTTAGTAGTGTATTAAACTGGACACAATAGTTATATCAAACTAGAAGTTTATTCACAAATTCTATTATGACACTTTTCTGAATTCTAAGTTAAATGGTTTTTAAATTTAAAATGGCAAAAAAAAAAAAAATGTAATCTTTTTTTCCATAGTGAGTCATGCAGACAGTCAGTTAGTTAATCATTATTTTTGTTGCTATGTTAAAGAACTTCAACAAAATAATATAGTTCTTAGAGGTTATGGAGAAAGTTAGCCAGTTGCTCATAGAAGTTCAGTTCTGGTTTAATGTACATAAGTACCTTGGTACACCTTATATAAAAGTTAATGTCAATACCAATACCTGTACTAATCTCTTAAAATGAAAATATTTCTTTGTATTGAATATTTTCCATGTATCATATCCATTTGGTATATTTTGGGCATAAGATTTTAGTTTATGATGAGATGAATTTGCAGGGACTCTATTTTTTATTATTAGATGTAACTAAATAACATAAAATGTATATATTGGTCATAAATTTATTTGCAGCGATATATTTTTGGACAAGATGCCAAAAAGTATGAGTACAATAGAAGTATGCCTATAATATTTATTGGTGGTATGCCGAGAAGCGGTACAACTTTACTTCGTGTTATGCTTGATGCTCACCCAGACATCCGGTGTGGTGAAGAAACACGTGTGATACCAAGGTTACTTAGTCTCAAACAACAGTGGTTGAAATCCCCTATTGAATCCAAAAGACTTCAAGAAGCTGGAATAAGTGGTGATGTAAGTATTTAACTATGATATAATTTGAATATATTATTCCAAGCTATATTCTAATTCTACCTTTTTATATAACTGTTTTAAAACTTTTATGGGCTTTTGAAATATTCCTTAAATAAAAAAAAATGTATTAAAATTTTTCATGAGTTAGATATTATTTCATTTGTTTTTAGTACAAACATAGCACATTACAGAGGTATTTAAGGTCGTTTGCACTTTATGGAAATGATTTTGATAATTTTTTTGCGTAAAGGGTGTATTTCTAGCGGCCATTTGCTTCTATCTGATAGCCTTGATTCTTGACTATAGCTCTAGCTCGAATTTTCCATGAAAGTAAACTTTTTTTTAGCACTGTCATGTCAATTTTATCCCACTCTTCTTGGGTTGTTTTCCAAAGTCCGTTCAGTGTTCTTGGATACCTTTTCCCTAAGGCTTGTTTTAACAAACCGAAAGTGCAAAAGTCCATAGGAGAAACATCAGGTGATTTTACAGGTATTTCATACATTTTATTCCTGTTTCTCATTCTTTCTTTGCTAAATATGCGGCAGTTGACTTAGACGTGTGACTAGAGGCTTTGTCTATATGAAGCTCAACTTTATTGATGTCCTTTCCATATAAGGCTGGAATTTCTTCTTCAAAAATTGGTTCTAAAATATTCTGCTGAAAGTAGAGTGAATTAATTTTAGTTTTACTTGAGACTTAAGTTTTAATTTATCGTTGTAATAATATCCTGCAACTATCATGAATCCCTTTGGGAATTTTTCTGTACATTGATGAAGCCATTTCGTACGGGTCATTTTCGTTAGTTGAGCAATAGAAAATTGCTTTTTTATTATTACAGTCACTTAAATACACCCATGCCTCATCGAGTGTTACCACAAATTTCCATTTATCAGCAGTTAGGTGTTTTTCATATAATTTTCTACAATTTGTTTTTCTTTCTGCAATATGCTTTGGCAAAAACAGATGAACTTAAATTTAAACATCTTTTTTAACTTCAAATCTTTATGAATGATTTTACTTACAGTGCCAGAAGACATTTCCAGTTTTGATGCAATGGATCTTTGAGTCAGTAGATTTTCTTTTAGAATCAGGGACTTCACTTTCTTGATATTTATCCATATTCGAACAGTCTTAGGATGCGATTTAGTGGCCATTTTTTCATTTTTACTTTTAGCTAGACACTTTTTCCCTTCGAGCCATCTATCAATTTCAGGAGCCATTTTCAAAATAAATCTTTTATTCTACATTTAAATCAAAACAAAACAGTAGCAGATGATTATATTGAAAATGCCAAATTTTTATCTCAAAATGCTAATGAGAAACATAAATACAAAATTGTTTCCATAAAGTGTGTATGACTTCTGTATATCCAAATCACAAGTAAATTACATCAAATATGTGTTATCTGGATCATCCCAAATAGATCCATAATCCATGCATTTATATCTATTAGGTATCTAAATCTTATTCCATAAACTATCCATGCACATCTAATGAATGTCCAGTGTGACGTGAAATGGATGTGCAATGGACATGCACTGGATCACCTGGATTATATCTACACATCCATAATATGTCGTAAATATGTCCAATGGATTATTTACTGTACATTAAAGCCCATGCAAATGGCCCATTTTCTAAAAAATTAGAGATTGAAGAAATGATAAAAGTATGTCTAAAAAAATTTATATAGCAGATTGCATTAATTCTGAATATTTTCTTTTGCAAAAAATGGTCATACTTCACTACTACTAATTCTAATTTCTTCACTGGATTTCAACTCACAACATGTTGTTTGGGAAGGAAACCTACTTCTTAACCGCTATACAATATTTGACTTGTCATTTTATTTCCAGAATATTTCAGATAGCAGTTTGAGTAATTTTTTTTGTATAAGGTAAAATATCTTAGACTACAAATACTCTGTAAACCATCTTTATTCAATACACCATCAATGACGTACATGATAATATTTAAGAAGGCCAAAGCACTTTCGGATAACATAATATCCATCATCAGTGGCAATAACAAGGAATTGACAGACATGAGCTTACCAGCAATCGTGAATATAAATTTGCATAGGGCAAAATGGAAAATCGATACTACATTTAACATATATTACAAATAAATTTATTATTTTCAAGTAAAAAAGCTCATGTCTCAATTCCTTGTTATTGCCACTGATGATGGACAGACTGATGTTGTCCAAAAGTGCTTTGGCCATTTTAAATATTATCATGTGCATCATTGATGGTCTATTGACTGTTTACTTGAGTATGTGTAGTCTACTCAGATATTTTAAGATGTTTTAGACATGTTTTGCCATACTTAAGAATATTATAAGGTAGTTGGAAATTCAATACACTTTGTTATTACATTTTGGAACTATGCTAATGGAGTATTTACAAATTATTTATCTATAAAATAACATTTGATAAATTTGTACAATTTATTTATTGAAATTTTAATTCTGTGAGTTTCATGTAATTATTATTGTTCAATTGAAACTGATTGAGTATATAATGAAAAAGAAAAATACAATAATTGAAACCAAATGTGAGTCTCTGCTTCAAAATTAGCAAGAGGTAGAGAATATGATGTTCCTCCTGGCTTATAACTGAGTTAGTAGGTCATTTGTCTCGACCAAAAATTTTAAGATTTGAATTCTGCTCTGGGAAAAATTTCATTTTGGTACTCGCACATTGTTAATGAAAATGGTATATAAAATGGTGAAGATTGTGGGGGCACAAAGTGTAAGAAAATTAACTAGGGTGTGGCTGAATTTGACTTTCTCATACAAGAATCCATTTTTAAATAGCTTGTAATTTTTTTTTTTTTTTTCCAAATTTTACAAGAAAAAATTTGAAAAATCTGTATTGTTGTTCCAAATGATTACAATTATAGAATGTTACCCTTCATTTTAAAGGGATTGAAAAAATTTGTTGATTGATACAAAATTTGATAATGTAATCCCCGAGGGAAGTTAATAATTTTGCGAACACAAACATTGTATCACAGCTATTCTTCACTAAAATGATTGAAACTGTTTTGTTTTGCTATCAATGAGCCCTAAAAACCACTTTTATACATTATGTTAAATTTTGTCCCACACTGTCATGTTAAGAAAATATAAAATTTTGAAGTTTTTGGCCAAATTAAAGAACTTCTATTTAGTTTAATTAAAGCTGAATGTAAAGTTTCATGAAAATCCATTAATATTTGTGGCAGCTATCATGTACACAAGAAATCAAACACAGACAGATGGACATCATTCTGAAAATAGTCAAAACATGTTCAAAAAGTCCTAAAACATATATTGCCATCAGAATTTCAAAATCGAAAATTTTCATGAAAATAATACTATCTCAATACTACGCTTGAGAAGTAAATATATATAGATATTTTAAGGTCAAGTGCTAACCTCATCTTCAAAATTTAAAAGAGCATACAAAGTTCTCTCATAACCCAGATAGCTCAGTTAATAGCACATGTATTTCTGTTTTATTTTCTGTGAATATATTCTTTCACAGCTTGAATATGCAAAAATGTAGAATGATTAAAATTTTGGTTGAATTAATTTCTTCTACAAATTATACTTGAACACTATATTAGTTTTAATGTTTTATAGGTGTTGGATAATGCTGTAGCTGCCTTTACTCTTGAAATTATTGCACGTCATGGGGAACCAGCTCCAAGATTGTGCAATAAAGACCCTTTTACTTTGCGTTCTGCTGTTTATTTGCATTCATTATTTCCTAAAGCAAAGTTTATTCTTCTAATTAGAGATGGAAGGGCAGTTGTTCATTCTATTATTACAAGGAAGGTAATTAGACTAAAATTTTCTTATACTCTCATAGGAATAGATCGATTGTTACCTTTTTTTTTAATTGTGAACTCCTTTCAACAGAATATTTTTGACCTCTTTTACTCAAAATTATCATCACCAATTCCCTTGGCCTAAGTTTCTTGACATAACAGATTCACTTTCCATAATTTGTAACTCTTAATTTTCAGTGTTGTTAATAATATGTGATGGTTTATAGAAAAAGAGTTAGTAATTTTACTTTTGAGGTAATGTGGTTTATAGCCATTATAGTGACAACACTATCCATTTTAGTTTTAAGTGGATTTATGTAACAGCATGCTTTTCAAATATGAGATATATTTTCATTATGCTCTGCATGTTGCCAATTTCAAAAAATTATTTCTTTTTATCAATCAGAGTTGAAAAAAACATAATTTCTTTTTAAAAAATGAAAAACCATGGTTTGAAAAAAAAAAAAAGAACCCCCCCCCCTTCCCATAGTTTAAACCAATGGAATCTTCCATGTTAATTTTAATGACCTTGTGCACACTTATAAGGGCTAATGCAGTTAGTCTTTGTTCACCAGTTTTGTTCCTCAGATAAGTTTTTAGTCTTTTAATTGTTGCAAAACTCCGATTCAACAGATACTATAGTGACAGGAATCACTGTCAAAATTGGAAGTAAAATTTTCATGTTCAGAAACGAATCATTTGCAATCTACTTGAGGGCTTCTATAGCATAACTTGGAGGATTTGCAGTGTGTGTTCCACAAGTCCCACTCTGCCTCTAATATGTCCATACTTGTGTGCTGAAAGTTCTATTTATAGAATTGTGGAATATCTAAAAGTTCTTCATGTATTTGATGGTAAAATACAAGTAAGACTCAATAAAATGTTTTTATGGCTTGAAAATCTTTCTTGAAGAGATGCAGAAATTTTATCAAGAAATAGACATCTAATATTTAGTTACATCTAATTCCAAACTTTTTACTTCAAAGTAATATATTAAGACTTTTAAAGGATATATAATATTTAAAACTATTAACATATTTTATAATTATATTATATAATTATATTATTTTATAATATTTAAAAAAAATATTTTTGCTTAAATTTTATTATCACATACAAAATTTAGGGGGCCACGGCCTAGAGGCCTATGCATTAATCAGGCCTTGTATAACTGACCTGAGTCCTCATGATCACATAAGTGTATTTTTTGTCTTCTATAGAATATCAAAGTTTCTACAATGGCAGATATAGTTTTTCCATTTTTTTTCAACATCCAGTTTTTGTTTTTCCAATAATTTTTGTAACACATCATATTGCTTTCCATCGAAAATCTTTTAAGATTTCATTTGCAGCTGAATATGATTTTTCATAATATTTTGTCCTTGAATGCTCTTTTAACATTTCAATGCCATCTTTGCCTTGGTTTCTTAACCAAGGCCTAAAAAAAGTAAAGAAAGCACCATTAAATTTGTCAGAGTATGCCAACCATAAAAATTGCGGAAGCCATTTAACTTGAAATTTCTTTTTCTTAGAACCTATAATTTGGCATGGATAATAGAAACAGAAAAATTGGCCCCAAAAGTTTTAACCATTTCAGTGAAAAAAGATCTCCATGGCTATGCCACTGCCTTAAACTCAATTTTGAAAATTTCCAACAACTGAACTCTTCTCCTGTAAACCATCACATATAGGTATAAACTATCACCATCACAAGGCATTTGATGATTGGTACAGCTAATGTTCCATAGTTAGTAATTATACAATTAAATGGGTACCCAGCGATTCAGTTCACTGAACTTAACTTAAACTACTGATGAGTATCAGGTTGCTATACAGTTGGAGTATTATATAGTTAATTAAGTCTTATATTTTGTTCTAGAGAAAGGTTAGCAGTAAAGTGAGTTCTACCCTATAACAGGGTGTTGCATAAAAGGAAGGAAGTGGTTTTCAATTGTCGTGAGAGATGGTCAGATGAGCACTTTCTTGCCTTATTTTGTTTGATCAAATATCATTTTTATTTATAGATTTTTGTATACATAAAATGAACATGATTAGCAAGTAGCTTTATAAATATTATTTAAATTGTATATGTGAAATAGATATTTGTAGTAGTTAAGAATTATTTTTATACTATAGGGATCTTATGAGGTATTCATAAAGCTGATAGCAAATTCTATACATGAATGGATAAAATTCTTCTTCTTTAATACAAATCCTATACATATCTACAAATCTGACACCAGTCATGTTGAATGAAACATATAGATTTGTAATGCACTTTTTGTATATAAATCCATGATAAAATTTCAGACTTTTGGTATATATTAAGATTTGGAGATCTTCAGTGTAGTTAAATTTGCTTATCATTATATTTACACAAAAAATATAGTATGGCAAACCATCCAACTTACTGATTTACATTTACATCCCTTTTTTATAAGCAGTTATCACTGTTGTAAAAAATCCATAATTTTAGAAATCAATTTTAAGAGCTTTTAAATATACTTAATACCTTTAAAAACTCCTTAATATTCTAGTTACTCTCAGATGAGGAATTAACAAAAAATTCAGAGAATCAAAAAGTATTAGGATTTTTTTTTCTTTTGTGAAGAATATCCTTTTCCTAATTGTTGGTTTTAATGTTAACTGTAATCCTGGCACTTTCATTAATATCATTTGTGAGTCATAAGGAAAGGTCCAGCAGAATAAATTTTGCATTGATTTTTGGTATATTTAAATTTTATTTGGCAGTTTTAAATACAAGTTATGATTTTAATAGTTTAAGCCTAAAAACAATAGCTTAAAAAAGTCTTAGTATTTAGAGTTTTAGATCAAATGAGTTTTCCAGCTTTTTAAAAAAAAAAAATTTTTGTGGCCAGGAAAACCAAAAAATTGTTTTTTAAAAGTTCTTCATTTCTTTAATGTGACAAATGAGTAGGAGCCTTCATAAAATTTTGCATTGAGTAATTTTTAAAAGTATTAAATAATATTAATTCTATAATCAGAATATATTATTTTTGTAGGTGACTATAACTGGTTTTGACATCAATGATTATCGCCAGTGTTTAACTAAATGGAGTGCTGCTATGTCTGCTATGTATTCTCAGTGCATTAGTTTAGGTCCTGAAATCTGCATGCCTATTCATTATGAGCAACTAGTACTGCAGCCTAAGCCTTGGATGGAAAACATACTTAACTTTCTTGATATACCATGGAATGAATCAGTATTGCATCATGAGAAGCTAGTTGATAAACCTGGAGGAATATCAATTTCAAAGTAAGAGCAGCATTTTAGCTGTTAGTTTAATTTTAATAAAGTATTTTGTTTTGCATCTTTTGAATTACAATAAAATATTTGTATTATAACATTCTCAGGGTCTAGACCATATGGCTGCAACCTGGCACTCATGTATGTAAAGAAAAAAAAAAGTGTGCCTGCCAATTGTAAAAAGCACTATTATATTGCTTTATTGAAAGATGTTGTTTATGTAGGTGTTTGTTGATGCGAATTTATGATTAAGACCATACCATATTCTAAAAAATTCCTAATTTCTAAAATATTGTTTTATAAAAATGTCTCACATGGTACATTGACTTGTTCCACCACGGTTGCTGAGGGTGCGGTAGCCCAGTGGTTAGCATACGGGAATTGCACTCGGTAGGCCCGGGTTCAATTCCCTCTGCTGCCAAAACTGCCACCATGTTCACTCGGAGTACATTCACATTAAACATGTGGGTCCATAAGGCCTTCCGAGAAGTTGGTGGTAGGGGAAGGAGGGTTTGGTCCCTGTGGATGCCTCCCTCACTGGGTTCTGGTCTAAATTGGGTGACTCTTCCCGGCCGTCCAAACTGTTACCTTACAGCTTTCTGATAGGTCAGATGGTCTAGGTCTCAACAACAACCACAGTTGCTGAATGTCAGTCACTAGTTGTGAAATGGTGACTCAAAATTTGGAAATGGCATGTAAAATTTTGAAACCACACACCATTACAGCCAGTAGATTTTTTGGGGGATTTTGGTTATCTCTAAGTTTAATGTTTGGCTGACCATTGTTTATACTTCCGAATGGAAGAAAACGTGACATGAATGATACTTCTGATGGAAAAGGCAGATACATCATAAATGTTAATTGCAAAACTTTTACTGCAATATATGTTACATGTTCACTTGTGCTTTAGTGTTTAATATATTGGCAATATATTTTTAAAAAGTGATATTCTAAAATACCAGATTATCTAAAATACAGTACACAGAGCATAAGTAGGGTATTTAGGAGTTATAAAACCCTGTTGGTTAAACTATTACATTATCTTTCACATTAGAAAATTAAATCCAGCATTATAACCCCCATTAGATTGGTAACCCCTCTTTCCAAGATCCTAGCTATGACTATACTGAAACAGGGTTGTGGCATATAATTGGTCAGGGCTTGGGATCATTAGTATAAGCATAATGCCTATATATTGAAGTGTATTCAGTTGTGAGCTGCTACATTTAAAAATCTGATGCCTTATAATATTGAAACTTCAATCACATTTTTAGTTATGAAGTTGAATGCACAGAAGCATATTTTTATAAATATATTTAATAATCTTCTCTTTTATATTTCAGATTAGAAAGGTCATCAGATCAGGTCATTAAACCCATAAATATTGAAGCTCTGAGTAAGTGGGTTGGCCACATTCCTAATGATGTTGTGCGTGACATGGCCAGTGTAGCTCCCATGTTAGCTACACTGGGCTATGATCCAAATGCTAACCCACCTGACTATGGTAAGCCAGATAGTTTTGTGCTTCAAAACACAAATTTCATCAAACAAAACCAAAAGCTTTGGGCTGAAAAAGAACAAGAACTTCAAAGGCAAAGAGAGATGCTAAGAAAAAGTGCTGTTAGAAATAAAGCTAACCCCAATGAGGATCAGAAAGCTAAAGGAGAAGGGAAAGAAAATGAAAAGATCACCTGAAAACCACATTTTTTTAAAAAGAGGAAAATATATTATAAAGTGTCGCCAATGCACATGCCAGTAAAATGGATCTTCCAGTTCTTCACGGTTTGAGTGTCTTCAGTTACTCAAGAGTTTTAAAAGCTAGACACATGCATGTATAAAATCTGTTTGTAAAGTTTTAATGTGAAAAAATGCATGAATCACATGACACCTACATCAATATGAGATACTGACATGCTTTAGAAATCATGTATTTTTAAAGCGAAGTTCGTGGAATCAAATTTGAGTTTTTATTTATTTTCATAATGCTAGTCATTGCATGTATAAAGTAGATCTGATTTGTTAGGTTTTTAGAATATTCATACGTTTTTAATCATTCCTCACAATAGTTAATCATTAGCTGTATTTGCCCAGCCATAAGCAGCCCATTCATTGTATGTTTGTTTTATTAGATTATATATATAAAAAAGAAATACAGTAAAATACCCTTTATTCTGATCTAGTTTAGTAAAATCTGAATAATGCTATAATAAACTAGATGATGAGATTATTATATATACCTTATATACGGAAAATCCAAAAATGCTGATGAGCAGAATGTCATTTTTGAGAAGTTATTTGATTGTTTTTCATTTCCATTGTTACCATTTTATTGTTAATGATTTGATTGTGTTAGATTACTAACCTAACACTCTAAGCTCATTCATTTACTTAGTCAAGTTGTTTTAGCATATCTTGTCTCTTTTGTTACTATTATTGATATTTGATTTGACTACCCCTATAATTTCATTTTGTATTTCACCAGCAATTAGAAGTTTTTACATCCATTGATTACATACTTAAGCATGTATTCATCACCTGTTCTCATATCAAGACAGTTAATTATTAAGAATAACACTTTTAAACAAACATAGACAATTATTAAAATTAGACAAAGTGAAAAGAAAGTATTTCTTACAACTCCACCTCCCCCAATAGGACTAGGTTTGCAATATGTGATTCATGTTTGCTTCTCAAACAGCTCATAACATGTCTACACATACTGGAGTAGAGCCTAATGTGCAATTAGTGTTAGAAAATGTACTTGAAAGTAGCAATGTTAAAGCATGATGTAAATGTAAGCAAACACATTGTTTTCTATTTCTGCACATGCATTTCTATGCAAATGAAAATTTCCCATAGTTAGCATTGTATCATTTTTAATCAATTACAACTTTTTTATGGGTTCGAAATTCAAAATTTGAACGTCATCACAACCTTGATCTCAATAAGATGGGTGATACTTTGTCACACCCTTGATTTCCCGGCCACTCATCCTGCTGCTCATACCCTAGGGTGAGTCGGGTGGCCTGGATCTTCCACACCCTTGATCTCAGTAACATATAGTTATGTGCAAAAAATTATCAAAACTGATTAAAGTGCTTTGGAGTAATGCATGTTTAGAAATTTTACAATTTGAGTTACTGCCAAGGCAATTTCTAACTACATTCCATTAAAATCAATATCAATGAAATATTGGCCATATGGCATAGTTTTAAAAATATGTTGAGCCAAATTAATAATTTTGCTTATTTTTGGATGTTTTTAATTGTTATAACAAAATTGTATCTAATAATGTTTAATGTTCAAAATACTTCGAAAAACAGTTCTCACATTCTTTCAAATAATAGATTTTTAATGGTTTTTAAAATTATTTACTTTCTGCTTAGGCTTTAAAGAATAATTATTTTGCAAAGTGTATATATTAGATATTATAAAAAAAAATTCAATATCTTTCAAAGCATTTGGAATTTAGATCAGAAATAAATTTTTTAACAAAAATATTTTAATTATTTCATGTACTATTTTGTGATTGTTGCATGAAATGAACCATGTCAATTATACAATGGGGATGTAATATACCTCCTTTAATAAGCAAAGAAAGAATAGGTTTAAATTGACAAAATGATGGAAAATAATTTTCAACTTAAAATATTCATAACTTTAAAACTAATTTGAATAAAAAATATATTGCAGAGCTGCACATTACAAGGACAGGAAGCACATTTGTAGAAAATTTCATCACTGTCTGGTGCTTCGATTTTCCACTACAGACGATGACGATATCAGACAGAAACATAGTTAAACTTCTTTTATTGTGCAAGATTGTGATGAATGAAGAAGAAAGTTATGGCAAACAAATGAAGAGAAACTGTAGTTGTAGTCTGGTTAATCCATATATCAGAATAATCATGATCCAGATAAATGGGACTCTACTGTATGCAGTATTAAGTTTAAAATTTGAGTTGCTTTGTCAAACATTTATTATTGAGCATTATTACATTTACAGTCATTCCCATGTCTTCCTTTTGTATATATTCATATTTGAAATCAAAGTTTCATTTAGTTTAGTTCAAGTATTTATACCTGTACAAGGTTATTCCATCACTGTTGCCAAAAGATTACTTATCTATAAAATAGTTTTATAATCTATTTGAAAAATGAAGATCTTCCTGTTTTCTTACTAAAAAGTTAAATAATTAAATTTGAAACTGTTACAGTGCACTCTTTATGTTAAATATATCAAATCTATTCCATAGAAGAAATATGAAAATACTTTCAAAATATTTTTTTAGTAAATAGCAACTAATAACTTTTTATGCAATTTTTTAAAGTATGTCGTTATGCAGTTATATCTCAAAATGTTTTGATTAGTTTGTTTCGGAATATGTATACTAAACAATTGGTCAGAAAAGAGTTCATAAATCTTATTAAAGATTATTCCTTGAAGTATTTCAAGCAACTTTTAGCTTGTTTTACTAATATTTCAGATTTAATTTTTACGATGAGATAAATGAGTTTTTGAACATTTTGTTTTTTAGTCATTTGATCAATGTTATGAGCATTTTACTTCTTTACATGAAGAGAAATGATACCTAGATCCATTATGATTAAAAGCAGAAAGATAATGTATAAACCAGTAAGAAGGTGTGAAAATACCAATAAAATTAACATGGACTTGATAGAAGTTGTTAGAATTAATTTTATATTGCATTTTCTAAAAATCAAATTTTTTATATAAAAGTGCAAATACTTATTTGATAGAATACTTAATTGTGAGGGAGAGATGGCTCGGCTCTATGTTGACTAATATTGTCACAGGCTGTCAGATGAGAATGGAAACATGCTATCACTATCCATCACCACTCTGCTATTCACAACCCTGTAGTTCTCTTTAGACATTCTTTGGTGCTAGTCTATCAGTGAAGTTCCTTGGACTTAGTTGGAACACTGACTGCATTTGTTCTTTGCATGCATAAATTTGTCTCAGAATAGTGACAAAGTTCGTGGCTAGTAGTTCTGTGTCTGTTCTTGATCAGGCACTCATCATCACTTATCTTGTGGACCAGATTGCATCTTATACTTAAGCACATCTCATCACATCATTGGCTGGTGGTAATATCATTGTCTCATGGTAGTTGTGGTGTATTGCAATTTATAGCAAAGTTAAAATATATTCTAAAGCATAAGCCAGACAGAATCAAAAGCATAAGCAAGTATACTTAGTTTTTTCTGTACAAGTTCTGCTATCCAGCGATGTGTACATATAACATCTTTTTGAAGGAACTTCCTTTTGAACTATGAAATAAACAAATGATAATTTTACTTATTTTTAATATCATCATGGTACTGAAAAGTTGATTCTTTTTTACTGTTTGTATTTATAGATGCTGGTATTTTTGTTTAAAGCATTAATATATTATGTAATGGTTTGAAATCTACTTTAAACTGTAGGTCACAATAAAGTTAGCTCTACATATACAAAATGCTAATATAATACATTCTTCTTTTTGTGCTTTATAATTTTATTATAGGTGAGGATCATTTCCAAGGTCTGTTTTATAATCTAAAATCAAATGAAGTAGACGGGCCACTAAACTTGAGGCTTTCCGATCTTAATCTAAAACCTAATTAAAAATCATCAGAGTTGCTTGAAATATACAAAGAATTGATCATTGGGTTTTATGTGTAATCTTATGACGTGTATAATAATATGCAAATGGGCTTTGATAATGCCAAATTTGATTGTCACATTTAAAAGCATAGTACCTCACTATTTTATAAATTGTAAATAAAGAGCACCCTAAAGGTATAAAAACTGCATGAGCTTAGAATTGGGTGAATACAGTGTACCAAGATTTAATCATAAAAAAATTGGAATAATTTTTTATAAAATTAACATGGACTTGATAGAAGTCGTTAAAATTGGTTTTATATTGCATTTTCAAAAAAATCAAATTTTTTATATAAAAGTGCATTTATCTCTCATCACATCTCCTTTCATAAATTATGATGATGAATTATAACATTTTTATAGCAATTGGTAATATTATAGAGAAATTTAGTATATTTATAAAAATAGATGTTGCAGCCTCAAATTATATTTTTATTCTATGTTTTATTTGAACTGCCTGTTAAAAATAAACATGCTAAAAACTTTGTTTCAGGATTGTTTGTTCAATCAAAGCACATAACAGAAAAAGCACACTTTCAAACTGACTTTTCTTTCAACATAAATTAGAACAAATAATATCTGAAGTGTAATGAAGACAACATAGAGCAAAAACGTAACAGGTAGTCTATAAAATTTAATAAAAAAAAGCATCTAGAGACAATTTTTTTGAGCCAAATTAAAATTTATTAAAATAAGTTAAAATTTTAAAAAGTTAAATGCAATTTTATATTTTTATTTCATTGTTCTCAGAGGAGAAAAGATATCTTGAATTAAGCTAAACAAATTTTAATAAACTTGTGTTGTCATACAATGTTTTGACTTGTGAAATATGGCTTTTAGTTAAAATGATTTTTAATAATTAACAGATCATGTGACATATGTGGCAAAGCTTATTTACTATCGTTGATGGGACAAACATTTCGACTGTGAGGCTATGTCTAACAATGCTCATTGTTGAAGGATATCCATATATTAAAATCATGGCTATGTTTTACAAACATACCTTTGAGGCAGTTTTTATGCACTTTTTCAATTTGTTTAATTTAAATATAAAAAACGAATATAATTTTTAATTTTAGGAATTCATTAATTTAAACTGAAACTGTTTTATGCATAGCAAAATTTTATTTTCTATTTAAAAAGAGTCTTTGATACATGGACCACATTGATAAACAGATGCTCGGTTTTCCTTATACCTCTATTGTTAAGTTAGCTTTGCATAAAGTATAGTTCCAATCACATGTATATCTTTAAAAATTGCACTGAACAAATTAAATCGGCAAGATGCTATTAGAATCCTCCCCCCATTTCCTTTAACTATCTTATTTAATAGACTTATTGGAAGGATTGTGCAGAAAAAATAGCAATGTCTGGCAAACTACATTTTGTTTTTCAAAGATTCACATCTCAAGAAACCTATGTCTTAGATTTACTTACTTAAACACCAAGTGTCAAAAGTTTTGAAACTTAGAAATGTTTATGCAATTCAACTTTAACTTCCAAAATAAGTTTAATATGTTCTATTTAGCTGTTTTCTTGGTAATTGCAACAACAAGGTGACAGAAAATGGAGAATAAATTAAAGTTTGTATACAACATGGGATTTAATTCAAAACTTTTCTTATACCTCTTTACATCCAGAAACGCTTGTTTCAAAGCTTGTAATCCTGTACATGCTTATTAGTCAGCAGTTTTATATCAGCACTTTTACTTATTAGTCAGCAGTTTTATATCAGCACTTTTGTACATTATGTCAGCAGTTTTATACATGAGTCAACACATATGGTATGTGATAGAGAGCCAATTATATGAACTAATGGCCCACAGAGATTTATAATCTACATGGTAAAACTATAAATAGAACTGGCCTCATAAACAGAAGTTTAATAAAATTATTTTTTGTAGGAGTTGGAAGGAAAAGGATTTTGTAAGGAGACAAAAAAAAAAATCTTTTGCCTGGTTTATTGCAACAATTGACTGATGCACAACACATAATTGTAACATATGTTTGTCAAAATATTAAACAATTCTTGATATAAAACTTAAAACAAAAATATTGGAGCAAGGAATAATAAGGATAACTTAGGTAATGTTATTAAAATTGTGATTAAAATAAATTTTTAAGACTGGTTAAATAATAAAAATGGATACTATCTTCTAAATGATGAAATTACACCAGTTATTCAAGATAAATTAGCGACAGAAGTAAACGAATATATGATGTGCATGACACTTCATATACTAATAACAGAAGTTTAATATTTTGACTAAAGCTTTCAATTAGGATATTATATATAATGAAGTGGCTAAAGCATCCATGACATTAATCCTCTATTTAGCTCCAAAAGAATTAATGACATAGATACTAAAAAAATATAGTAAAATCTCTGTGAATATTAACCTATAAACAATGGCCATTATCAAACATAATTTTCTGTGCGAGTAATTTATGCATTTTATTATCTTTTGATGAATGACAACAAACATTGGTTTTACTTAACAATTTGGGTTTTACTTTATTCACTTTTAATAAAGTAAGAAATTACATTATTTTAAAATACCTTTTTTGCAATAATAATACTTTATACACCTAATTTTTTTTCTTATTTTATAACTTTGAGCCGATTAATTGAATTTTAAATGAGAGTAAAAGTTCCATATGCTCACTGAAAATTCTTCGTAAGCGTACAGTTAAGCCTAACCAACACTTAGTACTTCCATCATTATTCTCCAGTCACTCGAGGAAGAGAATATCAAAACCTATTTAATGAGATAATTTTGAGTCATTTTACTAAGGTAAATAATACTATATAAAATTTATAATAAAAATATTCTCTTAGATATATTTGATAATAAAAAAAATCAAACTTAAAGATCTTTTACATTTATTTACTTTTAGTGAATAAGATTTTCCCCATGATTTTCACTAGTAGTCACTAATTATGCAATTAGCAGTTGGGATCCTCTGTCCGGGTAAAATTATCATGAAAACCATATGGCCTAGAAAGCTGAAATTTGGTAGGCAATCGGTTCTTACCCCAAAATGGGGCATGTATACCTTAGCAATTGGGAAATTTTCCCAAGGGGGGTGTGCTACCCTCTAAATATTTTTTGCTTAGATCAGGGTTGGTCAAATTTTATTTGTATCTAGGAGCCAAACTAAAAATTTAAATACCAATTTTATAGTCATATTATTTTTTGACAACACTATTTTTCTAACCCTTAATTTGCTTTAACTTCTAGATAATCTCGAACTACTAATTTCATGTTGGTTCCTGTAGGGTGTTATCAATAATTTTCATAATAAAGTTCCATAGTTATTTCATATATCTTAGCATTTAATCAGATTTTATTGGTTCAACTTTTAATTCTCATCTCAAGTTATTAAGGTTTTTTTGCTTAGATTTTATAAATAATCACAGGTGAAGAAAAACCTAAACATATTGTATTTAACACCAATTGTATACTTTAACTTAGTAAATTGACTTATGCAAGAGGAAAAAAGAGAAATGTAATACATTATTTTTTATTGTCTGGTGTCTTGTGACAATCTACATGCCTCATTTTAACAAACACAAATGTTTTTGTAGCTGAGATATTAATAAGGATTGCAATCCTGTAGATAATTTTCAATCCTAGGATTATGGGATCGTAAAATCTTCAATCCCGAGGAATTCAGTATTTTTTTTTTATTAAAGAAAATGTATTTCATTTTTTCTAGCTAATATAGTCGGTAAAGTAGTCTCATTTCTTTGTAAAATAACTATAAATATTTCCTTTAGTATCTCTAACAATATCGCTAATACAGGCAGCACTATTTCCTTGAGAGCCGGAACTAGTTTCATCCTTATTTCTACTTCATTTCAAAATATTAATCTCAAGAATAGAATTTAAATGCACATGAAGCCCTTTTGTCGACCCACCTCCTGTTTTTATGATTTTTTTACGCAACTTACATTTTGCCGATTGTCCATTGGCTTCACGTAAAAAGTATTTCCAAACAGCTTTAAGCTCGCACACTTTTGAACTTTTATACTCTTCGTATATCTTAATGCTACTTTTATCAGATGTAGTCATTTCGAATTAATTTACATGTATTTTATTCATATAAAGAAAGAACATGAACTACAATAACGCTAGATGAAAATAAACAGTCGATGCTAGAATAAACACAATATATGTTGCCACTAAACAGCTAACATCATTGTGAAAAAATATGCTGCATATATGTTTGAAGTAGCGCTATCTATTGACCGAAGCAGATTTCAGGATGAGAGCACCTTTCTTCACGTCATTTACTTCTAACTAATAAGTTTTCACAAAATGTGTTTCAATCTCAAAATGAATGTTTTCCTTTAATAAACTCGAGTAAAGTTTAATTTAGTAAGCATGAACACTGGTATTTAGCATGTACATGTAAATCTGATAAAAATACCGCAATCCAGGGCTTCTGGCATCACCAATCCCGGTATTAAGGTATTCATTTTACAGCCGAAATCCCAGGATTGCAATCCCTAGATATTAACTGTGCTAGTAATTGCATAACATAATTCTTACTCTAATAATTATCTCAAGAGAACTCGTGCTTTAATAGCTTTGCAAATGCAAACCTACTTGTAAATCAAAATTTTGGAAATTATAACTTGTACAAAAATGTTTTACAAGTGTAGGCACCACAATAAGATTTCTAGGTGCCCTGGCAACCAGAATTTGTACAATCTTGGTTTAGATAAATAATAAAGTAATTATATATAATAATAATAATACCATAGTAAAATACATTGTGGTTAGCTGGTTTGGAAATTTTTAAATCACTTAAAATTAAATAATTTCTGATTATCCAAATTGGCTTTGGTTCCTTCTGGTTAGAAATTATCAGTATTCTTGCATAATTCTCTTTACTTTCTCTACCATACACAGTATATGGAAGTATTGTAAGGAAATCGAAAATTCAACTTCATGTTTTCAATAGATTTACATTTTGGCCATCCTTGAACATAAAATAACATTTACAACATGATGTGTACTCCTCTGCAATATACAGGATACATAACAAAGTTCTTATACACCCACATAACTGTCAAATGCAGATAGCTATAGTTATGAATGAGGTATATAGGTACAGTAAAGTGATTATGCATTAGAAGACAAGATCGCTTGCAGTGACCCTAGTGGAAAAATTAGGAAGTTAGTGTTCCTATCTCGAAAACTATGGGAGAAATGGAAAAAGTCAATTAGAAAGTTGTTGAGCATCACCAGTTTAGTACAAAATGACACTCTGCATACATGAATAGCATGAATAAAATGATAATTTGTTGGCACTCAATTCCAATCAATTCTACATCATAAAACACATCACAAAGCAGAAAATTATGTAATGTGCACTCTGTAGTGGCCTAGCATGTGGTGCATATGATATGTAAATGTATATCAGACTGAAGCAATAACTGTGCAGGATGTATGAAGCTATGTTGCAGATGCCTATACCAGCATGACACCTTAAATGCTGCTGAATATGCAACTGCGTATTGCAGTTGACTGTGGGTACTTCAATTACACACAGTAAAATGTCCGGCCACATATTAAGCTACAGTAAGCCTTCGGGTCTGTCGTGGGGTCTGGGTTTTTCACACAGTAAAATGTGTATTTCTTATTTTCCTGTTTTCATGCTGTATTCATTACTGTATATAGTATGTTGTACATTGTTCACACTTGTCAGTTTTTACAGTCACTTTACCCATTTCTCACAATTTAGTTTTCGAGATAGGAACATTAACTTCAGAATTTTACTGCTAGGAGCACTGTAACTGGTCTTGTCTTGTAACAATCATTTTACTATACAAAAAATATGTACAAGTCCTTTGCTATGCACCCTGTATGTTGTCAAAATTATTCAATCAAATTTTTATTTTACATGTGGTAGTTGGATGACTTATGCAATATCTTGATAAGATTTTGGTATATTCTAGATTGACCTGTAAAAATTGAAAAGAATACATATATGCTTTATTATATTAATTGTTAGGATTCAACTCCTATTGCAGATAACCACATTCATGGACTGGTAATGTACTTATGCATTCATCCGTATAGAATAGCCAATACTTTTAATTGCAGCTAGAAAACTTGCTATATGCCACAATTTTGCAAATTACTATGGAGACTGACAGATTAATTTAGTCCTACCACACAGATTTCAAATTAAAAAGAAGAAAAAAAAATCATACAACATAAACAATTGGTTAAAAGCACTTCTTATTCTATTACTAATAATGAATGTTTTATTTCAGCTGCTTCAAGAAAGTTTGAGCTTTGGCTGCAATGACAAATTTCATAACAACAGAATTTGCATATAGGAAGAGTTACCAAAGTTAAGATTATATTATGTATTTGTCAGCATGGAATTGACAATACCTGCAGCAAGAAAACTTGCCATATATCATAATTTTTTGATCTAAATTTTGGGAATACCTGTTATAGATAGATTCTGTCAGTAAGTATATAAAGCTGAGATTAAATATTTACATCATTAATTTAACAGCACTTATCAATGGAAATTAATAAAATTTTGGATATTTGCAGGTAAGAAAAAAGATTTAAATAATGTTTATGCCATTTTCTTAAAATTAAATCTAACTAATGAACATTTTAATCATATTTTCTATCATTTGCTCTTTACTAGATCAAAGTATTTAAAAATAAAACTTAATCAATTTCATAATAACAATATGTCTACTAATTCTTATAATTGGGATGTTTAAAATATATCACACAATAATTCTATAAATTTTAGGTCTATATTTAACAAATTCAAACACTTATTGCCTATTGAGGATTTGAATGTTACTAAGACTTTTAAATACAATAAGCCTTGGTAGATCTATTTTTAATTACAATGAAATTTCACAATCTCTCTGTATAGATAAAGATTCCATGTCAAATGTAGATAATGATTGTATTTGCAAAGTAGACGAATATGCTAAATATATAAATTCACACTTAGGCCATATAGTTACAGGAGACTTAGCAATAGTTAAAGATGAAATGTTAAGGACCATTATATCATTCGGTACAAAATTTGGGTTACCATCTTGTAATAACACTTTTAAAGTCAATAAATCTTGACCTTGATAAATATATTTATAAATTAGCTTCTAAATATGCTCTGCCTTTAGAGGCATTTAATATGTGAAAATTTACTTTATTAAAATTTATTAAAAACACTTTTTGTAGTATTAAATTGTCTGGATCTATATATAATATTGATAATTTAAAATATTCCATTAATGATTTATAAATATCTTTTGTTATTACTTATGTTGATAAAGCCTCTAATGATTATGCTATTATCTGTAAAAAATTCTATATACAATTTCTGTTACATTATTTAAAAAACAATAGTCTATTTAAACTAGATTCACACTCCATTAATAGTATCAAACTGAAAATTATTAATATGTATAGTGATTTAAATATTCATTATAAATTTCTTAAATTTCCATATATAGTGCTTATTCCTAAATTTCATAAAAATCCTATTAAATTTAGAACAGTAACTAGTGGTCATAATACTTGCTCTACTACTGCGAGTAAATTACTACTAAATTATTTAAATGTAATAAATGATAGTTATTACTAGAAAAACGTAAACTACCTTATTCTAAAAAATAGTAAAGAATTAAAGAATAAATTAACATAACTGGGTCAACTAATTAGATTTCAAACTTTTGATTTTAAAGATCTTTTTAATAATATTAAGATCTCTGATCTTAATGTAGTAATTTTAGCTCTATATAATGCTTATATTACTAATCAATCTACTCATACTATATTTACCTATTTTCCTAAACTTCACTTTGTTCTTTTCAATAATTATATATTTCAAGGTAATAAATTATACTTACAAGTCTCAGGGGTTCCACAAACTGGCTGTAGTTTTTACCTGCTAATTTATACCTTTATCATTATGAAAAATATTTTTCTTCTACAGATTATAAAATTTACAGATATGTTGATGATCTGATTTGTTTGGTTTTTACAGACCACTGTGTCATAGATACAGATTTCTATCCGGATAATTTGGAACTAATTCCTAATAAAGCCACTATTAGTAATAATATTAATTTTTTGGATTTAAATCTAATTATTGAATCTACTAATAGGATAGTTAGTAATTTATATGATAAAAGACTTTTTTAACTTTAACATTAATAAAATATTACCATTTAATTCCTGCAACTCGATTCAATTGTTTAGAAATATTATACTTAATCAACTTTATAGAATTTTATAGATTATCAGATAAAAAATTTCATGCTATGCATATTAATAATCTAAAAATTACCAGCAAATTATATAAATATCCAGCTTATTTAGTAAATGGTATAGTTAAAAAGTTTGGAATGGTTGAATATACTTAAATTCTCTCCTTAGTATCTTATATTAGCCAGACATACACTTTCTCTTGAATAAATATTACCATATGTATTTACATCCTCTTATAATTTAGCCTCCATGTTTTCATTTATCATCTGCCCCTTTATTGTGTAACTCTTAATTTTGAATATCAACTTTTATAGCCTTTTTGCATTATGGTTATTTATTTTCATGATTGGCAACAGCAGTTCTCAACTTTTTTTCTTTTTTTTTTTTGCGATTGGCAACATTAGTCTCTTTATTCAAGGCTCCAATGGTTCAGACATATGCAGTGCTTTTTCAGGTATTCTTGTTTCCTATAATTTTTCAATCTTTATGCATGTCGTCCAAGTTATAAGTGTTTATAGATATAATCTATCACCGATATCAGAAACATGGATTTTGTGTTCATTTTAATGAAGTACTTGGACTTGATGAAGAGTTTTATCAAAATGAACAATTCATTTGTTTAGGCCTAGGGCTTGTCCAAGTGTAAAGCTTTAATGCTTGGATTTTATTTAATTCTCTATTATAGATTCCTTTCCATTAATGTTTGCTGTTTGTCTTCAGCTTGATGAATAGTGGTTTGCCATTTATATTTCACTTGATTGATGATTCTCTGTTTGATACTTTTTTATTTGTTGGGCATTTTTTAATATTGGGGTTTTGTGAGTTGCAACTTCTCTCTATTCTATCATTGGATTTTCAAACTATTATTATATATATATATATATATATATATATGTTTTATGTAATTTTTGATAACAAAATGAATGAAATTGTCCCCCACCATGTTAGGATAAACCACTCTCATAATATTATCATTTTTCCTTTAGAATTAAAAAAAAAATTGGCATTTAAAAATACACCTAATTGCAAAAGAAAAAATATATTTAAAAACAATTATCCGTTTGATGCAATTAAAGATTATCTACATATATTAGTTTACTTATTGACTGAAATTTTGAGTTTTTTGCATGCAGACCTGTCAACCCTGGAACTACAAAATTAGGGGCATTCATATTAAAATTAGGAATATGATTGTGGCATATATTTGGTATTTTTGACCTAAAATGCTTTAGGGATTTTTTCTCTGAAATAGGAATTTCAAAATCAAGTGAAATATCTTTAAAGTTTTTTTTTTTTAAATAATTACCCAAGACCAATTATTATTTTCTTTTTTACAAATAGTATTAAAATGTTTCAAAGGATGGAAAAAAAAGGAGTATTAAATTCAAAGTATACATAAAAGATTTTCCATATAATAATCTCTGAATAACTAATTATTAGGTCAAGTTAATAAATTTGACTTACTTTTTTTTTTTTTTCAGATCTGAGCATAAAAAATCCCCAGTAGATAAAACTTACTCAGCGAAACTCTGAAATATATATTTTATTTGTTATTTTACAGAATTGACCAAATCATTTTAATTACCTTTAAGGGGACATTCAGCAAAAAAAGAAAAAAATCTCTTATACTAGGAATCCTGTTCCTGTGTATTGTACAATTCTTTTGTTAGTTGTTAAATGTTGTTTGTATCTGCTTTAATTACTGTTAAAGCTATTTTTAAAGCATTAAATAGATTTTTATTTTAATGGAGACTGCTGAATTAACCTATCATTGCCTTCTGCTACACAGTTGTTTGCAGAGGCCAAATCTTGTGATAAAACAGCAATGATTTCAGTTTATTCCAATTACCTTCTGCTCTTTTTTCAGTTTTGACTTTTGTTCCTTTTGTTTTGAAAGCATGCTTAAATTAGTAATTTGAAAAAATGCACCAAAATTCGCGATTTTTGAGGAAAGCATATGTCAAATTTATTTTTAAATTTTCGATGTTTTCTTAGATATGGGATCTTGAAAATTAAAAGTAATGGTAATAAAGATTTTCAAAACATGAACAGTAACCGTTATATTTTATTTGAGCAAAAATACAGATGAAACATTTTGAGCAGTCATAATTTGGCAGGTAGAAAATATTGAAAGTAAGATTGATCATACTATAAACTATACTTGGGTAGTTAAAATTTGTGAATCTGAAATCCACAATTCCAATTGCTGAATCTGAATATTAACATTTCTTTTTGCTGTACCACCAGATGCTTGATATTGTTCCACACTATGCTCATAATTCCACAAATTTGATACATCTTCATCAAAATGGTCACTATAAGAAAAACAAGAAAGATCAATCATGCTTAAAGCATTGATTATGAAACACTTTCCAACTTAAATGCAATTTTATTTAAACAAGTCTAAAATGCAATACATTCCTCGATAATATTTTAAAACTTATCACAATACTACATTAATTTATTATATTTGAAAACTTAAAACCTTCATCGAAAAAAATGAACTTCATTCAAATGACGGCATTGAAATATAAATTACCTGGTTTAAACATCTCTAAAATGGGATACATTCCTCGGTAATATTTTTAAAACTATCATAATACTACGATAATTTATTATATTTGAAAACTTCATCGAAAACAACTGAAATTCATTCAAATGACGTCATAGAAAAAAACACACGCCTGGATCTCTCTATAAAAACAACATTTCATTCATAACATTTTCCCATTCATTTCATTCATCACAATACTATAATAATTTATTTTATTTAAAAATTAAGACCATGGAGCTACAAGTAATTAAACTCTATGCTTAAAACTTCATCGAAAAAGATCGTCCTTCTCTTTGTAAAATCAATGAATATTTCATTCATATCAGTTATGCAGACTCCATGGGCTAAATAATTTTGTGTTAAAGAAATACAGCAATTCTAATACAACTCATTGTACATATTTTGCTGTTTACATTTTACATAAGTGAAAAATAGGCTTCATTGTAGAAATAATCAAATTTGGATGATCATTTAAACTCAAATATATTGTAAGTGCATTGTTTCAGTATGTAGATGCACAGAATTTAAGCAAAAATAAAGTAGTTTTAGGATGTATACAACACTCAATATGAATTAAAAAGAACTTAAAAAATCACGATTTTGAGACAAGATGGATGCCATATATCATTTTGAAGTGGGTCATGTGATCTTTTCATATCATGGTCACGTGATTGCTTCATATAAGAGGTGTAATTATTATTTTAATTTTTATTTAAAAAACTACTGAATATATTTCGCTGAATTTTTTTTATATATTTTATGGAACAATTTGAATATTACCTAAAATTTTCGAAGCAATTTATGAATTTTAAATCCGCTTAAAAAATGTTTGAAAAATTAGGTCCCATAGGGCTCAATGTATTTCATTTTTTCAACCCGGGTTCAATCCAAAACTAATTGGGTGATATTATTCATTTATATTCCCATAGGTCCTACAGACTGTCTGAACAACATACTAAAATTTCATTTTGATTAAGTCATTTTTACGGCAGTTATCGTGCTAACGGACAGACAGACAGAATGAACAAAGTCATAAACACTTTTCAACGTTGTTGTAAAGTGTTAACAAAATGATTTAGGGCCAGATTTAGATGAAACATGCCACAAGTCATACTTTTCAATTGCAAGTTGGAAGGGGTTATGAGAGAGGAAGCATTCCCCCCAAAATCAGTATTCAGATGAAACCAACTGGTACTCTTATAACTGATGACATAAAAGCAGTACATGCTAGACAAAAATAACCGATAACTCAGGGTTGCCATTCTCCATAAGATATGAAATTCCCTAATTTTTTACAGGTTTATTAAAAAACAATAAAATAAATTGAATTAACCTAGGCTTTACATGTGCTTATTCTCCATGTTAATATTTACTCACCAAATTGAAAATTTGTTATTTGACATACATATGCAACTAAAAAATGTATATAGTATATTTTTATATAAAATGTTCAAATTTAATGAACATTAATATATTCATATTATGTTTAGTTATAATCTTCATTACTGAATAAAAAATAAATTTCAAATTTCTCAAGAAAACAGAATATGCTTAGCTTAAACTAGTAGTAGTTTAGTTTTTTTTTTTTAGCCCGTTCTAGTTCAGACTTTGATAATTTCTTCCTAAAACATGAAAAATAAAGAACATTTGATATTTAAGTAAAAAAAAATGCAATGTGTCTGCACTTAAATTAAACCTAAAATGAACCCTATATTTTCTAATAATAGAGAATATACATTCTGGCACTGGATTATTATGAGGAACAAATAATATTGCTTTCATCACCAGATAATATTAAACTCTTCTAGATAAACTGTTAAATTCCTCTGGGCAAATTGAATTACGTAATCACACTATTTATGTAAAAAAAATTAAAAAACTTAATAAACCAAACTGTGAAAATAAACTAGTTTAGTCAATCTAATGATTAATATTTAGAGGATAGAGATGGATAGAAAAGGCTATATCAGAATTCCCTTAATTAAGCAATTGCACTAAATATGTCAAAATAATTAAAACATTATGAATAATATATCAAAATATGAAAATAAGAAAGTTTTGTCACTTTAATGTGCAATAATTACAGGATGGGAAAAAAAAAAATAGGCATTTTCTGCAATTTTACAGGTCTTTTTTGTAGTCCAAAATTTCAGAAATCCATAAGAATTACGGAAAACCCATAATGGTTGGCATTTCTGTAAATATTTATATATTTCAATCTTATTATGACAGTGAATGATATATTTCATAAAAATATCAATATAATTACAGAAAGGAACAAGGATGCTAACGGATTACAATCCCTAGGATTCTTAGCAAAATGAAATCAAGACACCTTTATTTCGAAAAAAAAAACCAAAAAAACCTGGGAAATAAGTTTTTTCATTAAGATAAAAAGAAGATATTAACTAGATCGTTAATCACAGACAGAATCCTTGCTTTTCTCCTGTGTTTTGATTTCACAGATAGAATGTAAACACTTGAGGAGTGTTTACGTTGTATCTGTGAGAGAATTATCTTGTGGAGCTTTAGTCCTAATAACTTATTTGTAAATATTGGTTTTAGAGCAAAAATTCTTAAAGAGTTCAAACAGAAATTTTTATCCCAAATAGACACCTAACAAAGAATAATTGAGAAAAGTGTGAACTTTAGAAAGAAAAATAAGCTTATAATAATTTATTTATTTAATACAAATAACACTATTCACCAATTTACTACAAATTTGAATGTAATCAAGGACGGCACCAGCAGGTGGGATAAGGGGGCTTATAGCCTCATGTCAAGGAGGCATTGGAACATTTTTGTCTGGGAACATTTGTGAGATTTAAAAATTTTGTTATGTATGTAAATTTAATTTTTCACAATTTCCTATTTTAATTGTTTTTTCATTTTGTAACATTTAATTTGATTCCTTTGTCGAGAAAGATTTCTTAACTTTGCTCCTATAAAGCAGCCTCAGTAGTCAAGAGGTTTAAGGCAAGTGTTTCCTTATGCTCTCTCGACTACTGGGGTCATGAGTTCGAATTCCAGCTGTGAGTATGGATGTTGTAGTGTTGAAATGAAGTCAGGCAGCCACAATATGTGATATTGGGTTATGTAACCTCCCTTCACACTTCTAGGATAAGTAAAAATAAAAACTTTATAAAAAAATTGTCATCAATGTGAAAATTCTTTTGCTGTTGAAATTGAAAAATTCCTATAGGAATAATATCATTAATTTTACTTCTATGAAAATTTCTTGCCACGGTGAAATTTTTTTCACTGTTGGATTTAAATAATAATTCTGAGGGATATATAACTAATTTTATTCTCATAAAAATTTTCGTCATGATGAAAATTCTTTCAGGGTGAGATTTAAATAAATTCTCAGACATTTCTATGTTAAAAGTGGAAGATATTTAAAGATCTCTATCAATTCATTCTCAAAACCCGAATTCTAAAATAACATTGTTTATCAGAAATTTTAAATGTTTACTTCATTTGCTAAAAATAATGGTTTCGTGCCATGAACAGTTTTCAGCCAAATTGAAAATATATGCATATTTTTTATTGTATTTATTATGAAAAAATACTTAACACTCAATTTGTGTGCCAGTAGGTTTGATTGGTCAGTTGACGAATCGATAAAACCCAGTTTTAACAAACTACACAGCTAAACTAAATTTTGTGCAATGTTAGAATGTTTTATGAAGACAAAAACTACAATATTTTGGAAATTTTGCAATAATAAGTGAAAATGTTAATGTAACATTTCAATACATTGAAAATTATTCAACCAACAAAAACAACATTTGTACTAATGTAACATGTCATATGCAAAGGCCACTTTTATCCAGTACATGGAAAAAACAGTATATAATAATGTCACGACCAACAATAGACACAATTGCTGAAATCTGAACAATACAACTGACTGTGTCCACTTAGGACACTGCACCCCATTATAATCATTACTGAACTGCTAATTCATTCATTTTCTCTTTAAGCAAAACTGTAACATGGTCTGAAACCAAAAAGTATATTCAAATTTCCCTTGTATTATGAATAATTAATAGCATAAAGATTTTTGGATGATCGCCAATAACATACAATAAGTGGTGGTTGGTTAGTTGTTTCATTTAATGAGATATGTTATTTAAAGATATGTTATTTAATCAACTTGTAGCAAGTGTTTATTTTCAAGTATAGGTAATAATGCAATGTTTCAAAATCTATAAACCTTTGAAATGTAAAAGTTTAAATATTGTGCACTTATATTTTATATAAAAATATTTTTTTTTTCTCAATTTTTGAAAAAGTATAATCATGAAAGGATTTTTGCTAAAACAGTAAATATCATGTAAAAATTAGTAGACACCTTCAATATGCATATTTGTAAAACTTATAGTATGGATGAACTGATTATGTGAGAGTATAGAAAAAAATTATATAAAAGAAAAAAAATAAATTGCCTTAAGAGAGTATTTTTTCTCTAGCTGCTTGTTTCATTTTCCCCATGTTGATATATGGAAAATAGCTCCTAACTTCTAGTTCATTCAGTTTTTAGAATTTTTTCTAGCTGTTTTTTTACCAAGCATAGATATTGAGAATAAGAAAGTTTATACTTTTTAAAAAAAAAAATCGATAATATATTTAGAAGTATTATCAATAATATACTTAGAAGCATTTCCAATATTTTTATAAAATAAACATGCTATTTTTTGAAATGTAACATACTTTCGCCAATTTTTTAAAAACTCTTCTGAAAGTTAAACCAATAATTTTTTATGACAATTACCACTTTTGGTTTTATATAATGATCAGATTTTCATGATTGGTAATTCAATTTGATTTGGTAACTGGGTATTCAGTGAAATATATTTTAAAATATGATTTTATTAAATAATGTTTAGACTGAGTTGAATGACATTTGGTAAAACGTTTGTTGAAAGATTATAACTGCTTAACAGTTTCATAGTGATCAGACTCAGTTTCTAGATAACTGGAAATTTAGTTAGCTGTACTTTATTTATTTATTTTGAATAAGGGTTCTTAGTTTCTACATTTAAACGACTGGTATCTGATTGACCAGGCATTACATAAACCATATTTTAAAAATATTTTAAACTTTATTACACATAGTATCAGAGATAACAACAAGTACTACTGAGAACCAGAAAATAAACCTGTCAACAAGCATGTGATTGCAAATGTTATGCTTTTGTAAAAAAATAACAACTGATAAATCAATATTTATAAAAGTGATATTTTTTTTAATGCTTTATAAGACAAAATATTAATTTTTGTATTTCTAAAAATGGCAGGATAAAGATTTCCAATTTGAAAAACTGATATAGTGCATTTCATAGTTCTTTCATTTTACCTTGTAATTGAATCAACAATAAATTCATGTATTTTATATAAATATAAAATTTTAAATTACTTTATTATTTAATATATCCATTTTCTGTACAAATTTTCTTCACCCTTCATTTTTTTCATTCAGGGTTGATGAACATTCTATCTTTAACATCCTATCTTATTCAAGTAGTAGATGGGTATAAAAAAATGCTAAATTTATTTTTACATTGTAAAAGTATTAATACATTGTAAAAGTTGTACTGAAAACCTGACAAGCCCTGATAGAACTAGCATTAAACTTGTTAAAATACGAAAATATTTTTATTCTCTTTCTGATGATTCATGAAAGTTATTTTATGTTAAACAAAATATTACAACAGAAATTACTATGCCAAAAAAGTTTTAAAAAAATAGTAACGCAAACAGAAAAATGCAGCTCAATGACTTATAAAAGTTCAACAATTCTTATTTAACATATTCCATTTTTTAATCTTTTTCTGTATGTGTACCGAAAAGTGAGCTTTAACCAAATAATCATAGGTTAGTGCTCCTCTGTGGAAATGTATGTGATAAATACATATTTTGCATCTAAACTTAACATGCTTCATTACTTTTTATGATACTTGCTTACTTTCTTTTTAAGTTTTGAACTTTTTTGCTGTCATAAGCCTTTTAACAAATGAGGTAAAACTAGCTACACTAAAAATTTACAACAAATGTGCATAAAATAAATAATCAATTTTAATGGAATGAGACAACAATAAATGTAGATTAAAAAATTTGACAGCTGGATTTTAAAGTATAAAATTCTAAATTAACAAATAAATAATAAAATAAATATTATTTAAATACTACTAAACTGAGAATATTGAGCCTGGGAAAAATAAATAAAAAGTAAATTCTAAATTCCCAAATTACAAAAAATTCCAAAACAACCCAACATAGGTTAGGATTCCTAGAGTTCATTTTACGCAAACATGTAATGCAAAAATTGTATCATGTCAACCCAGAAAGCAAAATAACCTAATGGTAAGAATTAATGATAATATTAATGATATGAATGAATGACTTATTTTACAGAAAAATTGCAAATTCTAAAAGCTTTTGAAAAATGAACAGTAATTTCACAACAGATCCTCAGCTTGTGAACAAAATAAAATAAAGGAAATATGAAACTATCAATTTTACAAATCATAAATCTGCAAAGAATGTATAATTTTAAATATCACATAGTAGCAAAATATGCTATGAATTATTAACATTATAAAACATTTTGCAAAGATATTTTACCCAAATGTAACAACATAAGTAATTACACAGTACAGAGTTTAAACATTACCATCTCTGCAGGTAATGGTTTAAAACATTTAAAAATAAAGCAGTTTTTAACAGAAGCAAAACACTAATCATATTGTTCATATCCTGGTCTCAGACTGCTATTTTAATTTAACAGAAAAGTTTTAGCAGAAAATTGTTGCATCGTTGACCAAGGGCTGCCATATTTATGATGAGAATACACTTTATGGCTGTTTTGAGTAGTCATAGATTTTCATCATAACTTGGTAGCGTGACAATGTTTTGTGGTGAAGAAACCACATAACATTTCAAGTGAATACTAAAAAGGCTGGGATACAAGAAAAACAGAACTTATGGCTAGTAAGCGTTTCAAGTGAATTTGGCAGTCAGTAAATTTTTTAAATTATTTTCTCAAATCCATGAAAAATGGCAAAATAATACATAAGATAAACCAAATAAATTTTAGGAGGCTTCCTCACTGCTCTCTTGGAAACCTGAAGCAGACCACACTCCTCAATATTGAAGTCAGTCAAGGGCGTTCCCACACATTTTATTTTAGGACTATACCACTGTCGGTAAATACAAGTCTATTGTTTCCTGTGATACAGAGTTATAAAAAGATTAAACTTTTTGCTATTGTGTCATCACAAGATCAAAATTCATTAGTTTGTATGGAACATCATTTGTTGAACATATTAATTTTATTTAACAAGAATTTTAAGAAAAATTGGTACATAAATGTAAATTAATTAAAAGCTGATTCTAAATCTGTGAAGTTTTAATTAAAACAAATGAAAAACTAGAGAATAACAAGCTGAAAGCAAGGGAACAATGTTTTATTTGGTAATGTATATACAAAAATATTTTACAGTAGTTTTGAAATGGTTAGTTTAAAACATTAACAGGCCAAGAATTCTATTTCAGGAAAAAACTTCTTTTGTCTGCGATAAATCAAGTACTAACAATTTGTAAATATACAATGAGTATTTTGTAGAACATGATATCCAGGAATTCTTGGTGTTATTTATTTACTAACTAAATTCATGATTTAAAGATAACTAAGTAGGATACTTAGAATTTTATTTTTTAAGTTAAAATTCATACCTTATTTGTTTCAACTGGGAAAGAGTAAGATTTGAGATGGCACAATTTTCTTTCTCTGCCACAGCAACTACTTCACCAGCAAGCTTATGCGAATCTCTAAAAGGGATCTGAAAAGTGTAAGCATTAGAAATGAGATAAGTAACAATTTGAAGTATCAAATAGTTTGTCTAACTATGTTAGACAAAAACAAATTCTATCACATTAGATTTATAAGTTTTCTGTTGTTTTGTCAACACCATGCCAATTTAAAACAAAATTAATGAGACATTCTATCCAGGTTAATTAGAAGCAGTTTATACATCTGCATCAATTTCAACCATATTGGAGATCTATTAAATATTCCCCTGAATGTTAAATTAAAAACAGCAAAAAAAGAAAAATACATAACTTGCTGTTAAGCTCATTAAATTGAAGGGTGTGTAGATTGCAAAAGTTAACAACAAACCTCAATCTCAAAATTTTATGGCTTACTAAATCCTTGAAAATTGACAATAATGCCACAAGAGTTTTTCAAATGTATCATAAATGAGCTGTTTTTCAATAATGCCCATTGCCTAAATATAAGGGTTGATCAATAATGAGCACAGCTTGATTCAGAAAATTTACAGTTTACTTCCTGTTCACATTAGTAAAGGTAGTATTAGCAGCAAATCAAAATTCAGGATACCAATTTTACAAAATTTCAGGACATACCATAATATTTTACTGTATGCTAGATACAATAAAATATTTGAATGGTATCTTAACAAAAAAATTTCACGAAGTTCAAAAGGCATAAATAAAAAATTACTAAAACAGGACATTTGTGTAATAAAAGTTACTGTAAAAATGTTTTATAAAATGGTGTTTAAAATGCTAAAATAATGAGTTACTGAAATCATTATTTAATACTGGGAATTTAGCTTTAACTCCAGATATATATTTCTTGTCTTAAGACATTTTTTCAACAACTTGTTTATATTTGTCATTGGTTCTCATAAACATAAACTGTGAATTTTTACAGAAAGTGCTAAAATTCATGATGCTATTTACAAGTATTAATATTCGTAATTTCATTTAGAAACCCTAAACTTTGAGACTTTATTTAGAAGTGCAAAAATTAGCTATTTTCATGACAAGCATTAAAATTTTCAATTTGATTTAAAAGCGTTAAAATTTAATTTTTTTTTAAAAGTACTCACATACATGATTTATTTGAAGGTACTAAAATTCATAATTATACTTTATAAGTAGACTTTTTATGAGAATGTGCTAAAGTTCACAATTTTATGTAAAATCACTTATGTCTGCAATTTTATTTGACACAGTGCTGATGTTTAATAGTGCTAAAATTCACTATTTTTATGAAAAATTGCTAAAGTTTGCGATTTGATTTAAAAGTACCTAAATGGCATTTTTCTTTTAAATGCGCTAATATTCATGATTTCATTTAAGGGAGCTAAAATTTGCAATTTTATTTCAAAACATTATGCTAAGAAATTTAAAATTTAATATTTTCTTCATATTTCAAAATTTTTTGACAAATGTGCAAGTTTTCTAAACTTTAATTTATTAAGAGTTTTATAAATTAAATAATATTTATAATATCTATAATTTAAATTTATTACATAATGAATGGATAAAATTTTCTGAAGAGGGAAAAAATAAATGGAAGACTCATAAAACTTAAAAGTAAAAACAAAATAGCTTTAGATAGAAGTAATTACTTACCCCCTTTTTAACCAGATAATATGCAACATCAGTAGCAAGCATTTCTGGAGAAAGAGCAGACATGCAGGTTTCCTTATGAACCTATAAATACACAAAGTTAATTAACTTCAAAGCATTCAATTTTAAATAAATGAAATTCAATATCTAACAATCAATGATGTATAATAAAAATATCAAAAGTCTAGGTTTAAAACTAGCTTTTTCGATGAATTTTACAGGATCCATCATATGTTGAGTGCAAACATAACTAAATATGGTTTTTTTTTATGCAATTTAACTGTATATACAATTTCACTTTAATAAGATTATTTGTTCTTTAATTATGCCCACACCTCACAGGCATACACACATTTGAATTCTTCTGCAATTTGTGAAAAAAATTTATTTTGATGATCATTAATGAAATTTGCTGAAAAATTTATGTTAAAAATCAATTTTGGTGTATATTAAAACAAAATTATAATTTTTTTTTAAATTTTGGATAACTTTTAAAATTTACAATTTTTGATTAACTAAACATTCAAACCCCTCTATGTTCTAACATTATGTAATATACTAAATTTTTACTAATACATTGTACTTTCTTTTCAAAATTGTCTTATAACCATTGGGCAAATATTTTAAACCAATGGGTAAACTCTATTAAAAAGGAAAGCAAGCACCTTGATTTTAGAAAATGACTTTTAAGCATTAACTCAGGAAATATTTTTAAAATCTCAGACTTTATGAAAAGCAAACATCTTTTCAATCTGAGAATGAAATTATAATATGGTGATTAAAGGCAATAAATTGCAAGGTAAGGTAATAAATTAAAGATAATAATTAAAGGTAATAAATTGCACCAGGTAATAAAATGTAATTAAATTTAATAAGGTAATAAATTGTACCAAGTGATTTGGTTGGGAAAAAATGTAATATTACTAATAAAATAAATAAAATCTACACGAAAGGCAAAGTCCGCACTCACTGATTCATCCTCATATCACTCCAACTGTGAAAGCTAGGAAACTGAATTTTTACAAGGAAGTTCATTGATGGTCAGAAGTGCACATTAAAAAAGGAAATTTCTGTAACCGATCCCTAAGGGGGTGAGAAGTGAGTGAGATGAACGAGGGGTATGATCATTGTACCGCTTAAACTCTCTGCAAAACTATAAACCTGAAATATTACAAGTATGCCTCTCATGGGTAATAAATACATAGGAAGGATATTTATGTAACCCATCATTAAAGTGGTGATGTGAAGTAAATGAGAGGTATGAATCCAGTATCTCATAAACCCCTTGAGAAAAAAAGTAAGAATGGATATTGCTGTAACCCTAAGAAGGTGACAAGGTGTGGGGTGATATTGCCGAGTGGCATGATCATATCTTTCCAACTGATGGAGCTAAGAATCTGAAATTTTTCAATAACCCACTTCTAAGGAGGTAAGAAAGCATGCAATGCTCAATCAAGGAGACCCAAAATTTACATGGATATTCTCTAGAAACCATATCTGAGCACCAAGGAGCTGTATTTCAAAATAACAAACCTCTAAGAAGCTGAATAGAGGTGAGACATCCGAGTTCCATCTCAAGGCTGCTCAAACTAGAGACCTGATTTTTTACAGGTCCGTTCCTCATTGGTTACAGGTAACTAACTGCTAAAAGATAATTTGCAACTCAAATCAAAGGGCATGAGAAATGGTAAGATAGCTGAGTTGCACAATCACCAAATCATTCCAGTAGTTTACTCTATTCTGAGGTTTTCGGAGTTACTGTATGAAGTCACTATGTTGTTGTTGAAACCCAGACCGTCCGACCTACCAGAAAGGTGTAAGGTAACTGTTTGGACGGTCGGGAAGTGCCACCCAATTTAGACCGGAACCCAGTGGGGGAGGCATCCACAGGGACCGTACCCTCCTTCCCCTACCACCAACCTCTCGGAAGGACTTTCGGATCCACATGTTTAACGTGATCGTACTCCGCATGAACACGGCGGCAGTTTTGGCAGTGGCTGGAATCGAACCCGGGCCTACCGAGTGCAACTCCAGCACGCTAACCAATGGGCTACCGCGCCCATGAAGTCACTATGTGAGAAAGTTCACTCATTCCATTCAAAAAATTGTTATTTAGCTAGTAAATCAATAAATGATAAAATAAAATCCACAACCCTTAAAATTGTGGAAATAAGATACATACATACCTTCATTGTTTCCAGTAACCCACATGCAATTTGGAAAATATTGGTAAGTGTAGTACATGAGTCAAATAGAGGTTCTTTATCTTCCTAAGATAGAAAAGTATTAGTAGGCAGGAAAGACTGAGCAACAGGATAGGGTATAAATAAGATTATGTACCTGTAAATCCTTGTTAAAAGTACTTGGTAATCCTTTCAAGACAGTAAGGAAGCCTACACACTGAAAATGGTTTGAATATATAATATATAGATGTACACACACACATATATATATATACACATAAGCATTTGTTTTGGTTAATGTGGATTGAATGCTTAGTGTTGAAAAAGAATTTAATCTGAATTAACCTCCAATTTAGGTCTAGTGTTGTTCCTCTCTTTTATGGGCATGGTGGCTGCATCTTAACTGTTTTGGTGGTGTTTTTTTTATTGCTTGGCAATTAATTCATTTATTATGTATATATATATATATGTGATAATATTGGATCACCACAAATGAACTGATCTCCGTGTCAAAGTCAAATGAAGAGTCATCTCTTTCCTCAGAAGCTTCTCTTTATTTACAGTCGCCGTCACTTGCATTTTAACATTACATGATTACAGGCATAAGATTTCTGGGATAAGTTCCACAAATATCGGAACATAGAATCGTTCTTCTAGATAGAGTTCTCTCTACATGAATCCGAATCACAATCTAAATCTAAATCCAAATCAAATCAAATCTGCTCCAAAACGCTCTGCACGGCTCTTTATAGTCCAATTATCAGACCACTTACAAAACTCGTGATCTACTTCACATATACTTCTGAGGACACTTATCTAGTTTCCCGAGACTTGATAGTGGAATGGTTTACATCATTATATGCACTTGACTCTATACCGAACTCGTGAGTCTGTCGCCATTCTCATTACCAAGATACTTATCCGATACTTATATCCGTTCCCACTCTGATATTTACGTGATTACTGCCCCTATATGGTCTAATTTCATGATATGAAGAGTTTCTCGAGTATTAACCTCTTACCATTGCTTATAGCTTAGGCTTTTCATTCCTTCAACACAGTTTATCATTAACTTTTATGGCTCCTCAAACTGGATAAGGACTTCACTTAATGTTAAGAGCCAAGAATGTCGGCGACGTCTTATAAACTAAAATCTTCTCTGATATAGAAAAGTTTAAAATCGAAAAATATGTATCATATCCCCCCCCTCCAGTTTCAAGTCTCGGTCCACCTATACATTACATACATGATACTCTCTACAATACTCTGAATACATTTCAAAAATCACACTACAAAAATATAATATAGAAATAAACTCTTACACTTGTTACATCAATCTTCTTAAGGTACATTTATCCACTCCAATTTAATATATCCTTATGTAAATACTCTATCTGTTATTTATTTTATAAATGTAGAATTCCAATAAATTTATTTATTTTAACCTTTAATTTGTCACAAAATCTTCTTTTATTTTTATGTAATATAATATGTGTGATAAATGTAGAATTCCTTGATCAGGGGAACTCTCATACACCATTCATTCTTCTCACAGTGTTTATGTTTATGTTGTTATGTTGTTGTATCGATACACCCTAATCTCTAATATGACCATAATATACTCAATATAAAATAAAATAAACAAGAATTTTCCAAGAACTCTTAATTCTGTGACCCTACTTATTTTCTTAATTAAATTTAAGTTACTATCTCTATCTTACTCATCAATATACATGAAATTACATACAATTCAAATAATCAACACACTAACAATTCTAAAATTATATGAGATTATATAGGATTTTTCTTAGTACATCCACCTCTCAAATACCTTGACATTTATATTTTCAAAGTATAACTCTTTATTTTATTCTAAAAGATTCCTTTTTTTTTTTTTTTTTTCTAACTTCCCTATGTACATGGTACCTTCTCTTTCTTCTTACTTATATCTCCTAAGGCCTTCCTAACTCTTTTCTCTAAATCCTCGTACTCCTTCTTTTTCCCATTATATTCTACATTACTATCTTAATTCGTTATCTCTTTTCCTTAACTCTCTTATATTTTTTCTTAATCCAATAACACTGGCAGTGGAAACATCAGCTTATCCTCACTTGGGATTGATATATCCTTTCCCAGTATCAATGCCAAAGGGTAAGTAAACACTCCTATCAGAATAAAAATATTACATTCAATCTCCTCTCCCTATCCATTACTTTTTATTTATAGGTTTGCCTCTCTGCCAGGTTTCCCGATCTCTTATCTAAATTCTCCCTATCTTTATCTAACCTCTAGTTCCTCTTTACTCTATTCTGTTTCAATTTATCTCTAATCATCATCAATACAAAATCATTATTAATACAATAATCATAATTACACAATACTCTTCTCAATTATTAATACACTTCACTTTTTCATATACATTTCTTCAAACTTTATTTAATTCTCATAAAGTGGAAGAAGTAAAACAACTTCTCCTAAATGTTTTGATCACTCGGCAGAAGTATGGCAGAATTCCGGCATCTTCTGTCCCAGTATCAAAATAAAAATTTTCTTTAGTATAATACTAAAGTGTTTTGAAAAAATGTTGGTAGGTATCTTTGTGTATCCTTTCGACAGGAAAGAATCCACAAAGCGACACTCCTTTCTATAACTTCATCTAATAAATCCCTACCTTCTAACTTTTCTCCGAATTACTACGAATCTGTTCCTAATTCCTACCCAAAATAAACTTTTCTGGAAATCAAGGAATTTCTTCTCCCTGATATCCACTCCTAATTAACCAATTATGTATCTAAATTAATTATACTTATCTTATACACTTTTAAACAATAAAAAAGAACTTCCTCTTGGACCACAATTTTAGAATCACCTGAAGTACTAACACACATCCATAAAGTTAAATATCAAGAAAATGTTTCTCTGTCTACTTCATATCCTTGTCACCGATATATAAAATAATATTAAATCTTTTAATCTTCAATTGCTTGTTCAAAAGATGTGAACTCATCTATCTTCCTATTCAAATCTCTATTAAGTTATGTGAACTCATCTATCTTCCTATTCAAATCTCTATTAAGTTTTAACATTGACTCCAGCTTTTAAGCTAAATCACTACTCTTATCATAATCATTAAAATCACTAATATTTCGAAAAATCTTATTTATTATTTTTCGAATTTCTACCCTATTTTAATTTTTTAACTCAAATGTTTCTGCTGGATAGAAATGTCTTAATCTCGTAGAATGTACAATTTCTGTGTTTTGTTTACTTAACATGTTTGGTTTATCTATTTCAAAATTTACACTGGAAACTTTATTTAATATGGTATATGGGCCTGTATACGGTGAAGTTAATTTTCTTGTATTGGGATATTTAAATTCTTCTAGCATAATTAAATCTCCTACTTTAAAATCAGCCTCTTGGAAGTGGATGTCATATCTAAGTTTATTTTTTAAATGGTATTTTTCAGTCCTTTCTTTTGCAATCTTTCGGGCTTCCTCTATTGATGGGTATATCTCATAATTATTCAGTGGTGACTTATACGGTAACTTTCCATACATTAAATAATTTGGAGTATATTTAGTCACGGAATGTGGAGTATTATTATATTCTGCTGTTACCTGTTCTAATAATTTAGTCCATGCAATTTTACCTGGAAATGAGTTAATTTTGCAAATTAATCTGGTTATAATTGTTTGATTTACGCGTTTGTTTTTTCCGTTAGACTGTGGTCTATGAGCTGAAGTTAACAATTGAGTTACATTGTAACTTTTAAGAAAACGCTTAAATTTGGATGCGGTAAAAGCTGCATTTCGATCCGTTAATATTTTCCTTGGCGCTTGAATTTGGAATATTTGTCTTAAACAATTTATATAGGTGTCTGTGGTAACACTCTTTGATGGAAATGTCCATACATATCTAGTTGCATGATCTATTATAACATGTAAATATTTCTTTGCAGAATTGTAGTAACTTAACCCTCCTACAGTATCCATAGATATGATATCAAAAGGCTCTATCGCTGGAGGTAAACATCCTAATAACCCAAATTTCTTTTGTTTTGATTTCTTATTTAACTGACATGTTTCACAATGTTTCACATAATTTCTTATATCTTCAATAATCTCTGGCCAATAATAATTCGGCGAAATTAAATTTAGCATGGAGTTTACTCCAGGATGTCCAAACTCTGAATGAGTTTTTTCTAATAATTTAGCTCTTAATGAATATGGTATTACAATTTTAATAAATCCTTTTTTCTTTATTGTTAAAACATTATTAATTTTTTGAAATTTTGACTGATTAAGATTATCCTGTGATTGATGTTCTTCAATTTCTCCTAACTCTAATAGATGTGCATAATCTCGTCTGATGCGCTATGGGATTTCTAGTGAGCATATCTGCTTCATAGTTAGTAGACCCTTTTTTGTATTTAATATCAAAATCATACATAGATAATTTAAGTGACCATCTAAATAATCTTCCTCTCGGATGCTTAATCTTTTTTAACCAAACTAGAGCAGCGTGATCTGTATGTACTGTAAAGTGTGATCCATGCAAATAACAGTAGTACTTGTCAATAGAATCTACTATGGCAAGACACTCTAATTCCGTTATGGCATAATTCTTTTCATAAGATCTCAACTGTCTCGAATGATATGCAATCGGGTGTCTCTGTGTTATTGGCACAGAAGATGGGTTGCCATTCCGATTTAAGTCCTGTGGTTAACGCTTCAGTAATAATCTTCTCAGTGAGACCCAAACTCAGGCCAATCTCCACCTTGTTCTTGTAGTACGAGTCCAAATCTTCCACTTTGTCTAATTTCATCTGAATAAAAGTTTCGAAAGACTCCCCCACTCCGCATTCAAAATGCTCAATGAATGTTGTTTCTAATCTGGTCCATTCTGTCAGATGTGACGCATATTTAATAAAGAAAGTCAATGCCTCTCCCTCTAGAAATTCAGGGAATATCTCTCCTTTTCTTTCATCTGATAACCTTTGTTTTCGACATTGCAGGTTAAAAAATTTTATCCAGGTCTTTACCTCCATTTTGCTGTCACCACTGTATTTTGGACAGATGATACGCACGTTCCCCAGTTTCGGTTTCTCTTCCACGTTACCCTCTCCATTCTGCTCGTTTATAATCCCTTCCTCCGTTTGAGTTGCCGTGGCATTTTCAAGAATCGGCATTCCGACTTCCCCTTCCATTTCTCCGTTCTCAGCAATTCCACTCGAACTAGGTCAGCACTTTCTTTTTCTTTTTGCGTTTGATAGCGGGGAGAAACAGGCGCTCTCCACTCCGTTCGTATCTGTCATCCGTTCAATAATCTCTCGGAGGAGCTCCTTGCTGCAATGGACTCGAAATCCATTGTTGATAGGTTTCCATCAGCACAGAACAGTATCCTGTCGGCTTATCTGTGATAATATTGGATCACCACAAATGAACTGATCTCCGTGTCAAAGTCAAATGAAGAGTCATCTCTTTCCTCAGAAGCTTCTCTTTATTTACAGTCGCCGTCACTTGCATTTTAACATTACATGATTACAGGCATAAGATTTCTGGGATAAGTTCCACAAATATCGGAACATAGAATCGTTCTTCTAGATAGAGTTCTCTCTACATGAATCCGAATCACAATCTAAATCTAAATCCAAATCAAATCAAATCTGCTCCAAAACGCTCTGCACGGCTCTTTATAGTCCAATTATCAGACCACTTACAAAACTCGTGATCTACTTCACATATACTTCTGAGGACACTTATCTAGTTTCCCGAGACTTGATAGTGGAATGGTTTACATCATTATATGCACTTGACTCTATACCAAACTCGTGAGTCTGTCGCCATTCTCATTACCAAGATACTTATCCGATACTTATATCCGTTCCCACTCTGATATTTACGTGATTACTGCCCCTATATGGTCTAATTTCATGATATGAAGAGTTTCTCGAGTATTAACCTCTTACCATTGCTTATAGCTTAGGCTTTTCATTCCTTCAACACAGTTTATCATTAACTTTTATGGCTCCTCAAACTGGATAAGGACTTCACTTAATGTTAAGAGCCAAGAATGTCGGCGACGTCTTATAAACTAAAATCTTCTCTGATATAGAAAAGTTTAAAATCGAAAAATATGTATCATATGTATATATAGTATATATAGTATTATTTGGTACAAAATTATCAATTAAGAAAAATTCTTTACAGAATTATTGAATACTGATAAACTCATTTCTGTTGAAATTGAAACGTCAGCTTTGATGGGTTAAAATGGCAGTCACAATATGAGAAACATTGTGCAACTTTCAACTGATCAATCAATATGGAGACAATAACTGATGGAAGATATACAATAATATGAATAAAGAAAATCAATTTTGTAATTCTTCAATATATTTTTGATTACTTTTTGTTGCAATATAAACATCATTACTGTAATTCTTGTCAAATTAGCAATTATTTTCATTACAGGCAGTTAAATTTTTCATTTTCGATATTAACATATGACAAAGTTTAACAGAATTATAATTAAAAAAAAAAAACTTTGAAAAAAAAAAAAAAAAGCAATCTGAGTAATCAGTCAAATTTAAATTTATAAGCAATTACAATATTATAACTCAACATAGAAAAATGCACTTATTAATTATCAATGAATAAATAGGTTTGGACAAAATAAATCACTATTGAAATTGATTAAATTTTTATTTGCAATAAATATTTTCTAACATGTAATAAATCATTTTATTATCAAGGTTACAGCAAATAAACAGAAGCACTTACCAAAGTTATTATAAAAAGATTAATTGTAAAAGCAAAGGCAATGCTAGAAATTGCATCCAGTCAGCTATTTCAAATATTAATTGTATGCAAAGATTTCAGAAGTTAATTAAAAAGCTCCAAAAAACTTCAAACCTGAAAAAAGTACATAGGTATGGCAAGAAAATTAATGCAAGCAAAGAATGCATATAGATAGCATATAAAAAAAAAAAGCAAATGCTGTTACTACAAGATTTTATGATAACTAGGCTCTATAACTCAGTTTGACAATTGTAATTTGAAATATTGTTTAATAAGTTTGTGTACAGAAAATAAAAGTAAAAGTAGGAGCTTTTAACTGTTATGAGCTTATGTAAAATACAAAGTATAAAGCATTTTACAGTGTAAGTAATCCCATTTATCAAGATTAACAATACCTTTTAATTAAATGATATTGTATTTATGAATGTGCACTATCAAATAATCACAATAGTAAAAAATATATATATATTTATTTTATTTAGCTTTTCAGCATTTGGAAGTTTATAAAATAATGTAGCATGTTCATTGGTTTGAATTTGCTTTTGCACTTTTGGGGCTTTCTAAAGCAGAGTTTTGTGGTTCATGGGTCCCTGGAGGGAGATGCAATGTTTTCACTGGATGACCATGAAGGCTTGAAGAAATGTTATGAGCTTTTATAGTTAAAATACAAAGAACAAAAAGAAAATAACGCACAAAATCTTTATTACTTTTGCTTGCTTGTGTAAAACATTTCATCTATAATCCACAGGTAAATTGGATGTAGTGAGAAAAAGTATAAGATTTAATGCTTTTATCCCATTATTACACAAAATTTAATGGATTTAAATAAAACGAGAAAGAATAAATAATTCAGCCAATAGAAAGTCATGTACCGTTCACATCAGGTATTTTAATTTACAATCTCCTGGATGAGAGTAGGGGGAAGGGGGGGGGGAGGCGACAAATCTGCCTTTTAAATGGTCCACAGTCTGCAAAAGATTATACACTACTGATTTAGAGCATTATTTGTATCATTCATACGCATTATACTCAAGAGTCAGTTCGGTCAAAACTCTTTTGACTGGCTTAGTCTGTACTCATATGGGTCTTCTGGTCATAGCTTGTTGCACTGAAGAAGAAAATCTAATTTTTTAAATGTTCGCATGCATTTTTATATTTAGTCGCGCTGTATTTTGCATTGTGATCCAGTTTACTTTTATGGATGGTGTGCAAAGTCAAATCCTTCACTTTATACTTAACATAGTATGGGTAATAGGCACCTACCAATATTACTATCAGATTTTAATATTTGTGTCTTTATTTCTATTTAAAATACAATGCTGATTACAATGAATTCATTTTAGAACGAAACTTCTACTTTTTAGTCTCTGAACACTGCTTTCATGGATTTTTATTGATCACCAGAATGCGAAACTAACCGTCCTAGATCATACTCATAGTTTTCATCTAAAGAAGACATTTCCAAAGGTAGTATTACACTCCCATTATAGATATCAGCATACATGAACCTATTACTTTCCTTATATACATAATGTATAAGGAAAGTATTGTGACGGGGTCGAAAATTCGAATTCGAGTTTTCGACGGGAGAGCACGTTTCAAGCATCACTGATCATGAATCAAACATTTTTGAAGTGATGTCTGTGTGTGTGTGTGTGTCAGTGGGTCTGTGGAGACGATAACTGACGAACGAATGGACCGATTCGAACAAAATTTGGTACAAAAATTACAATCCGTAAACACTGGAAGCCTATTGTTTTTAAACGTAATCGAATGTTCAAAACCCGCCTAAATTTTCGAGTGAAATTTTGAAAAAATCGTCAAAAAATCAAAACCGCTAATAAAGTTACACAAATAGATATTTCTTATATAATTTTTCATTAGAAAACGATTAACATAAAATTTAGAATGCTAACATGAACCGTTCTCGAGATATTTTAACATTTTTGAAAAAAATTATCAAAAAGTCATATAAAATAAAAAAAATATATTTCCTATTGAGAAACATGTTCACTTTTCATATGTAATACCATGCGATAAATTGGGTGACATCATTCTCATGGATCTAGCTCGTTCCATTCATGAGAAAATATACTTCGAGAATACTTTTGAGATTTTGGCGACGAATTTGGCAGAATGTCGCCAACTTGGCGACCTTTTGAAATGGTGCCAAATTAACGAAAATCTCGCCAAATGGATTAAAATGACGCTAAATCAATGAAAATGACGACTAATTGTCGAAAATTCAATATCTTGGAAAGATATAAGTATCTACTATAAGAAAAACCTATTTTTTTTACTGTAAAAGTAGTAAATTCATTGCATTATATAAGGAAAGTCATGTGTTGCCCACATCAGATTTGTTTATGTTTTTGATGTGAATAACATCTGTGGTCAGGGGGTTGAAATCTGAGTGATGCCAAAAATGTAAAATTTTGGACATTTATATCTTTGAATCTAATAGATAAAAATATAAATAATTTCTACTTCTTTAGTCAGAAAAATGGTACAAGTGAGTTTTTGTTTCTTTGCTTACTTTCACACAAAATTATCTTCTACAAAAGATAGATGCTAATAACAAGTGACAAAAATGTTCAGTAGAAAATGCAGTTTCTAGATAAACATTTGTTTTTGCAAAGCTCTTATAGCTTTTAAGCAATTATCATGTTAAAGATAGATTGAAATATTTCATTTTTTAAAGTTTGCAAGCAGTTTAATTAGCTGTTAAATATATTAATTTTATTGGCGAACCAAATTAGATGTGCACAAGAATCTGTTGTTAAGGTTTGATATAATGACAAATAAAAATAAAATATTTTAAATGAAATCCAAAATTATTTATCTCTTACATTTCCAATCAATCTTCCAGCTTTCCCTCGCATCAGTTCTAAACTATCTGCATTCTTCTTCTGAGGCATAAGACTGCTACCAGTGCTAAACAGCAGATATCAATTCAATTTAAAAATTAAGAAAAATTAACTATTTGTAGTATAACTTGTAAACACAGGAAATTATCAGATGAAAAACCAAAATACACAAATGAGAAAAATTTTAAATAAACAAAAGTCTAGATGCTCAGGATAATATTGCTCAAATGCTTGGCTACTGTCCAACAGGATGATGCAAGAAAAAGCTTACTTGAGTATTTTTGTAACTACCCTTAGACAAGTTTAATAATTTTACTAGTCTTCAGCACAGGAAGATGATCAATGACATGGCAAAGATACACAAACCATTTTTAAAGCAAGGATTATAGAATTTTACTGGTGAAGTTTCCATTCAGTGACAGTGCAGGGGAATATTTTATCCCCACCCATCACTGACATAAGTATTAAGGGACATAAGTATTTAGGAAGTGACAGTAATTTTTTGCAGCATCTTGTTATAGGATAGAAATCAATTTACTGATAAACAAGAATTCTGAAACATGAAATGGTGTTCAAAATATTAATTTATAAAAGTAAAACTTTAAAGGTTTTTCAAATTATGTGACTGAAAGAAACTCAGTCAAAATATGAACTAACCAAAAAGCATCGGCTATAGTTACAAAACCAAATTCTTTGGTACTATATAAAATTAGGTCTTCTGCCCACTTGCTGAAATGTGTAGCCACAAGAGCTCCCCAGAAAAGAAATTCAGCTGAAAAATAGGAAAAAGATCAAATGAATAGTTATTAAAGATGTTACAAATAAAATGAAATTTCATACAAGAAGGAAAATGGAAAATTAAATTTTGAATCTAAAATACAAAAAAAAGTTAAGAGCTTTCTATGAATGACTATGATTAAATTTTAGTTCAATTCACCTGGTTAGAGTAACTGGTCATAATCATTTGTTTACAGAAACAGCTTTCACGAAAAATTACTGAAATAGTACATAAATAATCAGTAATTATAAATCTGCAGTAATACTCCATTCTGAGTTACAATTGGTGTAGCCTTATGAAACTACACAGTTGGAAATTGAAAATGTTGAACATAGAAATTACTCCTAACTCCTGAAATTTGGCAAATAGTTTGAACTTACAGATATTATTAATTGATATGGTTGCTATTTTTGTCATTTTAAAAGTAGATATAATCTTTTAAATTGACTTGCATATATAATAAATTCTTTTCTTTTCAATTTCTGCCAGTGTATGTAAACATAAATGTTGTTTTTATATAAATGCTAAAAATTATGCACAAGAAAAAATAAACACCTACATAGGCATGTAAACATTCAATACATACCAATGAAATCTCTGTCACTGACAGCAAGCATACTGTTAGGTGTACATCCAGAGAAACCCAATTCTAAAATTTGAAAACATTCTTTGAAATATGCACATATATTTTAACAAATTTGTATTCAAAATAAGCATGATCCCAAACTCTCTATAATCAGTAGCCTTTTTGTAAGGACTTTGATTAAAACCCAATATTTACTCCTAATGCTACAATTCCCTGCATGGTTCACATGGATAAATATTATATAAGGGGATCCAACTTTATATGTTAATATATAAGAGGATCCAACTTTATATGTTACTATATAAGGGGATCCAAGGAGAATTTTACAAGTCCCCTAGAAAATATTCTAACAGAAAAGACTTGCAGGTAGAAATTAAGAAGGATTTATATAACAGTGAAAAAAGCATAACATACTTAATGTCTGCAGTGAACAATTTAAGATTGAAATCTACAAGCAATTTTAGCCACTAACTGCCTGTATTGAGTGATAATTCTGATCATTCAATCATGGATAGATTCAAGGTTGCCCACAAGATTTATCAGTGTGGTGCAAATCAAGATTGAACAATGCAAATTAATCTTTTAAAAAACCATCAAGTCGTTGACATAATTTAGATTTTTTTTCTCAGTGAGTGCAAACGTACCCTTGTACACAAGAGATGAGACAGACTTAGCTGTGCCCAAATTGAGCTCTGTGGTACTCTATGCAAGTTGAACTCTGGTTTTAATGTTTTATTTAATACATATTTTGCAAAAAAAGTTAAAAACTTATTTGTTAATAATCAGCCCATGTACATTGAATTTTTCCAAGAAAAGTTAAATGTGCACAGACTTATTGATAAATAAGTATAATTTGACTTATGTATACAATAATAAAATAACGATGGTTAAATAAAGATCTTTTAACAATGATAAACATTTAAAGTTTTATTTCCTCTATATCAGTTAAAATATTGAATGGAGACGCAAAAAAACACCACAATTCATTTTACTACTACAAACAACCCTATCAATCAGTCAATATGTTATAGAGTATTATGAAACCCTATTTATTCTAATTTTAATTTATGTTACTGTTATGTTTCTGAACTTAATATAGCATTTTTGTTTTCAGTATCTTAATTCAATTATCCCTTTTCACAAAATGGAATCTGGATAGAAATGCATAAAAAGAATGCATATGAGCATACTTAGGATTATAAATTCCTAGTATGATTTTATTGCCCTATAAATAAATATCTATGAATGCTAATGAATGTGATACAATTAAATGTTTGATTTTAGATATTTTGTATGAATATCCCATCTAAACCAAACATTATCAAAACCAAATAAACTTGTTTACTTTTATGTAACACAAGGAAATCGTTAAGATTTTAGCAGCTTTGATTTATTTATTTTATGCATACATTTTCAAAGTAACAATTTCTGTATTTATTTAAAAAAACTACAATTACACAATCAGTTACTATAAAAGCTAGTTTCTAAAAATAATGAGATGAGCTAATTCAAATTATGGTATGATTTACAAACAATATAGTCTCAAGTATTTAGAATAATTTTCAAAATGAAAATTTCAAATGAATCACCTTTTGCAATGAAATCTCTGTCAACAGGAAATGGGTTACCAGCTATTGCACCACTGAAAATAAGTTTAAAATTTTCAACACATGCTTATTTATTATAGCATTCAAAATTTAGTTGATTCATAATCTTATTGATATTGCAAATGATCTTTCTTACCTGCCAAGAGGACTAATATTCAATCTTGAAATTATATCATCAAGTTTATTTACATCATTGTGGATGTACCAAGCATAACTAAATAAAAAAAATAATAATAAATATGCATGCACAAAAGTTGTTTTGAATTCTATTTTAATTAAATTGGATACTACTAACTAACCTAAGTAACCAGTGACTCCATCTAATAGGTTGTGCTCTTTGTAAATGAGTATAGCCAGGCATTAATATATCGATTTCCCTGAAAACATTTATTACAAAGTCATTAATTACAATTAAATACAAAGTCATTTTAGACTACAAAGAAATGGGAAAATAGTTAAAAAATTAAAAAGTCAATAAATTGGGTTAAAATTATATGAGGCCAGATTTTTCTATAAACATCAGTTTTGTTAAGAGTTGCAAAAAGCATTTTCATTTGAAAACAAGTTTCTGTTGAGAAAACTAAGCCTGCTAGCTAAATCAACAAGGAGGAAGCATTCAGTTTCTGTTTCAAGTATCCACAGAAAAAAAAAGTCACTAAACACTAACTAACTGGTTCTCATTTAAACTCCTTCATATATCGGGAAACTTACATATAACATATCAAGAGTGAATAACTGGTATTTATAAAAGTAACTATAGGGAATTTTAAACCAGAATATATCTTTATTGTTTACATCAGTGGTTCTCAATTCAAAACCAGTATAGTAGACAAAAATTCAAGGAAATTTCAAATGGGGATTATGGATTTCCTATATATTTCACTACAGACCAGCAAATTGAGAATATCTTTAATTTTCAATCACGCTGAGCAATTTAAATGTATTGATATAAATATCAAAACTATACATCAAAATTATGATTTTAAAATTTAATTATATGAGTGCCTTTTCAAATAATTTTACAGTTCTCCCACACAAGAAACAACCATGGTAGAAGACATATGTGGAAAAAATCCATTTTTAGTATGCAGACTACAAATTATGATAGCATTAATTGGTTTTAGAAAGAAAATAAGCTTCCTTCCTCAGAAAAAAAAAATAGAGTGGTTACATTAAAAGTCGAAACCATTTCTTACAGAGGTGAGCCAGCTGTAGTTGGTAGACACCAGTACAAACACTAAAATTTTTTGGGATAACATTTTTCAGGATTTGAGTACAAATTATCAAATTCTATTAAATATTTAAAATAAAAAATGAAAACTTCTAAAAACATAGCATTTAAAGATTTTAACTAAAATACTAAAGAAACGTATAAATGCACAATACATATGCAGTATATATACTTACTATACTTTATGCAAAGCTACATTGAGTACACTGCGCTGCATTTTACTTAATTTTCCCTCTCATGCCTAGTGTACATTGATTTGATAGTTACCATAGTAACAGACTTACTTTTGAATAATGATTAAGCATACTCTCTTAATGAAATAAGAAAAAATATGAGTAGAATTTTGAGTTTTAATTTATGAATCAATTGATTTGAACTTATTTGTTTTATACAGAAAATTTTATACATATATCTCTGCCATCAAGTTAGCTTTGTATGAAGTTCTCAATATATTGTGAGCTGTATATGAATAATTGCTACTTTTTATATTACTAGCTATTAAAATTTAGACTAATGCTTCCGAGTATCAAAATTTTCAATTATTTTTAAGTGAAAATGTGTATAGATAAAGTTAAATCAAACTTACACCTTTGAAAAATGCGATTTTTGTGGAAATGAAAAATGTTCTTCAAAGATTTATGATGGCCCAGATTGGTGGATGAAAACTAACTGGTTTAGATAAATGTGGTACTGTCAGAAAAATATTGAAACTGAATTAAAGGAAGAAATTTTTTAGACCAACCTTTTAGCACGGTCACAACAGATCTTTACATATGATAAAAGCAAAGTTTTTAAGAGTGCTCCTTGTTCCCGAAGCCATAAACGAGCATCAGTGGCAACCTGGAAAAATAACTAAATACTACCAGAAAAACTTGTTAAATAACTAAATACTACCAGAAAACTGTCTTTCTGATTTAAAAATCATGAATAAATTTTAAACAAACACTTTTATTAAAGAAATGTATACCATTCTGTGAGCAGTAAAAAGCATTAATAATCTCTTAAGAGGGAAATGAAACAAATATGAGGGTCATACTGAAATTTTTGAGACAAACAAGATGCACTAGAAAAAAAAAATATTGGTTGAATATTTAAATTTGAACTCTTATATCCACAGACAATAATTTGTGGCAACAATTACAATTTAGCTGTCATAGAATAAATTTTGAAAGAAAAGAAAATGGAGTTGATGCAAGAGCATTATCGAGCTATGATTTTCTATGATTTTAAAGTGGGGCTAAATCAAGAAGAATGTCTTCAATGTCTACAATTAGCATATGGAAATGATGCTCTATCTCGTGCAACAGCATTCAGATGGTTTACAGAGTTTAGAAGAGGTCAAAATTCTGTCCTGGATGAAGAACACACAGGCAGACTTTTGTCAGCTGTAGTCCCAGAAAATATGTTGGCCATTCAAAAAATGTTAATCGATGATAATCGCAGTACCTACCAAATGATACAGAAGGAACAGCTATACATAAAATTATTCTTGAAGAACTGCATATGAAAAAATTAGTTTATTGTTGGGTCTCCCATAATTTAACAGAACACCAAAAAGCGGAGCATGTCAGAATCAGTAAAGAAATCCTAAAATTACTTAATGATGGTGGACACCGCATTATTTCTAAAAATCATAATTGGTGATGAAACATACACACCATTTTTTGATATTCCAACACGTCAAGAAAGTAAAGTATGGATCTTTGAAGATGATCCCAAACCAACAATGGTGAAAAGACAACAAGCAATGAAAAAGTAACGTATGCTGTGTTCTTCAGAAGTATAGGCCTGGTCAAAGTCATAAAGCTAGAGGGACAGAAGACAGTTACAGCTAACTGGTACACTACTAAGTGTTTTCTAGAAATTCTTCAGGAAGTGAATGTTAGGGGACTCATACTTCACCATGACAATGCATTTTCTTATTCAGCAAGAATGATGGTCAAATTTCTCAAACAAAAAAAACATCAAAGTGATAGAATATCCACCCTATTCTCCTGATCTTGATATGTATGACTTTTGGCTATTTTTTAATCTAAAGAAAATTTATGTGGGTGTTGTTTTCATTTCGAAGATGAGATTGATGAGGCTATAAAAGCATATTTTTCATCGATTCCAAGAAATGGATGGCTTGAAGCATTTAATCCTCGGAAAATTCGCCTACAAAAGTGCACTGATGTTGGAAGAGAGTACTTTGCACAATCCTAAGAGTTGGTAAGTTTAACTTGTATCACTTAGCTGTATCTCAAAAATTTGTGTGACCCTCGTATGAAGTGTAATCAATACATTTTCTTGGTTCATTATTTTAATAAAACTGCATCAGTGTAGCAAAACAACATCTTATCCCTGATCTTTGTGTATATGCAAATTATATCTTAAATAATAAAAGGCAATGTCTGTCTGTGTGTGTGTCTTATACACTATACGTTTCGCGACCGCGCGTCGGAGAGCTACGGAATTTGGCAATCGGAGACCTGGAGGGGAGGGGAGGGAAGGGGACACGTGAAAACCAATTTTTAAAATTTTAATTTTTTTTTATTTATTTAATGTTTTATGCGATTTCGACCGTTTTTTGCCCTTTTTTCTCCACGATCCAGACGTCGTAGAAAAAAACAAATCACACCATCGGATAGAGCAGACAATTGCGAGTAAAAATATATCAATTTCAAATCTGAATTTCGATTTCTAATATTTTTTAAAGATTTTAAAACAAAAGTCACTTTTGGCTCAAAAAAACGATTTTTGGTTTTTAAATTCTCGCATAGTAAAAAGTACTCATAATTTCGACTAATAATTTACATTTTTAGAAAGGTCAAACATCTGGCATTCTTACAAGTCCAATCTGGTCAGGAAATATTCCGTATTGCCCACAGGATCGGGATTTTAAAAGTTTCCGAATTTCAATTTCTCGGCGTTCCGCTCGGCGTGCCGCTTCTTAACCGGCGTTTCTCCCCCGAAGAAGGAGGGAAGGTGGTGGGTAGGGACGTCAAGGTGGAGGTGACGTCACGGTTCTGAATAGAGCTCCTTTACTCCATATAAATTATTATATTTATATTTTAAATGATGGAACGATATGGATTTTTTAAATGTATATTTTAACTTTTGGATATTTTAAATGGATATTTTAATTTTATGGATATTTTAAATGATGGAACAATGTAACAATGGAATGAGGATGATGGAATTAAGCATATGGTCATTTTAAATTGCAAATTAGCATGCGGGAAGTTAGCGGTAGGCCCGGGTTCGATTCCCGCCACTGCCAAAACTGCCGCCGTGTTTACGTGGAATACGATCACGTTAAATATGTGGGTCCGTAAGTTCTTCCGAGAGGTTGGTGGTAGGGGAAGGAGGATACGGCCCCTGTGGAGGTGGGTTCCTGTCTAAATTGGGTGAATATATAGAAAGTTATGGAGATTGTCGCGGAGAGCGCAGCAGCCCAGTGGTTAGCGCGCGGGAATTGCACTCAGTAGGCCCGGGTTCGATTCCCGCCACTGCCAAAACTTACGCCACGTTCACACAGAGTACGATCACGTTAAACATGTGGGTTCGTGAGTCCTTCGTGAGAGGTTGCTGGTAGGGGAAGGAGGGTACGGTCTAAATTGGGTGAATAAAAAGAAAGTTATGGAGATTGTCGCGGAGGGCGAAGTAGCCCAGTGGTTAGCGCGCGGGAATTGCACGTGGTAGGCCCGGGTTCGATTTCCAAAATTGCCGCCGTGTTCACGCGGAGTACGATCACGCGGAATAAACATGTGGGTCTGTAAGTCCTTTCGAGAGGTTGGTGGTTGGAGAAGGAGGGTACGGTCCCCGTGGGTGCCTCTCCCACTGGGTTCCGGTCTAAATTCGGTGAATAAAAAGAAAGTTATGGAAAATGTCGTGGGGGGCGAAGTACCTTAGTGGTTAGCGCGCGGGATTTGCACTAGCGCACGAGAATTGCACTCGGTAGGCCCGGGTTCGATTTCCGCCACTGACACGGAGTACGATCACGTTAAACATATGGGTCCGTATGTTTTTCCGAGAGGTTGGTGGTAGGGGAAGGAGGGTACGTTCCCTGTGGATGCCTCCCCCACTGGGTTCCGGTCTAAATTGGGTGGCACATCCTGGTCGTCCAACCAGTTACCTTACACCTTTCTGGTAGGTCGCGCCAACGAGTTTGCCACGGTTGGAATTTGACAGGATCAGCATTTTCAAGGGTTGCGAACAGGCTGGTCGCCAAAGGCGGCTAGTATATAATAATGATGTGGGCAGCACATGACTTTCTTTACAAACTCATATTTATTTTTTCTTTATTTCTGGCATCTAATTTATTAAATTGAGTTTAATTATACAAAATAACACAGATAATTATTTGAAAATACATTAATTTGCAGTTTAAATTACATTTTCGTTTTTATTTGGCTACTGGAAATATTTCCAAATGCAATGTTGCAAAAATGTGAAAAAACTAAAATATCTCAAAAACAGTTAGTCCCAGAGTTATTGTGTTAGCCTTAACCTTTTCATAACATCATAAATTATATATAAAATAAGCATTTAATTAATACATTTGAGAACATGTAGTCTTTTATTTTAGATTTTGATGATTTTTGTAGGTCATTTTGCATAAAAAGGCAGTTTTTTTTTTTTCAAATCATACCAAAATCTAATTAGCACCAGGGTAAACCACAAGTGACTTGTGACTTACTTAGCTACAAAATTTTTAGAAATTTGGTCAATTAGTTTCTGAACTAAACACATGGGCACACATACATATAGACAGACATTATACTAACAATAGTTTTTTGGGGTTCTATAGTGCTCAAAATGTGTAGATCCATGAAGAACTCAAATTGCAATTTTTGACATTATTCCAATACTATATATTACCTTACCATGTATTGTAGGGAAAGTAATGAGATGAAAGTTCACATTTATTTTTTTTTATATCTATCAGTTATATGAGGTATTTCTGCAAATTGTATTTTAATGTAAAATTTTCACATTTTCAGTGCTGAATTTTAAATTTCTGCAGGTGGAATTAAGCTTATATATTTTTGAATTGAAATCAATTTTGCATATTCTAAAGAGTATATCTAATGAAGTTTGATTTAGCTGTAGAAGGCATTGTGAACAGCAATAGTTAAATTGTGATTACATTGTATTACTTTTTCAGGTTACTTTGAACTCTGGGGAAATGTATAATTACAAAACTCAAATTCAATGAAAGTAAAAATGATTTAATAAATCATAAAACTGTAAGTGATCATTAAAAAGCAGAACACAAGCTAAATGAATATAATGTCAATTTCATATTTAAACCTGGAGAAATATTCAAATCCATACTGTACCACTAAAATATAAAACCGTCTGAACAATTTTTCTTTCACTAACACTACGGCGTAGCTTTATTTTGGTGTACAATGGTTGTTATTTGTATTTGACATTTTATAATATTTAATCATGAAAATAAAGTAAAAGCATAGTAAAAATTTAAAGGACCCACACTTTCAAAAGAAGAGATTTTTAATGATACAGCTCATTAATGAGTTTAACTATATGTCGCTGATAAGTATTCTATAATTTATGACAATCATCAAAAAGGAATGAAATCATGCAACTCAAGAATGTCAGTAAGAGAGAAGAAAATGTCAATATTTACCTGATCATTTCTACTTCTGCCAACATGAAGTTTTCCTCCAATATCATTCCCAATAATCTCCTTCCAAAGAAAAATTATAAGTGTAAATATTTAACATTATAGGGCACTTCGCAGAAACCAAAGGGCACTCAGTGAGTGTTGCTCTGATCTGCTTTTGTTTTCGAGGGAAGTTGGTTTAAGTGTAAATGACTCAAAAACTAAGTATATGGTAAATACTAGAAATAGTTAAAGATTTTAAGATGTTAAACTTTTTGACTGTGAGGGAATAAACTGTGAAAGAGTTAAGGAATTTAAATATTTGGGTTCACTTGTTACTGAAAATAATGAGATTAAACTAGAAATTAGAGCAAGAATTTCTGCTGGAAACAGATGTTATTTTGCCTTACAGAAACTATTGAGGTTAAGCTATGTAAATATTAAACTCAAAATACTCATCTATAAAGTGATAATAAGACTAATTGTTCTATACGGATCGGAGACTTGGACTTGAATTAAAAGAGATACCGATCTTTTGGGAATATGGGAAAGAAAAATTCTGTGGAGAATTTTCAAAGCAATATGTGAAAATGGACATTGGAGGAGTAGAATAAATAAAGAGGTTTATGAGAGATATAAAGAGATAGATATTGTTACAACTATAAGGAAAAAAATAATTCAATGGCTCAGATATATGATGAGGATGGAGGAGATGAGCGTTACTAGAAGGCTTTTGGAGGGAAACCCAGGCGGGTTAAGATCCTGAGGAAGACCTAGGGTCAGATGGAAGGAGCAGGTAGAGGAGGATTTGAATTTGCTTGGTATTAGCAATTGTAAGAGGAAAGCGGCAAATAGAAAGGAATGGTCAAAAATCAGGAGGTCAAGGTCCTGCAAGGGCTGTAGTACCATGATGATGATGATGATAATGTACTTCAGTGATTCCCAACCCAAGAGCTATGATAGAATGTTAAATTTTTAAATTTTTCAATAGAATGAAATTCTGCCTTAAAATACTTTTGGAGGGGGAAAAAATTAAAAAATTCCAAGTTTTTTGATTAAATAAAGCCTATAATTCAATATATACTTTATTTGGCTACATGATACTCCTTGAAACAATTTCTATAGTTTGTTAGACAAAAATGTCAGTTACAAATTGTGTATTTCTTTATTAGAACTGCTTTTATCAGTTTTGCACCTCTTTCTCTGACTGTGTTATATAGCTTTTTACTTCCCTTACAATATATTAACCTCTTTAATTACTTAATTATATAATTTACTATTTATATTTACCTTAATTTATACTTTAAGTTATTTACATTTCATTTCTTCTAGATTCTCACACAAGATTATTTATTTATAATTATTAACTATTATTATTCTAAGTTATTATTTATATTTATTTTTAACCTGTGATCGTATAGTATTTTGAAATCAATAAAGTTTACTTTTAATAATTTTTATTTTCTTTGTTTACTATTTTTATTTACTTACAGCTTGGTCTGTGCTCAACTATGATACACCTTTTAAAAACCTTCAACATCATAAACATCCAGAAATACCACTTACCTTTAAATGGTTAAATAGCACAGCCAACAACAAGTCAAGAATGCCACTCAATATTAAATTTAAAAATTAACTTTTATTTTTCAACAATTAAAATTTAGATTCTCTAAACAAACCTTGACCCGTAGTGGTCAAGGAAAAACAAAAGGTACATTGCGTTATTAAAATTCAATTAAAATAACCCAGGAAACAGAATCCACTCTGGTCTGAAGACCAGAGCTTGGTCTGCCTGAGGAGCTGTCCACCACCAAAAATTATGATAGGAATTAATTTAAAAATATAAAAACCAATACATATTGTAATTGATAAAACTTTCAACATATCTTCAAAAGGAAACAAAACATCTTAAAAGGGGTAGAAATTCCAACGTTACATAAGCCCAAGGCTCTACACTTCACAAGCTGAATCCTTACAAAGAGTAAACAGAAAACCCTGTTTTACTATTTATTTACTGCTTGAAATTTCTCTCATAGAGAAATATTTAAAAAACACTCTCACTTGATGTCAACACAACGCAACTTGAAAATTTTAATGACACGGTTGAAATCAAAACGCTTCTAGTTGGCCGGTAAAATAAAATACAGCTCTTCACTGCGGAGCTCTCGAGTGGGCCCGCAAAGCACTCGAGGAACACTGAAAAATGTGGAGAGGGATCACTGATGCACTTAACACTGGAATTGGCCGGCAATAAGGACAGTAGGTATCATGGGAATTCTGAAGCATGAAAGGCTTCCCAAAAACATTGTTGTTGGACAATCTTTGTTGGCATGACGATTGATGATGGATCACTGGCCGATTTTTCTCAACTTTGTATTCAGTAACTAATGGAACATCCGGTGACAAAGATAGCTGAACTTGTGCAGAAACAGAATCGCCGCAATATCGTAATTTGACGTAGTTCCCTGCAAATGCGCTGAACTCAGAAGCAGGTATTTTTTACTAATACACTGTAGCCAGTTTCAGGAATGCCAAGATGCTCAGTATCTAAATTCATAAGCTACCGGCGACCCGGGGCGTGAGCCCCAGGCTCGGCTCTTAGAAATTTTATCAACCTCACTCGTCTGCTGCTCAGAATCGAACTCCCCCGGCAACACACGCTTGCCTTCCCAGGAGACGCCAAACTTGGCGAGCGAAACTCTGCGCTTCGCGCCGAGCGCCCACGCATACACTGCGGAAATCAAAACGCTGTTATGCCAAGAATCAAAAAAGGATAACTTCCGCTAAGGCGGCAACCACGAGCCGTGGTGACGCATGGTCACCGGACGCCGCGAGGCAACCCTACTGGCACCCCTCTGCAGGTGTTTACTGATAAGCGAGGGAAAGTCAAATTTCGTCTTAAAAAGTGCCTTTTTTATGCAGACTAGTGAATGAACTGAAATGAAGTTAACAGCTGAAAACGAAGATTATGAGGATTAACAAAAGATTATTTAACGTTTAAAGGCACATTGCGCACAATTTTGAATAATAAAAACATTAAAAAGATAACAAATTACGTTAAAGGGGAAATAAATCGCCGAAATATTCCAAAACAACAAATAAATTTAGAATTTTGAAGGGAAAGGGGAAAATAACGAATTTTAAGCTATTACAAATTTTGAACTATTAATTAAGTTTAGAACTGTAGAATCTCGGCATAACAACTGTATTACAATTGTATTTGTAAAGAGAAAGAGGGGATGTGCAAACATTAAATTCACATTTAGGCGAACCCGCATTTCTGATTTATTCCAAAGCACTTGGCACTTTACAAATCATACATCGTTGCACAGAACATCAAATTTCATACAAGGGAAGAAAGATTGATCAGATGATATGTAGAATGGCACCTTGTTTGTTTACTGAAGTAACATTAAAAGTGACGTCAAAACCCAATACAAACTACTGATTTATTGCGTTGTGCTACTCACTACACTACTTATTTTTAAAAGTAGCATGTTACACTACAAACCAGTGGCATAGTGCCCATTGAGGCTCAGAAGCTAAGCCTCCTCTGTTTCTAATCTAATTTAAAAATACTTTTATTTATTATATTTTTTATTATAACTTTGTGAATATATATGTCTTTTTTTAGAAAACTACTACACTTTACTTACTTAAAATAAGTATTTTTCCCATTAAAACATATCTAGAAGCTGAAATCATCTAGCTTTTACGATTCATTGCAAGAAGCATGGTATTGTCCCCACCCACCTGTTAAACTCCGCACTGGCTGATAAGCAAGAACTATAAGCTAGCTTACAGGAAGGCATGGCTATTTCTTCACCTATTTCAGCCTTTTATAAACAAAGTAATGACAGACAATGATTGGATATGGGATGTAACTTTTCATGAATGAAAATTTCTTGGGCAAGGCGAATGGATCTGCCATTTTGTGCCAAACATGGCTCTATTAATTAATCTTTACAGAAAAAAGCCATATATAATACTAAAAAATATGAATCATTTTCCACAAATAACCATGACATTCACCCAAATTTAAACAATATCAAGACAAGGAAACACACTAATAATGACTACCATTAAACTTAAGTAGTTTGTGAAGTAGACTTAGTCCCAGCAACAATACGGCGAAGCATCCGTTTGCATATTTGTGAGTTTTAGAAAGAATTAATCTGATTTCCTTTAAAAATCATGTTACAGGAGAATCTCAAACAAAAGTCATTGATAATTTCCTAGTGGATTTTTAGCATATATATAAGATATTTTTAAGTTTTTATTTTTAAAGTACAGTATTTGTAAACAATTAATATACAAAATTGTTTAAGTACATTGTTGACTACAGTGTTCTCACCCGTTTTCAGTGCACTCCTTTGAATTGCTTTATTTCGTTAGTTCTAGCTGTTTATATTTATATAACTGATATATTTTTTCTATTAATTGCTAATAATATTCTAATATATTTCTACTTCATAGGCACCTGTAAAACTTTTTACAGAGGGGGGAGGGCAAACTCAAGCCCATGATGTACAACATTGACAGGCCTGATGCTTGCCTTTGTTATATTAATGTCCAAGGGGGAGTGTGCCCCCCCCCCCTTACATCCCCTATGGGTGATCATAACTTCATATTTAATAAAATGATTGCAAAAGTTCATTTAATTTAGAAATAAGAAAACGTTTAAAATGTTATATCTTGTATTCATCTTACATAGGTAACATTTTAAAGTCTTGTGCAGTTCATCCACTCTTTGCAGTTTTATTTGTTGTTGTTTCTAATCCCCGTGGTGAAGGAAAGCCTTACACCATGTCCACTAGACCCCTGGTCCCATGGTGAAGGGTAATATGCAGCTTCACTTTATTGAGGCTCCCCAAGAGCAGAAGACTGACTAAACCTCGACATCACAATATCCATGCCCGCTGGAGGGATTCGAACCCACAACCCGGCAATCGAGCGATCAGATGGAAATGCGTGCCCCTGACCGCTCGACCACAGCATCGGCGCAGTTTTATTTAAAATTATTTTATCTTATTCACCAATAAATAAAACTTATGAAAATGTGAATTCCAATATAAATTTCACTTGTAATACCAAATTTTCAGCATTCCCAGTCAAAAATCTCATGCTACACTATTGCTACAAGCTATGACAAAAAGTAGTGACTACTGTAGTTTCGCTATTTGTAGAGCGCTACTCTTTTCCAACCATTGCCCATGATTATGAATTGAATATTTATAAAATGTAGGTTGCGTGCATAGCTGAGTTTCTGAATGCAACATTTCTGAAACAAATTGAGTTATTCAAAGGAAATTTAATGTGATTACTAGAATTAGTGAATACCAGAACTCTACCAATCTTATAATATATATAATATATATATTATATATATATATATTATATATATATAATATATATAATATATATATATATTATATATAATATATAATATATATAATATATATATATATTATATATATATTATATATATAATATATAAAGAAATTGCAAGATTCAAAGGGTCAATGTCAAACCTATAATCATTTTTAATATAATTTTACAATAGAATGATGCATGCATATAGCAAAAATTTTCCCTGATTTCTGTATTATAAAAAGTTATTTGTTAGGAAACAAGGTTTTTCAAGTTAAAGCTCCTAACAAGCTGGAAATACATACAATTTACCCATTGTGTGCTCTATCCCCATAGGTATTCTAAACAGCACATATCACAAAATGCTTTATTTTTAATAGAGCTCATTAGTAGCAAATAGCCAAAAAAATTGAACTGAAAGCAAGAAAACCTGTTTTATGTTAGTATTTGTAGTGATTGTAAAAGTCAGACATACTCTGCTAATGTTGAGTTAACATACATTTCCAGTTGCCAGTACACTTAATTGACATTATTTTTGTTAAGCTGTAACAACAGCAAAACTGATCTAGCAGTGATTTCCTTCTTGCACTAAGAGCATGATTCTATAATTTTTATATTTAGACAATTTTCCTACTTTTGAATTCATGGTAAAAAAAATCATTTGATACTGGTTGATTGTTATTTTAATGTTATGTATATATTATGTATATATTATATGTTATGTATATAATGTTATGTATAATGTTAAGTACATATTTTGAATGTTATATATTAATTTTTATTATGACAATTACATGCATATGTAATGTGTTAATTTATGCATGTATGTACGCATGCAAGTATTTTCTTGCCAAATGCTTACTAGAAAAGTTTTCCAAGTTTGTGAATGCTCATGGAAAGTAAAAGGATGCACTACACAATCCCAGGAAAAAAAAAGGACAAATTCACTACCTGAAGTTATATCAGTGTTAATATTTAATAGAAAACAAACTACAGAATTTTTTTTCACTTAGCCATTTAAGCACAAATTTTAAAATTTTGATACACTATAGAGAAAAGTATTATTTTTATTACCTTAAGTCTCCTTTCATTTGCCGAATGAATGTCTTCATCATTTTTTAGCAAAAATGTATTAGAGGCCCATTCATTTGCTACCTATAAACATAATTAATAAAATATCAAAATTTTTATAAAGAATAAAAAATAAAATAAAATATAGGAAAAAATGGTAGATGATAATTACTAAAACAAATTTTTTCTTTTAAAAGACAATTTTTGCAAATAAGATGACAAAATGTTCATATTTTGGCCAAAAAATGGCCAACCTTTAAGATACTATTTCTCCAGATCCAAGAGGTAATTAAAAACAGATTGATTTCAAATTTGTATTTAGCCTGGTCAAAATAGTATACATGGATTTTTTCAGTATTCGGGGTTGCATTCCATGCTGACATACTGACTATTAGCACTATTATAATAATCCTGTTATAATGTTACTATTATACTGCACTATTATAATGTTAACCATTTATTATAAAATGCAGATAAGTTTTAGAAATATAATTGCTATTGCTGCAGTGAAAGAAATACTGTATATACACTATACAATATTAGCCGTTATAACAATTTAGCAGAATTGTTATGACAAAAGAGGCTGAGTTTTTTTGCAGTTGAAAATATTTCAAGATCAGAGTTTTCCCCTTCTTACATTTGAAAACCTGTTTCTCCATAATTACAAAATCGGTGCTCACAAACCACAATGTTTCTTCTGTGTTTCTATAATATTATGTAAAACATATGCATTTCATTTAATATAGGATTAATGGTGCTTAAGCCTGAGCAAATAGAAAGGCCCCAAAGACTAAGGTTCTTAAAGTTTTCTTTCTATGCATTACATAAAAATGTTACATAAAAGTGGTTAAAAAAAGTTTGATAAGTGGTAATAAAATAAAAAATAAAATCTGATGTGGGCAACACATGACTTTCCTTATATAATGCAATGAATTTACTACTTTTACAGTTAAAAAAAATGTTATTCTTATAGTAGATAGTTATATTCTTTCCAAGATATTACATTTTCTTCAATTAGTCATCATTTTCGTTGATTTAGCATCATTTTTATCCATTTGGTGAGATTTTCATTAATTTGACAACATTTAAAAATTTCACCAAGTTGACAACATTCCACTAAATTCGTCACCAAAATCTTGCCAAGTGTTATGGATGGAGAAATAAGTTATTCTTATAGCAGATAAATGAGCAGATAAATGACTATTGGCATTCAAATACAAAAGTATTACTCAAAGTATCTTTTCTCGTGAATGGAACAAGTTAGATCCATGAGAATGTCACCAAATTTATCGCATGATATTACATATGAAAAGTAAACATGTTTCTCAACAGTTAACATTTTTTTTTAATTTATGGGATTTTTTTTGATAAATTTATTTGAAAATTGTGCAATATCTTTAGAGCGGTTCATGCTAGTGTTCTAAAGTTTATGTTAATTGTTTTCTAAGGAAAAATTACATAAGAAATGTCTATTTGCATAACTTTATTAAAGGTTTTGATTTTTTAATGATTTTTTCAAAATTTCACTCGAAAATTTAGGGGGGGGGGGGGGGGGTCTGAACATTTGATTGCGTTTTAAAACAATAAGCTTCCAGTATTCATGGATTGTGATTTTTGTACCAAATTTCATTCAAATTGTTCCATTCGTTTGTGAGATATCCTCTCCACAGACTGACTGACACACACACACACACAGACACCACCTCAAAAATGTTCGATTCATGATCAGGGATGCTTGAAACATGCTCGCTCTTCGAAAACTCGAATTCTCGATCCCGTCAAAATACTTTCCTTATACATTATGCATATAAGGAAAGTAAAAATCGAATAAAGTATTAACTACTGTGAAATATGTTTACTTTTTATATGGAATATTATGCGATAAATTTGTTAACATCATTCTTGTGGATCTAGTTAATTCCATTCACAAGCAAAGATACTCTGTAATAGTTTTGTATTTTGATGCCTAACAATTCATCAGCAGTAATTTATATACAATAAATGTTCATCCCTCTATCTGTCTGTAACATTTGGTGATAAATTTGAAGAATTCAGCTACTGATTTATCAAAATATCACAAAGGCTCCAGATTGATAAAAATATTGTCAAAATTGCAAAAATGATGCTAAATTAATGAAAATGCTGCCAAATTGATGGATTAATTATTAAAATATTTTAATATATGGACTATTATATTGCTTATTGCAGATATTATCAAAATTGCCAATTGCTAATTTAGAATTACATGAAATATAAATTAATTGGGTACTTTGAAATAGTTTTACATGTGTTGTTCTACAGAAAAGTGCCAAATGTACAATTCAACATTAAAAACACTGTACCATGGATCATATATATCATTGTTTCACTGTGAAAGAAGTAAATTCATTGCAATATATAGGGAAAGTCATGTGCTGCCTACATCAGATTTTTTAGGTTATATATCTAGACATTATATAAAAATAAGAAATTTGACTCAAACTGCTGTCTGAATTAATCAACAAAAGTTTATACAAAGTATCAACTGGAAAGACTAAAAAGAGCCTTCTATATTAGGATAAAGAGAGCAACCATACTAGCAAAAGGCTGACATATGTGAACAGACATGTTCTTGCCTACTGCTGACGTGGTTGCTCTGTTTTTCTATCCTGACGAAAATGCTCTTTTTGGCTTTTAAAACCAGTTGATACTTTTAAAAGTTTTTTATTCTGTATTAAAAAAAAGTATTTCTTTTAGCATATTATATAAAAAGTTTGATTTTTTTAATTATAATTTTATTGGATGGGAGCATATTTTTCCTAAATTTTCTTGGCTCTTACCCATTTGGTCTACATCTGTGTATTGATGTGTTTTGTTGGTCTACATCTGTAAAAAAACTCATTTAAATTGTAAGAATTAAAAAAAAAATGCATTAATAAAAATTTCATATATCTGCATTGGCAATTTTAAGTATCGTATTTTGATTTTCCTATATACTGAAAGTAAAGAATGGTCCATGGTGTTGCCACGGTCAAACTAAATGAAAGCTGCCAGACACTTGTACACAAAGGAGATCACTTTTGTTGCCTTCATTTATGAGCTCTAGAAAAACAAAAGAAAACACTTCTACTCATCTTTTGTATGGAAATGAGACAAAACTGACATGAATTTCTATTGAATACAGGGAAATATATCCTAATTTATTGGAGTCCATGTAGCCTGTGATGGTTGTGTCACCAGTCTATGCTAATTGCTTCATGTAACAATGCTTTAAAAGGCCGTAATTCAGTGAGGATTTGAGAGGCGGTGCTTTCAGGGCTCTCTTTGTTCCAAAGGGCTTCCTGCAAGTTTAGTCCTGCTGATCAAACTCAATATTCTCAGAAAGTGAGGGTATGAAGTAACTACGCATGACACCCATCAGCTCTAATTGAGCAAAGCTCTTTGTGGTTTAATCGGTTATCACTTGCTTTTCTGAGTTGTGCTTTTAGTACCTCTTGGCATGTAACCACCCAGGACTTTGCATATAACTGAATGATATATGCATTCGTTTTCACCAATGACTTCATCTCTCTCCGTGAGTGTGTGTGTGTGGGTGGGTGGGGAGAGGGAGAGGAATACGAACATGTACAGTTTCTGATGCCTTCAGGTTATATATTACCAAATTCACTTCTTGTCCTGGATGGTCAGAAGAAAATGAAAATATGTTAAATTCGTAACAGCACATGTTTACAGTGTTTTGTTTAAAGAAAAATAAAATAAACTGCAAATAAGACTGTTCGGCATAAAAATCCTTTTCAAAATAATTTTGACAGATTTTCATTTGGATTGTACACAAATTCGAATTTGAAAATAAAATATTTATATCATCCACAATTTAAATGCCACCACTTAGTACACATTTTAATTAATATAGCAATTTTTTAATTTTTATTTTCTCATGTATTTGTGTAGAAAGATTGTTTTTCCAAAAATTTTTGAATTCAAGATATAAACATATAAACACATGTGAAAGTCTCAAATTCATTTCAATCTGCATTTTATTTCTAAAACACTGCACATTCTGTCTCTGGTATTTAAGCAGCTCAAAAGGGGAATGGCACCTTTTGGGGAGATTTCAAAGCTCCTTTAGGATTAAAATATCAATTATATTTTACCTTTTATATTAAAACAATGTCTTAATAATAAAACCTTCTACATTTGAAAAAAGTCTAAGATTTTTAAAAATGAAGTGGTATGATAACATGACAGTTAAGTCAGGGGGGGGGGGGGCAGAAGATAAAGGAGGCGCAATATAAAGCCCTGACCACACTACCAGCCCGGAGACTTATGGTAGCTAATTGTGTGGCCGGTGAGAAGGGGTGAGTGTGAAACCAAACCAAGTTCCGTGATGGAATTTACTGCAAACAAACTTTTTTTTATTCTAAAATCCAAACAATCAATACTAATGTATGTACTTAATTTAGTGGTGGTTTAATATAAGTTTTTAATTTAGCGGTTCTTAGTGTCAAAATTTGGACATTTTTAATACACCTCTATATTTTCAAACTCAATCTTTTCAGAATGGAACTGAAAGTGCAAAAATTTGTTTATGATTTCTCTTGTTTTCGTAACTCTGTTTGTATGTTTGTAATTAAGAGTCATAACATGATACTATTGAATCCGACAAAAATATTAAACAAATGTTTGCTTACATATATCTGGCATGAAAATGTATTTTTCTGCACCCCTCTGCTTTATTACGGTGAAGTTTGTATGACATAGTGAAGTAATTAAAGCACGAAATTTTATGTGATGAAAGTAACATTTTCAAATTGAGACTTCAGATTTAGCCCTTTGAACTAATTAACATATTGCATAATTTGTTTGAATTCGAAGATTATTTTCATGGTCAACAATAGCAGACTAGAAATTGCGAAGAAAAAATCTGCTAAACATCTGTCTGAACATCTGTAAAGCGCTTGAAATCACTGACAATTTTGTTTGCTAAAATCTTATGAAATTTTTCCTATTTTTCATTTTTATTTAGAAGATTTTTTTTAGAATTATCATGGTTGATTTTTGGCTGATCATAAAATTAATGTAAATTTAGCAAAAAATGAAGTTTTTGTTGCATTTTGTAGCAGGCAAGTGTAATTGGTTCAGGCAAACAGATCCTGCTGACACTATTTGCAAACATATGATATATTGGGGCTTTCCTCCAAAATCTATAAACAAAAATTCTTTTTCTCATCTTTCATTGAACTTTGTGTGAGGCTTTGTGTGAGGCGCAATGTTTTCACTCGCCAATTTTGGTGGTTCTTGGAAACCGAGAATTCTGTTGGAGGCATTCGATTCCTGGCTACAGAGGGTGAAGGTTGTCTGAGTTGCTGTTGAAAATTACGGGAAGGGATGGAGCCCGCAGCAACGATGCTTTTCTGTTGAATAATCGGCGTTTTGGCTGGTCTTGTTTAAATGCTTCAAGGTATCTTATCATCTGAAATCTGTTCAAATTTACATCGTCCGATGATCCAGTTATCCTTTCAATGTCAAGTGTTCAGTGTGACATCAGCAAGCATTGTGTTTCCAAGTGGCGACTGTTCTACTGTGACCTGAGTGGTCGGGAAATTCCTATCGCCCATGCCCCAGTGGGAAGCTGTCACTGTAAAGTGCTCCTCAAGTGTTGGTGTACTGCATTTCAAATTCATATATTTGGTGGTAGTGCACTCTCAGCAAGTTTGTTCAAGTTTTAGTGTTCCACTAATCCATATCTTTAAAATCACACTTACCCTCATCTAGGGGTGCGGTAGCCCAGTGGTTGGTGCACGGGAGTTGCACTCGGTAGGTCTAGGTTCGATCCCCGCTGCTTCAAAACTGCCGCTATGTTCAAGTGGAGTATGATCACATAAAACATGTGGGTCCATAAGTCCTTCCAAGAGGTTGGTGGTAGGGGAAGGAGGGTACGGTCCCTGTGGATGCCTCCCCCACTGGGTTCCGGTCTAAATTGGATGGCACTTTCCGGCTGTCCAAACAGTTACGTTACACCTTTCTGGTAGGTCGGACAGTCTGGGTCTCAACAACAACTTACCCCCACCTTCACATTATACTGCTGCTTTCCCAATTATTCATTCCTGGTGATGCCATCTACTGTTGGAAGAGAGAACATTCGCTGTCCACAAATGATCTCCCTCATTTATCACCCTTTAAGTTCTAAATTTTATACATGCCCTGTAGGCAGTAATACAAGAACTGTGGTTTTAAATGTTTTACTCTGAATACTGTCATTTTACACTTTTATTTTTCAAACGTTGAAATTTTTACATTTTTTTTTAGTTGATTTGTTTTCTTTTGAGTTTAGAACATGTACGATGGTAATTTTTACAATTTATTACTTGTTTTCACGATTTTGAGTTAACATTTAATGTTGGTGTACAGTCCCTGGCAGACCAAACTCTGGTCTTCAGATTAGAGTGAATTCTGAATCTGGGTTTTAAAATTTGAGTTCTGGCTTTTTATTGAGTTCTGGGTATTTAAATTGTAAACTAGGTTTATTTTTAATTGTTTAACTGGGGTTTTAATTATCCTTTACTTTTGCAATGTACTAAATTAATCACTATACAATTTTTTTAAGATTAACAATGTGGAAGATGTTTTTTTGAAGTAACTTCTTTTGTTTGTTTTTGTCCTTAAGTTAAAATGTTTGTTAATAAATAAAGTTTCATTTAACATAATTGAGTTGTGTTCCCTTTGTGGCTCTGCAATAAATTAATTAGGTTTAAAGACTATGCAATTTCTATGTAGGTATCAAAGGTAGGTGAAATTATTTTGGAATTGGTTTGTTGTTGTATGTATATTCTAAGGGGTGTTGTGCACAGGCCAAATAGTAGGAATACGAATTAGAATAAAAGAAACAGTATTTAATTTAGTAAAAGTAACTTTATTAAACAGAAACTAAATGATCAGGCCAAATCTAAATCTAACTTATGAAAACTTTAATTAAATAGAATAAGTAAATAAAAATAAATAATCTTCAAAGAAAGCATAAGTCATTTCCAGCACAACACTTTTTTTCCTCTTGCTCAAAGTACTTAATCTCATGATACTTCTGATACACACTTTGCTCTTACGCCTGTTGTTATTGTTGAAACCCAAACCATCCGACCTACCAGAAAGGTTACCGACTGATTTGACCCTAAGACGAACAAAACGGTTGAAAATTATTTTGGAAACAGAAGCAAGAAAGTTGAAAAAGGAGAAAGCAGCAGAGAATGCTTTTGTTGTTCTCCAAGTGCATGGCTACAGTTTTCAATAAAATGGAAACAATGGAGATGAAAGATGTGGTGAGAAATGAAATTTGTTGAATATAATATGTATTATCTACTACTGTTACTAACTACTGGATATTGATTAAAAATTTTCAATTTATATGAATAAAATTGCAAATTTGTCTATATATATGTTTATATGCCTGTGTGTCTGTCTCATCATCTGTGTGTTTGTCTCATCATTGGCTGTACCAAATTTCATGAAATTTTGAGAGCAGCTATGAAATAGCCCCATTGAAATTTAGTCCATGTTTTACATTTCTAGGATCAGGGGTTGTCTAGATATTAATAAAAAAATGAAACATCTATAGAGATAGCATTATACAAATATATTTTCTGCAAATTTATTTGAAAATTATATAGTGTTGCTTAGCAACGGAATGAAATCCAATGTATTTATGAGGCAGATTAATTTTATTAAATCTTTTTAGATTTAAATAATATTTATTTTTACGTAGAATTCTTTATTATTGTAATTATATTTTTTACAGGATTATATCAATTATGGCTTTTGGATTTAAAGATTACAGGAATTGTTGGCATTTTCAATTTTTTATGTCATCTGTTTTATTCTGGCAAAGATTTTTTAAAACTCATATTATAGTATAGATATCTATATGTACTAATTCCCAAGTGTCCATCTGTCTGTCCATACATCACACTTTTTTTTGGCACTTCCCAAATAGATAGATTCCTGCAATTTGATACACAGGTTGCTCGTTTGATAAAAAACCCTGGAAAAATCGTATTTTTAAAAAATGTTCTGTAGAGGGGTTGCTCCACATCAAAACATTCGAAAAGTGAAATAATAAGAAAGCATACTTTGCAATGAGATAGAAACTTCACATTTGGAGGTATGAGTCAATTGTTCGAAAGGAAGAAAGTGTGCAATTTCAGATTTCTAATATTTAATACTTTATAGGATGCCGTACTCCCAAATGTTCGATTTGACAAATAAATGAGAAATGCCTGCTTTAAAATTTGATAGAGGCTTAAAATTTGGTATATGGGCTAAACATTTGATGAAAGCACCCAAGACAAGGATAGCTTCTTAAAAATGTTCATTTAAGGGGGGTGTTCCAGAGAAAAATATTCGAAAGGTGAAACGATAAAAAAACATGCTTCAGGATGAGATTGAGATTTTAATTTTGGTGTGCGGGAAGATAGTTCAGAAGGAAGAAAGCATGTAATTTTAGTTTTCCAAAATTTTCCTCTTTAGAGGGTGTCGCACATCAAAATGTTTGATTTTCCGATTAAATGAGAAACATTGCCTTTAAAATGTGATAAAGGCTTGATATTTGGTATATGTGCCTATCATATGATAAAAATCCCAAAAAGAATAGTTTTTCAAAAATGTTCATTTAAAGGGGTGGGTACCCCAAAGAAAAATATTCGAAAGGTGAAATAATAGAAGAATCATGCTTCATGATGTGATAAAGACTTCAAATTTGGTGCATGGGTAACTGTTCGATAAGAAGAAAGTGTGCAATTTCAGTTTTTCAATATTTTATACTTTAGGGGATGCGGCACATCAAAATGTTCGATTTGCCAAACAGATGAGAAACACCTGCTTTAAAATTTAACAGTGGTTTGAAATTTTGTATATGGGCTAATCATTTGATAAAAAAGGAAAAAAAAAAACCAAAGATGAATAGAGTTTTTTAAAAATGTTCATTTAAGGGGGTACAAAAAGCATTCAAAAGTTGAAATAATAAAACACCGTAAACAATTCACGTGTGAACAAATTGAAAAGGACCACTGGAAAAATCGAATTATTAAAAAATTCACATTATTTAGGGGGTTTCTTATTGTGATCATTGATTTTAAATGGATATTTGGCTAGTATCTTCTAATATATGGGTATATCTTTTAATCTACAGGAATGAAAATAGTATGGGTATATCTTCTAATGCAATTTTAGTGCTTTCATTTTGATATATATATTGATTTAACTTCATATTTTTTGTAAATTTGTTTACAAATGGGACCAGGATGTTTTATTCTTTAGATTTGCCTGTGAAGATAATTTTGTATAGAGAAAACAGAGATTCTTATACTTCATTTTAGGAGATTATTTCTTCATACTATATTTTATTTTAGGAATTAAATATTTTAATAGAATGTTTTGAATAGCAATGCAATTTAGAATACTATAGGAATGTGCACAAAATTGTGAATTTTAAGTTTCTTTATATTGTATATTCCATACAAACAAAAAAAAGGTATACTGTTAGTAGTATCTAAATTTTTTTAGCAAAATAATGTTACGGGCATCTACAAGTACAATCAAGTGTTACAGAAAGAGACATTGTCAGTTGGATCACATTGATATAGATAATCCATATTAGAAATTGAAGGGAAGTAAAAGAGGTACTTTGTAATCAAACTAAAACTTTATTTCAGTCATTCTGATAAGTATTCATTATATATTTCATTGTAATGTTATTCTAAATTGCAACTATATAATGAAATTACACTATATTTCAAAGGAAAACTGCACAATATCAATATTGTGTCAGCTGAGAATCAACATCAAACCCTTGTTATTCTGAAATATTTAAATCAGTATTTCTGCACATGAATGAATGTAAAATAAAAAGACAAATTTGAATCTGTAGGAAAAGCTGTGTTGGTCACATCAGGACATTTAATTAGATCTAATCAAGGTTAAATTTCAACAATTGGCTTATGTATTCAGCAAAAAACACTAAAATGATAAATTTTAAAAGCAGAAAAAACAAAATTTTACCTTAGTTAAACCAAGGGTCAACTGAGCACTTTCCTCTGCAGATACTAATCCACATTTTTCCAAAGCTTTAACATAAGCTAAACTGCCCTGCATCAGAAATTGAAACATTTATTTTATGAAGAAAAATAAAATTCTTATATAACAAACATAAATTAGTCTTTTTTAATTAGAAAAATTTGATGTGAGCAATACATGGCAATCTCTATATAATGCAATGAATTTACTTATTCCACAGTGAAAAAATGATGTAAAAGATCTATATTTTGAATGTTGAATTGCACACATTTGGAGCTTTTTCAGATGACAACATTTAAAACTATATAGAAGTTTTTAATTAAATTATATTTCACACAACTCTACACAGACAATTATCAATATTGATAGCATCAGCAATAAGCAATTAGAGTCCATATATTAAAAAATGTTAATAATTAATTCATCAATTTGGCATAATTTTCATTAACTTTGTAATTTTTAGCAATTTTAATGATATCTTCATCAATTGCCAAATTGGTGATATTTTGCTAAATGAGTCACCAAGTTGACTAACTTGATCACCAAATGTTACAGATAAATGGAGAGAAGAGCATTTCTTATATATACATGACTGCTGCTGAATTATTAAGCATCAAAATACAAAACTATTACATGAAGTATTTTCTTTTGCAAATGGAACAAACAAGATCCACGAGAATGATGCTAACAAATTTATCATATAATATTACATATGAGAAGTGAACATATTTCATAATAGTTAATACTTTAATTTTATGCGATTTTCTTGATAAATTTATTTGGAAAAAGTGCAATATCTTGCAAACAGTTGATACTAGTGTTCTAAAATATGAGTCAATCATTTTCTAATAAAAAAAAATTACATAAGAAATGATTAATTATGTAACAACATTGAAAATTCTGAATTTTTTCAAAAAGACAGTCAAAAATTTGGGGGGTCTTAAGAATGTTCGATTGCATTTAAAATCAATAACTTCACGTATTCACCAATTGTAATTATTGTACCTAATTTCATTTGAAATTCTCCATTTGTTCATGAGATATAGTCTCCACAGAAGCACGGATATACACAAACATCACCTTAAAAACGATCGATTTGAGTTCAGTCGATTTGAGTTATGCTTGAAACATGTTCTTCTGTCGAAAACTCAAATTTGAGACTCTGTCATAATACTTTCCTTATATACTACTTTTTAAGAAGCCAATCAAAAATTTGGAGGGGTCTTTTGAATGTTCGATTGCGTTTAAAATCAATAAATCCTGTATTCATCAATTGTAATTTTTGTACCAAATTTCATTTAAAAATTTGTTCATGAGATGTAGTCTTCACAGACTCATGCTCTTCCATCAAAAATTCAAATTTGAATTTTCGACACTGTCACAATATTTTCCCTATACATTATACTATGTATACAGGGTAAGTAATTACAAAGCTGTGTATGAATTTTTAATTTTCTTTAAACTAGAAACTTTTAAAGAAGATCGAAAATATAAAGAACCACTGGTTTTTTTATACATATTCCTGGCCACCGGAAAAATTTAAAATTATTGTAACAGTGAGATTGGAGCTTCTGCCAATCAATTTTCAAAATATCTTGATATTGTGAAAGACAACATAGATGAACTACTTAGCGAGTAATAAGAGTTCAAATTCAAAAAAGTCATCCATTAAATATGCTGCTGCAAAAATTGTTGATTCTAAAAGGAAACTTGCCATATTAAGAAAAGATTCTTAGTATTGTGACAACAATACATGTTTCAACTGCATCTTGTGAACAAGGGTTCAGTATAATAAGTGGTAATGTACAATGAAATAAATACAAACTGTGAACACAGCTTTTAGTGTAAAACTTATATAACTTTATGATGATATCTTTTAATAATCCCTTGACTTTGATATCTTTAAATAATCACTTAACTTGGTCTTTAAAAAAAAAGGGGGTTATTGTTGTTGAGACCCAGATCCTCCGACCTACCAGAGAGGTATAAGGTAACCGTTTGGAGGGCCGGGAAGTGCCACCCAATTTAGACCGGAACCCAGTGGGGGAGGCATCCACAGGGACCGTACCCTCCTTCTCCTACCACCAACCTCTCGGAAGGACTTACAGACCCACATGTTTAACGTGATTGTACTCCGCATGAACACGGCAGCAGTTGTGGCAGTGTGCAAACCACTGGGCTACCGCGCCCGAAATGTGCCAACAGCATGCAGGTAGGGACTATTTCTTTTTTATTGAAAGTGTAATTACTTGAGCCATGAAGCTAAAGATAACCCTCCTCCTTTGTCAGGTAGGTGATAATTGACAAAGGAAGATAATAAGATGCAATGTCCTGCCCACCTGTTTTGAATTATTTGGCTGGACAAAGGCAAGGTTTATTGATATAACAGGTTGGTCCATCTGAGGAGAGTGGATCTGCCAACAGAAAGGGGAGAAAGGTTAGGACGCTAGAGTTGTGAGGGGTTATTTCCTTTTTTTCGTGTGGATCTTATGTGAGTGATAATTGTAAATCATATTTAAACTTATTATTTTCTGTATTTTTGGCAAAATTGTTGTATTTATAAAGTATGATGCCATGCTGTGCATTTGACACAATAATGAGGAAACTTTCAATGTTTGGTTTCATAGGATTCCGCAAATCAAAATGTAATAAGTTGCATGGATGCCCTTGTGCAATTCCTTTATTTGTTGCCACAGCACAGATTAAAAATCTGATGTGGGCAGTATATGATTACATATAATGCAATGAATTTACTTCTTTCACAACAAAATAATGCTCGGCTATCCAAAAAGCTGCTTTATATCCTAGGATGAGTTGGACGGTCTGGGTCTTCAACAACAAAATTATGGTGTACAAGATCCACGGAATGATGATTTTGGCAAATTGGGTGCTTTTGACAACTTACAAGTTCAAACGAATGACCTACACATACTCATTTGCAGTGTCGGGTGGTGGTATGTTGCTTTAGGCAAATGCTATTCAATTTTGGGATATAAAAACAAGAGAAAAAAAATATTATTATAAAACACTTATTACTATCATTAGATTTATTCATATGCAAATTCTAAATTTCTAATTTTCTTTGTAAACACATTAATGACATTTTTGTGGAAACTAGGGTTTTTTCTCAGATTTGTCAGAAGTTCTGTTTTCCTCATATTTGAAGAAAACCTTTTAGGATACAACAAAAGTTTGTATCTGCAGGCAGGGCCCCCACAAAGGGGGGGTCAGTTGGGGTTGTTGTACCGGGGCCCGGCGAACGATAGGGGCCCGTGAAAAAATATTTTTTCAACATTATTTGTGCATATGAATTTGTAACAAAAAATATTTTATGATATAATATCGCATATTTTACGCAAGTTCTTTAAAACAATAAAAAAAAAATCCAAAGAATTGTACAAATTAAGCACATGATACGTTAAGCAACATGTGACACGTTTTATTTCTTTGATTCCATGTGTTTCAAAAAAAGGGGAAAAAAGACATCGTCCGTAACGTACAAAGAATACGCTATCCCATCAACAAAGGATCAGCAAATCCGGTAAGAAAATGATAGATAATAGTACTCCACATAAATTGCCCAGCTTTGAAGGGTTGGCTACAAAGCATTTCCCAGGGTAATAAAAGTAACTTTTTTCTATTTAGCTTCGAAAATTTGCAAGCATTGAACTGATAAAATAAATGCCTTTACAACAAGAAAAGAAAAGCCTTCCACATCTCCTTGTGCAGAGGGAGTTTTTTTCACTCCCATACACATGAGATAAGATCATGTGAATGGCCAGTTGACCTAAAGCAATTAACACATCAGGGGGTCCAGGTCCAGTCTACAGTCTACCGACAATATCTGCGCTCTTTTGTAGCAGAAAATTCTGGGTATTTGGCAATGGATCGGATGACCCTATTTCCAGCTCTCAAGTTCTGTAGTAGATGCCTGAAGGAAGAGTGTTGTATTTCATCCTGGGGAAACCAAGTGGTTAGCATTGAAGACCTTTTGTCTAGCAAAATGTCCCTAAGCAATGTAGCAATGTTCATCTGAGTGGATCCTCTAGAAACGAATAGATACCTCGGCCTAATCCGATGAAACTGTGTTTTCATTTGAAGATTTTGTAACTCGTATAAATTCTTCAATATTTGTAATTAATGGAAAAAAATTTTGCACAGGGGTCTGATATTAAGGTTTGTTTGAATTCTTATATTTTTTTCAATATTAGTTTTAATTGCCTTAAAAATATTGATCTTAGAATTAATGTTATTTATTTTATCAGAATACTATATAGTTCTGTAAAATTAATCTATACATTTAAAATTTATATAAAACTTTTAGATGAATTTACTCATTGAGAATATCCCTGAAAACGTACAAACCAGTAATTTATTAATATATATGAGTACAACACGGATTGAAATAATGAAACAGAATGTCGTAGGATTATTTCAATCGTGTAAATAATCAGAATCCTATTAATTTTCAGTGAGGTCGGACCGGGAGAAGGCTTTTTCAATTATTTATTCTTAAAATTGAAAAGACATGCAAAATATTCATGTTACCAATATATGTACAGAAAGGGCCGTTTAATATGGAATTTATTTTTATATAAAAATGCAAATGACATCATTTATAGAATGTTCCATCATCCAGATATTGCATGTTAATTTATCTAAGTTTAAAAAATTATAAAAATGTTAAATATGGTATTTATTACCAATTGGGTGGTTAATTTAAGTACTTTTAACCAGAAATGAATTGAAAATATATTTAGGATTTATCCTAAACCACTTTTGAGGTATTAGAAATATTACTTTTTCTACAACGAGCGTGATACCTCTCAAAATAATTAAATAATTCCCATGCGATTAGGTATACTTATTTTAATCAGTGTCAGCATAAGACCTATTTATTTTCAATGAGTTTGCGTCATAAAGAAGTGCTGTTTTTTTATTGCTTATGGATATCATAATATTTTCATTTGCTGAGAAGTTTTTTGTTAGATACATCAGATGTTTTAGTTACTGGGGCTGTGCATAATTTTTTTGTTCTCTGAGTAGTAAATAATACAATTAAAATTTACAGAAAATTTGTAGATTCTTTCAAATTATCAAATAACTCAAGAAATTTTTTGCAACTGATGTATTGTTGAACCTATCATACTACTGTAGAGGGCAGGAATAATGAAAATTAATCATACCAGAAGGCCGTAAGATGCAGATAGGTCATTTTTCTTTGCCCATGCACATTTATATAGTACTACAAATAATTACTCAGAGTTGCCCGGGTCCTAGATAAGCTTCCGCTAGTTAAATAATACATGCAGATAAAAACCACTCAATTTGCAAATCGCTTCCTTCTTTTGTTCCGCAACCGTGGAAAGCAGAAAAAAAAAATAAATAAAAGAAACAAAATGAAATCATTTCTCTAGGCGAGAAGACTTAAACATCGTGAGTTCCAAGGCTTTGAGGGGCATGCTCACAAATGTCCACCGGGGAGAAAAATAGTATACACATTTCATTAACGATATCTACAATTTTAAATTTTATGCGTTTGTAAAAACTCCCAGCAAATAAAATAATGTAGTAATTAAAAATATTTCCGTTAGAATACGAGGATATACACACATATTTAAGTATCAAATATTCTAAAATATACAAATTTCGATGTATTTATAAAAAATCCAATGTGGGCAGCACATGAATTTCCTTATATAATGCAATGAATTTACTACTTTTACAGTAAAAAAAAAAATAGATTATTATTATAGTAGATATTTATATTTTTTCCAAGATATTGAATTTTCGTCAATGAGTCATCATTTTCATTGATTTAGTGTCATTTTTATCCATTTGGCAAGTTTTTCGTTAATTTAGCAACATTGAAGAAAGTCGCCAAGTTAGCGACATCTCACCAAATTCGTCGCCAAGGTCTTTCCAAGCGTTATGGACAGATAAATAAATTATTCTTACAACAGATAAATGACGATTGGCGTTCAAATACAAAAGTATTACTCAAAGTATCTTTTTTCATGAATGAAACGAGCTAGATCCACGAGAATGATGTCACAAATTTATCGCATGGTATTACATATGAAAAGTGAGCATGTTTCTCAATAAGAAATATTTTGTTTTTATTTTATATGATTTTTTTATATATTTTTTTAAAAATCTGCAATATCTCGAGAACGGTTCATGTTAGCGTTCTAAAATTTATGTCAATCGTTTTCTAATGAAAAATTACATACGAAATGTTTCTTTGCGTAACTTTATTAGAAGATTTGAGTTTTTGACGATTTTTTTAATATTTCACTCGAAAATTTAGGGGGTTCTGAATATTCAATTGCGTATAAAAACTATAGATTTCCAGTGTTTACGGATTGTAATTTTTGTACCAAATTTCATTCGAATCGGTCCATTCGTTCGTCAGTTATCATCTCCACAGACTCACTGACACACACACACACATCACTTCAAAAATGTTCGATTCGTGATAAGGGATGCTTGAAACGTGCTCTTCCGTTGAAAACTCGAATTCGAATTTTCGACCCCGTCACAATACTTTCCTTATATAGTATTGTATATAAGGAAAGTAATAAAATAAATTTAAAGGAATTGTCCTACGGATTCGGTTCAAACATTGTTAGAAAAAACGTTTTGCGATCTTTCCGATGGTGTCAAAATAGAAACTCTGCAATAACATTTTCGATCGATAAGGAACTGATTTTTGTGAACATCGCTCAAAATCGTGATTCAATATAAAATAACTAAAAACTAATATAAATTAAAAACAATTCATTGAGTAGAATTCGTCGAAACGTCTTGAAGCGCCTCTGTACCATATTCCATCGCTGTGCGCAGCTTAGATTTCTCGCTACAGACTACACACATGCTTTCTTATATTAAGTAAACTTAATTTTTTCGTACCCTATGGAGTGCTGATTTGAAGAAAATTAGAGATCAACTGATTTAGAAGATCAAAGCTACTATTACACATTATTAAAAAATCATTTATTGCAACAAGTATATTTGCATATATGAGATTTTGATATGAAAAATCGATTGATACAGAAGATCAAGAGTGTTTTATCTGCATATCCTGCTTTGTTAAGAGTGTGGCAATAGGAATAGAAGTTGATCAAATAACGATTATGGAAGTTATTTTGGATAGATCTTTTTTTACTTTATTGATGAATATATATTTACATTTCCACTTCACAACATGATTGTATTTATTACTTTCCTTATATACATAATGTATAAGGAAAGTATTGTGATGAGATCGAAAATTCGAATTCGAGTTTTCGACGGGAGAGTACGTTTCAAGCATCCCTGATCACGAATCGAACATTTTTGAACTGATGTCTGTGTGTGTGTGTGTCAGTGAGTCTGTGGAGACGATAACTGACGAACGAATGGACCAATTCGAACAAAATTTGGTACAAAACTCACAATCCGTAAACACTGGAAGCCAATTGTTTTTATATGCAATCGAATGTTCAGAACCCCCTAAATTTTCGAATGAAATTTTGAAAAAATCGTCAAAAAATCAGAATCGCTAATAAAGTTACGCAAATAGACATTTCTTATGTAATTTTTCATTAGAAAACGATTGACATGAATTTTAGAATGCTAACATGAACCGTTCTCGAGATATTGTACATTTTTCAAAAAAAATTATCAAAAAGTCATATAAAATAAAAAAAAATACTTCTTATTGAAAAACATGTTCACTTTTCATATGTAATACCATGCGATAAATTGGGTAACATCATTCTCGTGGATCTAGCTCGTTCCATTCATGAAAAAAGATACTTTGAGTAATACTTTTGTATTTGACCGTCAATAGTCATTTATCTGCTATAAGAATAACTTATTTCTTCGTCCATAACGCTTGGCGAGATTTTGGCGACTTTTTAAATGTTGCCAAATTAACAAAAATCTCACCAAATGGATAAAAATGACGCTAAATCAATGAAAATGACGACTAATTGTTGAAAATTCAATATCTTGGAAAGAATATTGGTATCTACTATAAGAAAAACCTATTTTTTTTTTACTGTAAAAGTAGTAAATTCTTTACATTATATAAGGAAAGTCATGTTTTGCCTACATCAGATTTTTTCTACTGTGTTTTACTATTTTGTAACTAAAGAATTCAACTTTAAATTATTTACAAAGACTGAGCAAAAATTACTTTAAAGTTAACTTTGGCGAAAATATGTTGGATACATGGAAGGGGGGGTGGAATCACTCCCTTCATATACATGGGGCCCGCGTCACTACTTGGTACCCTGTCTCAGAATTTGATGTGGGGGGCCTGTCTGCAGGGATTGCTGTCAGTTACTATTGTTGCATTTTATGAAAGAAAATTTAATTTGGCAACTGAAAATATTTGGCAAAAATGTTGACAATTACGAGTTCTGTCAATGTCTAAATCAAAAACTGTGGTATACTAATCGTAATGTATATAACTATACTATTTGTCTTTTCTAAAACAAAGATATTTGGAATTTTAGAATTCATAAATCAAAACAAATTTTTCAAATGGATGGGCGAAATAAAATTTGGTAAATAAAAACCCCATTCAGCGAATAGGTAGGTGAAAGTACATAAAAATCTAGAGCAAGTCCTGTATATGTGCTAGGGTCTGTGGGGGTAAAGTGGGTAGGTGGGGTAAAGTGGGTAATGCAGATATAAATGTTCTCACAATTTTAAAAATCATTTAATAGCTGTTGTTTCTTTACCCAAATTATCTTTTAGTTATGAAGATTATTTTAAGAAACCAAAAAATTGTGTGGCAACAACTTTAAATTTATACAACCAGTTTACTTCATCTGATGTCAACACTTAGTTTTTTACTGGTTGTAAAACTTTACTGTTTCAAGCCATTTTTTGAAAAAGGAGAACAGTTTTTTTTCATCTTTGATGCCAAAGGAATCTGCCAGCAAATTCCAATAAACAGGTAAGAAATTTATTCACAATTTATCTAATTATTGTGTTTTTTGTAGAGTGGGGTAAAGTGGGTATAGTTTTAGGCTTAGCAAATGGATGTTAAGTGATTTTCTTGTGCTTCCTCAGTTCCTTAAAAACCATTTATATCTATTCTGGTAATTTATTGAAAAAGGTAGAAATCACCTTTTAGTTATGGGAGTTATTTTAAGAAATCAAAAAATTGTGTGGCAACACTTTTAAATTCATAAAACCAGTTTACTTCATCTGATGTGAATACAACACATGGTTTTTTACTGGTTTTCAAACCACTTTTTGAAAGAAGAGACTTTTTTTTTCTAATACAAAAAAAAAAAAAACCCAACAAATTCCAATAAGCAAGTAAGAAATGTATCTACATTTTATTTAATTAAGCCAATTGTGTTTTGCTTTGTAGAGTAGGGTAAAGTGAATATAGTGCTAGGCATAGTAAATGAATGTTAAATGATCTTCTTGTGCTTGCTCTATTCCTTAAAAAAATTAAGCCTATTTTGGCACTTTATTAAAAAGAGGGAGGGGTTAAGTAAACTGCTTTTATTTTACTCTCACTATAATATGTAATGACATTATGTATTATTTTTAATAGAAATGCCAAGGACATATGAGAAGAAGACTATTTCAAAGTATTCGGATGCTACGTTACAGTTGGCACTATTAGAGGTGGAAAAGGGGAAATCCATACACTCAGCTGCTAAGGAGCATAAAATCCCCTATGAAACTTTAAGAAGATGGGTCACCAATAGACCAAGTCACAGAGGACCAGGAAGAAATACGTACCTTTCATTCGATGAAGAACGTTGCATTGTAGAAGGACTGAAGTTTTTGGCAAAGTGTGGTTTTCCGTTTGATAGAAAGGATGTACAAAACCTGATAGATACTTACTTCAAGAATTCTGAAATGAAAAATCCTTTCCCAAATGGATGTCCGGGAATAGATTTCATGAGGGCATTTGAAAAGAGATGGTCAAAGGAGCTTGGAAGAAGGAAACCAGAACTATTGACTGCAGCTCGGGCAAAAGATTTGTCGTTAGTAACTGTGAACAACTTTTTTGAAATGTATGTGAAGTTATTAAAAGATAATAAATTAGAGAACAGTCCAGGACGAATCTTCAATCTAGATGAAATTGGTCTTGGAACAGACCCAAGATCAGCCAAAGTGTTCATTGGGAAATCCAGCAGGATAGCATATTTGAAATCGCCAGACGCTGGCAAAGCAATGTACTCTGTCCTTTTTTGTGTGTCAGCATCTGGTGTGCACATGCCCCCATTCGTCATTTACAAAGGTCTCCATTTATATCACACGTGGACAGTGGGGGGGCCACAAGGTACCCTATATGGATGCACCGAATCTGGCTGGATGATGGACAGCGTGTTCGAGTCTTGGATGCAGTATTTCATAGAACACGTGAAGGAGATTCAAAAGCCTGTGTTATTGATTTATGATGGGCATGGGAGCCACTTAACTTACTATACTGTGAGACAAGCCATGGACAATGGCATAATTTTATTATGCTTGCCACCCGCCATGCATTGCAGCCACTAGATGTTGGTGTTTTCGCACCGTTAAAAAAAATATGGAAGGATGTACTAAAAACATGGTACTGGGAAAGCCGCCAGCGAAATGTCTCGAAAGCTACATTTCCGTTTTTGCTAAATAGGCTTTTCAATTTCCTCAAACCCATCAATGCAGTGAAAGGATTTGTAGGTTGCGGGCTTTTCCCTGTCAACAAGGAGAAAGTTAAACACAGGATATTGTTGACAGAAAAAGGCGCATCTGATAATATGACACAAGCTGCAAGCACATCATTGGAGCAAGATGGTCCAAGCACATCATTGGAGCCAAACCATCCTAGTGCATTATTGGGACAGACAGGTCCAAGCACATCATAAGGCCACACTGATTTAAGCACTTCACAAATCCATGAAGATCCTGCTACATCGCAAGACAGTGCTAATTCAGCCACATCACAAAATGATGCTCGTCCAGCAGACAAATTTTCTTCTTTAGATCTAGTAACTTCCCTTTTCAAGGACTTGAAAGTAGCCATTCTGAGTACACTGTCACCACCACAATCTTCTCTCACCACGTTAGCCCTTCAAAATTCAAAGAGAAATCGAAAAAGAGTTCAGAGTAAAGTAGGCGAAGTGCTGACAGAAGAAACAGTTGCACAGCGGTTGCTATGGGAAGAACAAAAGCGACAGAAAAAGAAAAGAAAAATCTCGCAAAAATCTATCCTTAACATTACATCAAACAAACAGGATGTGAAAAAGGTCAATAAACCAACAGAAGTCCAAGCAGAAGATGTTCACACAGCAGATGTCAAGCCAGGTACATGGGTCGTCGTGGAATATGCAGGTAAAAAATCCACATTGCAATTCATTGGACAAATTATAGAGGAAGTAGAAGACATGTACGAAGTGAAATTTTTGACCAAAAGTGGCCAAAAATATAGTTTTCCGAACATTGATGATATTGATCTAATTAATATCGACAGCATTGTTAGGGTTCTCGAAGAGCCAACTTTGGATAATCGAGGGCATTATTCATTCATCACTTTGTAAATAAATAAAAGCTGTGAATCATCTAATCTGATTTTATTTATTTTTAGCATGTTAAAATAATAATTGTTGCATGTTATATAATAAAAGTGTGTATACCCACTTTACCCCACACCCTACCCACTTTACCCCACAGCATGGGGTAAAGTGGGTAGGAAACATACCTAAAAAAAGAGGCTACCAAAATGTTTTATTTTTAAAAAATGCTTCAAAAAAGTATTTCAGTGTATTCTTAAGAAGTGTAATGTCAAATGTAAAACAAAATATTTGGACTTTTTAGTAAAGCTCTTATATTTATTTCCTTGCAAAGTTAAAAATGGCTATTTTATTACCCACTTTACCCCCACAGACCCTACTAGATATGGCATCATTATCATCACATATAAGCAAGCAATTGACAGATTGTTTCTATGATCAGAATTATTTTATGCTAATTAGACTTAAAAAATTGAAATAAGCACTAATTATAAATTTATGTAATAATTAATTTCACTCACTAACAAATTTACAGGAGAAAACACGAATTTTCATATGAAAAAAATGGGTAAACAATTTATTATGGAGTTAGTACTATACATTTAAACATCAGACTACAAAGCAATGCTCAATTTGCTTCTAATTCTGATGATGGTTGGCACTGACACTATAAGTATGCCAAGCAAAATTAAGATTGGGAAGGGCGATCAATGATCGATCATTATTCGCCATTTCACAAATACTGATTCTTCTGTTGCATAGTAAAGAAAAGGATAATATTTGAAAATTTCAAATTTTTAAAAAATTAATGTTAGGCAAGCAATGCCTACATCATTTCTATGAACCACATTATACTGCTAGCATGCAAGAACCTTATCAAAATGTAATTAATATTTAATTAATTATAAGAAATGAATGACTATTGGCAAATTCTTGGAAAACAAAACACAAAATTATCAGAAAAAGTATCTTCTCTCATGAGTGGAACAATCTAGATTCACGAGAATGATGTTGAATAATATTGCATATGGAAAGTGGCCATATGTGATGATATTTGCTACCTTTTTAATTTTATATAAATTTTTTGATAAATTTATATTGAAAATGTGTAATATCTCAAGAACGGTTCATACTATTGCTCTTAAGTTTATGACAATTTTTTTCCAATTAAAAAAATCTGATGTGGGCAGTCCATGACTTTCCTTAAACATAAAATAATGAATTTACTTCTTTCACAGTGAAAAAATGATGTATAAGATCTATAGTACAGGGTTTTTAACATTGAATTGTACATTTTGCACTTTTCTGGATGACAGTATGTAAAATTATTTCATACCCAATTATCTTAAATTTCACACAACTTTAAATTAACAATTATCAATATTCATAGCATCCTCAATAAGTAATATAGTCTAACCCTTAGGAACCCATTTAATTTCTATGAAATGATGTAGAGAAATAAAAAACAAAATATTTGGTTACTAAAACTCATTTCAGAAATTTTTTCTGGAGACACTACTGCAGAGACATATAGACCATATAATTATAATATTATTATTAGATTGAAAAATATAGACCTTAATATCCACTTCCCACAAATTTTTATCAAATAAGATGGATGAGTTGAAAACTTCCATGATGGGATTTATTTGTTCAGCAAATCTTCCACCCCAAAGTTTTCCATTCTAAAAAAAAAAATTCAAATGTTGAAAAATTATATTCAAATATTTATAAGAAAATGAAAACATATTTCACTTTTACAATTGCATTAGAATTAATAAAAATTCATGTAACATTTTTTAATCTACAAAAGATGCATATCAAATAGCTTCTTGAATCAGGAAACATAAAAAATCAGCTGTCTAGGGCTTATACTAGCTTTTGCTGATGTAGAACCAACCACTCTATCCTGAAGGAGGCCTTTTCTTTAAAATTGCTTGAAACTTTTAATAACTTTCTTATATTATTATTATCAAATTATTTTTGTCAAAAAATTAAAAAAATTTTTTTTTTATGACGGAATGGTTAGGACGTTAGCTAATCATTGCATTACATGATATTAAATTTAATAAGATAATAATTAAAAACTTAGAAGAAATTGACTAAATTGAAATAAAAATTTACACTAAAATTTTCATTTGATAGTAAATTTTTTATTTTAACATTGGCGGTAAGTTTTCCTCCTGTATTTAATTTTATCCATAACTGTTTTAATTACAAATAGGGAACAATCTAGCTTAAATTAAATTTAATATCATAATTGATTTTAAAGATCTTTTCTGGTGATAAACTGTAAAGTTAATATCTTTTAAAATTGCTTAATACTTAATATTGCAAGCGATTTTTATCATTTCGTATTTTCTGGTGATAAATTATATTGTGAACATGTTTCAAAATGCTAATGATTTAATAAATTATTAGGCTTTTAAATAACAAGTGATTGCTGTAGTAATTAGAATCAGTATTGACTTAAAAAGTTATTCAAAAATATGCTTCATAAAATATGCTGCAAATGTTTTAAAAATATTGGTAAATACATTTTTGATGCTTTAATCATTTTTTTTATTAATTTTAAAAGTCATAATGAAGTTCAAATTCATCGTAAAGAATAGATATTTATTCACTACTATCAAAATATTTATGGCAAGGTCTGATATATGCAATGATTTTGCAAGAAAAGGGTCCAGTTGCCAGAAATTTTAATTCTGAGATAATGTGGTATAACAGTTGCCGACAACTGTATTCTTTTTAGATTTTGAAGGATTGAGATAACTGTATATTTCTAAAATACAGGAAACATTCATTATGATCTGCGTGTTACCAATTCCAAGAAATTATTTTCTTTTTCTATCAACAACGGTTGGAAAAATACTGCTTTTTTTTACACCCTCTCCAAGAACTATGGTTTAAGCAAAAAACAAAAGAAAAAAAGGTTTAAACCGATGGATTTTTTAAATCAGTCAACTCTGCTATCAAATTAAAAGCTTTCTAGCTTTTTTTTAATATTCTAGCTTGATTAATAAATCAAAATTTGTAAGATGAAATATAATTACAGTAAAAACGCGGTTTTGTGTTTTAGAATCAGCCTGAAAAGCTGTATGCATAACAAGGTCATAAATTCAATTTTGAAATTTGACAACTAGCCCTTTTTTTTGTAAATCATCACATGTGTGGGAAAATTTTTATTGATTTTGGTAACAATTTTATCTTTGGTACGTAGTAAATCTTAGATAAATAGAAACCGCTCCGGTTGTTCGGTATATATTTATTTATGAGCTATAAAAATTAAAGACGAATTTTTTATAGAATGTATAGGAATTTCAAACCGATAAAATTCTTCAAAATTTTAAAATTTAGTACCGTAGAAAAACGCATAATAATGACAAAAGCTTCAAAACAGACACAGCATATGAATTAGGATCGAAAAAATGCAGTTGTAGTTGTCCGAAGAAACTCTATAAAAAGCAAAGAAAAAAAAATATACATTTAGTTGAAAAGTATTAGTAAGACAAGTTCAAATAGCGGAGCAGGAAATACTATTTTATTTAATGGTGTCTATTGAATTAATGCATTATGCAGAAATTCCTTAAAAACACTTATTTCAAATGTAAACTACCCCGTAAATACCTCAGAAATCTCAGCCATGTTGCTTATGCCTTGATTGTAAATCTATCAGAGTAGTGAATTAATTATCAAGTAATTAATCGTATTTTCCTGACATGCTTAAGGCATTTAAATCAAATCAGATGGTTGAAAGTTGCCATTTAAAAGATCAAATTTATAAAATATAAATTTTTAATAATTTATCTTTCTTTCATATTCAGATAAATTTAATTTCAGTTTAATATTATAAAACTATCAATATTACTAAATTGAGATTGAATTTTTATTAGAGCTCTTAGTTAGAAAGAGAGAGCTAGTTTACGGTGTAAGATAACTCCAAGTTAATTTTAATTCGATTTATGTTGTTAGAATATTATTTTAAAATATAATTTTTATGAAATAAGATTTTATTGATTTTTCATGTGTCATCTTCGACATGTTTTTTGATTTTCAGATAATTTTCCTGTAAATTCGTTTCTTGGCAACAGACTCCAATGTTGTTAAATGCACTTCCGTAGAAAATTCTTTTGACACGAAGGATCAATTCAAAATTCTTAATTAACTTCTTTCAAAATTCTATGGCATCTTCTAGAAAATAAATGAAATATGATACTTAAACCATTTTTGTAATCTCTTTAATTATATTTATCTTCACTGTTCCTTGCAAATTGTTACTATCCTGGATTTAAATAAAGTAATATCTTTTAATTTAAAAATATTAATTATTTTAAATTGATTTTGAATATTGAAATTTATTCATAGTAATATGTAGTTTCCTAGTGTTTAGTTTTATTTTCTGATTATATTTTAATTTTTAAAGGTAAAGAAAATTTAAAATGTGTTTTATAACTGACGATTTGCGATTGTGGGAAAAAATAAAAATGTTGATCTCTTCGGTCTTAGTAGTATGGTAATATATGAGCAATACAAGTTTTCCTTGCATATTTTGCACATTGCATAGTATATGGTAATTTCTGTGTTTATAGATTTAGATGTTAGGTAGGATAACATTTCATCAAGACAATAAATATTTGAGTCTTAGCATCTTTAGGGTAGATGATTTTGAATTAGCCAGTAATTTAAATTTAGATTAATATTTTATAACTAAATTTCCATAAAGCAATCAGTTGCATTTCGATCTCCGGTCCTGAGCCAGTAGTACGGAGACTCTGTTGTATTGAAAACCCATTCATTATAAATCACTACATCTCAAAATAAATCATGGTTTTTTAATGTTGCAGTTTAATGATATATCATAATCTTATTTATAAGATGGGATGTCATCGGGAGATGATCAAGTCTCATAAGATATTGTAATTTATAATTCGATGTTGCCTCACTTCAAAATTAAGCAAACGTTTTCTTTCTGCCATTAAGAGATTTCATATTTCTTCTGGATTAATCGGACTATATTTGTATTTTTGTATTTAAGCGTTTATTTTGTATTTATCATAAGCAGATAATAAAATTATTTTTATATATTTTTTATAAAAAATTAGTATTTAAGCCTGTCAAAGGCAGGGATATTAACACTCTTAAAAAATTAGGCTTCAACATTTTTTGACATCAGTTTTATTTTGGGTAGATGGATAGAAAAGCCCATCACTATCTTTTTCTAAGTGCAAAAATGTGCCAAGTTGGCCCATTTCTCAGTGATTTGAAATTGGCCCTTCCCTACAAATGTGATGTATTTTCCCATGTGTTTAAAAAGGCTCCTCATACCAAAGTGTTCTGAGTAAGAATAATGTAAATCAGTTTGAATAAAAGTGTAAAATACTTACATTACAAATAACATTTTTGTGATTTTAAAGAAAACTTTTTTAACTGAGTAAAAATGTAGAATAAAAAAGTTGAAAAGTCAGAAAAAATATTGAAATACACGACAGTTAAAACATTTGTGATTTAAAAAATAAATGCAGAAATTTGCAAAAAATTTCAAAAACACAATTCTTTTTAAATTTTTTGTACTTCAAATATCTATTTCCTATTTTTGGGATTTTGTAAAAATTTCAAAACTTGATACATGCCAAAACTTTCATAAAATGATTGTACTTTACCAAACTTTCACAAAAATGATACTTTGCCAAAATTTATAAAAGAAAAAAAAAATGCATAAAAAATGATTGTACTTTACCAGAACTAAAGCAAATACGATACTTAGTAAAGTGATTGTACTTGCAAAAATGATTGTACTTATAAAAATTTTAAAAGCATGAAAACTTAGAAAATTTTTGGGACTTCAAAAAATTCAATAACATGATTGTATGAGATTGTTAAGAAATAATTTTAAAGACACAGGAAAATACAAAAGACAATTTTAAAACATGGAGTAAATAAAAAAACTAACCTTTATATAGACAACTCCATTTCCTTTGTTTACATGGACATTCATATTATTCAAATTTTATGCTGCACTCAATCTCACTAAAATCCATATAACCATGGTTTCCTAAACAACATTCGCCCAAAACCATTTGCCGCTAGGAAACTTAATCAACACTCAAAAATGCAATCATGAGATTAGAAGTATTTTCAACAAATAAACGTTAAAATGTGTTGAACAAAAAAGAGGGAAAAAATGTGATAAAATATCTATTTCCTAAAAAATTGCAGAAACCAAAAAAAAAAAAAAGCCGAGTGCTGATTCAATGTCTGGGATATTGTAGGTTGCTCGATTTGGCTATGAAAACCAAACACAATTAAAACATACCACTTGTCATGATAGTGAGTATGGATGAACTTTTCTATCAATCACCCTTACCCTTATTTTGTTTAATAATGTATAGTGCTTAGAGTTGAAAATAGCTGTGTCAATTGGTTCAGTTAGATTCTACCTTATAGTCAAGTTTCAGCCTTTTATGTCTCTATTATGGGGTTCAGTAGGGTTTTGAGATTCTTACTCATCCCCCAATTTTGTTCATGGCTGGAAAAAAAAATAAATCAAAAATCCGGTTCCATTAGGTTCGGTCAAGTGGCCGACACTATAAGTTAACAAAGATTCAGCTGAGTTTAGAAAGACATTTAAAAATACGGAAAATCCCCATCCCGGGGGTGAGGGGGAATTGAAAATCTGACTATGTTAGCTTTTGTCTGATGGTTGATACTATGAACTTACAGCCTTCTGGAGTGTTTGAAATGATGAAATGATTAAAAAAAATCTGCACCCCTCAGGGCAAAATAAAAAATATGGCTATTTTATGTTCTGTCCTGCCCGATTGTCTATACAAAGATTCAGCCTTCAAGGTCACCAGGGAGACTTCTGGAGAGGCTGAAAAGACTTCTCAAAATCCTTCATTCCCTCCACTCCTGCAGGGGGTAAATTGAAAATACAGCTCTGTTAGGTTCGATACCATAGTCTATACTATAAATGCACAAATATTTAGCTTTCAAGTTCACTAGGGGGGGGGGAGGGGTGCTTCTGGTGGATCTTTAAAGACAGAAACATGTTAGAATGTTGAACAATCATATATAGTTCCAGAATTTGAGATAGAGTGATCCATACTGAAATGCAATCTCGGAAATATGTGCAAGTACCGTAATTTCTGTCAGAAGAACTGCAATTGCATAAACGTTTCAGAAAATAAAATGCTAGAGTATTAGAAAAGCCATAATAAAAAAAAGAACATTTCTTGTTATCGTTACCATTTTTTGTCATAGTGTCATCAAGCTCATAGCATTTTGATCATGAAACAAATTTAATTTCAAATTCGAAAATCTGCACATCAAGATTGGTTTTTAAAAGTACAGACATTCAGTCTAGGGTGTTTAGCTTTTGTTATAGTAACAACAATAAAATCATGATTTCAGCATTGTCATGCAAATGTTGCATAATGTTAAAAATTAGATACATAAACATCATGGCTAGAGATTGACATAACATCTCTATGCACATATTTTATGTTATAAAATAGGCAAATAGGCTGTGTTAATTGAGTAATACATATTTTTATGCATTGACTTTGTAAAAAAAAAAATATTTTATAATCACCAATTAATAAGGTGGCTACAGGTCACAAAAGTCCTGAAAAGTCATGCAATGAAATCAGTCATGAATTTGGAAATGGAGTCAAGTATTTTCAGTTCAGATTTTCCTGCTTCTTTAGAAATCCGTTTCTCCAAGATTGCAAAATCAGCACTCATAAGCGATTATTCACACACTGCATAATGAGAAGGATAACCAATGATTATCTTTCTCTCTCCTATTTTTGAAATATGTTTTCACTAGCTAAAATTTTATAGTGGTTTTGTTTTGTGTTATACAAAATACTATTTCTCAAATATTTGTTATTTTTCAGATGAATTATTATTGAAATTAAGGACTATTTTGTATTTATATATTACATAAAATAGTGTTTGTATGCAACACTCAGTATATTTTGCTTAGTTATGAAAGTATTTTCACTTATGCAATCTGTTTGCATTGATCAAAATTTTTATAATTTTTGCATGTTGTCCACTAAACACCCATTTTTCAAATGTATTATTAATGAAATAAAGGATAATTTTGTGAATCATGATATTAAAATAATGATTTGGGTACTTAGAGATGCAACCATTTCAAAAACATAAATTAGAATTTGATGTATTTGCATCTAAATTTACATTTTTAGAATTTTAATTTAAAATTATCATTTGTTTATCCTAATCCCCGTATAATCTTAATAATTTAAACGAGTTCAGCAACTAATAAAAATGTAAGAAAATATAGCAGTTTTAACAGCAAAATTTACAAAATTTTTTGCATGTTGTCTAATATATAAAATGAATTTTGCGTATTTTCAAACAAGCACAAATAGAGTATATTTCTAAAATCTTATTTTTAACACAGAAAGTCAGAAAAGTTTTTTTTGATGGGTGGTAACCTCAATATTGTTTTTGTATAAAATGCAATAAATGTAATAAATATCTGGAAATTTAAAAATAATTGTTCATTCATTAAAACTTACTCCTCTGAAAAGCAAAACACTTCTTCAAAATAAGTCGAGGAGTACCTATAATTTACTCTTCTGGAAAAATTCTAGGACGATCTCTGACCATGGTTTGTCTACTGGAAATGACAATACTCTGATTTTTGAGTATTTTGAGTGCTCCCACTTTTTTGAGATCACTGAGTACTCATATTTTTTAAATGTTTTTTTGTGTATATAAAACATCTGTTATAAAGTAGTGTTGAAAACCCAGACCACACGACAGACCCGAAGGTTTACTGTAGCTAAGTGTGTGGCCGGGTTGTTATAAAGTAGTGTAAAAGCAAAAATTGACATCACATAAATATATTTCAGAAACAAAATTTCTTCTTCAGGGAAAAAGAAACAAAGCAGAATACCAGTAGAAGTAGAAATAAGTCTTTTTACTTTCTGTGTAATTGCTATGTTTACCTTATTTTGAAGAATTTTGGGTACTTACGTATTATCGCAACCATGACAAAACGTAATTGATGTATCGTCCAATAAAGATCCCGATCGATTCCAAGGACAACATGCAATAAAGTGATCTGTATGAGGACCCACGTTCGAGCGGGCTCGAACTGGTTGGGGGACGTACGCACCGCTGGGACTGTGGCGTCAGACAGGCCGGCTTCGCCGGACCAAGTCACAGAGCATACTAGACTCGCTTCTGGGCTTTTCTCAACCAGTTCGAGCGCGCTCGAACGTGGGTCCTCATACAGATCACTTGGCTGCATGTTGTCACGGTCCTTGCGCCATGCGACGGTCCCAGAAGCGAGTCTAGTATGCTCTGTGACTTGGTCCGGCGAAGCTGGCCTGTCTGACGACACAGTCCCAGCGGTGCGTACGTCCCCCAACCAGTTCGAGCCCGCTCGAACGTGGGTCCTCATACAGATCACTTTGTTGCATGTTGTCCTTGGAATCGATCGGGACCTTTATTGGACGATACATCAATTACGTTTTGTCATGGTTGCGATAATACGTAAGTACCGAATTTTGTTTTGCTTCCAGTTCTTGTTAGTATCATTAATTTTTGCTTTTATGTTGCTTCATGACAGACTTTTTATGCAGGTATTTTTTTTTGTAGCAGCTAAAGCAACATTTTTGTAATAATTTTACTTTGCTCATATAAGAAGTGTATATTTTTTTTTCTTACAGATAATATGTTATTGTTTCTATGCTTCATTTGAATAAGAATGAGTAGTCAAAACAAGATGAATAATAAACCAACTAAAAGTCAAATTGCATCTAAAATCCCAACATCTGGCAGAGACAGTGGAACACATTCGAGATCATCATCTGTCTCAAATTTAACTACTGCATCTGACATTCATTCAGGTCAGTATAAGATCTAAATATTTTATTTTAATATAATTTATTTGAACTATTGCAGCTTAAATAAATTAATTTGTATTAAATGTAAGTAATTTTGTTTCTATTATAGTGAAATTAAACACTTGCTCTAATAGTTTATTGGATCAGCTGATCTTCTTGTCATCCTAGCTAATATTAAACATCTTTTATGCTCAGAGGGGTAAAATTAAATATATATAGGTCTGGAATAAGGTTTTACAGAATTTTTTAAAGTATTAAACTGAAGTAAATCATATTAAATTGCAGGGAGGGAGCAATCGTCTAATTAGTCAGTCTTTTGAAAAATGCGAATTTTATAATTAATTATTTTTTAATGATACTGATAAAATATTCTAACACTAGTATTATTATACTAACTGATTAACTATATTAAATTATACTACCTAATTAATTATTATTAGTTAACTATACTATTAAAATGTGATCACATATGTTTGCATATTCTGTCTATTCCGAAGCTCTACTACTGGGCCCTGAAGCTTGCTTTTTTTAAATGAAGCTACTATCTGAAGATTTTCAACATTTTTTAAATGCAGCTACTATCTGAAGATTTTCAACATCATTTTGAAAATTCACAAAATATTATAGATTTTATTAGATTATTCTCTAGTATATTACACATACCTTTTCTAATGAGTCAGACGGTCTTGGTCTTCAACATACCTTTCCTGGCCACTCAATTTGCTGCGCATGCATCTGGGCGAGTCGAGTGGTCTGGGTTTTCGGTATACCTTCAATGGGGTTAAGGTCAGGACTTGACTAATTCAAGTGTGCAAATGAATTCAAATGTGCATATTTAAGTGTGGCCAATTCAATTGTGCTCCTCAAACCAATTTTTCACAATTTTAGCATGATGAATCATGGAATTGTGATCCTGGAATATGTCATTGCCTTCAGGGAAGAAAAATACCATTGATGGTATAAGCTGGTCACTCGTTATACTCAGATACTCAACTGACTTCACTTTATTGCTGCATTGTGTTGCTGTGCCTAAATTGGCTGAACAGAAGCAACACCACATCATAGCATTTCCTTTTAAGGCATGTAGAGTGGGTACAGTATAGGAAGGGCTCAATGCTTCATGCGGTTCTCTTATGACACCGATGTCGCCATCATGTTGGAAAAGAGTAAATCTAGATTCATCCGACCACATGATTTTTCCCCATCGCTCAGCAGTCAAATCTTTATTTTCGTGATGAATTAGAGTCTGTTTTTTCTGATTATTTTCAGTAACCAATGGTTTCCTTTTTGCAACACAGCTGTGTAATCTCAGTTATTTGAGTTCTTGTCGTATAGTGCAAGTGGAAATGGTTTTGCTTCCACTATTAAACATAGTTGTGAGTGTTAGGGTTAATTTTTTTTTATTCAATTTCGCCAAGCATTTTAATAATCTTTGGTCATGATTATTCAGGACTGTTTTTTGACCACACATTTTCTGTGAAGTTTATGGTTCACCGCTAAAATTTAATAATGTATCAGACAGTTTGTAATCTGGTGCCAGTGATTTCAGTAATCTCCTTGCACATCTTCTACCCTTGACACAAGCCAAGAATTTAGCCCTTTTTGAACTCTGTAACATCTTTTCCACAACTTCATATAACATTTTCAGAGATGATCGACGTGAATTGATCAGCTGCATGTTGATTCCGTTGCATTTAAAGGTTGTATTGAGCACAGAATTATGCAAATTTTCAAAATACATCACCACTCTTTCAGTATTTGTATGATTCAATTCACACCCAACATTTTTTTGGCCACTAAATGTATATGCTAACCAATGTGCTTTTAATGAGCCTAAATCATTCTAAGTGCATAAATAAATAATAATGTTTTGATAGTATTTGTTAGAAAATATACTTTAATTTCATTATTAATATATTTGAAAAATAATGTTCCTGTATAGAAAGCAAAATAAATATAAAAGTTAGCAGATGAAAACAGATTGCAAAAATGGAAAATATTTTATATACCGAAATGAAATATACCAACAATTATGTATAAATGCAATATCCACAATTTTGTGAAAAGATCTTTCAGAAATTACTAATAATCAAATGCATAAAAAATCTACAAAAAGAAAAAAGTATACCAAAAGAAATTTTGGACTGAAATAGACCTGATTTTTTGGTCAAAAATAGCCAATTTTGCTAAGCATAAGATTTTACTTTAATAGATCTTTGAGTAAGGATTCACAAAAGAATAATTTATTTCTCCATCTGTCCATCTGTAATGCTTTGGAAAAAATTTGGCAAGATATCTCCAACTTGGCGATTGTTTTAAATGTTGCCAAATTGACAAAAATGTCACTAAATTGCTGAAAATGTTTCTAGTTGCCAAGTTGATATAAATGATGCCTAATTGATGAAAATTCAATATCTTGGGAAGAATATAAGAATAATCAATCTTTTAAATGTTGTTACATTGATGAATATGTCACTAGATTGTTAAAAATCATGTTAAATAAATGAAATTATTGTGTTTTGATAGGGGATAAGTATTGTAATGAGGTTTTAGTAAGGTTTGTCTGTCAGTCCAACCATCTCACTTGGAGACATATTTGGTGATTTTTCTTAAATGTTGCCAAATTAATCAAAATATTGCAAAATTAATGAAAATGTTGCCACGTCGATAACATGATGCTAAATTAATGAAAATAATGCTTAATTTGTGAAAATTCAATATTTTGCATGATTAAGTTACATTTAAATCAACCTATTTTTCTGTCTGTATGTAATGCTTGACAAAAAATTTAGGGGGATATCGCCAACATGGTAATTTTTTTAAAATGTTGCCAAATTGATAAAAATGTGCTAAATAAAAAAAATGTTACCAAATTGATAAAAATGACAATAATTCAATGAAATTAATATTGTTGTGTTAGGGAATAGTATTATATAATGTTTCAGTATGGTCTGTCTGTGAGTCTTACTGTTCCACTTAACGACAAATTTGGTGACTTTTTCTAAGTATCACCAAATTGATAAAATGATGTTCAATTAATGAAAATGATGTCTAATTGATAAAAATTCAATATTTTGCAAAATTAAGTTTGATTTCCTTGGTAATCCTTGTTACTTCATGGGAATGACTAATCAAGCAGGACGATTAGCTAACACAAGCTACGAGAAAGAAAAGTACAATGAATGAAATGTAGCTAATGCAACCCAACTGACAGTTGAATGAGCCTCTTAGTAACTGCTGTTTACTCTGTAAAACTCACCCATGTTAAAGTGCTTCTGTAAAACATAACATAGCTTTTGAACTAAGCATCGTACAAACTTAAGACAAAATTATTTTGATAGAGCTCTGTGAGAACTTTAAAATGTGACTTAACAAACTTTCAAAGTAGAAATATAAAAAGATATAATGCTATAAATTTTGCGTAAAGTTAGTGATTCTGAGATAATTCTTCTCCTTTTCCTTAAGACATAAATTTCAATCAAACTACAGAGGTGTGTAATTGATGAATTTGTTTGAAGTTTGATTTATCTGACAGGTAATGAGCTAACTTAAAATCCTTTGTAACTTTAATTAAAAAAATTAAAATTTCTAATTTTAATATGCAAAACACATTTTTAAACTAAACTGCAGATGTGTATAATTGACATATTCTTTAGGATTGATTTATCTGATGGATAATTAGAATTCTTTATGAGTTTAAATTTCAAAAAATTAAATTTTCTATTTTTAATTATTGAAAAAACAGTCATTTAATACAATATCTTTGAAGACTGCAGTAAATATCCCCTTCGGCAAAGCAAAATAATGGGGGGAATTCCTCAAATTCATTCGCAGAGTCGAAAATAATTATTGGGTTACTAGCTTAAAATATTTGTCAAAAATTAAAAAATTATCTAACAGATTAGCAGTAAAGTTTGTGATTATCAGAAAACATAGATATTTTATAGTGGTCTGAATATTTCATTTGTAAAATAGAGGGATTGCTATAAATGGCAGTTTAAAAATAAAATTTTATTTTTGTTTGAAAAATTTGATAAAAATTGAAAAATAATGTCCGAGATATAGAATTAGCTTTATTAGCATCAAAAGAATATTCTTTTTTGTTTCCTATAAAATATTTTATTTAAATTTCCTTTAATCAGTTAAATCTTGCAATTTAACAATAAAAAATGGATGAAAACAAACTTCAGCAATTTATAATGTCAAAAGTTAAAATTGGAGAAACTCAAGTGAATATGAATTTCAAAGATAATTGTATATACTTTAATTTATGATATAGATTATATATAGTATGACTAAGGATACCTGACATTAATTTTATGGATTGATTAGAAACAAGACTTTTGATCTTTGGTAATAAAATTTTAGTACACTGAATTTGTATTCTGCAGATGCCATAATGAGACTTTCATTTGTATCCTTTTCAAGAAATTTGCATTATTTATGCACAATAGTGTGAATCCTGCATGACATATCATAATCAAAGGCCTTTACAAAGGCCATTACAATTTCTTCGGGAATATGAAAAATCTGACAATTTTATTAACAATAATCAGATTCCCAGAACAAAGCACAAGACAATGAATCTAGGTATTTATTATTGTTTTTTTAAAGCTCAAGGGACACAAAATTGATAATTATCAGATATTGAGGCTTACATTAATTATGTAGTATATTATGTTATGTAGGGAAAGTAATAGAGGGATATTTTGACTGATTAGTTTAAAAGTATATTTTCTTAAAGATTCCATTAGTCTTGCTTTCAAAATCAAACAAATAAATAAACATAACTCAGTTAATTTAAAATATTTATAAGTTGGTCATTAGTTATTTATTTTAAATTTTTCCCATAAAAAAAATAGCAATTTTTAGTAGTCTGAAAATTAGAGGCATGAATTCATTATCTTTGCACTTCCTCTGGTTACACCACTGGCAGACATGCAGTGTGTAAAGAATTTGGAATAATATTTTTTAAATTTACATTTATAATATTGAAAATGTTTCATTACATTTTATTACAGAGATTGGAGATGCTACATCTGACAGCTTTGAAGATTTTAAGATTGATGAAAGAATTTGGGTCAATGGGACTAAACCTGGAATCATAAAATTCCTCGGAAAGACTGAATTTGCCCCCGGTGTATGGGCAGGTATTCATTTAGATGAGCCTGTTGGTAAAAATGATGGATCTGTTGCAGGTGTTAAATATTTTACATGTGTACCACAGTATGGCATATTTGCTCGACCTAACAAGTTAACCAAGACTCCAGGGGCTGTTGGTGATTCAACCTTAGTAGGGTCTGTGACCCCAAAATTCGGTAGTTTAGTTCACTCTAGTAGGACATCTCTTTGTTCAAATGTGTCAGCATCTAGTCCTAGACCATGTTCTAGACTGAGACTGGGAGAAAGAATAACTGTAAGCTCCTTAGGAGGCACAAAGACTGGAACATTAAAATTTGTGGGTGAATGCGACTTTGCTAAAGGTGAATGGGCTGGAATAGCACTTGATGAACCTACTGGCAAAAATGATGGCTCTGTAGCTGGAAAGAGGTATGTTATAACTTCTTTCATTATAAGTTCTAAATGAAATGTACAATATGTATTTTGTAGTTTACCATTCTCTTCCCTGATAAAATTATTTTGAATCTTCTTAAACTAACAAAACCATGTTCAATAAATAAATAAATGAATAAAGAAAGAAAAGTTGCAATTAAAAATTTTTTTTCCATTGTTTGCCTTTATAGAAATAGTTTGATATTTCTTAAACCAACAAAATCATGTTCAATAATAAAAAATACAATTCCTAGTTGTGTTTGTAAAAAAATAACTTAAATTTTCTAGAGTTTTTAATGTGATCTAAAATATGACACAATTTTCTTTAGGGGGCGCGGTAGCCCATTGGTTAGCGCGCTGGAGTTGCACTCGGTAGGCCCGTGTTCGATTCCAGCCACTGCCAAAACTGCCGCCGTGTTCATGCGGAGTACGATCACGTTAAACATGTGGGTCCGAAAGTCCTTCCGAGAGGTTGGTGGTAGGGGAAGGAGGGTACGGTCCCTGTGGATGCCCCCCACTGGGTTCCGGTCTAAATTGAGTGGCACTTCCCGACCGTCCAAACAGTTACCTTACACCTTTCTGGTATGTCGGACGGTCTGGGTTTCAACAACAACAATTTTCTTTAGGAAGTATTTATAAATTTATAAGAGGCTTTTCTCTTTTTGCAGTTTGGCAGTATTTTCCTCATTTCTTAATAAAATATTGCTTCCCTTATTTGGTATCGATACTGTTTTATTCTTTATTATATATTTTACAATATTTTGTGGTGCTTTATTTTGTTTATAGGTATTTTACTTGCCAAATGAAGTATGGACTCTTTGCCCCTCTTCATAAAGTTTCCCGATGTGGAGGAACACCTATTTCACGGGCTGGAAGTGTCAAAGGTACTCCTCTGAGGAGGTCAAATAGCCGAGATTCTATTTCTAGTTCCATCAGCAATAGTTCCAGGGCAAGTCGAGTAAAACTTGGTATAACATCCCTGACAGGTGCACAGGTAATCTTGTATAATTATATCTAAAAAACAATGAATATCTGTCTTCTAATTAGTTGTTGCTTATTATCTATGCAGCGTTTTGGTTTATGCATTATAATGCATAATTTAAGCAAACCCATCCAATCATTTTTAGCAACACACTTTTTTTTTAACAATGCTTATGATCACTGAGCAAAGTGCAAATATCAATTAATTACATTTCATATAGGAGGATTTTCTGTATATTTCAAGTTCTTAATTGTTAATTTTCATTTTAATATTTTAATTATTTACTGTTTTTCGCAAAATGTTTGATATATATCTGCCTATTCTTCTTTATAAAGATTTACAGGGTTTAATTGCAGCATAACATGTCAGCTCTTCCAATATTCCTTGTAGATTCTTATTTTTTGTATTTTTTTCTGAACTGCTAGTGAATGCAAAAATCTCCTGGTATTTAAATGCTTTTTATTAAAGTTCTTTATGTTTAAACTTTTAAAGATAAATTTGTATACTTTGGATTAAAATCTCTCTGTATATTTTTAGCCCTTACATTTTGAATCAATCTTGTTTTAATTATTTTGTTATAAAGTATAATGTGTTTTGTTTGTTTACAGCTTCAAAATTTCTGTTTGAATACATTTGTACTCTAATTTTCCCTTTGCCACCGTAAAATTTTGAATTCATGCTTTGGGGATTTGTATTGTTTTAATCATAAATTAGTATTGCCAAAAAAATGTTTTTCTGTTGCACTTTGTTGGCAGCTGTGTTTTGCTTCATTTTACACAGTTTTATTTAGGTTGGTTTCTCTGTCTGGGTAAAATTATGCAATCAATTTTTGACCCACTTCTATTAAGCTGATTTTCTTGAAATTTTACATACATGCTTATTTGAGATGACAATACAAAATTTTATCAAATTTGAGTTGTCAGTACTTTGCTACCTATTTGTATTTTTCTTTTTCAGCATTAGGCCACATATATTCTAAAATCTCACCCATTTCCCTCCTCGAAGCATTTCTACGAACTTTTATATTATATATTTGTGATCTTTAATGTACCGTATGTTCATGTAATTAAATAAAAGTTTGTGGAATCGTTCCATATTTGATATCCACCATAGAGCTGTATTCATGGCTACCATCTTTGAAGGCAGAGCAGTGTTATGTCAAATTTTGTCGTTCTCTGATTAGATCACACTCAGGAGTGGATCAATTTTTCTTGCTGTATAAGAAAAATTGGGGCAATTCAGGAGCAAGTTTTCTTCCTATTGAAATGTATGGTGCTGTTGTAAGATTGATGAAAGGAATTGTTACATGTAATAAGTCTTGAACTTAAGTTTTGGACTTTTTTGCTCGAGCATAATATATTTCAGATTTATAAATTTTTCTTTCTAGAAAACAAAAGTGTCTGGAGGAGGTGGCATTACAACTACAAGCAAAGCTCTTCAAGTAGGTGTTGAATATATTTTGTAATTTATGTGTAATTATAAGATCTTTAATATATATTTGAATGTCAAGTTAACAGTATGAAAAATTTGCTGAAATTGCTGACTAAAATAATCTAAAAGCAAAAATACTTTGTTAGTAATGCATAAACAGTTGATTGAAAGTATGAACCAGTTTAAAAGGGAGGGGAAAAAAAGCCTTTATCAATTGAATAAGACAGAGAAGCCACTACAATAAAGGTAGAGGAAGTTTTGTTTAAGAAAAAATAAGCGTAATTTTCCCTATTTTCCTATTTTTGCTGTAATAGTTGTTCTGTCTTATTCATCCTGATGGGAAAAGTTTTTTTTTTTTTTTTTTTTTTTTTTTTTTTTTTTTTTTTTGTGATACCACTTTTCAAACTCTGATCACCATCCTCATAATTGGTCCTTTTAACACTAAATTCTCAAAAATTCTAAAAGATTTACCATTTGTATGCTAAATTCTTGTTATTTATTCTAGCTTAAATTTTTTTTATAGTTTTATAAAAGCTCATTGTCATTTGAAGTTGAAATATAATTATTAAAATGTTAAATCTTCCTTAACATTTAACTCATACTTAATGAATACACATGCATTATTTTAGGATGCCTTAAAAGAGAAAGAACAGCACATAGAGCAGCTACTCCAAGAGAGAGATTTAGATCGTGCAGAATTTGCTAAAATGACGAGCCATTTTGAAGAGGTTTGAATATTTTTATAATTTTTAATCTCCTGTTCATTTTTCTTCACAATCTTTCTCTTCTGTTTTTATGTAGTAATTTTTTCTTATAATGTTTTATTTGAAAATGCCATCTTTTTGTGACATTGTTTCTTATTCTTTGATTTTATTTTCTTGTTTTTCCTTTCAATTTCTATATTTTTATATTTTTGAATCCGTATATGGTTTTTTTATTTTATATTTTTGAATCTTGTTGAAGACAGAAATGTTATCAGTTCTGTTATGACATTTCTGTCTCTAGCAAGTTCTCTGAATCTACTTGGCTGAATTTCATAATTTAGTTTTAAGCAAAAGGTCTTGACTTGCAGACATTCCTAGTATTTTTGACTAATTTGAGAATGCATTTAAATTATAATCACAGTAAATTTGTAGTTGTCTTCAACATGTACTCGGATTCTTTTGCGGGCATTTTTATGATTTTATTTTTAAGCATAAGGTCTTGATCTGCAGACTTGTATAATGTTTTTGTCTAAATGGAATATCTTCTTAAATTTGCAGTATAGCTATTTATTAATCCATCTATCCCATTATTTTCTCAGAATCTGCTTTGCCAATAGTCACATATATATATATATTTCAACAAAAGGCCTTGATTAGTATATTAGCCCCAAAAGTTTACTTAAATAAAGGATGCATTCAAATATGAATTGTGACTATTTATTAAATCTGTTTGACCCCAGCATGTTCATCTTGAATCTACAGGATCAGTCTTCATGATTATTTTTAAATGAAAATAATTTTTTACAGCATACTCAATTTTTTATAGCAGTTACTCATTCCTATTTATGAATTTTTTTAATGGGTTCAGCATGTATATATTTTGCATATTAGCTTGTTGGTTTATTTGTATATTCATTGCTTAACTTGATTTATCTTAATCAGAACATGTTTTGAGATTCTAGGTTCAGTGGTTGCTGAGATACTAATAAAACAGTTCTTTTTTCCTGGAATTAACATTTGATAGACAATTATTTTGCTATAACTCTTTAACCAAATTTGTGAAATTTTAATGTATGGATGATTTTCTATTTTGAATAAAGAAAATGTTAGATCAATAAATTTAATAAATTCATGTTATTTTTAATTGTTTTTATCAATTTTTGAATTGATATAAAATAAGATTCTTTAATTTTCTTCTCTAGTTAAGTCATCTGTTCTATTATAGCTAAAGTCATCTGTTCTATTTATTATAGCTATATATAGAAACTTAGGATGTCTCGGATTTTATTTGTTCAATTGTTGCAAAGTGGTGAAATAATTTTGTGGACATTTTTTTTGGTACCTATTTAAACTGACTATATTTAACTGAGCATATGATAATCAAACTTAAGATCTTTCAGTTCTTTAGGGTTTTTTTCTTTGAGTTTATAGATTTGCATGTAAGGTTAACTTACTATAGAAATCTGTACTTTTAAAATTTGCATATTTTTAAAATTATTGTTATAATCAAAATAAAAATTTCAAAATGTCATTTGTTTACTTTTTATTAATAAAAACTTTTTTATATATTTTTTAATGATTTTTAATTTTATATATTAACTAGCCGCCTTTGGTGACCAGCCTGTTCGCTACCCTTGAAAATTCTGACCGTGGCAAATTCTAACCGTGGCACACTCGCTGGCGCGACCTACCAGTAAAGTGTAAGGTAACTGTTTGGAGGGCCAGGAAGTGCCACCCAATTTAGACAGGAACTCAGTGGGGGAGGCATCCACAGGGACCGTACCCTCCTTCCCCTACCACCAACCTCTCGGAAGGACTTACGGTCCCGCATGTTTAACGTGATCGTACTCCGCCTGAACACGGCGGCAGTTTTGGCAATGGCGGGAATCGAACCCGGACCTACCTAGTGCAAATCCCGCGCGCTAACCACTGGCAGCCTGTTCGCTACCCTTGAAAATTCTGACCGTGGCAAATTGTAACCGTGGCACACTCGCTGGCGCGACCTTACCAGAAGGTGTAAGGTAACTGTTTGGACGGCCAGGAAGTGCCACCCAATTTAGACCGGAACTCAGTGGGGGAGACATCCACAGGGACCGTACCCTCCTTCCCCTACCACCAACCTTTCGGAAGGACTTACGATCCCACATGTTTAACGTGATCGTACTCCGCGTGAACGCGGCTGCAGTTTTGGCAGTGGCGGGAATCGAACCCGGGCCTACCCAGTGAAATTCCCGCGCGCTAACCACTGGTGTACTTCGCCCTCCGCGACATTTTCCATAACTTTCTTTTTATTCACCGAATTTAGACCGGAACCCAGTGGGAGAGGCACCCACGGGGACCGTACCAGCCTGTTCGCTACCCTTAAAAATTCTGACCGTGGCAAATTCTGATCGTTGCAAACTCGCTGGCACGACCTACCAGAAAGGTGTAAGGTAACTGTTTGGACGGCCAGGAAGTACCACCCAATTTAGACCGGAACTCAGTGGGGGAGGTATCCACAGGGACCGTACCCTCCTTCCCCTACCACCAACCCCTCGGAAGGATTTACGGTCCCACATGTTTAACGTGATCGTACTCCGTTTGAACACGGCATCAGTTTCGCCAGTGGGGGGATTCGAACCCGGGCTTACCGAGTGCAATTTCTGCGCGTAACCACTTGGCTACCGCGCCCTTCGCGACAATCTTCGTAACTTTCTTTTTTTCCAGACCAATGTAAATTTGTTTTGGTTCTTCCGGACGTGAACATGGCGGCAATTTTGGGAATCGAACCCGGGCCTACCAAGTGCAAATCCCGCGCTCTAACCACTGGGTTACTTCGCCCTCCGCGACATTCTCCACAACTTTCTTTTTATTCACAAAATTTAGACCGGAACCCAGTGGGAGAGGTATCCACTGGGACCGTACCCTCCTTCCCCTACCAACAACCTCTCGGAAGGACTTACGGACCCACATGTTTAATGTGATCGTACACCGCCTGAACACGGAGGCAGTTTAGGCAGTGGCGGGAATCGAACCCGGATCTACCGAGTGCGATTCCCGTGCGCTAATTTTAATTTTATAATGACCATATGGTATTTAAAATATCCATAAAATTAAAATATCCATCGTTCCATCACTTAAAATATCCATAAAATTGAAATGTCCATTTAAAATATCCAGAAATTCAAATATTCATTTAAAATAACCATAAATTAAAATATCCATTTAAAAAATCCATATCATTCTATGAATCATCCATATCGTTCCACCAATCCATAAATATAATAATTTCAACTACATCACCAGAATTCTATCCACCATAATTCAATCATTTAAATAATTTAAAATATCCATTTAAAATATCATATAAATATAATAATTTCACCCGATGTATCTATCCAATACATATGCTATGCTCTTAATACATTTAAAACCCGAAGCCTGGTCTCCATGGAAACGGGGGAAAAACTACTGCGGGGGGAAAAATGTCGGGGAAGAATCGGTTCTTCGCCGAGTATTGGGCAAGAAATATAAAATCATCACGTCTTTAAAATTGCGATCCTGCAGGCAATTTTCATTATTTCTTAACCAGATTAGACTTGTAAGAATACCAGATCTTTGGCCTTTCTAAAAATGTAAATTATTAGTCGAAATTATGAGTAGTTTTTACGATGGAAGGATTTAAAAACAAAAGTTGGTTTTTTTGAACCGAAAGTGACTTTTGTTTTAAAATCTTTAAAAAATATTAGAAATCGAAATTGAAATTTGAAATGTATATATTTTTACTCGCAATTGTCTGCTCTTTCCGATGGTGTGATTTGTTTATTTCTACGACGTCCCGATCGTGGAGAAAAAAGTACAAAAAGGGCAAAAAAAGGTCGAAATCGCATAAAACATTAAATAAATAAAAAAATAATTAGAATTTTGAAAATCGGTTTTCACGTGTCCCCTTCCCTCCCCCCCCCGGTCTCCGATTGCCAAATTTCGTAGCTCTCCGACGCGCGGTCGCGAAACGTATAGTGTATAAGACAGACACACAGACACACACACACACACACACACAGACATTGCCTTTTATTATTTAAGATATCTTTTATTTTAATTTTATATTTTATAATTTTAATAAACATCTTTTATTTGCTTTCATAAATGTAAATTTTAAAAAGGTTTTATTTACTTTTCACATATAAATATCTAAATGTAAAACATATCTGTTTACTTTCAAATTATTTAAATTTTGAAAAAAGATTTGTTTTACTTTTAAATGCTTTGTATACATGAATACGCATAAATAGGTAAATAATTATTTTACATGCTGAAAGAGCATGATAAGGATTGTGTTCAGATGATGAATTCACATTATGCAACAAAAATTTAGTTGAGTGAGTTTAGTGAGCTGAGATCTATATTATATAGGCTATTAAAAAGTATACTTGGTGTTGGTCTGGAAGTTAAAGTAGGTATAAATTGAATTCATTAATTTAAAAGATAAATAGATAAATTTTATTTATATAAATGACAGTGAAAATTGCATGCAAACTGTGTACACCAGAGCAATGATATGACTATAGTCAAAAATCCATTTTAACCTCTTTTAAAAATGTGAGAGAGAAAACCAAAATTGCTCCTGTCCTGCTTGAGACATTCAACAAAAACTCATAATGATCCCCCTTCTATGAGTGTGGCTTAAACCCATTTGTTGGGCATGTACTGTCACTAAGTCAAAAAATACACATTTCATTCCAGGAAAACGCAGGTGAGAAAATAAAAATAGAAAATTTTAGAAGTTTGTTTGCTTAAAAATTGACCAAAATAAAAATTATGTATGAAATCAAAAATTTTTTTTTTTTTATAATCTCTGGATATATGCAGAATTTTTAGCCAAACTATAGAATCATGTTACTTATAAATTTCAGATGTGATGATATATATATCAGATAACCTAAAAAATGTAAATTGTGATGTATTAAAATATAAATATTAAGGAATTGTCCTACGGATGTGGTTCAACCATCATTAGCAAAAGTGTTCTTCAATCTTTCCGATGGTGTAAAGATGGAAACTCTGTTATAATATTTTAGGTCATTAAGAAACCGATTTATGTGAAAATGCTAAAACATAAAATAATTGAAAAATTAATTCGAATAAAAAAAAAATAATGCCAAGGTGCACATTCCTGTGCCCTGAAGTACATGTGTCAAATTTTATGAAGTATCAAATTTCATGGCCGTATAGCATTTAGATTTCTTGCTACGAACTGCACACATGTACACACAGACATCTTCCTTTATTATGTAAGATAAACATTGTTGGGGTTGCTAGTATCATTGGTAGGCTGGGTATAATACTGAAGTACCCTTTTATCTTAGTGTTTTTCTTTTGAAAATAATGATGCTTATTCATCCTACAGATGCAAATAAAATCTTCAGAATCAGAAAGGATTCATAAAAAAGCAGAAGCAGACAGGAAAGGTCTGGAGGGACAACTGACAGGAGTGCAAAGGTATGTGCCATTTTAATATATATAAATGCATCTTAATACGAACTGCCTATTTTGCAGTGATATATAATTTTTGTATATATTTTTAAAATCATGTTTTCATAGATAATTCTTGTTGAGAAGTTTTGTAAACATTTATTTTTTGTAATAGACAGAAAAATAATGCATACTTTTCATTTCATATGTTCTTAAATTATTAGGTTTCAGAAATGAAAATATGCAAAATTAATTAAAGTGTTAAAATGAAATATTTAATACATTTGAAAATATTTAAATGTGTCATAATAAAAATAATTAGAATATAAAATTAATCAAATTCATAGATCAAGTTTAAATTCTAGATTAAAAAAAAATAATTATAAAAGATTACAAAATATGTAGGTATAAATTTTAAGGTCTTAAAAATGAATGTAATGCTTTTAAATGCTTTTTTATTTAAATTAAATAATCAAATCTAAAATTTGTAAATATCCAAGTATCAAGAATTATTTTTTGTTTCTATTTCAGTTGCAAAACTTTTGTCTAATTTTAATCCCAAAGTTTTAACTAGAGCATATGTTCTCAGATGTTTTTCTTTATTTTTTTTATTCAGTTTCTTTGATGGCTATCATTAACCATATGATTTGGACAAAGAATTGTTGGTAATAGTTAAACTGATAGTAGCAAATTACAGTTTTAATAATCTGAAGTTGATTATATAAAACAGGTTTATTTATATTGTAATGCATAATCTGAAATTATTCTATGAAAAAATGCACATCAATGCTGAATGCGGGTGTGCTGAATGTGCTTTAATGCACATCAATGGTGAATGCGGGTGATCTCTTATACTAGTTTCATTGTATTCAATTTTTATTTATTTCTTATATTATAGTATATTATTTTTTTGAAAAAAATTTAAGAATTGGATATGGGAATGCACATTTTGAGGCCATAACTCATTTCTTTAGAATCTCATCTGTCTGTGAGATTTTAACAGAATTCAAAAATGGATGCCTGTATTAGCATGAAATGTTATGTTCAGAAATTTTTAAATAAACAAGAACTAGAATGGAATTTTTTTTAATTTGCATAATTAGAAGAAACTTTATTCAAAATGTAAGATTTTGACAGCATTCTGTTTAAGAACAGAATGTTATCAAAATCTTAAATTTTGAATAACATTGTTTTAATAACATTCTGTTTAATAACGGAATGTTATTGAAATTTTAAATTTTGAATAATGTTTTGAAAATAATGATTGTTTCTGAGAACAATTATTATTTTCAAATAATTATATGTAAATATTATATATTTGGTTGTATTGGTCTGATTTGTACACTCATAGTGTATTGTTAGCCATGATCTGCCCATATGGTGAACATGTGCCAGGTATTTTTAATCAACTTCTTTTAAGCTAATAGCTAATGCAGTTTTGCTTAAGCTGTGTAACTTTGTTCATGTTTTTTCAACTGTCATTTTAATGATACTTATTTAAATTTTAGGAAGCTTGAAGACATTCAGTTCCAATTAGAAGAGGAAAAAATTGCCAAAAGTGATTTTGAGGTAGTTGAAACAGTATGGATCTATTTATAGTGTTATGATTTTAATAAGCATGCTATAACTTTTTTTAGACAAAAATACTTTACCTTTAATTTACACCAATTTTTACTTTGGGCAAGAATAATAGATTTCTTATCATTTAAAAATTCTGATATTTGCTTTTAAGTACCTATTTAAAGTGAAATTAAATCTAGTCTTGCATTAAGCTGATTTGTAGTGAATTAGCAATGCAAAACATATTTTAAATGTATTAGATGTGTGATGTGTGTTTTGAATTTTTTCAGTTTATTCATTGCCCATAATACTTTAACCCCAGGAAAAATTTGTTACATAATCGTTAAAGCTGAATTGCTTAACAGTGTTTCTGTTTGTTTTTGTTTTTTTGCAAACTATGGTTTAGTCACTGAAATACAGACAGTTAAACTGCAGATGGTAGGATTGAGTGTTTGGCCAGATTCTATTGCTGGGTTGCAAATGTTATTATTATTTTTTTAAGGTGCTTGTATATTAGTCCAGGAGAAACTAAATGATGCCAAAACTAATCTTTTCCCAGGGATTGCTCTAGATTTAATTTTGTTTTTCACCAACCTAAACTCCAAACTCCATTTTTTGTCACCAAAATTTAATTTCACGTTTACGTTGAATCTTTTTTCTACACCAAATATAATTTTTTTAACAATTAAAAGCTTACAGAAAATATTGCTTTAAAATTCTGCATTTTTTTATTTATTTATTTATTTCTATAGTTTTTAAACTATCTATAGTTCAATAGATCCACAATTTTTTTTGTAAAAAATGTGTAATGTAAGATGTAAGAACACTACATCACACGGACAGATTGTAAGGTGTAAGAACATAAAAAGGAAATTGAATGTTTCTTAGAATTGATAACCATTGCAGATAACAGCCAGTCATGGACTGTTTTTGCACTTACTGTATTCTAGTCATCAGGAAGTATGAAGCCCCATCCACAGTAAGTGTAAACAGTTTCATAAATGTTGTCTGCTGTGGGAGCATAATCTCCACTTTAAGCACATTCCCTATAGCCAGACTCTATGATTTTGAATTTTCCATTGCAGTATTGTCCATATAATACTGATAAGTGCATTATAAGCACAAAAAACGGTACTTACGTATTATCGCAACCATGACAAAACGTAATTGATGTATCGTCCAATAAAGGTCCCGATCGATTCCAAGGACAACATGCAACAAAGTGATCTGTATGAGGACCCACGTTCGAGCGGGCTCGAACTGGTTGGGGGACGTACGCACCGCTGGGACTGTGTCGTCAGACAGGCCGGCTTCGCCGGACCAAGTCACAGAGCATACTAGACTCGCTTCTGGGACTCGCTTCTGGGTTTTTCTCAACCAGTTCGACGTGGGTCCTCATACATATCACTTGGCTGCATGTTGTCACAGTCCTTGCGCCGTGCGACGGTCCCAGAAGCGAGTCTAGTATGCTCTGTGACTTGGTCCGGCGAAGCCGGCCTGTCTGACGACACAGTCCCAGCGGTGCGTACGTCCCCCAACCAGTTCGAGCCCGCTCGAACGTGGGTCCTCATACAGATCACTTTGTTGCATGTTGTCCTTGGAATCGATCGGGACCTTTATTGGACGATACATCAATTACGTTTTGTCATGGTTGCGATAATACGTAAGTACCCAAAAAACTAGTCCTATGATTGCTGTTGTCTTCAATAGGAGTGTGATTTTAACTTTGAGAATGCCCCGTATGAACAGGTTCTGTGACTATGAATTTTTGTTTTAAATTATATGGAATCTAATGAAAATTTACAATTTTTGATTTAGAAGTTAGCATAAATGACAATTACCAAGATTTTTTTTCCAAATTTTATTAGCATTTGCCAAAATGAATGTTGCATCACAATTTTAAAAAAATGAAGTCAATGACCCCTGCTGAGCTGTCAATTCTGTTACATTTTAGTTCCAACACATAATTACATAGTACTGTATATGATAAATGACGAGTATTTCCCTTTAACAGCATGGACTCTTAGCAATTGGCATTGTGTCACTGTCTTATCATATATGTATTCTGTTTCTTCTGCACATTTAACATATTAGGAGGACTAATTATTTTCACCTTGTGTCTCTACTCTTCTTTTTGTTTCATGGTAACCTTGCAGTTTTGGATTAGGCAGATAAAGAAATATGCATGCATATATTATGGTGACCATTTTGGGAACTTCAAATATGCCCAAGCTAATACACAAGTATCAGTTTTCATGGTTTTCCTATATCTCATACTGATGCAGTGCATATTCTTTTATAATATTTATACATATCACTATTGTAAAAGCACAGTGTCAGTATGACAGTACCGATTGCAAACCCGAGGCCTGAAAATACTAATTTGACTAGGCTGAATCCAAATCTGAAATTATTTTTCAAATTGCCCTTTGAATCTGGAGAAATAGTCTTTCAAAGATTGGCCTTTTTTGTTATTTTTGTGCTTATAATCTCAGGCTGAAGACATTGCCACAACAGGATGCAATTGCATGGTCATGAGATTTTAATGCTTGAAGAAACTAAAAGAAAAATTATATTCAGCTCATGGAATTTGAGATGAGATCAACCCTTTATCTCTATGATATGGCCAGCAATTGAAAATTTGTGATAAAAAGTTTGAGGTACTAAACTTTATAAATTCATTTGTTAGCGGGTTTAGAGGAGCGTAAATTAATTGCATTATGTTAGGAGATGATAAGAAATAGTAATATTGAATGGGATGGATGTATGCCTTGCATGTGTATATGAATATTAAGAGCAGATAGGAGGGTCGACGGGAGTTGATGTCCGCTAGTTCCTGTTTCCCATGCATGGCCATGGTGTATACTTGGACAGATACACAAAGTTTGCAGGCTTTGCTGGTTAATGGTATAAAACTGCAAACATTTTATGATTTTCATGCATATAAACATCTGTCTTTCATGCTATGAATGTGCAAATTCAAAATTGGTTTATTTTGTAACAGAAGCCTTTGATCATATGGACAGTTCAGAAACTTGTTACTATATCATATAAAGTACACTGTACATCAAGTAATTTTTAAGACTGGCACTAGATGTCAATGTATAGTGGCTCCATCAGTGTAATCATGCATGCGAGATAAACCTCGACCGTCTGCTGGCACACTGCCAAAAGTTCGATGCATTTGCTAAAATAACTCAAAAGATACAGCTGTTAATTACAGAAGTAAAATTTTTTCATGTTGAATTATTGAGATGGAACAAAGAGCTGTAATTAAATTTAATGCAAAACTTGGTAAAAGTGCCTCAGAAATATACCAATTGATGAAACAAGTGTACGGTGAGTTTTGTTTAAGTAGATCAAATGTTTTTCTGTGGCACAAACATTTTTTGGATGGAAGGGATACGCTAGAAGATGATAAACATACCGGAAGACCAAGTTCATCTAGGACACCTGAGATTATTGAAAAAGTGCATGATTTTGTGGCAAACAATTGCTGTGCGCCACTAAGAATGATGGAAGAGTCTTTAAACATCAACAAAGAAACAATTCAAACCATCCTGCACAAAGATTTGGCCAAAACAAAAGTCTGTGCTAAATTTGTTCCACACACTTTAACCAATGAACAAAAATGAAGGAGAAGTGCACATTGCAAAGACATCATTTCAGCCGCTGAAAATGATCCAAACTTTTTGAAATTGATTGCTACAGGTGATGAAACATAGTGTTTTCAGTATGATCCTGAAACAAAGCGACAAAGTGTGGAATGGAAGTCCAAAACCTCACCACAAACCAAAAAACCAAGAAAAGTTCCATCCAAAATCAAAACAATGCTCATTACATTCTTCAATAATAAGGGTATTATTCACAAAGAATTTATTCCAACTGAACAAACAATTACTTGTGAGTATTATTTAAATGTTTTGAAGCATTTGATGGCCAGAATTCGTCTCATTCATCCAGAATATCGGGGTCAAAGCAGCTGGTGTTTGTTGCATGATAATGCACCCAGTCACACCTCACTTATTGTTCATAGATTTTTGGCAAAAAATAATGTCTGTGTGTTGAATCATCCACCTTATTCGCCTGATTTAGTATCCTGTGACTTCTTTTTATTCCCAAAACTTAAAATGAATTTAAAAAGGTGTTATTTGGATGATATTTCGACCATGCAAACAGCTTCGACGTGTGCTTTGGAGGCCATTTCGCAAAGTGAACTGGAACAGGCATTTGAATCATTATTAAATCTCAACAAGTGTATTGAAGCAGGAGGGGCTTATTTTGTATAAAAAACCAAAACAAATCATAATTTCTTGTTTCAATTTCATTTTACAGACCCAGTCTTAAAAATTCTTTGACACACTATGTATGTATATTTGTAGAAGTTATTTTTATAGTACTTAAAATGTATTATTAAATTTTTTTTTAATCCAATATTTAACTGGTCAAATTTTCTGGTCAGTTATGCCATACAACTTTGTTACTTTATAACCTTTACTGTGTACATAAAGTATTGAAAAATAAGTAATAAAATGTAGGGGATTTTTCATTTAGTGTAGTGTTAATGTTAGGGAAAAATGAATAGAGCATTCTCAGGTTAAAAAATAATTTTTATGGAAAACATTTTTGCCTTAAAAGTTTCTTTTTAAAATTTGTTGAAGCACTGTGAATTTTAAAATATTCCTGAACCCTTCTTAAACCATTATGAGAATGGAATTGCTTCTGGTGAATTCTTCTCCATTCATTCTTTATTCTTACTTTTTTTATATATAATTTTGGTCACATGTAGTTCAGTGATGCCATTTAAATTAGACAAAACAATAGTACTAGAAAATCATGTACATGAAATTATTTTGTTTTACACTATTATAATTCCCCATTTCATAATCTGATAATGAATTCAGACTATGCATTTAATTTTAATTTCTAGTAGAAGTATATTTTTCAGTTTCATAAGCTTTTATATTAATAAAGTGCTTAATGCTTTTACTGAAACTGCTAATTTTTGCTTCCTTATATTATCCTTTAAAATTCTTTTAAAAGTACTTTTTTAAGAGTATAAAATGTGTGAAAATTTGTATTTACAGATGCAGCTACAACAAAGAAGTAACATTCTAAAGCGAATTGAAGAATTCATTTCAAAAGAATCTGTAAGCCATTTATAATAGTTTTAATTTTTATTTTGTATTTATAAAGGAATTGTGATACGTTGAAAATACAATGTGTTTTTAGCTGAATAAATTTATATTTTGTAACTACACCTTGGAAATATAGTTAAACATCAGGGTTTAGAATAAATAAATAGAGATTAACAACAAAAGAAAATATTTAGATTAACAACAAAGGAAAAATTAAAAATAAAATAGGAGTTAAAAATAAAATAATATATGCTTGAGTCTTCTTATGATGACAAAAAATTGTCTGATATATATAGTCTTTAAATTCAGACAAAAAATTGTCTGATGTCTGCAATATAGCTGATATGAAGATTTTCACCATAAACATTTGATATTTATATAGAAAATTGCACCCTTATAATGAGACTTGCTGAAAATTTGTTATGGTATAAGCAAAACTCTATGTACTCTCATGTTAGTTGATTTTGGGCATAAGTCAATGAAATACCATTTTAAGAGAGAAAAACTGATAGAAATCTAAAACCCATGTTAAGGGTAATCCTTAATCTAAAACCTCCTTAAATCTAAAACCTATGTCATAACCTAAAACACACCAAGTTAAAATTGGTATATTTGATACTATAACTGCTTCAAACCGGTGTATTTGAAAAGTTTTATAACAGTTCATTTGATATGTGTATAAAATGGCCTATCATTGCTGAAAATTCCAACTGTGTTTCATTTAGCACTTCTGTTTCACTAAAATATTAATTAGTTGAGATTTATAGGATTTCATTGCATATTTTATTAAAAAATGTTGCTTCATTTATTTTTGCTCATGTGCATGGGATGCTATGCTTTACTCTACCCTATCGAAACAGTATAAACACGTTGTAATTTGAATATTTTTATCTGTTTGTTGAATGAAAAGGTCTAGAGTAGATAGGCTTTCTTTCTGTGTACCGTTAATCTGACTGGCATATATTTGCATTTTATAATTGTAACTGTTTTTGTGTATTTTCCTATAGTTATTTAACAGTTGTTTTTAACACTTTACAACATAGTTGAAAAGTGTTTATGACTTTGTTCATTCTGTCTGTCTGTCTGTTCGCATGATAACTGCTGTATAAATGACTTTATCGAGATGAAATTTTAGTATGTTGTTCAGACGGTCTGTGGGACCTATGGGAATATAAATGAATAATAACACCCAATTAGTTTCGGACTGAACCTGGGTTGAAAAAATGAAATAAATTGAATCCTATTAGATCTAATTTTTCAAACATTTTTTAAGTGAATTTAAAATTCGCAAATTGCTACAGAAGTTTTAGGAAATATTCAAATTATCACATAAAAATATGAAAAAAATTTCTGCAAAATATATTTGGTAGTTTTTTAAATAAAAATTAAAATAATAATTGCACCCATGTTATATGAAAAGATCACATGATGCACTTAAATAAAATATGGCATCCATCTTGTGTCAAAATCATGATTTTTAAAGTTCTTTTAAATTTATATTTAGAGTTGTATCCATCCTAAAATCGCTTTATTTTTGCTTAAATTCTGTGCATCTACATTATGAAACAACGCAATTGCAATATATTTGAGTTTAAGTGATCATCAAACTTTGATTATTTCTACAACGAAGCCTAATTTTCACTTATGGAGAATGTAAACAAATACAGATGTAGGATGAGTTGTATAAGAATTGCTGAATTTCTTTAATGCAAAATTATTTAGCTTTGAAGTCTGCAATATAGCTGATATGAATGAAACATTCATTGATTTTACATAGAGAAGCAGACGATTTTATAGCACACTTTTTCAATGAAGTTTTAAGCATAGAGTTAAATTACTTGTACCTCCATGGTTTTAAGTTTTTAAATAAAATAAATTATTGTAGTATTGTGATAATTTAAAAAATATTACCGCTGAATGTATCGTATTTTAGAGATGTTTAAACCAGACAATTTATATTTTAATGATATCACTTGAATTATTTGTTATACTTCATTTTTTTCGATGAAGTTTTAAGTTTTCAAATATAATAAATTAATGTAGTATTGTGGTAATTTTAAAAATATTACTGCTGAATGTATCACATTTTAGAGATGTTGAAATAAAATTGCATTGCAGTTGAAAAGTGTTTCATAATCAATGCTTTATGCATGATTGATCTTTCTTATTATTACTTTAGGCTGAAAAATTTTTAAATATCAAAGAAATATTATCAGGTCAAGAGTCTTTGAGTGAAATCAGTGATACTAAAGTTGCTTCTCCTGAGACTGAAGAGCTTAAAAAGAAAATTTTGGACCTTGAATCTTATTTGAAACAGACATTCGAAGAGAAAGAGGTAAGACTTGTCAAATTTTAAATGAGTAGTTAATTAAGGAAAAGGAAAGTTGTACTTAAAAGAAAGTAAAAGGAAAGTAGTGCTTAATTAGCACATATCCATATATCCAGACAGTCAATCGTAATTGGCTGTAACATATGATATTTGCATACTGCCATCTACATCTGTAACGATTTTCAGCCACTCAAATTCAAATACATTTTCGAAAAATGAAAATTTGCATTGCGTGCTTAACATTTGGAAGTGAATGTATGTGGTGAATCTTTATATACAGGGAATATACTTCATATAGAACTTATGGATAATCTGATTAGTGAAGTTAAAAATAACCCAAATTTGAGATAATTTACTTTTATCACTGCAGATTCTAGATTTTGGCATTTTCTGTATAATTAAACTGTATCCAAAACTAGTCATTTTTGAAGAAAAAAAAATATTTGACTTAATCTAAAAGAAACTAATATGCATACACATATATGTAATCATGAGGAAAAACAAGTATATGATTAAATCATAAAAATATTAAGAATTTCATATAAATGTAAACAATTCAGTTTATGTTAAATATTGATTGTAACAGATACACATGTTTTTTCAGGAACATGAATTGACTTTATTGTGCTATATGGGTCTATTGCATGCATGAAAATTCTATTCATGTTCTAGAAAGTTTGAAACATGTGTATCTGTTGGAATCAGTAAAACAAAATGAGTTATTTTCAGTTGTATGAAAATTTTAATATTCTTATAATTTAATAATATGTTTGCTTTTCTCATGATTATGTGCATATATATATATATCCAGTTCTATTAAATTCTATCAAATGATAATCTTTTCACTCCAAAAATGATTTCCAGACAATTTTGTACACCAGTATGGTAAAACCATATTTTTCTTTCTCATATCTCATGGTACTTTCTTCATCTTTTCTTAGTGAAGCTGGGCTACACAGATTGATGGCCCCCTCTCACATCCTGTTATACCCCTACTTAAAACATTCTATGTACAATAAATAAAACTGCTGCTTTTAAGAGAATAACTTACAAAATTTCCTTGGAGAAAACAAGCATATATCAGAACTGATATATGACTGTTTTTTTCAAGGAAGTTTGAGTTATATTCTATGTAGCTTGCAGGTGAGCATTTCATCCAGAATAACTGAAAAACCCTTTTCTTTCTGTTTCCTGGTGAATAAAAAATCAATAGAGATTAATTATAAAACAATGGCTTATTTAAATTTTGTTTGTATTATTTGGAGCTTTTTTTTTATAGTAATGAAATAATTAGGTCTCTAAATTTTTAAAAAGATATGTCTCACAAAAGTCGAGACAAAAAAGTGCTCTATTTGGATGAAGATTTTGAAATTATGGCACTAATGTAAATTGCAAGTTATTTTACTCAAATCACTCAGCTGCCAGTCAGAATCCTTTTCAGGGTTACATAGATAATTGACAAACTATACATGAGATGGTATAGTAGCCAATTATACAGAAGTCAATGATATTTAAACTTTAAATAAAAATTATTAAAGTTTCATATAGGTAACATAACACCAATGCGATGAAATTGTATAAATATGTTGTAATCAAGTAAACTTCTATTTAGTAGAAAATTATTTGTTATACTTGTTAATCTGAACTGTATGGAATATGGTTTAAGCATGAATTGGGTATCATAGATATCTTTATTTATTTATCTTTTTTTTTTTGTGTGTGGAAGTAAAATGTATAAGAGATAACAAGTTATCTATCGATAAAAAGTTATTTTTATGCTATACAACTTTCAATAAATTTTAAAATAAGTTAAATAAAAATCCCAGTCACTCTTGCTTTTTATTGTAAACTGGATTGAAACTATGATTTCTTATTTACTGTTTTAATTTAATATCACATTTTATAAAACATTATAGAATATCTATTTCTTTGTATCTTTCAGAGCATTTTCAACCAATTATCTGAGCTTCAAACTAATTCAGGTGAAGTTTTCCACAAGAATGAAAGTTTAATCACAATGTTGAACACTACCGTGCAAGAAAAGGATGATATGATTTTACACTTGAGAAATGAATTAAACAGCTATATCGAGAAAGTGACTCAATTAATAGAAGAAAACAAAAATATGAATGATCAAATTCTGTTAAAAGAGGAGGAAGCTAAAGGGCATGCTGATGATGTAATAAAAGAACTTGGAGAGGTAGGTTGTTTGGTGGTTGTAAGAAAAATACTGATAGGAGGTTTTATAAAACTTAGAATCATGCTTCTAATGTATGAACTGGGACAGTAAAGCAGTTTTGTTAATTTTAGAGCTCATCAGCACTGAATAGTCGTTAACTTCACTGGCATCAAGAAAATTTGTTATGTGCCGCAATTTAGCAAATTTGATTGGCTATGGATGAAACTTGTCTGTTCCCCAATTTAGTGAAATTGTGTCACAGAGAAGTTTTCTTTTTGCCAGTGTAGTTAACAGCTAAACAATGCTGAAGAGCTCAAATGAGTGCAAAACTGGTTCATTGATGTTGGTTGCTGTACTGAATGCATAATTCTAAGCTATTGGTTTTCAAATTTTCTTCCTTTGGGTATCCCTGACTGTCCATTTTTTGCAATTGTACCTCCTGTATATTCCCATATCTCTTAATTGTATCCCATGTCCATGCTTTTCAATTTAATAAATATTGTAGTTATAAATTTCATTTGCTATAGTTAAAAATGCAGTTTAAAAATTTAAAAAATAATGCAATAATTCCTTCAATTTTGTAAACAAGGTGTATAAGTCTTATTTTGAAATTTCTCAAAACAGATGCAAAAAATGTAGAGCTTTGAAAGCATTAAGTACATATACATATTCAGATAACTGATGGAAATGTCTAAAAAATGTATTATTACAAACTGTCCCAAAAATGTTGAAAATCTTATTTTTAGAGTGTAATGTAGGCACTCTGTCAAACACAGTACATCCATAAGTGAAGCAGTAGCTTGCTTGATGATGATATACTGTTTCAGATTTGATGAAATTCCATAAAATGGGTTATTTAATACAAGAATTGGTGATAAAATACTGAATCATTCAATAAAAAATAATGTATATTTTGTTTTAAAATAAATAGATTTATATTTCTTTTTAATCTGCAGTCTTAATGAAAAAAAATTATTTGGTTTAAGAAAAGCATAAATTTGCTTGGGTTTCGATAGCTTAATTCTTAGGTCTGGAAAGATAAAGTTTAATTCATGAATATGTTGAATATGTTGGTTGATCTCCTAATCTGTGTTTATTAAATCAAAGTTACACTAAATTTTAAAATCGAACTTCTGGAAAAGTGTTATTTATTCTTTGCTATTTCTTTATTATAATTTTGCACAAAATTGACTATATTTTATGATTTAGAAGTGATTAATTTTAAAGTTTATTTATTTACTTTTATTTCTATTTTTTTTTTTTATACTTAATTTGATTTAATTTTTGCTTATTATACCGTTAATATTTTATTTAGCATAAAAGAATGTTTATTTGCATTTTATTTTCTGTAATACAAACTTATTTTAATTTTTTGTTTTATTTTGTTTATGTATTTATTTGTGCATGCTTTTCAATTGAGAATTGTTTGCTATTTTGTAATATAATTTTTATTTCTGCAGAAAATTAATTCTTTAAATGGAGAACTTACGAAAAAATCCGGTGAACTTAATGATTACATAGCTTCTGTTCAAGAAAGAGACATCAAAATTTCCACTTTGGAACAGAACTTGAATGATCAAGTATCTGCTTTATCTAAACTCCAGAATGCACATGATAATATCTGCAGTAAATTTAAGGAAAAGGAACGGGAACTTGAAGAAAATGAAGCTGCCCATAAATCTTTAAACAAAACTATTGTTTCTCTGAAATGTCAAGTTGAATCTGACAGTGATGAAAAGCAGAAGGTATATTAATGTTTTGAACCCATGCTTCTCCTTTGACTTGCAATATGCTACTCTGATAAAAAGATGAGATTTTTTTTTCCTTATAAAAACTTTTATTAAATCGAACTATAATATTAAAAAAAATTTCTAAATATTTTCGATGTTCAAAATTTTGATAAAAAAGAAAAAGTACACAGACCTCTTAAACATATTTTGATCATTTTTTTTAATTTATGTCCTAATGTCTGTGTCTGGATTGTGGAAACAATTTAAAACCGAATGCACATATTGACATAACTTTTATATTCAGAAAATTGTAAAAAATGTAAAATAATTATTTTGTATAGATTATTTTATATGTTACATTATTTTGGTTTTTCCAATTAAGGTATAAGAAACATTAATCTAATGAATGGTGCATATAAGGTATATCAAAGAAAATGTTCTCTTTCTCAAAATCAAAATGTAGTAAAAAAAACAAACAAATATTTGATGTTAAGGTGATAAAAGTGAACACAAGGAGGAAACTCTTACATTAAGATGGTGTTAAACTCTTTATCCTCTTTCCCACTTTACCCTTATTATCCTATGGATAAAAGTATTATGTTTGTCTAGTATACTTTTCTTACTATGTTTTGCCAACCAAGTGATCATTAAATGCATTTAGGCTGTTAAAAGCATTTAGATTTTTTCAAGAAAATGTTTAGATTTGTTTTCGATCAACTTTTACATATCAAAGGGCATGTTAGTTTGTAAAACAGTTATTTAGAAAAGTCTTATGAAACCAAATTGTTATTTGACATTAAAGTCCATCAAATGATACTCATGATGAGAATTCTTGCAGTAGATTTTCAGAGCTTACAATAGTGTATATTGTTTTTTGACTTCTGGCAGTATGACACTGACAAAGCTATCATAGTGGAACTACAATGATGTTGCATTCATAATTATAATTTTGCTTGTACTCTGTGTTCTATGGGGGTTATAATTTTATAGATTTTAAATTATTTCATTTTTGTTTATATATATTTTTTTATGCTTCTGTAAGATTTAATTCTGTTATTAATAAAATTAGTATTAAGTTTTGGTTTTGTGACCTCAGGGATATTGTAACAGCTACACAACTACCAAAACACAAGCTGTACAAGGGGTTCAAATGTTATTAATTTTAATATTTTGATGAGCCAAAGTCAACCGTTTTTGCTTTCAAAGTACAGTAAACTTTTAATAATCTGGCATGTTCAGGTCTTCTGCAGTGGTTGATTACCAATTTTTTCAGATTTTTGGATGTCATATTTAAATGAGGTAAAGAACTGGAAAAAATAATTTAAAACAAGATAATTTACAATAAATGTAATATTTGTTTAAAATGTTACACAGATTAGATTATACTTTGCAGCAATGTACAGCATATAAAATATTTTTTAAATTGATATAAAAATTATAAGGTAAATTTCAGTGAACCGAAATCTACATAATTATGTGAGTTCATAAATATTTTCAGATACAGCCAAATAGACCCTAATGCCCTTTGAAAGGTGTTCCAGACCATTGGATGCCATATTAGTGGAAGTTTACTGTATATTGCTAATTAATACTAAATATTCTTGGTAGAATGATTTTTTTTATCTGGAATAATCCACTGTGTGAAATTTTCCAGTGAGTCTTGCAACATTTTTTAAATTCTCTATATAAATAATCGAAACATGTTATTTTTCCAAGTCTTGTTCTTTTTTTCAAAACTAGTGGGATCTGTTCCTTGTTCTGTATGTTAAATGTTATTAGCTACAGTTTTTGATATGTGCACATCAAAATTCCAAAAGCAAAAATATCTCATCAATTCTCATCAATAAAGATTTGTCAGTTTTTACCAATTAAGGTTAAATTTGATTTCTGAAGTATGTTGCTTTGTCTTAAAATATCCCTCCAAATATCATATAATGTGCACTATAACAATTACGACCTCTAATATTGTATTATGTTTGTTTGCCTGCAATGATTTTTACTTTCTGATGCTATTGTAAGAAAGTATTGTTTGCTTCAAAATTTTGAGGGACAATCATATTTTAAGACTTTCTGTACACATTTTGAACCATTTTTGAAAGATGTCCATCTGTGTGTATGTCGGAGTTGTGGACATGAAAATTCAAGAATGATTATTACTATTAGATGTGTGAATATATTATGTAAAAATCTAGAACTTTATACAATTTTTAATAGTTTGCTTGACTAGAACTTGATTTATTTAAAATTTATAATTTTTAAATCATTTTTTCTCATGGAGAACAATAATTTCTGGAACAATGGTGTATCATATGTGATAGTTTACAGAAAAAGGGTCCAGTTATCAGTAATTTTACTGAGATGGCTATATACCATGTAAGGTATATAGCCATTATACCAACAACTGTGCTCTTTAACTTACAATACTTCCATGATGAAAGCAGGTGTCTGCAATAGTTTCGAAAGTGTTTTACAAGTCCCTCTTCCTCAGTCCAAAAGAACATATTAATTATGAACTGTATCCTTTTTAGTTTTCAGTGGATTTAGGAGAATATATGCTTTTAAAATATGGGAGATGTTTTCATTATGCTCTGCATTTAACCAATTCAGAGAATCGTAGAAATTATTTTTTTCACCAGGGATTTAAATAAAAAATAAAAGCAAGAAACCTATGGTTTAAAACTTGGCTCAAACCGCAGTTTAAACAAATAAAAAATAGTCTAAACCAAACAAAATGAAAACCATGGTTTAAACTAACCAACTCTACTATAAATCAAAAAATTTTAAGCTGTTTTTCCATGTTTTAATGTTCTAGTTTGATTAATGATGCAAAATTTTGTAATTATCATAAAGACATGTGGTTTTGTTTTTAGAATCAACCTTAAAAGCTATACTTAACAAAGTCCTAAACTGGATTTTGAATTTTCTGACAACTGGACCCACATATATGTGAGAAAATAATAGTTTCAATTAATGCAAATGGCATTAAAATGTCTATATATAAATATCAGCTGAATGCATCCAATTTTTTGGTGTGACAGATCTGCTGCCAACTTAAAAATATTAAATTTTTTTATGAATTTCTATATACGTTTTTATTCGAATAAATTGCAGACAAAAGCTCTTAAAAGGATACTATTTTTTGTATTTTGATACAGGATTCTAATATAAGTAGATGTAAATAGTCTACAATATGTATGTATGAGAAAGTCTAATAGAGCCCCACGCTGCAGTTATTTTTAAATTGCATATAGTTATTTTTTTACACTCTTGCAAAAATCATTGTTAAAATAAAAAGCCTAAAATTAACCAGAATCATTCCAATTTACACTTTTTAATATTATGAGACAATCATTTTATTAGTTCGTTTTGTTTTTCAATCTTTAATTCATTTCAGTACTTCGTATAAACCTTGTTTTCTTTATATTTATTTTGTTTAGTTACATATCTGAAATAATTTGAACAAACCAAATTTTTGATAAGTTACTTTTCCTCTCCCTTCAGCTTTGGCTTATCAAAGTTTGACTGTATATGGGGTTGCAAAAGTATTAAAAAGCTCAAATTTTCACTTTTATAATAAATGAAGTCATTGCATGAGCGATTTCTATATAATTATATTACTTTTTTATGTTATGTTTAAAAAAGAAATGCTTGTTGAGTTTTTATTTTCTTAATTTACAGAGTTTTGATTTCTTTTTATTAAATTGTGTTTTATTTGCATAATATAGAAAATAATTTTACTTGAGGAAGAGATTAAAGCAAAATCTAATCAGATCAATGAATGCATTACTTCAATTCAAGAAAAAGAAAATGCAATTGCTTCTTTGCAACAAAATTTTGATGCTCAAGTTGTTTCTCTATCCAAATTTCAAAATGAACTGAAAGAATTAAATGATGCTCTTAAGCAGAAAGATCTTGAACTTCAAGAAAAAGCAGCTAAACAAAAATCTCTTGAAGACCAAATTAGTGTTCTGCAATCAGATGTCGAAACCACCATTTCTGAGAAAGAAAAGGTAATTGCATATTATATTATGTTTTTTTAATTTCATTTTTTTGAACATGTTGAGGATTTTATACATTTTTACAAGATTTTGAGTGTTTCAAAATGCAATAGAATAGTGATGGGCTAGCTTATGCTGTGTATTTATGCATATCATTTAGGGATGTATAAATACTGTGTCAATATTGTTCTTCATTGTATCAGTACAGTGTCCATATTATTCCTCATTGTATTGATACTGTGTTTATATTGTTCTTTATTGTATTGATAATGAGTAGGTTAGTAATTTTATCAGGGGAGAAAAATACGAAATTCGTAGGGCAGTCACAAGGCAAATAGCAAAATTTCACAAAAAATTTATGGCCAAGGATTTACACTGATAATTAAAAAAAATGTACCAGTTATAAGGCTGTAATGCAAATAACTAGTATGTAAGTAAATGAATATTATATTATAATATTTTTAATTGATACATGTAAAAGCTATTCAAATTCTGGAAATATTATCAATGCCATTATATTAAATCAAGATTGTCATTTAAGTAGACAAGATTTTGATACATTTTATTATACATACAAAAGTTGTGTTCTTTAATGTTGTGTCTGCTATCCTGTAACACATCTTTAAATTTAGAAACAGATTGTTCGGTATCGACATTGTTTGTAGATACTGACAGACAATGGAATGAAAGTTAACATTTTAGTTGGTCCTCATCTTCGTACATAGGGATGTGACTGAAAACAAATAAATCTTCTTCATTGTCTAAAAGATCCAAGGACTTAAATTGATTGGCATTAAACACAATACATGCTTTGAAGAAATTTACTGCTGGCTGATAAAATCAATGCATTTTATCTTGCAAAAAAAGAAAAAAAAGAATTTGTTCATAGCAAATGAATAGAGCTCTTTTTTGATGTAATCAAAGTCTTGACTCTTGCTAAGAAGACTGTTGGCAATATCCGACATTTCTTCAAATATTTTGTGTTTGGAAATTCACTGTTTTTCAAATAAAGTGAAGCTGTTTGAAAATATATGGCACATGAACCTCAATTTGTTTCGGATTTTCTTTTAAATCCATATCTTGACAGTACCCTATTATTTTATCTGGAATACTTCTACTACCGTATATTTTTTCTTTATCAAAAAATTCTGTGTCCTCTAAATGCTTTTAGTGAAAAATCATGGCTTCAAACTAATTGTTCCAGCCAGTTTGCACATGTACTAAAGTTTTCTTCCCCTTCTCCTGCAAAGATAAACAGAAACGTCCTTTATGGGAGAGACAAGATGTGAAGGCACGTTTAAGAGCAACTACTAAAGAGTTAACATTTTTAAATTCATTCTGCGAAATTTTGCCTAAAAGATTTAGAAGATGTGCATTGCAGGTGATATGGATACCATTAAAAAATATGGCTTTCATACTCTTTTCCCACTCTTTGTACATGTAAGATGCATTACTTGTCACAAAAGTTGTTATATTCACAAAAGGTATTTTATACTTATTAACACACTGAAATATTGTCTCGCTGACTGCTTTAAAATTCATGGTTTCTAAAGTGGTACAATCAAGGAAGATTGCATTATGAGAGGTTTCAGCATTATAGCTTTCAACATTCGTTTCAGTCGATGGAATATCAAGAACATTCAAAATGTATCTATCTTCTGAATCAGTTGTTTCACCTGCAACAATGCTTACACCAGATACTGATTTTAAAGAATCTTTAACTTGTTTGTGAGTATCATATATTTTTGGCACATAATATTTCCATAGTCAGTTTGTATCTGGAATAACATCAATATCTTTCAACGAATTTTCAAATAATATTTTAATGTAGGATTATCCTGTTTGGAAAGTGGGTTGTTAGCTGCACAAAAGGCACCAGTTAGTTTTGAAAGTTATTTTGAGCGATGTTGTTCCTGTTTAGTTCTTTTCTTAATTAATTTATCAATACATTTCTGCTTTATTTTCGATTGACTATTTGGACACATCTTATTGTGTATGTAGCTTGCTTGTTAAATGCTTCTCACAACTGTTCGTTCTTGAAAAATCCACTGGTATGTTGCAAGATAGGCAAAACAATAGATTTTTATTCATGTCAAACATTCCCTTGTTGGACTGCTTGCATCTTTCAGATGCACTCATTTGCTAATTCTCAAAATTAACAAGTAATATCTAGAAACTTTATAAACTATATATTCATACAAAAGCACTAAAATTTTAAGCTAAGTATTTACGAAACAAAACTAACTCACTCATTTTATTGTCTGCGATCAATTTTCCCAACGAAAGCTACAGAACTGATAACATGTCATTTATGTACTAGTGCTGCAAGTAGCAAAGGTTATTCAACAATAACGCGAGGGAAATTCGTGGGATAGAAATATGCATTCTTGTCTGATTTGGACTTTAAAGTAGCATTACTTTGCGGTATATTTTTAATGTGAATTCTACTGAAGGTAGTATTAAAATTATTTAAATAGGAAAAATGATCTAGAAATTATAATAGAAGTTGGGCAATAATAGAAAATAGTCTGTAATTGGCAGATATATTTTATATACATAAAATTTCAGAAAGCTCCCTAAAATTCATAAAAAAATATCATGGAAATTTTTGACACAAAGCAATAATCTAAAAATTATAATATAAGTTAGGCAAAAATAGGAAAAAAAATCTGAAATTCATGAATATATTTGATATTTGCAAAATAACAGTAAATAGCTAAATTGTAATTTGTTTTTAGTCTGAGACTGAGTCATTGAAAATACTTTTAACTGTTTTCTAGTAAATTAAACTTGAGCCAATTTTATTAACACTTTACAACATAGTTGATAAGTGTTTATGACTTTGTTCATTCTGTCAGTCTGTCTGTCTATCTGAGCATGATAACCGCCGTAAAAATGACTTCATTAAAATGAAATTTTAGTATGTTGTTCAGACAGTCTGTGGGACCTATGGGAATATAAATGAATAATATCACTCAATTAGTTTTGGATTGAATCCGGATTGAAAAAATAAAATACATTGAACCCTATGGGGCCTAATTTTTCAAACATTTTTTAAACGAATTTAAAATTTGCAAATTGCTTCAAAAGTTTTATGAAATATTCAAATTATCCCATAAAATATATAAAAAAAATTTCAGCAAAATATATTCAGTAGTTTTTTAAATAAAAATTAAAATTATAATTACACCCTTTATATGAAGAGATCACTTGACCATTATATGAAGAGATTATGTTGTTGTTGAGACCCAGACCGTCCGACCTACCAGAAAGGTGTAAGGTAACTGTATGGACGGCCGGGAAGTGCCACCCAATTTAGACCGGAACCCAGTGGGGGAGGCATCCACAGGGACCGTACCCTCCTTCCCCTACCACCAACCTCTCGGAAGGACTTACGGACCCACATGTTTAACGTGATCGTACTCCGCATGAACACGGCGGCATTTGTGGTAGCGTGCAAATCTAGCGCGCAAACCACGGGGATACCACACCCGAGATAGCCAACAGCACGCGGTGTTCCGAGGTGGTCACCCACCAAGTACTAACCGCGCCCGATGCTGCTTGACTTCGGTGATCTAACGAGAACAGGTGTTTTCAGCACGGTATGGCCGTTGGCCTGATGAAGAGATTATGTTGGAAACCCAGACCACACGACAGACCCGAAGGTTTACTGTAGCTAAGTGTGTGGCCGGTGATGAAGAGATTATGTGACACACTTCAAAATAAAATATGGCATCCATCTTGTATCAAAATCATGATTTTTAAAAGTTATTTTTAATTCATATTTAGTGTTATATCCGTCCTAAAACCACTTTATTTTTTCTTAAATTCTATGCATCTACATACTAAAACAATGCAATTACAATATATTTGAGTTTAAATGATTATTAAACTTTGATTATTTCTACAAAGAAGCCTAATTTTCACTTATGGAAAATGTAAACACCAAAAGATGTAGAATGAGTTGTATAAGAATTGCTGCATTTCTTTAACGCAAAATTATTTAGCTCATGGAGTCTGCAATATAGGTGATATGAATGAAACATTCATTGATTTTTTACAGAGAACCAGACGATTTTTTCGATGAAGTTTTAAGCATAGAGTTAAATTACTTGTACCTCTATGGTTTTAAGTTTTTAAATAAAATAAATTATTATAGTATTGTGATGAATAAAAGGATTGGAAAAATGTTTATGAATGAAATGCTGCTTTTATATATAGGTGATTTATATTTTGATGACGTCATTTGAATAAAGTTCATTTGTTTTTGATGAAGTTTTCAAATATATAAGAAATTATTGTAGTTTTATGATAGTTTAAAAAATATTACCTAGGAATGTATCGCATTTTAGAGATGTTTAAACCAGGCAATTTATATTTCAATGCCGCTATTTGAATGAAGTTCATTTTTTCGATGAAGTTTTAAGTTTTCAAATATAATAAATTAATGTAGTATTGTGATAATTTTAAAAATATTACCGAGGAATGTATCACATTTTAGAGATGTTTATATGAAATTGCATTGAAGTTGGAAAGTCTTTCATAATCAGTGCTTTATGCATGATTGATCTTTCTTGTTTATCAGATTTTTGCTTTTACCAGTACAGCAATGTCTAGAAAAATATGCAATTCTAATGTTCACTCAATCTTTCACTTTTTTTTTGTATTTTTTATCAAATGAACAGAGTCTTTGAAAAATTGATTTTCATGACAGTTTTTGTTTAAAAGAAAACATAAGAATCTTTAATAAATTTTGATAAAAATGCTGGGAGGACAGATGTGTAAAAATAATTGAAATTTTTATTTGTTCACCATTTTTTTTTTAACAAATCTGCAAGTCAAAACCTTTTGTTTGAAAAACAATTACAAAAATTGGTTGAGTATACAGTGTAAACTTGGTTTTCCGTCCATTCTTAACTATCAGTTTCTATTATCCATCAGCCACTGAGATTAAAAGTGCCCAATGAACAGAATGAATCCAGTGATGAACCAGTGATGGACAGAATGAATCCAATGATGGACAG